>CM060876.1:14740148-15389953 GCA_030737845.1 Acorus calamus
CGTGCGTGTATTATTTTTCCCCTTTTTTTGTCTTTTCAGTGTAGTGCTGCTATCAGTCAATTGGCCAGGGGTAGGAACAAGGATGAGGAGAGCTCAGAGTTGCAATCACTTGCTGCCAATGCTCTACTGAAGGAATACAAGAAGAAGGCTTCAAGCAAAATAGATTTGATAACCACCACTCTGGGGAACATGAAACTCCTTCCTTGATGATGATGTCCTTTCTTTTCCTAGATTTGGAACTATCCTTATCTTGCTGAGAAATTGTTTTATATATATTTTTATTTTTTTCACGACAATAATATCTTGATGGGTTGCCAACCCTTTTTTTTATTTTTTGAATGAGGATGTAACTTCAATTTCCCTAGAATAGTAAATTTAGTGTGCTCTCATGAACATTTTAATGCCCCACTTTATGGTCAGTATGTATGAGAACTTTTTGAAGTTTGTTTTTAATGTTCTGAAATTTGTTATTGGATCTGCTGATTTCCATTTGAGTTGCAGGCTTACAGCTAAAAGCTTTGATGAACCAAAAATAGGTGAAATAATAGCAGTAGTCTTGGATGGTTATTTGTACAAAAGTAGACTGCTGCTATCAACTGATTTCACATACAAATATGAATGGGAATAAGAAGATACAGATTAAGCAAAAATGAAAACAAGTAAATATCACAATACAAAACACTAAGGGTGCGTTTGGTTGCGCGATTGCGTTGCGATTGCGATTACAGAAAGCTGCGTTTGTAATCGTGCAACCAAACAGTTTTGTAATCGCAGTTTTAAACCCAGCGATTGCAGGTAAATAGTGCTTAAAAGCTGCGATTTCAAAAAGCTGAGAAAGTGAGCTTCCTGCAGAATCAGGTTTGCAATTGCAGATTCCTGCAGAATCAGTTTTGCAATCGCGCAACCAAACGCACCCTAAGAAAACTTGCTTCCGAAATCCGAACATTCCCAAGAAGAGCACCGGGCCTACATTGTGACTTCAATTGACCCTCCAAGGGTTACACCTGTAGTTCTGACATTGTTTTGATTTTTTTTTTTAAAGTGTAATCATATAACAAAAATGTATTTTTATGAAATAAGGTATGGGAAAAATTAGCTATATTTTCCTTGAAAAATTGAAAATTCGCCTCACGTCCCAAAAAAGTATACATGGTTAACGGATTTAATCTCTGAGTTAAATTACTCCTATAAATACATTTAAATACGTCCCTATAAAATATGAAAAATCTGATTTAGTCCATTTGATGATAAAAATGCCCCTGTTTAAAGGAATAATCTATATAATTCTATGAAAACTTACGAAAATCAGGATAGCTTACTGTAAAATCAGTAAATCCCTTTAAAGTCAATCATAAATGTGGTTAGTGTTTTACATAATTTATCAAATAAATTTTAAAATGGCATTACAATAATTTATCATATATGGTTAAAGTTAACCACAGATCTGGTAAATTTCAGTTACGATAGGGACTTAGATAAATATTGTCTAATAGGACAGAGACCCGAGGAGATTTACTGATTTTATAGGGACCTTTTTTTCCGATTTTCATAAGTTTCTAGAGAGCTATATCGATTTTTTGAAGATAAGGGGTGAGGGCATAATGGTAATTTTTAATATATAGTTAGAATTAACCATATGCTTGGTTAGTTGAGACGATAGGGACTGAAATTATATTTTTCTAATAACATAAAAACTTGTGATGATTTTTTTAATTTTACAAGAACTAAAACCGATTTAGCTAGTTTTTCATATTATATTGATTTTTGTTCATAAGGTATATATTTCAATGACCCATCGGACCCGGGTATATAGTCACCAACCTCGGTGTTTCCCACCGCAAGATCTTGATCCGCGATTGCGGCCTCTCCCCGGACTCCACCTCCGACGACCTTGTCGGCACCTTCCCCCCCCCCCCCCCCCCCCCCCCCCCACGCCGACCTCCTCATCTGCGAAGTATAGCCGGGTCGACTTGGACCCGACCCGGGTCCGGACCCGGGTCCTTGGGTCCGCCGGGTCTCACCCAGGACCCGGGTCCGTCGGACCCAAGCCCGGGTTGGGTCTGGGTCCACCCCGACCCGCCCCGGACTCGACCCGTTGAGAGGCCTAGGTATATATTTTCAAAGATCAATGTGTGTTGATTTGTGGGAATTGATATGATTTAATTCGTTAGGACATCTGGACATGTATACTTGATTTTCATAATTAATTATATTATTTTATAAAAGATGGTTCACGGATAGCTTATTTAGATATAAAATAAGGGCACGTCTTATCCCACCAACTATTTACCTATTAACACCAACTAAAACAAATATATATATATATATATATATATATATATATATATATATATATATTTAAATTTAATTTGAACATCACTATTCTCACCAACCATTCGACGATCGATCTGTCAACTTTCCTTTACAATCTTCGACAGTCTCTCTGTAAACATTCCTTTACGACATTCGACAGAATCTCTGTCAACCTTCATTTATGACTTTAGACCTTAGCAGTGTCGAATGGTTTAAAAAATGTGAGAATTTTGAGATAGATCATATAATTTTTAAAAAATGTTTATTTAATGTGAGATTTTGGTTTTAAATTAGAGCATGTAGATTGAATTAATTGGTTTTGATTTTTTCAATAACTTTGCATGCAAATGCAAGGAGGTTGAAAGAATTAGCTATTGCTTCTGGTTCAAGTGTTTTTATTAGAGTGTGGTAATTATAATGTGAGTATTGAATGTAACGCGAATGTGTTGACATTTTGATGTACGTTAAATGTTAAATGTGGTCGAATGTGTTTTAAGTCATCTTTTGAAAAAATATTCGGTTCGACACTGCTACGGTCGAACACACCCTCCCAGGTCGACAGACCAACTGTCAAAGGTTATAAATGAAGGTTGACGGAGCTATTGTCGAAGTTTGTAAAAGAAAGTCGACAGAGAGACTGTCGAATGTTATAAAGGAATGTTGAGAAATCGACCGTTGAATGGCTGGTGAGAATAGTGATGTTCAAATTAAATTTAAATAATTTTTGTTGTTGTTTTAGTTAGTGTTAATAGGCGAACAGTGTGTGGGATAGACGCGCCCATAAAATAATTACATAAAAATAACAAAGACTATGTGGTTAGATAGTTTGGTGTATTGTTAGTCTTTTTCTCTTTTCTATCTTCTTGGGATTGTTATAGAAAAAAGATGTAATCTCTCTCCTTCATTTTTGTTGATTTTTTCGTTTGTACTTTCATAATAGTAAACTTCGAACTTTTTTTGTTTATTGAAAATGAACCTTTACTTTAAAAAATATTTTGGTTGTAATTAAAAATGCCCTCATGGTTGATTATAGAATTTGCATACATGATCTTAAATTCAGACATAAATTCACCCCTACTGGACCGCAAACGAGGCCATAAATGAGATTGTGATTATTAATGTTAGGAACAAGTCATGCATGCAGCCTACATGGTTCAAAGATTTTTAACCCCCCGTTTGGGGTGAAGAATAAAGGATGAATAGGGGAGAATACAGTAGAATAAGCTCCAAACAGCTGTTTGTTTGACAAGAATAAACCTTGATAGTTATGTCTGGATAAGCTAGGATAAGGCCTGATAACTATTCTAAGAAAATTGTAGAATTGTTTATCAGGGTTTATCTATGCCAATGGATAAAAATACCCTTCTCTGTCATTTTA
The DNA here is from genome assembly GCA_030737845.1 of Acorus calamus. Classification (NCBI taxonomy): domain Eukaryota; kingdom Viridiplantae; phylum Streptophyta; class Magnoliopsida; order Acorales; family Acoraceae; genus Acorus; species Acorus calamus. Next base: position 14,743,840 of record CM060876.1, read on the forward strand.
AAATATTTATCTCACCTAACACTCTCTGCACACATTTCAAAAACTGTCACATCTATCATATCACACTCATATCTCTTATACTTATTCCCAAACACAAATAATTTATGCAGGGGTATAATTGTCATTTAAAAAGTCATAAACTCTTATCCATCTTTTATTTACCACTTATCCATATTTTATTCAAGGTGAACCAAACAACAAAAATATCAATTTTACGTTTCCCAATGAGAATAACAAAAAAGACAACCAAACAAAAATTTACTTATTCAGCATGGATTGTTATCTATCCCAGTATAACTATCAAGGGCAAATAATCTTATGTCTCACCCCAAAGGGGTGTATATATTTACATTATAAAAAAAAAGATGTAGGCTCCAATGAATTGTATACACATTTTAAAAAAGTACATTTGACATACGGAATTGCATCCATACATATTGGTGGTAAAGCACATGCACTAGGATGAATAAGAGCAATACTTTTTGACTCATGAGGAGACCAAAAAATAAACAAAGACAACCTATGCTAAGACAACATCTTGTAATGTTAAGACAACCTATGCATAAATGAGTGATTCAAGCATTTTTTGGAGATAGATCAAGAACACATACCCACCTTGAAAAAAAGACTCATTAGCCTACTATGCATAAATGAGTCCACCAACCAAAGGTAATTGGAGCACAATTTTCACGATGATGATGATATATTCCTAAGGATTAAGGAAAAGTTGTAGAAAGCAAAATGAACAAAGACTCATAAGCCCATCTTGGAGCTTTCAAACATTAATATAGAGCTTAATCCGATCCAGCATCCAACATCTCAAGTAAGAGGATCTCAAGTAGCTCCATCTACTCTAGAAGTTAAAAGTAGCTGCATATGACTATAGATTCATACCTCTCATCTCCATGGATTCTGGAAGCTAGAACATGCCGAAAACTAGCAGCTTCTAAGGCATTTGATATATTGAGAAGAGCAGACTGAAGTTAGTCACCCTTGATTGAGGACCCAATACATCCACAAAAATTAGATTTCTTGCGTCCCTGGCCCTCTCTTCTTCCATAGAGGTAATCCCTCAGAAGGACCCTCGATCGTCTATCAATGGGTTTGGATTTCTGGTACCCATATTCCTCTTCAAGTTTCAGCGACACGTACTGGATTCGGTGCAGTTCCAGTTCCAATCTCCCAATCTTCTCCGAACCTCTCCGCACACGTTCCGAAACTTGCTTTCTTCTAGCATTGCTTGTATCATCTGATTCCCCGACTTTACCATCAAAGGATGCAGAGAAGCCTTCAATTTTCTTGGTTAACTTTGTGTTGCTATTAACCAATTGCCAGATAGATTCTTCGACCTCCTTGAGTTGTCCTTTTAAAGTGTCGAACTCCACGCTTTTTGGGCGGTTGCTCTTTTCAGAGTTGTCCATCTTCTTTTTGAGTTCTTCAACACCAGTCTGAAGAACTGATAATCTCTTAGCATCAGAGACGAGCTTTTCCAGTACTTTTTCATTTGGATCGCGACGTGATGCCATATCTTTCCTGGAAACCTCAAGCTTGTCAACTGCCAACTCTTTCTCTAGCAGTAACTCGGACGATGGGTATTCACTCTTCTCTTCTTCCACTGCTTCAATCTGATGTATATCTTCAGCAGATGGGCGCTCCTGTGTCGACTTGTTGCAGTCCCTCTCTGCAGTTTCCCATAATTCAAGCATCTGATCATCTGTCTCATTATTTTCAATTTTACCCTTCGCACCAACACCGCTTAGATAAGAGGATTCAGACAAATGATCAAGCTGAATATCTTTCATTTCTAGAGTGTACTTCGCTTTGGAAATATCTTTTCCTTCATTCTTTGAATCAAGAATGGTAGAAGGCGAGCCATCTCGAACTTGAACTGAGCTTCTACTGGATTTTAACTCTTCAATCTCCCGTATTGCATGCTCCGACTCAGCCTTAGGCTCTGATCTATCAAGGATCAAAATCCTTTCCACTTCCTTCAGTGCTCGCTCAATTTCTTGGACATTGATCTGCAATTTTGGCAGCTCTGTAAGAGCGGCTTGTTCCATAGGATCACGATATACGTTCCTTTCAGCAATGGCTTTGATATTTGCAGATGATGTGTCCTGAAACAACAATATATAGAATTTCTGGCATTACCAATATAATTTTTTATATAAATAAAACACAAAAATATATTCAAAATATACAATTTATAACATGAATTTAGGGACTATTTCGAAGAACATAGAACGGAGGATGTGGGAGAACTTGATGGCGAGATAATATTAAAGGACAAAAATCCTAAAACCACTTGGATAGAACATCACACCATACTCTAAAAGTAAGTAGTCCATTGGATTTTGACATTTTTGGGGCAGTCTTTTATTTTACGGATGTTTCCCCCAACTCACAAAAAACATTGCAAAAACAGTAACATAAAAAGATATTTTGAGTAAAACAACCAATACTGCAGGTTTTATATGTTATCATCCGTGTAAGTCTTGATGCAGATTTTTCACCCTGTGTCTGCAATTTAGATTTGGTACATACGACACTGACTTTAATCAGTAATGAATCTTGACAACCTATATTTCATATTGGCAAGTAATTAATTGATGCAGATGAGACTTTGTATGATATAAGAATGCAACCCTAAACTCATTAAAGTAAAACGATAGTTAATGAAAATACATAAATAGGTACCTGTTTTGGTTTATTGTCAGACACATGAATCTTCAACAAAAGGAGAGTTTTTTCTTCCAGTGATTTTACATTGTTCTGCAATGACAATAAGACTGGCAAATATGCATCCAGATTAGCCTTCAAATCAGTATTTTCCCCTTCCAAGACACCAAGTTGTTGCTTTAGCGCACAAAGCTCTGCAATTCTTGAGGCCTCTTCTTCATCAAACATTTTTCTCTGCTCCACGGAACTTGTTTCAAGGCTTTCAAACAAACCCAAGAGCTCCGTTACCTTCTCCTCAAGTAGCGCTGCTTGAACAGTTGAAAATTGGAGTTTTTCATACAACATTGCAACTTCCTCCTCACAAAGTTCGGCCTCACCATTCTTTTCTGCAGCTCACTAGACAAATGTACTTCTTGGGATGTAAGTTCTTTAACTTTTCTGCTTGAGTCACATAACTCACTGTGCAACCTATCATTCGCTTCACGGACAGCTGAAATCTCGACATCCCTATATATGTTTTCCTCTGATAGTGTTGCAATATATCTCTCTAAGCCCTTTATCATCACCTTAGACTCATCAAGTTCTTGCTTGAGAGACTGAAGATCCTTGAACAAATCTGTGTTCTTGCTTTCCACAGAACACAAGTTTTGATCTGCTTGACCCAACTCCATTTCCTTCTGAACTAACAGTTGTTTTGAATCTTCAAGTTGAATATTCAACGCATCACAAAGAGTTTTGGCTGTGGTTAAACTATCCTCTAGAACTGCTGAACGGCTTTTATACTGTTCCATCTCTGAAACTGAATCCTTTAGAAGCAAGTTCTCCGCCAGAGATGCGCCTAACTTCTCTGTCATCTCTCCCAGATTCCTATCAAGGTCACCATTGACACCCACGAGAGAATCAAAATCATCTTTGAATACTTTCATCTCCTCAAGCTTTTCAGAACTGAACCTCTCAAAAAATGTGTAGAGGTTATAAAATGCCAGCAGCTCTCCAAGCATATTACTGTTTCCTTCTCTAGCACATTCCTTTCATTTTGCAAGTCAGAAATTAGCTTTGAAAAGGCTGTGTTTCGCCAAGCAACCTGAGATTTTCATCGTTTGAAACCTTGTGAGCACTCTGAGAATCTGACAACTGCCTATGCAAATTCTCCATTTCGATTCTCATCTCTTCCTCTTGCTGCTTGCAACTTTTAACTTCACACCCCAAGTTTTCATTCATTTCCAAGAGTTTGAGCTTCTCACTTTGTAGCACCAGTAACTCCTCTGACTGGATTTTATTTTCTTGGTCAAGACTGCTCTTTTCTGATTTCAGACATGCCAGATCCAGCCCAACTTGCTGTAGAAGAGCAAAGTTAATAGATCTCTCAAAGAGAAGTCTCTGCAGCTCATCCTGTACATCCAAATAAGTCCTCTGCAACTCTCTGATTTTTTCTACCGCAACTTGAAGAATTTCTTTATCTTTGATTTCATCGCAGATTTCATCACAAGGACGAGTGGAGAGAACTTCATGTACATTTCGAATCCCATGCCTCAGCATATTCTTGTGTCCCACCAAGGAATTTACTGTTACCTGCTGCTGGAGATTTTCCTGCTTAAGCTCTGAAATTAGTTCATCCAAACACTTCAATGCCTCCGTTTTCTTTTGACATTCTAGCATCATGAAGAAGTTTTTTTCCTTCATATCAAGGGCAGTTCCTCGCAACACAAGGATCTCAATCTCAGAATTCAGGACTTTGTTCTGTTCATCTTCAAATGCTTTCCCCCTCAGCACACTTTCTTGTTGGAGGAGGTCTAACTGGCTCATCAACTTATTCAGCTGTGCCTTGTATGACTCCACAGAATTTTCATGTCCTTCCTTTTCTTGCTTCAATAGGGACTCTAATTCACCAACATGATGCAGCGCAGCTACTTTATCCCCCATTAAACATGTGTGTCTCTCTTCAAGTTCCACATACCTTGCCTCTAGACTCTCTAGACCTTGCTTTGTAGTTTCCATTTGGGAGGCTAAAGAAGTGCTCTCTGCCAGAATGGTGGACTTCTCATTACAGTGAGCCTCACACAATTCTTCTGAGCTTTTTAACTTTCCCCACAGCATCTCCAGTTCAGCATTAGCATCAGACAGAGAATTCTCAAGAACTTCGTTCTTCTCTGAAATCTTCTCCATATCTTGTATGATCATCTCAACCTGAGATAACAAAGAATTCTTATCTACGATCAGGCATGTATTGTCAACCAGAAGAGATTGATGTGAATCCTCCAGTGTCTTCAATATTTTTCTCAACTCATCCAACTCAGCAGTTAATTCTGACAAGGAATTTTCCAATAAGGCATTCTTCTCCAACAGAAGTACTTTCTCATCCTCCTCTTTCATGCATCTCTCTTTCAGCTTGGAATTCTCATCCCGCAAGCCCTGGACGGACGACTGGAAGCACTCTGCATCTAGCCCAACAGACTCAATTTTTTGTATCAAGTCACAATGCCGACGTTCCAAATCATTCATTTCCTCTTTCAGATGACAAATTCCCTGCTGAAGAGAGTCCTTTTCTTCCGTATGGCGCCCAATCTCCTCTTCAAATTTCTTGTTAGCCTCCTTTAAACTGAGGACATCATTCTGCAAGTTCCCTATCAGAATTGAAGATGACAAAATTTGATTTTTATGAAGATCATTTTGTTCCTTGACATTCTGAACCTCATCCTCTAATGCCCGTTTCCTTGAATCAAGCTTAAAGCATTTATCCTTCAAGCTCTGCACAGATGACTGAAAGCATTCAACAGTGAAGCCAACTGATTGTACCTGCTCTACAACAGAACTGTGCCTCTGGTCTAAATCGCTCGCCTTTTCTTTCAGATGGTCAAGTTCCTGCTGAACAGCATTCCTTTGATCTACATAGAGCCCCACTTCCTCTTCTAGTTTCCCTTGAATCTCCTTCAGACCAAGAATCTCAATTTGTAGATTCTTTATCAACACATCCAAAGACAAGTTCTTCTCTTCAAGATCCTTGTTCACCGCATAAACTTGTTGAACTTCATCTTCGAGACCCTTCTTCACGCTTTCGACTTCTTTCAGAATCTGAACGCTGTTCTGAAGTTCCAACTCTAAAGCCCTCCGCTCGTCCTTAGACTGAGTGTGTAAATTTTGCAAAGACTGGAGAGCAATATCAGTCTGCATCCGGTGCTCGCGTTCTTCTTGTAATGAATTGCTGAGATTCTTCAACTCCTCCTGCCGATGCATTAGCTCCTCCTGTTGCACCATCGCTTTATCCACTAATGCATCCACCTCTGACTGCAGAGATTGATTTGCTTTCTCAAATAGAACACATTGTTCTTCAGCATCATTCAGTTTCGCTACTCCAGCCAGAACTTCCTCGTTGAGCCTTTTCGAATCTCCTAGCAAAGAAGAGTTTTCAGTCTCCAGAACAGATATCTTCTCCAAGCACTGCTGATACTGAAGAAGAGCAGCTTCCTTTTCAGCTTCAACTCCGCGGAGGCTGTTCTGTAGTCCTTCAATTTCTGATTCACATTTTCCTACATGCATTTCAAGATACTGATTATCAGTCAACAACCGGGAGACCTCCCCTTCAAACCTATTTGATTCTTCTACCAAAATAGAGATTTTAGCCTCCATTTCACTTATTCTCTCCAAGCACCGCTGATATTGCAACAAAGCGGCTTCCTTTTCACCTTCCACTCTATGTAGGCATTTCCGGAGACTTTCAGTTTCTGATTCAGCTTTTTTGGCACGTTCAGCCTCTGAATTGACCCGGATCACAAGATTCTGATTTTCGGTTGACAACTGTGATACCTCACCTTCGAGCCTCTTGGATTCTTCAACTGCGTGAGAAACCTCAGCATCCAATTTATTTATCCTATCCAAGCCTTGACGAGACTGAAAAAGTGTGGCTTCCTTTTCAACTTCCTGCTCATCGATGATTTTCTGAAGTCGTTTAATTTCCGATTCAGCTTTGCCCGCATGATCAGCTTCCGAAGAGGCCAAAACTTTCAGACTGGAAACCTCATTCTTAAGCGTTATGGATACTTCCTCCGCAAGAGAGACTTCAGTTTCCAGTTTAGAAACCTTTTCCACATACTGATGGAATTGCAAGAGAGCAGATTCCTTCTCGGCTTCCAGCTTATGGAGAGCTTTCTGCAGACTTTCAACTTCAGAACCAGTTTTTCCTGCACGCTCGAACTCCGAAGTCAGCCGCATCTCGAGATTCTGATTCTCTTCACGCGCAATAGCAATCTGAGCTTCCATTTTAGAAATCCTCTCCAAGCACTGATGATATTGAAAAAGGGCGGCTTCCTTTTCGGATTCCACTTTCCCAAGAGTCTCCTGCAGGCTCCGAACTTCAGTTTCCGCTTTATTGGCACATTCGGTCTCCAAACCAGTCTGCATTTTCAGCTTCTGGTGCTCAGCGGTTAAGTGAGAGAGCTCAACTTTCAGATTTTTTATTTGGTCAACATCCACGACCTCTTCCTTGTCAGCTTGGAAACTAAGGCCTTTTTTAGCCCTCCGTTCCCCATACTTTAAAATGGTCACCCCATCCTCCGATGGAAACATCTCGTTGAGCTGTTTCAAACCTTTCTTGATTGCCGAACTATCACTATCACGAAAATGTGAAGACATTCCCAAAGCATCATTTTGTAAATCATCCGGCTCGAACAGTGCGCGAATTGGAGGCGGCATTTCTGGCGTGTGAGGCTCGGCCTCGCTCACAGAAGATCCAGCAGGAGAATCATCAAACGGTGGTAATGGAACTTGATTTGGAAATGCCTCTGCCATGGTACGATGAGCCTGTCGAAGCTCCCCGGTTGCATGGTTGTATCTTTCTGCAAGGGCTCGGTATGCCCTATAGAACTGTTCCACTAACTTCATAAGCTCTGGCCGCTTTCTGTAGTACATCTCGGCTCTCCTTGCGAAGGAATCGGCATCTTCTTCTATAAGTTTGATCATTGATTTGACCTTGGAGTCCATGTCTGTTAACAATAAATGCATGCATTTTTTTAGTGAATAGACATGTCACATTAAATTAGCAAGAATGTATTGCATGGCACAAAATATACAAACTTAACATAACAAAAGCTAGAAGGATTTTGAAAATGGTCGATGAGCCTGATTGCACCTTCCTAAGCCATTGTGTAAATCAGGAATTATGTACTATCAAATTCAGGGTTAATGTTACATTCTGTAAGAAATCATTGAGAAATAAAGCTCCCTTGCAGTAGAAAGAAAAGAAACATGAACGCTACATTGTCATTTAAGAATTAGCTGGTTATAATGAATTTCTAGGAAAATAAATCTATATTGTTCGTGGTTTTATATCAGAATCAGGACATGTTAGCAGTGGTAAGTGGATTTCATGTTTCTAATTAACTTGGCATTCAAATATGAAGATACATGGGACATGCTCTTCAGATGCTAGCAATAATGAAATAATACCGTGGGTTGTATTTCCCGTTCTGATGAGAACACCTTCTTAAGTCATTCATACAGTTCAGGGGAAATGCCCGTCTTCCCCCCCCCCCCCCCCCTTTTTTTTGGGGGGGGGGGGGGGGAAGAAAAGGGGTTCTCCAACATGGACCATAGATGGATGCAAATTCCTTGCAGTAGACACAAAAACAACATTCATGGTATACTGTAGGCATTTAAGAATTAGCTGGTTATATAGAATTTTGCATACGTACACACCACATGCATGTACAACATAAATTGCACACATATAAGGGTAAGCATGCATGTATCACCGCTATTCCACTATGAAATCCACGAAATTGTCTTATTTTTCAAACCATTCGATGACCAAGGACAAAACATTAACCAAACATGAGACCAGGCATCACTTCCAAGTTCATCTGTATGTCTTATTGAAAGAGAGATGGAAAAGGGGGACCGAGAAAACCCATACATATACAACTGTATGAGCTGATATATTTACACATTAACTCACAATATATTTAATCATGAACGACACCAACTTTGGAGAAATTCGGGTCACCTCATTCGCAAGTGAATTTGACTAATTATCATAATAATACAATCAATTGGAAAAGAAAAGATGCAACGATAACATTATGCATGTCTGTTCTTTTCTTAATTTTTCATGAATTAAAAATTTAAGAATTTCATATAAACTTTTTTGCATAATTTCTGGAAATGCAAATGAGGAGGAGCTATGATGCAATAACTGAATTTAGATTAAGATATCATGTACATAGATCTTTAATTAACAAGCAATATCGGTGTTTAAAATTCAGAGGATATGGATACCTATATACATATTTTGTTTGCAACATGCCAAGTAACCATTTGATTGACTGGTATGGCAAAAATGTCATTTTAAGTAGCCCATTATTATTAGGAGATTCAGATTATCAGTCTAAGCTATATGGCAATCGTTACTACTTAATCTCTTTTGCATCAGTTATCATAAACAAATTAGTATCTAATCAATTATATAATAAATAGATGCAGATAAAGTGTTTTAAGAGAAAAATGAAAAGGAGATTAAAATGCAATACAATGCACCAGAAGCGCAAATCATTGCTAGTAAATTATAATGTCACATCAATTTAGTTTTTTTTTTTGAAAAAGGTCACAACAATTTAGTTAAGCGCTGTAAAGCATGAACACCGCAAACTAACATGAGTTCTCTACACTAATGTTTATGTTGCTCAGTTTACTCACCAAAAAATATGCAACTACAATGAAAAATAAGGCTAACAGTCTACAAAGATTATTGATCCATTTATCCAAAAAATTAGCTCCATCCAGCTCCAAACATAGCCCAAACTCATTATAGAATAAATTAAAAGAAGATTTATTATAAAACACACCTTTAAGGTTATCCTGAAGCCATTTCGAGTTCTTCGGGCTGTTGTGACTGTCCCACCACCACGAGTAGAGGCGCCTTGACTCGGCGTGCGTCAAAGTTGCCATGGCTCCAGCCAAAAGTGCCAAAATGATCTGTTCAGATCTCGAGAAGGCCCGATCCTTGTACCAACAATAAAACAGGTAATGGATCCAAGCCAGGACCAGAAGCCTTCAAATCCTCTCACAAAACTCCGCCAATTCGATTAAAAAATGAAGGCAATCTACCTATTTTAAACATGATCAACCAGAAGAACAAAAGATCAGTCCCAAACAGGCTGTGTAAGCCACTGAGATCTAAATATTCATATTTCAAGGAAATAAAAAAAAGAATCCACCTTATGAACATAACCCACTACAGAAGCACTGAAATAACCTGACTATCTTCAATTACTGTGCCAGATCAAAACTGCCCAAACAAATCCAGAATCAATGTCAAAACAATCAACATAATTGAATCACCACTAATAAAAACCATCAAAGATTGGATCTTTCTTACCTGATCAATCAAAAGACAATAACAAATGTATCAAAGCCACGCACATAAAATCCTGATGTAGAATCCAAGTTACCTGTGAAATACACAACCACATCAAAAGTTCAAAACCCTGCATCCAAAGACAACAAACTAAAAAACCAGAGATCAAAAAACACCGATCAAATTTTAAAAAAAAAGAACTTGATCACTGAACAGAAGGAAGAACATCAAAATTGATTTTACCTGATCAATCAAAAGGCAGTAACGAATGTACTGAAACCACCCACATCAAAACCTTATACAGAACCAAAGTTTACCTGCGAAACCCAAAACCACATCAAACCCACAATCCAAAGACAACAAACTGAAAAACCCACAGATCAAAAAACTCCAATCAATTAAAGAAAAAAAATGAACTTGACCATTGAAAAGAAGAAAAACATCAAAATGGGTGTTCTCTGCAACTGGGTCACCACCAAAACAAGCAAAAGAACCAACCTTTTTAAAAAGCGACCCAAAGATATGACAAAACAGAAAGAAAAAAAATATATTTTTCTCACCAAAGAGGATCAAAATGAGAAATCTCCAATATGGGTCTTCATAAGCAGCTGTTCTATAATCAGATTCCAACAGCTGCTCTCTTTCACATCTCTCACACCATCTCTCTCTCCCTCTCTCTCTAAAACCAGCACAAACAGAGACAGAACCCAAACAATAAACAAATAAAATATAAAGCACGAGAGCTTAACAAGGGATCTATGTTTTTCTTAAAATGTCTCGCGAGGCAAGTTAAACGACTGCGGTCTGTGCGAGTGAAAAGAATTCCACTATTCGAGTCCGATTTGTCCGCTGGAGTTACGATGACTAAGTTGCTCCGCGAGACACTGTAGGAATGTTTAAGCAGGGTAAGTGTAACTAACAAAAACACCGTCGTTTACGAAAAAAGAGAGTATATTTTGCATAAATCGAAGCCTTAAATTTTTACTGTTTTTATATTTTTTTACTAAAGACTTTCTTTATTTGGTTTCTTTGCTGTCCTTTTTTTCTTTATTATTATTATTATTATTATTATTATTCTCCAAAAGTCTCATAGGGTCTGAATTGTCTATTTTGCCCTTCATTAGACAGTTGAATGTGAAAGGCACCTGACAAATTTTATATCAAACTAGTCCCTAGAATAAATGGAATTACCAGGCGAGAATATAAAAAAAAATCTATATTTTATAATTACCCAATAAGCCATATTTAATCTCTCTCTACTTTATTTTATATGCTTCATTCTCGCAGTCAACTGAGAAACGTTACAATGAAAACATGTATTATTTAATGTGAGAATGATTTTTTACTTTGTGTTTTTTTTTCATTTATGAGTATCCTATAAAAGAATCTAGGTTGCATTGACAAAAATTAGTATTTAAATTTTTTTTTTAAATGGATATCACAATCTTTAAAGATTTTTTGGTAAAGGTTCAGAATAATTTCAAAAAAACATCTTATGTTACAAATTGATAAATGATAGATTCTAAAAAAAAAATATTTTCATCTAGCTTTTTCATAAAATTCTTTTGTTAGCTTTAAAATGTAATAAAAAAATCTGAAACATAAAACTCAAATTTAAAATTTTTAAATTGAAATCGATTATATAAAAATTGATTTTATAAAAATAAAATATGTTTGACAATTAGTTTCAAAAGAGGGCTTTAGATAGGATTGTCTTGTATACCTAAAGGACAATTTCCATAAAAACCTTCACAAGTTTAGAAGTACAGAAAAATCAAAATTTAGTAATATTAAATATTTTTTTTGTATACTTAAATGATAATTCCCATAAAACCTTCACAAGAGGATTATCAGAAAATGCAATAAAACAACCCCAAATACATTCTCTCTTCTTTTTTTTGCTTTGTTAATGTTTTCTTCAATTGAGTTGCGTTACAAAATATTTTAAACAAGAATAAGAAAAAATGAGGTACTAGATGAGTTGAGGGTACTTGAGTCATTAGAATTTTTAGAAATGATTCCTCTTAACATTCCTAAACTTTAGAAGAAAAAAACAAGTATTTTCCCACAACAAAACAAGTAGTTCAGATAGATTAATATCGAGGCAATGAAAGTCACCAATGTTACATAGGAAAGCATTCAAACATCTGGAATTAGATGGAAAAAAAATGTTTGTTATACTATGGTGTATAAATACTGAACCCCGGAATCTAGTGAATTATGTCCATGTTCTCATAAATCATGTTGACTTAAACATACTCATTAGTCCGTATTAAGGAGAATTAATAAGTAAAAATTTGTTCTCAATAATAACAAAACATACTTAAAAAAATTATAATAATTAATAAGTCCAAAAATATTTGCAATTGAAGAATATACGTATACATGGACATCAAAACATTCCAAATTCCAATGTGTACTATCACTGAATAGCACTTTTCTCTCTCCTCACTCCTCTGTACAATTGTACAAATATTGTGATCATGCACCCCCTTACCCCGTTTGTATTTTGTATTTTTGTAGTTTTGTCAACTTTTTAAGGGAAAAATCCAAAGTTCACCCTATTGAGAATATGGTATATCAAAAACTTCATGTGATTTATTAAAAATGAAAAAAACTCTTGTACACAACAATTTTATCACTCTGGATAAATTATAAAATTGTCATTTATAGATGATTTTTAACATATTATTAAGAGTTTTTTATATACTATATTTTCTATCAAGTTAATCCGATAGAATATTCGCATAATAATTTTAATCTGTTAACAAAAATTTAACTCAGATGGCTATTTGGATTTACATAAGTGTTTTTATGATGTTATATGAATTTTAGGAAAAGTCAGGGTTATATGGATTTCATACAGTTTATTGGGGGTTATTTGCATTTTTCCCTTTTTTAATGGTAGAGATGTACGATTTAGTATTTTTTATTTTTAACTCTATAAAGTTGATTTGATTTCAATTTGCGCATATTTGAGATAAGGAAAATGTTAGAATTAGTCTCATGAAGAGTCTCCGCATGTTTTAATTTATTTTTAAAATAATAAATATCTTTAGTTTTAATTTATTTTTAAAATAATAAATATCTTCTAGTGAGTTATATTTGTTCAATTAAAAAGTGTATATCCCTCTTTTTTTAATTGAATTGATTCATTTTTAATAAATATAAAAAACATTGAGATATATACCTCTTGTAGGGAGGAATATCTCACTGGAAGATATATACCTCTCTGAAAGGCCAGTATATGAGATTGTTCACTGACTACTTGTAACAACAATGTTGAAGGTAATTATTGTCGATTGAAATAACATACCCATATCTATTTATCACAATTTATCTTACATGGATTTTAAAATTTTATTGAGATAGAATTGAAATTTTGAATTGTATCACAATCTTCACTGTTATGGTTTGGATTTTAAATGATGAATTTTTTGTTTCAATCCTAACATATAATATTGGGGTTTTAAATTTTGGATTATATAATATTTTAAAATTCAGATGAAATATTAATAATTATGTAAGATTGGAATTTTGAATGATTAAGATTTACATATGATTCAGAATTTAATTTTTGTCTCTTATCTATCTTTATCTTATCTGAATTCCTAAATTCAAATAAAAAATGATGGATATGAATTTAAAATTTTGAATTATATTTAAACCTTAACAGTAACATTAGGATAAAATTTAAATTTAAATTTTGTATTTCAATCTTAACATATTGACATTTTAAAATTTCAATTATATAGGATTTGTAAAGTCAAATTAAATCTTAACAATTATATAAAATTAAGTTACAAATCAAAATATAAATTCTATCTCAATGTAATCTGTTAAGATTTGAATTTTAAAATCCAATAAGACATAAAGATTGATATATGATTCAACATAGGGAGGATCTACATTTAAAGCTGGTTTGGGTCATTTTTGTCATTATAAATTTCAACTTTCAAGAGTGGTTTCCACAAATTTCCCTAAAGTTTGAGGGGTTCTTTCATAACCGGAAAATGATAATTAACAAATCTATGATTTTTAACCAAATATTAACGAGTATACGTTTGATGAGAAAAATTATAGAAAATTATTCATTCAAATTATATACATGTTTTCTTTTATAAGATATTAAAATAACTTTAAAAAAATAAAAAAATAAAACAAACATGTAGATATCATAGCTGCAAGTTACATGTACGCACGAGATCAGACAAACTAGAAAGAAGAAAAAATATATGATTGAATGATTTCAGGAATATACTTAGGTTGAAGTTAGAGATTTGTTGAAATCATAGTTTAAATGAGATTATCTTTTCTATAAATAAATTTTATAATTATAAAATTAAGGCTTTATTAAAAAAAATTATAGTGTCTTTGTTATTGTAGCAGATACATGGAACATCATTATGCAAATCTCATAATCTCTTTGCTTAAGATCCCGTTTGATTTGTGTAAATCTAAGATGAAATTTAATTCCATGTGATATTATCAAAATATTTGTGTAAAATCTAATATTTGAAAAAATAGGATGAAATTAGATTCTCACCGTTTGTAATGGTAATCTCAAATTTCACTAGAAATCATAAATTAGATTGTTATTATACCATTTACAAATTAATTAAATTACTATTTACATCATTCTAAAATAAATAGCTTCATCTTTTTTAGGGGAGTTCATAATATTCAATTAATTTAACTATAATTATGTGTTTAATTATATAATAGATTGTTTTCTTCATTTACATTCGTTAAACATTTATAGAAATATTTATAAATAAATTACTCTTTTTTTATAATTATGATATGGATAAAGATATAAAATTTACAAGTAACGTATAATAGTAATGATATTTTAAACATTTAAATCGAATTTCTTACAGAAATCAATCAAACATTAAAAATAATTCTTTATAAAAATCTACTAATGAACTAAACAATGTGATAGAATTATTGATAAAATGATTTTTAATAAAATAAATCCATCTAAAAGAATGAATTGGGGCGGGGGGCGGCGTCGTCATTTGTGATCAGATCCCTATATCAATCAGTTTGTGAGAGGAGGGGTAGTTTGGTAAAAACAGGGTCCAATGGAGGGCGGCGAAGGAGAGAAGTCAAATATTCCTTTGGAGGAGGGCGGTGGGCGGCGTCGTCATTTACAAAGTCCACGTGTTAAAATCCCCTTTTAAAAATAAGGGAAAAATCCAAATAACCCCTGTAAACTGTCTAAAATCTATGACTCCCTGGATTTTTTAAAGTCTATATAAATCCCTTGAAAACACCTATGCAAATCTAAATAATCCCTGAGTAAAATTTACATTGACAGATGAGTTTATTAACCTTGATTGAAAATACAGTATACCAAAATCAACCTATAATTTATTAAAATGTAAAAAATCATTTGTACATGATAATTTTACCCCTCCGAATAGATTATAAAACCATATCTGAAGTTGTAAAATCGTTTCTCATAAAAGATTTCTCTACATTTTTAATATATTACAGAGAGTTTTTGATATACTATGTTTTCAATCAGGGTTCACTAGACATAATATTTATTAAATAATCATAATCTTCAACAAAAATTTAATTGAGGGGATTATTTAGATTTACATATACTTTCAGAGGGTTATATAAATTTTAATAAAAATTTCAAAAGTTATATAAATTTCAAACAAGGGTTATTTAGATTTTTCCCAAAACAGAATAACGAAATAGCGATTTTGTCGCTCAGCGGTGTTGACACGGATGGATTGTCGCTCTCCGTATTGTCGCTCTCCGTCCTAGTCATTCATTCCAGTTCTTTGGTATTCTTTCTTTTAAATGAGTAGAGCTCTCCTCTAATAGGTTGCTCTTTCTCATGTTTATTTCTTTTCTTTAACAATAATTTGGCTAGAGAATAGAGTTCAGAATAAATGAGAATTAATCAGGATAGTCTCAAAATAAGTATTTAAAAAATTTGAATAAATGAGAATCTGTATGTCATAATTAATTGCTATAAAGTAGTATATGAATTTCAACAAACCCCTGAAATTAAATTATTCCAGGTTATTTAACTGAAATCAACTGTCATCACATTTTATAAATCAATCGTCATTATTTTTTTAATTTTTATAATTACTTTATACACACCTTATTCACATTTTATCCAAATAATAAAAACTTTATTATTACGTTTCACAACAAAAATAATTTAAAATGAAATCAAACAAAAAATCATTTTATCATTATATATATTAAAATACTTCTTAACATCATAATAACTTAATTCTACATCCAAACGGGTAGGAAGAAAGAGAACATATTTACATGATATGACAAAAAATACTCGCGTCTACGAAGAGGGAGATGAGAGATTTGACTAGCATTCTGGATTATAGTTTTTTTTTTTTTTTTGAGAAATTCTGGATTATAGATTTTGTATGAAGAGATTACAAATTTGATACATTATATCAACCTTTCAAGCATTGTATAATACGTTAACTTGACATTGCAGAGTCGTCTGAAAGGGGTATCCTTACCAACATGGTCCTATTGTGGAAAATTGTCTTCAATGTATAGTAAACTCATATCACATTGATAACATGTGATGTCATTGAAACTGTATATAGTTGTCATTGTTGAATTAAAAACATTGAACAGATTGGTCATGTATATTCAAATTATGTGACATTGTTTCCACATATTCTATCAAATGAACATTTTTGTTGATGGAATTGTATCACATGAACTTAGTATCAACATCTTTAAAGTCGGCAAACTAATTAGAAATCAAGCCCTCTGGATTGCAAACTTGTCATGACTATGGTGCATTATTGATAAACATCCAAAAAAATTAATGACACATTAATTGAACTCTTTTTAAAAGGGACATTACTTTAGAAATAATAATAATAATACAAGTGCTTGCGTGAAGGAAGAGGAGTCCCAACATAAGAAATTCCATTTTCTTTTATGTTTACAAGAACCTGAATGGGTAAAATTTACTAAGTCAGCATTGATACGCTCAATTTGTTTTATAACCTTGATTATAATTGTCAATGACATTGATATATTAAATCACATAACATATATAATATATATTCTTTTATATCAATATATATTACATAATTGTAAAACTATATGCATTAAATTCATTCCGATTTATACTTATAAAACAATATATATTATATCGACTAAGTATATATATATTTAAAAAAAACATATATATGTGCAACCTACAAACTATGCTGCAAATGAACCAAGAATAAAAAAATTTCGTACAAAATCTTATACATAATAGGTCAAACTATTAATACCTTAGATCATCATGGATCCATAATAGAGTATTAGAGTGTAGGAACAGAAGCATGTTAAACCAGTCAAGTGGGATTTCTTTTTACATAAAATTCCAATCTAATTGTCAACTCGATATAGGATCTCCCATTACCACTAGACCATAATGCATTGTATATATGACCCTTTTATCAAATATGAATTGACTTCATTGATATATTTTTTTTACTGAAATTCTGCTTGATTATTCTACCATGGAAGATGCTGAAGTGGATCTGCATGGTCCCAATTAACTGCATTGGGGATAACATTGTTGAGTGTATTAAAAGAGGATTGAAGCATCGTTGGTGGTAGACAATATAATTTATGCCTGACAAGGCTAGTGAAGCCAGTTGTGTGCAATTGATGAACTGTCAAGTAATGTCTCTTGTTTGATTGTATTTGAGAATTGAAACTAAAATTGCCAATTGAGATCAGATCATGGCAGATTTACATCCAATTATTTTATTTTAACTTAGACAAAAATCCTCCTACACAGGAGCTTTAGATAATATGAAACTAATTTGATTTGATAATTAATTAATTAATATAAAATCAAATAAAAATAAACATGTCATACAGATCATAATCAGTTTTTTATTAGAGGGTACCTCATCAAAATATAAGTATTTGTTGAACATGGCCACATGCAGAGCGAATAATAAATATTTCATTTGATTGGTGTAACAAATTATCATTCAGTTGATGTTGCGCCTGATAGTGTATCAACTGCTCCAAAGATTCATGTGAAACCATCACAAAATTCACAAATTGTTGACACACGTCATTAAAATTAAATCTCAACACATGTAGAACAATAAAGAGAACAAAATCATAAAAGAGAACACGCAGATTTATGTGGTTCAAAATAATTTGCCTACATCCATGGAGGAGAGTAGAAAATAATTCATTATATCAAGTAATTGGATTACAAGATTCCTTAAGTTCTCTATTTAGAATCACTCGTTTCTCTCTAGAAAATCTTATAGAGAGCTATCTCTCACATATAATAAAATCTTTTGGATCATAGTAAGAGATATTAAATAAATCATGTAAAATAAAAAAAATATTACGAACATACCCCTATACAAATTCAGGTCAAAATAAAATGAAATTTGTCTTATCTTAGACTTTCACGAATATGTTTTTATCAAAATAAATCTCCATGCATCAATGTAGTTAACATCCTTCATATAGTACCATTATGATTTCGATCCTGCTAACTACCCAAATCATAGTAGTCACATGGTTGCATTGGAAATCCTCTCCTCCACTGGAAATTCATATATGATCAGATGTTGTAATTAAAGATTACTATACTTATTAGAGACCCAATTCGTGGAATCATTGTAGAACGACATTTTTATCCAAGCTAACTAGGTGATAATATTATTTAATAATGCATCAAAGAAGATTCCAATGCATCATCTATGGCAGGCAATAATTCAAGTTGGGTGGGAAAAAAAAAGACCAGTAAAGTTAGACCACCGCCCCACATGATAGGATCTTCTCCATTCCACAGCCGTTCGATCTATGTCCCTCCAACGTGAGCTGTCCTTTATCTGAGTACTGACAAATGCACTTTATCTTTGTTGCTCCACACATCAAATCCCTTTTCTTTTTTTTGGGGTAGTTTTAAAATTTTAATTGGTTATATGTTTCCAAACATATATGTTCCCTGTTTGGGCAGTGAAATGGAGATGGAATAGAAAAGAAGGAATGAATCAATATAATTATGTTAAAATATGTTATAATAAATTAATATTGATATTTTAAATATTTTATAACTGTGTTATTCTATTTAATTTATTTCATTAGTATAAAGGAGGATCCACATATTCAATCACCTTTCTTCATTTTTTATAAATCAAGGGATCCACATGTCAAATCATTTTTGTATTTGTTATAAATCTATATTCATATCTTGTCTATTTTCAATCATATTCATGTAACTGAAGGAGTGGTTCGTGATAAGACTCATAAGAGGGAGCAATAAAATCTGGACAATGAAAGTGTAACCGATTATAACATAACCCTACATTATGCCTTCTAAGCCAACCTTTCTAATATATAATTAATCAGATTCACAATAGGTACCAGACAAATAACAACCTTGTTTTTAATCTTTTCAAGTGGGACACACAGCGCTGCACAAGTGTTTTCAAAGGTTCCAAAAAGGTGCATTCATTTGGTAGGCTGGGAGATCTGAAAATTTTGGTAGGCTGGGAGATCTGATGGTCAATTATACACGTTGGAGATCCATGACTCACATGCTCATTATTTAATTGGGGGGACAAAGTCTAAATAATACATGCGAAATAGAATATGATTTGATTCGTTAAATTATATATGTTTCTAATGAAACATATAAAAGTAAAATGGATATGCACCCCTAGAGTTTGTGAAACATGCAGATGCACTCTTATATGTTAAAAATATACCTTGTAACTTAATTGTAATTTAAAAATATGCATTTACACCTCTACCGTACTCTTCATTGAAATAGAAAAAATGGTAACATGAAAAAAACCATTTTACAACTTCAAATAATATTTCATTATTGTCAACCATACATTTTAAATAAAAAAAACATTCTTACATCTCAATTTAATTATCCATATATCTTAATTAATATAAATCATCCATAAATTTCAAGTGACGATATATTTTTCATGTTATTGTTTTTTTCATATTACCATGTGATTTAATGATAGATAATGTAAGTACTTATTTTAAATTATAGAGGTGTCTTTGCAGGTTTTGCACATGTAGTCACAGAGTTTTTTTTAAAATTTTTTTAAAATAATCATTTATGCAATAACTGTTGGTTGGGGTTTCAATAAGTTTCCAATTTATTAAAGATATATACATTTGTCTGAAAGACATTCGTTCACATTTAAATGATATTGAATATATGTCGAGTATATGCTCATCAGCTCATGTAATCTATTATATACTTGAACTTGTTCATATGAACTATATACTAAAATTAATATTGGAGGAATGATTATTTGTCAACACTCTTTTTTGGGTGTGATTTTGCCCAACAGTTTTTGGATCATTTTTCCTGGGTCCACCCATTGCCAGCATCCTTATGAGTTATGACCCACCCTCTTCATGTGAGTACACAACAGATTAAGATAGCCATCTATTGTTGGACAATGCCTGCTGAGGGCCTAGGGGTAGCTTGGCATACAAAACCAATGGGTTTTTTTAGGTGAACAAAACCAATGGGTTAGGTCAAGAACAATGTAGATGTCAGACATGATGGACCAAGAGGGAGATGGATTCCTCAAGAAAATTACACCCCTGATTGAACATAAGAATAAATGCAGAACATGATAGAATATGAAAACATAATTTAGCTACTGATTTGTAAAGAATAAATTAGTATAACTTTATTATAATACTTCGGAATAAACTGATATTAGTCTTTCAGGGTCCCTTTTATTTCATTATATATCCATCCAATTTATTCTACTAATGTAAGAGGTATATATGTTAAATCACATGTTATCACTTTTTACAGAGTGCAGGTTCTATGTTAAATCATTTTTTTACTTTTTATAAATCTTTATCCACATTTTATTCATCTTTCATGAACAACGCAATAATGGTCAAATTGTTGAGTATATAAATCACTTGAAATTTTTTTAAATCTTCTATATAGATCCATACAATTTATTAAAATATATATTTTATTATAAAAACATATACCTCGTCATATGAGATAAACTATTTTTAAAAAAAATCAAATTATGTGCGAACTAGAATTGGACTGAAAAAAGGGATTGTACGCAACATTTTTCAAAATAAAATAATACATATGAAATATCAACAACAAAATGCAAAATACATTTAAATAATCTAATATGTCATTTTGCCCTTTAATGAGGCATTTCACATGATGAAACATAGAAATTGAAATTTTCCCTTTGTGGGGTTTTCATTTAGAAATGCTTTCATGAAATTCAATTTAATTAAAAATTAAATATTTCATTCAGATAGCAACTATTGCATTCCAACCACATTGAATAGGGTTGCGTCACCTTCCATGCCTTCAATTGATATTGGCAATATTAAAACTTATCTTCCATAGGTAACAAACTACATAATTCAGTGTGACAAAAGCAAAGAATATATTGATATGACTAATTTGAGGTTTTATAATCTAAAGATGAGATGAGAAGCCCACATCGTCTTTTGTCAATATTGTATTGATCATCACTAAATGACAAATTTTCTTATCAAAGGACACCCAAATTCAAGATAGAGTTCAATGAATTTGAATCATGATGTTGTTTACACTGATTACATTATTATTATTTTCTCAAATGAAACAACGGAAGACTGGTTATTAGAAGCTGTTCAAGCATTCTTGATTTAATCTAATTTAGTGTTGAAAACACGTTTAAAAAATAAGATTTTGAATAAAGTGTCTTAAATAAGCATTGATTTCTCAAAAATATAATTTTTGTATTTTTTTTTAAAAAAATTACACTAAAAGATGTAAATAACTTTTTAATTATAAGTCTGTTTCTTTAAACACGTTTGATAACACGTTTGAGTTTTTTCTTAATTAAAAGGTAGAATCACTCTCATACCTTATTACCAAAGCTCCTTAGACCGTCTTGATTGGAATAGATATAATTACTGTCATTGGTCTTACAATTAATAATTTCTTAAAATAATTTTGTTTTATTTATATTGTCATTGGTCAACAGTAGACTATGTTATCACAATGTATAGGAAAACCATACACTGTGTGATCTTGTACTAAGCATTCACACCAAATTCACATATAAGTTTTCTTAATAAGCTAAAACCAAACACTAGAATGTTGAACTAGGTGATGAATCAAACAACTAAAATAATTTTAGCCTGGTGAAATGTTTCTCTGATAAATCCCATCCAAAATAATGGCATGAATAACATGGGATTTTGACAATTTAACATGTAAAACATGTTTATATCAATATCAAACGTCTGCTAATTTAAAGCCACTCATTTTGATGTCATTTATTGTGTACAATTGTTATTGTAAAAGACATGATTTGAACTGATGAAAAGGGCAAGCAAACAAAATTTGGCTTCTCTCATATCAACATTGCTTTAGAATTTAGAAATCAAGAACCAAAAAAAGTGTGTGCGTGAAGGAAGAGGAGTCCCCCAACAGAGGAAAATTTTGAAAACCTCCATCTCTTATTTGAATGCTTTATTTGAGGAATATAGACAAGTATGAGTTGATTCCATGAATTTTTTCTATATAGAGTTGCTGTCTTCACTAAATTTCTTCTTGACTTCTCTCTGCCATGATAGATGCCCAAGTACTACATGGTCCTTATTATATATGCTTTGGAAAAATGATACACTAAACCTTAAAAATCGTCTTCTACCAGTGAATTAAATTCCAAGGGGATCGGAAATTCTAATACCAAATTATTCTTATATATTTTGATATAGCTACATGCACTTATTCCTTGTAAATAAATAAATTTTTGAGTTTATTCACTCATTTTTACCGTTCTCTACCAATTCCACTATCCAAATATAACATAATTTTAATTAAGCATACACTACACTAATTGAGTATATGTTATACTAGATTTGTATATGCTCAATTAGTAGAGTATATAATAAATTAAAAGACTGTATATGGACTGTAGTTGAAACTGTAAATGAGACTAAGTGTATTTAACAATATGGGGAGGTCTTTAATTCGAGTCTTGATGTTGACTTACCCACCTGTTTGCTGACGATTATTCAAAAGAATTTTTCGTCGGACCGGGGCAAACAGACAAAGATAGCTTTCCCAACTTGACCGTAAGGTCAGTCACGATAATCCCTTCGATAAAAAAAAACACACACACACACAATATGGGGATAAAAACTGATGAAGCATGAGTAAAAGGCACACCCACCCACATGGCCACATGCCAGGATCTTCATCATCTGAGTACTGAAAAATGCAATGCACTCTCATCTTTGTTGCTCCACACATCCAACTTGGGCTCACTGTGTAGGCCACCAGAGAAAACTGAAGGGAGTGATGGAGACACCTTCAGTGCATTATTTATGGTTCAGATTCCATAATGTTTGGGGGAGTGGTTCAGTGACAGACTCCCATTTGTAAGTGCAACCGATTATGAGATAATCCTTCATTATGCCTCATAATCGAACCTTTCCATCTAACATAATTTATTGAATGCACAACAGCACAACAGATACCAAATTAATAACACCACCTTTTGTCAAAAATGTTTGATTTTTTTCTTAAAGTGTATATATATATATATAATGAATTATGTACGAAAAGATGAAGTATATAGTGAAATATGTACTATATTAGAACAATATATACAAAAGGTTGAGAGATCATTTCTGAATTGCGGATCAGATTGATGTATTAAAGCTCTTTTTCTTTTCTTTTCAAGTGGGACAGAGGGGCGCACAAGTGTCTCCAGAAATTCCAAAAAGGTGCATTTATTTGGTAGGATGGGAGATCTGATGGCAAATTATGCATGTCACAGATCCATGATTCACATGCTTGTAATTTAAAAATTAGAGCATTTTTTGTGTACATCCTTCTAAAGAAATATGCAATATTTAAAAAAGTAAAATATTAGGGACATTTGTTCCCATGGTTACACATGTAATCCTATTATGATTTAAATATATTTTTCAATGGTACATACCTGTTTAGTGAAATACATACATTCACGCTCTTTCTCCGAATTTAAAGTAAGTAGTGCGAAAGTCTTTGATCCACTTTTTACCATTCACATACTGCATAAATGATTTTGCAACATCTCCTTATAAAATTTCTCCCAAAAAACATTTTCCTAAACATTCTTTTTGGTAAATTTTTCCTGAACATATAGTTGTAGAAGGTGGAATTTGCTCTCTAGGGGTTGAGTTATTGAATAGGATTACATCATCTTCCATGCCTGCAATTGATACTGACATATTAAAACTTATCTTTCATGGGTACCAAACTACATAATTCAGTGTGACAAAGAAAGGATACATAGATTTGACTGACTGGTTTTATATTCTAAAGATGAGATGAGAGGCCCCCCAACATCTTTGTCAATATTGTATACTCCATCACTTGATGATAATTTTTCTTCTCAAAGGACACCTAAATTCCATATAGAGATCAATGGTATTGAATCATGACATTTACATTGATTACGTTATTATTCTCTTTGCAAATAAGACATGGAAAGATTGGTGGGTAAGGTATTAGAGGCCAGTTTAACACTCATTCTTGTTCTTCTCCCAAGTATAAAAAGGATTAGAGTTATCAAACTGACCACCTTATGTCATTCCAGGCCTTGAGACTATTTACCACTTATTTTCTAAATTGCTCATTTACAACATTGAAAATGGACAGTAATTCTTCTCAAGCTGGGTAACATTTGACTGTAGGAAATTAAAATTCAAGGGATAATCAAGGTAATTGTCAAGTTTATTTTATGTTTGGTAGACTTACTTTCACTGCCTCAATTTAAATAAATTAAGCACTCCAAACTTCAGATTTTGGAGAATATTTAATCATAGATCTATAATGTATAGGCATTAGGCAATGTATTTTTTAATATGTTGTTTTAACTTTTAATCATAGGCCACCAAAAATTAATTGAAAAATCACCACCACAACGATGCCTAAGACTTATATCCAAGGCAGGGCAGTAGTTTGATACTACTAATGCACTTTTTTTTTTTTCCTTTTTAATTTAAAAAGGGTAGAATTTGTTACCAAGATTTAGTTACTGAAAAAACAGGTTACAACTCCAAAATTAAGGCACTACTATATACAAATGTACAAAGAATTAGTAACTGTTTAATGCTTTTTTAGGCTGCTGGAGGATGAATTTTGTTAGTTTGTCCATTGGAAAATGGTTTAAATCCACTAAGTTCACATTATAACATCTGGTCAGTAAAATAGACTGACTGCATGAGAGCCTTTGTGCAGTGTATAAGACTTCGAGAAACACAACCACATCAATCCACAATCATCTTTCATGCAGTGTATAAGACTTGAACCACCTCCTACACATGCAGTATTTCTTTTGATATTAAAGTTTTTTTTTTTTTGGGTGAAACTATATCAGCTTTGCAGCAACAAATATATGAAATATGAAAGACCTAAAAAACTACTTTTATTACGAATGGAAATGGCAAATCCATGAGTTGCTTACAGGAAAATAAACTGACAAATCCCCTATCAAGACTAGCTCCAAAACTAATGATCAACAGGATTTAGCTACTACCAACAAGGTTTTGCTATTCAATAATGAGAACATGACACGTTTGAATAAACCTATACGTATCTCCTGATCAATTACAAAGGAAGGAGAAAAAAAAAGAAAATATATACTAAACATGCACCATAGTTGCATTTAGACTCTTGGTAGTTATCTTAAAGAGCATACCTCTCTTAATCATAGGATGCTCAAGAACACTTTCTATGATGTGGAAACAAAAAGGAACTATTCAGTGTAAAATTTCAGAGCCTGTTTGCAAGAAAAGACGAGCAGAGGGAAATAAAAATCAGAGAAAAACACAAAATGACATAAATTAATGAATGCAGTAAATACAAAATAAAATAATGCATACCATGCATTATTTGATGAGTTGAATGCAGCTGGTCACTCGTGTTTTGGTTGAGATTGATTGATTGAGTCATCGTTCAGGGGAGGAAATGGAGGGATGGATGGCCGTTGAAATCTACGCCTACTTCTCTGAGTTGGAGACAATCCAACGTCAGTATGTGAAAGCGAAATCCTCTTATTGTTGGGGGATGAACTCTTCACGCTGCTGATTGGTACGGTATTAATCCTTCTTGACATCTCAGGGGCCTCCTCTTCAGGATCAGTTTGGATTTGCTTCTCACACTCTGATATGGGGGGAAACCATTAGAATTTTCTGAGCAATGGGAGGGTACATAGCATTGAAGAAGTCAATAGAGTAGAGATGTACGTGGCGGTGTCCCAGCAGTAAAAGATGGCAATTCACCAGAGGAACTGAAGAAAATAATATTGTCAGAAATGCAATAACATGAAGAGTAGCTTCTGAATTCAAGGCACAAGGTTCGGATGCAGCTAACCTGAAAATATTAGCTGTAATGGTTTCATGCCATATCTGTTCATCGTTTTGGATGCAAATATTTGCGGGACTTTCAACTTTACCATTCTCCTCACATGCATCTGATTTTTCCACCTCACATTCAACTTCATCATCTGCTGATGGAACTGCATCTATCAACAAATAATATACATATACAAAAAAAAAAGGTACAAACCCCCTCCCAGGGGGCTTACTTGATGCACAGGATTTGTTGGTGTTTTGAGCATTTTTCCAACTGATGTTGGGTTCGCCCTCACAAAAAAATGATGATGGCGGTGGTACATTCAAAAGTATGTTATGGTAGTAAAATTATTTACAGTTAGTTCGTCTATGGCATAAAAACATGTATGATCAGAAACAGTATGCTCCGAAAATAAGTTAATTAGCCCTAAACTAATAAAAAAAAACGTTTACTATTATTAAAGGTCCTCTATGATTCATATGTATATATTTTCACATGCAAATGATGGTTGATGGTTCAAAGACAACTACTCACCTTCCTTTGTACCATATTCATTTTTGCATCCAAAGCACCTGCAGCAAGGTGAACACCCCACACCACCCTTCAAACAAAAAAAAATATCCATTTAATAATGTTTATTTATTTGTTTGAAAAGGTAATAACATTTAAAATTGAAAGCATACAAATGCAAGGAGAGGCAATACCCCAAAGCATTCACAATATTTATTTTGGCAAGATGACTTCCTGCAGTTGCATCCTCTTCTATGTCGAGCCATTGTAGCTCTGTTAGCACCCTCCTAGAAGATACAAGTGTTAATATATACTACAGGCACGAAATACCACACCAGCCAAAATTGAAGATTATATTTCTCACCCCAATGTCTGAATTGGTATCAGCGCTCTTAATGACTTTGGGAGCAAATGCAATTGGGTTACGTGCTTCTATCTCTCTACGGGTTTCCAGAACCTTTTCTTCATTGGTTGGTTTGTTGCAGCAATCTTGACATGAACAAGACTCATGACAGTAGGTGCTGGCCGTAAAGCATGCACAATAACTGTGTGTAGGATCAACCAGTTAATTATGAGAGAACTGAAGAGAATTCATGCATACAACGAACAAATTAAAAGTACTTTTACAAGGGAGCAAACCAGCAGAAAACTTCCCGTTCCTGATAAATTGAAGTGATGACCATCAAAAAATATTTCAAAAGATAGTAAATTCATACTTACCAAATTATAATAGATTTTATAATAAACGCGTAAGATTTTTTTTATTAAAGCTCCTCCTAAATACCCTTCACCTACTACAACTTTATATTACCAGGTTCAAGAAAGATCCTGGAATACATTCTAACAGCACAGCTGTCAAAAATCCATAAGCAGCATATGCGATTTTGCTTGATGCAGCTTTTTACATATAATTTTTCACGAGCCGCATATCTTGGAATGTACGGCCACATAAGTGGTTACACAGTCTCTCTCTTTTTTTCTTATTTTTTTTCAACAATGATTTGAATTTTGAACTAACAAATGTAAGTTTGTAGCCAAATGTGGAAAATACTGCACATGTGACATGTGCCACGCACTCAAATGTGTGGTCACACATTCACAACCCCCAAAAAATCAGTGTTGGCCTCCAAGGCATGGACCTAGATGCATATTCCAACTCTATCCAACATGCAACGGGCATGGATACTTTTCATAAGTGACTACAAAAAAACAGAAAAACAGCTAAAAATAATCCCTGTCACTGCTGCCTCCGCTACTTGCCACAACCATAGCCCTATTCATCAAACCCTCTCTGCCTTCTATCAATCAAGAGAGGAAAAGAGAGATCAAAATTAGGAGCTGGGGTTTCTGTAGAATATGGATCTAGTTTTTTTTTTTTTTAATTCAGAACCCCAACTGACTCCTAGCATACAAGAAACCAGAAAAAATCACTCTAGTAATTTAGTTGTCAGAATCATTTCTTTTAAACTGTTGAAAATCTGGTTCCTAAGAAAACAACAAGAGTTTTCTGATTGCTAAGAATGAGGAGGCAAAAATCATTGCACGTGCCAGAAGGGCGTTGAGAGAAAAATTTAGTATGGAACGCCAGTTGATTGCATTTTGGTTTCCTAAACTACACCTGCTTCATATCGAAAGAGTGATTTTCGACCATCCAATTGCCACATGAAAGAGAGCGGAGTTACTTTGAATGTATATTAGGTGTGGTGGCTTTAAATTGAACCAGCCAGCAGCTTCAAATTAAAAAAAAATTAAATTCAGACCCACCTTTGTATACCCTATATTAATGTTTGAATTTGAAAATAAGATGCATGACTACTAATACAAGTATATCTTAGTATACTGTACCAGTAGAATCTATTACTTAGTTAAGATGTCATGGAACAAGAGCAGTCTAGAAGATAACCTATTAATGGCTCTGTTTGCAGAAGCCCTTTTTTTACAAAGGAATGTTAAAAAGTTCACAAGTTTAGTTATAACTTCATTAACTACTCACCAATTACACATTTGAATTTGAATATTAAATGACAGATGGATCAAGAAATATTTACTACAGGGTCAATCAATTCCAAATCCCACTTTACATAACTATTGTTACCTAACTCATGGGATGCACTCCACCAGTCCTCTGGTGGCTTTCCCACCTTTAACTCTTGCATGAATCTGAGATGGAAGCTATCATTGCTCATGGCATTGAAGATCTTATTACTCCTAATTATACAATCTTCACTGACTTGTATAAAAAAATGAAATTCAGTATAAACCTAAGCAAGTTGAACTGTTGAGACTACAATAGCACGCCACTAAAGTATTACTAAGAATATCATGAAGCCCAATCCTGTTAAAAGTCAAGCCCATTTCATAGCACTCATGTGAAAATGCATTCTAACTAGCACCATTATAACTAAATAACAATTAGAAAGATAAAAAAAATAAAAAATAAAAACAATTGTTATGATGAAATGACATTTAAATAACCATATAATAGTGTAATCATAACATCAGTTGACATTATTTCTGCTTCAGATCATAACTAAAAAAGGATTATCAAATATTAAGGGGCAATGAAAATAAGCTTTCAATTCATGTTTCTTCCCCCCCAAAATCCCCAGAAGTAAATTAAATGTATGGAACTTACAGCTTCAAGCATTTTGATTTCTTGCATTTACAGAGCTGACGCCCTTCATTTTCACCAGCACCTGATTTGTGTCTGTGAAGGGGATATAATAAAAATAATGAGCAACTTCATTAAAATTTAGAAGGGACAGATTATATATATGCAACACAGAATACATGCCTTTTTTTCTTATGGTTATTTTGATCGAGTTCTTCATCAGTCCCAATTGCAGGAGTAAAGGAAGCATCTTGCATAGCCTCAGCATCACCCCCTATGGAACCCGAGTCTCTTTGAGTGTGAAGTTTATGTGCATCTTCAAGATAAGATGACTTCTGAGCGGATTGGATTCCAAAACCATTTTTCTCCTGCAAGACCATTCTGCAACTCATCAAGGTTGTTGCGCTGGCATAGTCTGGAGCACTACGGGGCAATATGTAGGTTGATGAATAATAGCAAGGATTAAGAGGTACCGATTGTTTATCATCAGAAGAGACAGTTGCATCATTTTTTTCTGATCTTAAGGCATCACCATCAGAACCATCCTGTGATTCCTTTTTATAAACTGCTCTTATCTCATCAAACTGACAGCAACCCTGCATGCCACGCTGGTGCAGAGATTCAACCAGAGCAGACAGACAACCAATAATTTGAGTAAATACATTTTTTATAATACTATGCACAGATAGATGAGAACATAACACACAGAGCATGTGAAGAGGAGATGGATAAATATAACTAAGAATTTAAAGTGTCAAAAAGTATCCCTGGGCATAGAATTCTGCTGATGATACAACAAAAGTTTTTCACTTCAAAATAATCAAGATGTGTACAGCTACATATTTTTTAGAATATATATGATAATTCTATTTCTCCATGAATAAAGATCATTGAAATGCAACAATGTTTAGAAATGTGGTATACGGTTTGCGTGCGCCTGAGATAAATGACTAATATTCCAAATTTATATGTGTAATAATGACTAATATTTAAACCCTTTAATTTAGTTTTCTATTCCTAATTTTATGTGTAATAATGACGTTATTACAGGTAATTGAGATAAATGATGATTATCGCAAGATACTCTATGAAGCATGATATGAATGAGAATCAAGAGGACTTTAGAAGATCCAAAATTATGCTAGAAAAAGATTTGGTGAAGAGAGAATCTCAAATTCCAATCAAATATTCTTCAAATCAATGTTCATGATAACTTTTGCCTCATTCGTATTTTGGCAAATAACAGATAACAAAATAAATATGCACACATGATTAATAATTTATACCGAAGGCCTTTGATCGCAGATTGATGTATATATATGCTTGTAGTCATTTAGATCTGAATTTTTATATTAGGTTTTTTTGTTTTCAGATATTTTTTTTTATATATAATATGGTTTCTTTTATTTTTCTTTTATTTCGTTTGATCATGACTAGCTAAATCTTCACTAGGGTTGAAGATGAAACCATGCAATGCTAGTTTAGGATTTTATATTTAGATCTGAATTCTTCATATTGTTTGCTTTATTGAGTATCAATCTCTCCTTCAATTCTCTTTTGAAACCTTTTATGTGAATTTCTTATTACTTTCTTCAAAAATCTCTTGTATTTGATTTGATAAAATATGCTTTGATTGAGTTCTCTGATATTTTATGCTCTTCTTAACAAGTTGAATATTGAGTTGGTAGATTTTATAAAGGGAAGGGAGATAGATCATTATATTAAGGTTTTTAATCGTAGAATCATCTTCAAGGATCTCTTGTTTAGGGTTTGATAGGGTATGCTTGATTAACTATTTTGATATCTTATTCTCTTCCTAATGTGTGAATGTTGAGATGATTGTTTTGATTTTAAATCTGATTTTATGAAATAATATGATTTTAAATATTTATTTTCCGATTGATATTTGATTAACGTCAAATTGATTGTTATATGATGGAGTTTCATATTTGAATATAATCCCTACATTGGTATTGCATATTCTAAAACCCTAGTATCTTCTTATATTCATATTAGCTTTTAAAAAAAAAAACATAATAAAAAAAACTTCATCAATCTTTCTTTCTAGTTCGATTAGTTAAATCAATTAATAATCTGATTTGAACAATTCTCTGTGGGTTCGACCCGTATTTGCTAGATCTATACTACTGTAACGATCCGTGCACTTGCGGTAATTAATAATAACTTAAAATATTCAATCATACCCCATAAAATATATGCGGTATGCGAGAATATATGCGGGAGTGACCTATCCCTGAAAAATAATAAGATTGAAATAATAATAATAATGAAAGAGAATCAAAATTTCACAAGGTTTAAAGCTTTTAAAACAACCCTAACATACAAAAGAAAGCATAAAAGTCTACCATTCAACTCCAACCCCCCCCCCCCCCCCACCACCACAAAAAAAAGGTGTGGCCGCATATGTGGGCTTGACACGAAAATTGGGTCACATACCTATATGGATTAAAAGAACATAAATCCACCCAATTAATTTTCTAATCACAGTAAAACTAGAAGAATTCATAGAACTCCAGTGTACTTTCAATATGCACTTGTGTGTTTGTTTTTTTATCTAAATTATCACAAAATAAAATAATACTAAAAATGACATTGCATCATGGAAACATGGCTATCCACTGCTTGGCAAATTAAAATGCCAAATTTATTCACACTTTCCGGATTGGAAAAGTATCAAAAGGTATGACAATTTGGTGATGAATCACAAGAACTTGAGCATTAAAGAAATTAGAAATTTGTGCCCTATAAAATATACCAAGAGAACAATCAAACAAAGAAAAAATACAAATGATCAACAAAATTACTCAACATAATAAAATGCAACACAATACAAAACTAAATGCCAATTTAAATGATGACAATCTATGCCAACCTATCAAGTGACAATTACCTTATCATCTACTGCAACACAATTTTCAGGTTCATAAACCGATTGTCGAGTAACATCATTATTCTGACAGGTATTTGAAAATACTTGATTCAACTCATATATTCCACTCAGTTCCCCTGTTTCTCCACAATGATTTGTAGAAGGATTTATTACAGTGTCTTTAACTAATATCAATGTTGAACCATGTGGTTGTGTATTCTGTGAACGTTTATTAAGGTTCTCTTGAGATTGCAAGACAAGCAGTGGAAGATGAGCAGTCTGATCCCCCAAATTCTGGTCCTGCACCCTGCAAGCATCTGGTTTGTTGGACGAATCAAATATTGATTGCATAGAATCATCTGAAATGAAATTATCCCAGTCACAATTGTTCCTTTCTCCCTTGGATTGTCCAACCTCAGACATCCACTGTGATTGAACTTTGGATGAAAGCAAACTAAGACTTTCATCTTGATCAATTCTATCTGAAGACGATGGAATATTACCCCGGTATGCCCCAGGCCTTGTATTGATATTATATAGAGGTAAGGTACTGTGATCAGGGTTATCAAACTCATGCCTCGGGGCCTGGGTAATCTTGACAGAGAAACTTGATGAACATCTATTACGAGAGATATCTTGTGATAAATCATCGACACTGCAATATTCCTTTCTATCAAAGGTGTGGACAGGCACCTGAAAGTCCTCATAACTCGCCAATGAAACATTGGCTTCATCCCCACTCCTTAAAGAAACACCATACTTCGACTTGTCAGAGAGTGGAAAACTGAAGATATAGCAGAAGATCATTAAATTCAATTTATATAGAACCTAAAGAAGAGATTTTCAAGAAATGAATCATAGTGATCAATTACGTTATAAATTCCTCTCGCTCACTAACATGTGGAGATGAAAACACAGACAGGGAAGTGTCATTGAGCCAGTGGATTGACCGGTCATAGTGCACATGACCTATGGGTCTGATCGGAGACTCCGAAAGACCATTGAAGCAACTGGAGGAAGATGAATCCTACATGTACGGGACCAATTTTTTAGAACATCTATAACTGAGATAAGACCATAACAAAGGAACCCACAGATATCTCCTAACACTTATGCCTGACACAGCAGGAAAATGCTACTGCATAAGAGAGAGAGACTATGAAGACTTTTAAAAAAAACCAGAGAAAAGAAGAATAAAAAAGGGTATAAAATATATACTCTCACAGTCTCACCGGGGTAAGCATCATGATAAACATGCTAAAAAATGCAAAGAATAACTGAATAAAAGGATGATTAAAAAAAGTAATGGTCCAGATGCTGCTTAAAATATGGAAAAAAAAGGAAATCCTCCAAGTACAGAAAACTTCTAAATACTGCTAATAGCATTTAATATATAGACTTCAGATATAATATTTTTCAATGCAAGAAAACTTCTAAATACTGCTAACAGAAAAATTCCAATGTTTTACCAATCAATCCAAATGAACACATTTTTCAAGAGATAAAAAATCATTACATAGGGAACACATCATCTATTATGGCAATGTTTTGTGCATGGATCTTCATTCTCCTTGGCGTTAACTAGCCCTCTAACTTAATGGGGTATAATTGTTTTGGGCCAAAACTTTAATCATTTTCAGAGTGATTGGGGAATGGCTTCTTAATCGGGAGCCTCTTATGCTTCTATAGCTTTATTTTTGTTTTTTTTAATGTTGTTTTTTTTTAAAGAGCTCTTCTTTCCTTCTTTTTTTTTTTTTGTTCGAGGGGCAACATTATCTAACATGATTGTTCCTATCGTCCTTCAAAAAAAAGAAATGCATCAGAAAACAGCCTGCTAAATAAAGCCTGAGTCCCTGAAGTATTGACAATTGTTCCAAGAGCAAGATTTACAATGATTTTTTAAATATGAGTGGATTCACAAACCAAAGTCCTAGGCATACAAGGAATTCCTAAGATACAATAAATCAACATAAAGAAAATCTAAAATACAATAAATCAAAATAAAGAAGAGTTTTCCAATTGTTACATAATGTTAGAAGAGTTTTAGAAAGAAAAAAAAAAGAACCTCTAAAAAAAGATTCCTACACAACCAAAAATGCAGAAAAAATTATCATAAAAACATGGTTCTTGGCCAAAAAAAAAACAAGAACAATCCTATGCATGTCAAAGAATCAGTTACATATCGGACATCTTAATATCCATATCCTATTTTAAAAAGTTGGGATACGGATATTTATATTCGAATTCGAATCTTTTCGAAATCAGCACAATATTTTTCAGATAAGACTAAATATGGACACTACTTTATATAATCAAGTGTTATATTAAAGAGATGAGAGAATTAAAAAATCTAGACTTCACAACATTTTGTATGCTTCAGAATTCATACAAAGAGAATACAATAGGTATCTAAATTTTCAAGATTATGATTACTCTTACAGAATAATTGAATTTGAACAGTATATAATACAAATATAATATAATTTTGCAATGTACATCAGATTCTGATATTTTCAAGATCAGATACATTGATATCTACATCCGCACTCCCCAAATATCAGATGATCTATATTCAACAAGTTTCAACAACTCCACCCAATATAGAAAACTAAATTTTTGCTTCAAATCAAGAAATTGTAACCCTAACAAATTGTACAAAAAGAACAATTTCAAACATTCATAGTCCATAAATCTACTCAAATGTGCGTCAAACTAAAAACTCAGATCGCCAGTTGCATAAAAAACAAAGTGGAAATTCTTGAACCCCCGAACCCAAAAAGATTTCAAAAAGTCATCATCTTGAACCCAAAAACAAAAAACCCCAACCAAGAACCAATCAATTCCCCAAGAAAATGAAACAAAACGCGAGTACAAAAAGAACCAGAGCAGATTGAAACCTCGTTCTCAGAGAGGGATGGAGCAGTGGGAGTGTCATCCATGTCGTCCGTCGGCCAACCACCTCCACAGCCCTCTCTCTATCTCTGTGTGTATATTTATAGACCCGAATCAAAGGAGGGAAGCTTGGGCCAAGAGCATCTACGGTTTGACCTGGTGAGATTCCCATCTCTTCGAACCGGGGATCTCGAGATTCGGATTCGCCGGGGGGGATTGGAGAAACAGGAACAGAAGCGGTTGGACCAAACATTTTGCATGATATATATCCGCGTGTATATCCAAACATTGCATGATACATATGTAACCCGATCTTCTGTTTTGTGGGTCCAATGAGATTCTCCCACGTATGAAATTAAAATTAACTCAACAAAAATGATATTAACCATGAACAATCAGTGCATTAAACTTTTTTTTGTATCATCTACTTGGAGGTCTCTGGTTGGACCAGATAGAAATTATACATGTGATGATTATAGAAATTATCATCTGTTAATTAATTTAAATCCGCAGTTTTTTTTTATTATTTTTCATTAAAAGTAGAATAGCTCATCACTGGACATATGCTCTTATAAAAAATAAAAAAAAAAAAATTTGAGGTATTTACAATGAATTGTATTATTTATTTATAAAAGAACATATCCAAATAACCCTGGTGCATTGTTTGAAATCCATATTTTTCTTAAAGTGCATATAACCTCCTGAAAACACACATATAAATATAAATAATCCCCTGAGTTAAATTTTGTTGATCTACTAATATTCTGTTTGGTTAACCATGGTTAAAAATATAATATACCCAGAAAACTTTTACAATCTGTTAAAAATGTGAAAAAATCATAATTCTTCAAATGGGTTTTATAATCTATTCGAAGGAGTAAAATAATTATTTACAGAAGATTTTTCGTATTTATAACATATTGTAATGGTTTTTTTTCGTATACAATGTTTTTAGTCATGGTTAACTAAATGAAAATTCAAAGAATATTTATCATTTGTTAACGAAATTTTAATTAAGAGGTTATTTGAATTTACATGTATTTTTAGAGAATTATACATGCTTTATGAAAAATCAAGGGTAATATGGATTTCACGCAGTTTATGGTGGGTTATTTGGATTTTCCTCATTTATAAAATGTGTAAAAAATCTAAAGACTAACAAGGTACATGAAATTATAAATTAGACTATAAATGAGACTTTAAATAGAAACAAAAAACACAATAAAAAAAATTATTATTTGATTGACCAAAAATAAAATGTGGATGAAAGCGAATAAGATATGAATAAGTATTGATAAAATATAAAAAAATGATTGATATATACTTAACCTTACCTAATGGAATAGATTTGGTACTCATTTATCCATGCAAACAAACACATGTTCTGAGTTTATTCAGCTTTATTCCAGACTATTCCAGCATTATTCCTCTACCCAAACATGCCAATTGTGGAAAAATATAACCCATGCACACCACCCTGTAGTCTGTACACGATGTCGCAACATCTCATTTGGAAGTTGGAAAACACTCGAAAAGCACCGCCACAGATAATAATAATAATAATAAAAACGTGGCAAATGTAGGACTATCCATTGCAACAAATATCTGGGGGCTAAGGCAGAGGATAAAGATGGAGTACTGCTTTCCATCCCAGGCTATCTTCACCTCCAAACCAAACGTTTCCAGATGGACCACCGTCAGATGGCTGCGGACAGAAGGGTCAGCCGCATCGCCGATCACATATCTCCGGCTACTGACGATTCCCTCACCAGCCATCCTCACCATCTCCTCCCCATGGTCTGTAAATCTCCCCCATGGTTTTGTTTTAATGGACAATTGTAATGTTATTCGTTCTCCTACATAATTTATTCATGGAGAATTCAATGCATAGTGTAAATGTTTAAATTATGCAAATCAAGTTGATCACATGATTGTTGATTGGGTGTGTCATATGAGTTGTTTAAACTTTTGGGAAAAGTGATTTGTTACACTCAGTCCTTTTTTTCTGCCCCACATGCAGTTCTATATGCCTCGTTAACCCCCTCTATTCACTGTATCAAGATATATACATTGTTGAAATTTTTTCACATTTTCTATAAATGATATCATTCAATTTATTGGATTATATTATTTTTCTTTTATAAAAATACATGTCTCATTTGATGAGTTGTATATATGATTTTTAGAAAAAATGATGGTATGTCTTTTGGATTATAAAATGGACTGTGTGATATTTTTCTTGGGAAAAATGTTCTTGTCACTAGTAAAGTAGCCCGGTTCCCGACATGTGGCTTATGTCACACATGCTTCTGAAACCAAGTTGAAAATCCATCAATCATGAATAAAATGAATAATCTTATCGATTTTATGTATCCACATAGTCGGATTGATGATATAATTATTACGATAAAATATATACTGTAACAGTTGAATTTGTAGATCTACATTTTCTTCTTGGGAGGGGTTATCCCCCCCCCCCCAACCTTTTTTTTCAAACCCCCCACCTCTAACCCACCCTCTCCGGTGTCCTCTGTCTGCCGCCACCCTCCTCTCTCTCTCTCTCTCTCTCTCCCCCTCTTCTTCTCTTTCTCTTCCCCCCCCCCCCCCCCCCCTTTCTCTGCTTTCCAAACCCACCACCCAAATTTATTTGGGGGGATGGGTTTGAAAAATAGGGTGGGGAAATAACCCCTTAGAGTGGGGGAATAATCCTTCCCTTTCATCTTTCACCAAACAAAGTGTTTTAATGATTTGAATGATTGGAAATTGAAGGGGTCATTTAGGTTTTGCCATAGAATTACATCACTCACTAGCAAGTAGATATCGACACCCCCCCCCCCCCCACCCCCACTTTAGTTATAGGTCTTCCTAATCTGTTTTTGTGTGGATTGTCTCCCTCAATTCTTTTGCTTATTTTTTTAACATTCAAAAACTCCATATTTCCATGAAAATAAAATAACATTTCAATTAAAAAATACCAAAGCTCCTTTGGATACTTGGAAAGATACAAATACATACAATGCGGGTTCATATGTTTCCTTTAGATCATGGAGTTCCGGGTTTGAGTCCTAATGTGATATGTGATTTTCATGTTGATGTAACTCTCACGGAAACTTATACATTAAAAATTATAGTTTCCATGTCCATTATCATTTTACTAGGTCGAGTTAATGTGGCAGAAAGTAACATAAGGGATATAAACTAAAATGCAATGTATATAGGAACAATAATGAAAAGAGTGGAGGGATTTAGTCTTAATTAAGTTTATATCTGAGGGACCTAACTCCAAAAAAATAAAAAATTAGAATAATCTAATATACACCACTTAAAGTAAATTTGAGGGACCTACACATAAAACACCTAAAATATATGATGATATACCCTTGCCTTTCATTTTAGGGGTTCAATTAGCAAGTTCATTTTTTGTTCACTTGGGCATTTTGGATGTGAGGTTAAAACGTTAATATTCTTAAAATCTTATGTTTCAAACTTAGTTTTTGAAAAGCTATATTTTATTAGATTTTCAACCGCAAGATTTTTTAGCCTAAAAGGGAAGACGGTAGTTTAAAAAGCTAAAAACTGAAAATGTGTTCGGATTTGAGTTTGGGAATTTGTAGCTTTTTAAACGCTACCTAAACTCGTATCCAAATGGGGCCGTAGCCATTACTCTTACAAACATAGAAGCAGATGGGACTGGTTTTCTGTTTGCTCCGCCACAGTAATATTGATAATGATATTATGTTCAAAAGTTAATTTGAACCATCAATGGGAGTATGAAAAGAGCATATCAGAGTCCTAAAAAAATTTTGTGATAAACTATGCTGCTTGATTGAAGTCTGGAGCCCCCAGAGTAGGTTCTTTTAGATGCTTCCTATTTAGTTTTTCGATGTTCATGTGTCATGAATTTCATATGTTGTTTATCTTCTTACAATGTAGTGGTTTGATTAGTCATGATGATGTCCAGAAATCCTCCCTTTCTTCTGCATTAAAATAAAACTCTTCTTTCCGCTTTTTGGTTGTTTGAATATATGTCTAATGGATCTTTTGTTTCTTTCAGAACTGCAGTAGTAGTCTGAATTCTGTGATACCGAGGTACGATAATAAGGTTCTTTTCGCCCGCCAAGGGTCTACTTCTCAGGCTTATTTCATGCGACAAGTCTCACACAAACAGGTGCAAATATGAGCACATGTAACTTTATGCCCATATTGACTATTGTGTTCCTTTGGATTTGTTCTTTAATGCCACATCTATAGAAAGAATAGTAATCTTCTGGTTGTGTTTCCAGAATGATGATCAGGATTTCTCTCCTCCACAAGATACAAATCTTAAATACTCGACATTTGTATCTAAAAATGTGGCCCATGAGCATTCAGGGATGCCCCTGTTCTCTCGTCCTGCCAAGATAGGATTCCATCTTCCAAATCCTACATATCATTCGACTGTGAAGCAAGAATGTCAGAAATCTTCAGAGAATGAGTCTCCAAAATTTGCTAGGCCAAGCACAGGATCAAGTGAGAAGAAACAATGTCCATGGGTGGCAATGAAACAGCATTCCAGTCTAAATGGTAACATTATTGTCATCATTTTTTAAAAGTGGATGTCTCTTTATATTATATTGTTTCCTTTTTCATCTTATTTCTTGGATAATTAAAAGCTTTAAAGAAACCATGAGACTAGCAGCCCTAAATTGTATCCTATATTCAGGGATACACCTGTTCTCTCGCCCTGTCCAAATGGGATTCCACCTCCCAAATCCTACAGATCAATCAACAGAG
This sequence comes from Acorus calamus, assembly GCA_030737845.1. Taxonomy (NCBI): domain Eukaryota; kingdom Viridiplantae; phylum Streptophyta; class Magnoliopsida; order Acorales; family Acoraceae; genus Acorus; species Acorus calamus. Next base: position 14,783,948 of record CM060876.1, read on the forward strand.
AATCGAGAATGTCAGAAATCTTCAATTGACAAGTCACCAAAATTTGGTAGGCCAAGCACAGGATCAAATGAGAAGAAACAGCATCAACTAGTGGGGATGAATCAGAATTCCAGTCCAAATGGTACATTATTATCACTTTAAAAAAAATCTAGCTCTTTATAGTCTATCCTGATAGCTACAAGTTTTCAATAGCTTGTGAGAGTAGAAGGTCTAAATTATATCCAGGCATATGGATTTTCATGGACTTTCTACTTTACCATATGCACAGTATCAGTATAATTGATTTATGGAGGACGAATTGCAATGGAATATTCGGGGTGATAGGACATGCTAAGCTGACCCCAAATTATAGGAAGAAAGATTCTTTTCGATGTCGGTGACGATGCTGATAGAGAAGCTTCAGCTCACTAAACTGATATGAGCCTCGTTTTGTTCAGATGCACATGTGTTTTAGTTTTGGTGACAACCTAATTTAGAAGTTGAATGCAGGGTTGGAGTGGTCACCCCGTATGGATGTTGCAGAATCTGGATGTAACTATATTGTGACGATAGAACTTCCCGGCGTTAGCATTGTTGACATAAGAGTGGAAGTTGATGACAAAAAGTAAGATATCTTAATATTTCTGAGGAAATAGTTTACTGTTCGAGTGACTTATTTACACAGTCCAGATGCATAACTTATCTAATCTTTGTAAAATTGTGGCAGCTTGATTGTGACAGGACAACGCTCGATTCAATTGTGGAAGGTGAAAAATAATTCAGAAAAGCCATACCCGACATTCCATCGGAGGGAGATTTTACAAGGTCCATACCAAGTTATCTGGCCGCTTCCTAAAAATGTTAACAAGGACGGTGTCTCTGCTGAGTTTGTGTAAGTCATCCCTCCACAACACCATTTTCAGTTCTTGTTGAACTCCTGTGCTTATTTTCTTCAAATATGTTTGTGTACAAGTTTTTTGTGGTTGTAACTTGCATGTTTGTGTTCATTTCAATATAAAATTTGATGGTCTAATAATCCTGAATGCGTATTTTTATTCACTTTCAAACAAGGGAGAAAAGTACTAAAATGTTTTTGACAGTTTCTAAAAGTACCATGTTGCAAACAACACTCTTAGATCTGTATTCTTATGACATACTTGTCCATGATTAACGCTGCACTTTTGATGATTCATTGTAACATATGCATCCTTTACTACCTTTAGTTATGTTCATAGAATATCAAGGCGTGTTTGCTAAATTTATTAAATTTTGTAATTTATTAAATTTTGTGCATAAATTATGATTTCTTTATGAGTATTTTTATGTTGGACCTATTACTGCTAGAGGGCCTATTGATTCTTGTGATGCATTATTATGTTGGATGTGGATGTTATCATTATAATTTTATTTGGGAGTATGCCTTGTATTGCGACGTGTTAGTGTCGTTGTTGCATAATCGAGGAATGGATGGTCCCACCACGAAAATTACCCCAAATTGTGTAGGATTTTCGGGAGTGCAAGTTCAGAGATTCTTTTGATGGCCATAAAGTGGTCGTGGTTTAATAGATTATCAGTCATTACTTGCGAACAAGGAACTTCTTGCATGTAGCCTAAATAGTCGCATTGACACTACCACTGCTGCTTCATCTCGGTATTCGCATGCCTCATAAAGTTTTCACATCAATCTAGAGTTGATTTTGCTGAGTCATTCAGAAGGATGGCATTCACCATTGATGACATTTTTGTTGATTTAGAAGATTCTCTTTCTAATTCAGTAACACATTTTGCTACTATTAGTTTACTTAATGGAATGAATTTACTGAACATGGTACATACTACTTGCAGGTATGGATTTCTACAAATCATCCTTCCGAAGCACTGAGAGCCAGAGGTGGAACTCCAGAGTATATGATTGGTCTTGTCAAAAGAGGTTTTAAGTCTGTATATATTAGTTATGTTCATAACATGAATATTACGATAATGCTTTCCACAGAACTTTCAATGTAAGAGGGAATACACTTCCAGCATGTAATTTCAAATGTCCATAGAATTTTTAGTAAATTTTAGTGTTCAAAATGTAGTTAAGTTATATATTTAGGCGTAAAATCCCATTGTGCCTTTTGGTAAGTTTTGGTATTTAAAATAGGTAATTGGCGAATTTTTTAATGATGTTTTTAGTGAGTTTTTGTTGTATTAAATGGTGATGTCTAATTTCCCAAACCATGTATGGGGGAAAAAAAAGGAAAATGGAACATAAAAACAAATTTATTTTGCCCTGATTGCTTGCTTTAAGTTTTTTCTTGGGACCAAAATTGATCCTGTTTTGAAATAAGGTGGTTAAGATTCTCATTTGTTTGGTTCTCTTATTTATTATTTTATATGGTTTGATGGCTTGATGTACAAGTACTAAATCTTGTTATTCCAAAAATATACTCTACACATTTTTTTGGGAAAAAATGGAGGAGTTGATTATGTATCTTTTCTATAACATTATAAGGAAGATATGAGTGACAACAAACTTCGGTATTTATTTAATTTTCAAAAGGATCTGGACCTTGATATTTATTCTTATCTATAACTTTAGGGAAGATCCGAGTGACAACAATTATGTTTTTAAATATGGGTGATACAATCCGGAACAATTTTCTCTCTGTGGTTGAAAAAAAATTGAATTTTAAAATAGAGATTTTAAATCTGGGTGATTTTAAAGGATAAGAATTTTATATGATTTAAATCAAATATTTTCAACATTTTCATAAAGATTATGATGTTTTTTTTATAAAGATTATCGGAATCAAAAGATTATGCTTTTTCATTAAGATTATGATTTGATTTTATCCAGTATTTCATGTGTACCTTTTAAAAAACCAAACTACAAAAATCAATTTCAGTTAAATAAATTCAATACCACCAAACATGGAATTTAGTTTTCATTTTCCTGAAATTTTTTTCCTGGTAGAACAAATTCTTACTGAATTCAAACTACATTGCCATCCATATATTCAACTGATGAAAATTCCCATACATATGAGACCAAATACAATTCTGCTGAAGAAAATCTGAGCTCAGTTATCCTCATTTTATTTGATGGGACTTCAAACCATGATGCAAAGCAGCAGTTTATAAACAAAAAAAACTCCGAGGCAAAGCAGTGATTATCAACATAAAAAATGTTGGACTCTAACCAAAACTGCAGAGCATTTATCACAATACTCCATGAATATATAGATAAAATTAAGTTTATGATGACTCATCTATCTCACATAAACTCATCTAATTGGTTTGAAGTGTCTTCCAGAAAATTTTGATTTTGATCCTCTGTAATTGTAGTCTCAAGGCCAAAATTTCAAAAGGTCTGCCCTGAGAGAGAGATCCTCAAAAGCAAGCAACTTTTATCAATGAAAATGCAACTCCTGCCACCTGCCTTGTTTAAATTCAATAACTATGCGAATAACTTCTTCAATCTATTGATAGCTCGGTTTGCTGCTGTGTTGGTTGGCTCTAATACAAGAGCATACTGGAAATCTGCAAAAGAAACAAACAATAGCCAACCATCATAACACAAGTATGATCAAGATTCAAGAGAATAAACCACTATAGAAATGTGGTAAACACATGCAAGCCTCACGTGCGTCAGAAAACAAGAATCAACCAACACAAAACCTGATGGGACAAGATGTTTACCTTCAATGGCGTCCTTGTAAAAGCCAAGCATCTCACGTGCCGTTCCCCTTCTTAAATAAGCTTTTATATTCTACCGAATAAAAGAAAATACTATTAGTTAAAGATTCAAGTACATCCATGTTCAAGAAACCAACCTATAAAAATAAATCCAGTTGACACTTGTGAGCTTCATGTCTAGCCAACAGCTTAGAACATCATTAAGTGTTTTTAGGATTTGGGTGACCTGAGACTACAACATCAACACTATATTAAATGCATACGTCTTTATTAGAAGCTGTCTTGTTACGCCTAAGTAGGGAGTAATAAGATCAGGTAGATGCCTATCCTGTAGAAGTATGGATAACTTGTTCGGTCTAGATAATGCATTAAAAGTTTCTAAATAAATATTCTTCATAAAGTAATCAACTTTCCACTATATGCTGTTAATGGTTTATTTTCAAATCAACCGCAGATAAAACACGTATAGAACATAGTATATTCCAACAAAAAAAATCCTTAAACATTGATGCAAATGCAGAGGTGTGACATAAAATATTAAAAATCGCAAAAGCCACACATGCAGCCATAATTGTTTGCGGCCCATGCAATGCGGGACAACAATTATGCAGACCCCACTCTATTGGGCAACATATATGTTGCCGCATGAAACGATAATGAATATCCCCAAATTAGCTAAAATACTGACCTTTTTATCAAGGTTGATGGCATTACTACAGTCGGATTCAGCCTGTATGAAACTGCAATGGCAAAATGGAAACTGTCAAGCACACAGGACAAACTAATAAAATATGAAAACCTCATGGATAAATAAATTAAGACCTGCCCAGTTCCAGATATGCAGCAGCTCTATTACTGTAGTATGTTGCATTCTTTCCATTGAGCTTTATAGCTTCAGAGTAACAATTGATTGCCTTTTGCCATTGCTTATCTTTAAAATAGGCATTACCCTGGTTGCAAAATTAGAACAAACAAAAGTTACAATTAAGCTCGAGAAAGCTCGTCACTGTTTCCAGTATCATCTCAGCCAATAATTTTTGGACACACAATAATTATTGAATAGTAAAAGCAACATATGTGCTACCTAACATATATAGAGCACAAGTACCATACCCATCACTTCAAAAACAACCGTATGGTATGGTCTATGTGTGTTAACAAAGCAGGTCAGAATCAAGAATTGCAGTTTAGATATGCAGAAGTAAAACACATCAATAAATAAAAAAGAATGATGCATGCTCCATGATACATATCAATACTTTGAACTATTATTTTATCTATAGATAAATTTGAATGATTTCTCTGGAACAGATGCAACAGAATATGACAGTATGAAGGTCAATTTAAATTACAAGAAGCAATATATGATAATGCAAAGATAAGTCATGCATTGTGGGCACAAGTAATCAGGAATAAAATGACTAGGGATCCACCATTCAATAAGAATTAACAAGCTTAATAGTAGAGTACTGTGGCCAAAGATGCACCTTGGATAATGCTCAGAGCCTCAGACTATACATGATCAAGAGTTCAAAGAATAATGAATATAAAGAATGCTCACGAATGATGAATTCAAACAATTATACACTAGCATGCATCATCTTCAAATATGAATTCAAACCCAATATTAGATGTGAATGCACAAACTACACATCCAGACATTTTAAAAATCTAGTTGAATGAATGAGTAGCTCCTTGTTTGCATAGGTTAAAAACTGTATGAACTACTTGCCAACTAGTCGTATTCAAGGCTTTCATGGAGCTCCACTTTTCAGCTGGCCCTAGGAATTCAACACCATTTATTTAGAATTCATTTCCGATAAACAGCACATCACAACATTACATCAATCTTGTTGTGGATCCCTTTTATTTCTTCAAAAATTGCCTCATAATTATTTTCATTTTGACAGAATGACGCTTATTGTTTCTATTTCTTGGTGGATTATGCAGGACATCTGCATACACGGAAAAGTGTACCTAACAACTGAAGACCCAGGAAGAGATGATTTAGGGAAGTTATTCGAGCTGACCTTTCCCTTAGCAATTTCAGCAGATTCTTCTTGGCTAATGGTATTACTTGAGAAATTAAACTTTTCAACTATATCAACCTCATCTTGTATAGAGCTTTGCATAGTGCATAGAGTGTCCAGCAAGAATCGATCACCTCCATATCTTGCTATAAGAGACACAGATACAGGACACTTTTCATGAAGTCCCAATGGAACATTGACCTGCAGTTAAATCATGCAATCACAAAGATGAAGATAAAACAACAATTGTGAAAAATTAATTGCCCTAAGAATTGATGGCATTCCTAGAAATGAGATTATATTGTCCTAACTAAAGCAACTTACCTGACAACAACCTGACAACCCAGCAACTGCCAACAGACTATAAGTACGGGTCTGGTAGTCATCTGACAAAATCTCCTTAGAACCAAGTTTGGGGGGTGGACCAGCAACTGTGGGGAGAACAAGAATCCCATCATTCTGCATAGAATATCAATATTCAAACAACCATGCTACTCAGTGTGAAAATATATAAACTATACTTCTAAAAAAAATTCACTAATTGATCACTCTCCAAAATCAACTATCCTCTCGAATTGCACATTATTCCGTGACTCCAAGAATCGGATGGGATGTGTTACGAATGCAATGGACAGATTCTCGAAATGGTTAGAAGAAGGGCTCCACGACCTTCAATCGCGAACCACGCTAACATGTGGTCAAATATGAGGGAGAGGTCGTCCTTAGTGAGATTGGACAGGGGTCTTATATGCTCCGATAGGAGGAGTGAATCCCATCGTCCGTGTAACAGGTCTCCCCTGAATTGCTTTGGATCACGAGATCCGGCACCGCAGAATCGCATTTTCCAATTCGAGACGTGGTGGAGTGAATGCGAGCACCTCAAAGAGATTGTAACAAACATCATGAATTTGTGCCTGCAGCTGGCCTTCGGGGAGCAAAAAGAGTGGTCTTCAAGATCATACGATTGAAGAAGCAGCTAAAAAAAGAATGGAGTAGACCAGCTAAGGCAAATTGTGGGACACAGAAAACAAGCTAACACAAGGCATCGACCACTTGAACCTTATTGAAAATCCCGGGATCTCATTGAAGTAGAACAGAAGCAGAGGGATAAACAGAGAGGGAGGCTCGCTGAGATTCTCAAATGGTGACAAAAATCAAAGGCGCAATGGTTGAAAGCCGGTGATGGAAATACGAAATTCTCCAACAACTATGCGAGCCAAAAGAGACAAATCAACAATATTTCTAAACTCTAGGTGGGGGACGAGTTGGTGGAATCAGAGAGCCTAATTCAGAAAAAAAAAGTGATGAATCACTTCAAAGAATCATTTAGAAAGAGGAAGGTTTGAAAACCCATCTAGGCCGATGAAGATATCAAATGTGATTAAGCTCAAAAACCTATTTGTTTGCAAGGAATATGTGGGTAGATGGGAATAAGCTGGTATTGGTATTTCAGGTTTCCCCAGAAATTGTGTTATTCTACCCACGGGTATAAGGGGGCCCACATGCCAAATAACCAAATCTTTATCTATATCTTATTAATCTTTTATCCACAACTTATCTATTGTAAACTAAACAAAAAAATTCATTATTATATTTACCAACGAGAATAATTAAAACATAATCAAACAGGAAATGATGTATTCCTTATCTATACCGGAATGATTATCTATCCCGGAATAACATCTGTCGCTATCCAATTGGGGGGTTAAAGGTTACATAGGGAAAGTCATATTGACAGGATTATATATGAATACTCTAAAGCTTATTGCAATACATTAAAGAAATTTGTTTCTGTTATGTTGCTTAGAAATTTAAATATATATTCATTCAATTTGTTCTTTTATGGGATCATTGAAAACACTTTTTGGACAATTACAACCTTCAAATTTAGCATAGTAGGTGATACCATCATAATGTCAACTACTGATAGGAATCCAACAAGATAGCAAACTGCTAAACTGTATAGTCAAGCTCAGAAATTAAATACATGGACTAATAGGCACAATTTCTCCTTGCAAGTTGTAACTAAAATCACGAATATCAACGGATAAATAAATAGAAAATATTACGTCCACAAAAACAAGTAACACTGTAGTCATGTCGGAATTAAACACTGTAACTGACAAACTTTGTTGTGCTTCAGAATTTCCTTAAAGATAAATTACCTTCAGAAGAGAATTGAGTGCCAAACGTGCTTCGTTTTTTGCAATTTGACACTGCTCGATGTTAGCATCCTCAGCCTCCTCTGATGGTGAATTTATGTGGAGTGATATAGAAGGATGAAGAACAGGCGTGATAGAATTGATCCAGTCCTTATGATTATGTTTGAATTCAGACCTGCAGAAAGCCGTAAAGATATATAAATTGGCATTCAAGAGATAGTTTCACAATGACAAACAATCCACCATCCACAAAAGAGGAAATTGCATGCATCAAAGTAAAAAATGCAACAGAAAATGGAAGTCAAGAGTAGTTGAGCTATTCCGGATTCTAATACACTATACAGGTTAAAGAAAAACTCTGACAACAATAAAATAAGCGCATGGTCAACCGATTCAACTCTTGAAATATGCATATAACAAAGAAAATATTATTCAATTTCAGATATTTTAAAAAGGAACACAAAGGTTGTCACAGCAATCATATAAGCATTCACTTGTTTTAATAACTATGGTGTCATTAAGCACAAGTCAAGTAGATGCATGCTCCAGGAGGAGCAAGCATCACAGATTCAAGTAAAGGATAAGGATGGGGACGGGGACGGGGACGGGGACGGGGACGGGAATGAGATTCATGAGATGCCGTGGAGGACTAAGAAGAAGAGTTATAGATACTCTCCTGAAACTGAGAGAGGTTGTAACACAGAAAAAATTGTTGCTGACAGAGTGATGACCATGGAGGAAATGTCTCAATCTCAGACTGACCAATGTGTAGCATTCAAGTTCTCTAGTGCAAATATGAGATGAAATGATCTTGCAGCCTTGTAACTTGTATTATTTAAACTTGTACATGGATGGACTGGTGGGTAGGCTGGATATGTGAGTTAATAAGCTACATTTGGTTGAAGCCTCCTTGTTCAAGGTAATGTAGTCATGTTAATTTAAGCTAATGGAAGGGTCATCTCCTTAGCTTGAGAAGACATCTAGTGCTTCTCAAAGCGGTTGTAAGGAGTCTTCCAATTTACTTCTCTTCCATTTTCAATGTTCATTGTGGGATCCTTGAGAAGATGGAGAAGATCCGAAAAAGATTCCTTTGGAAGGGAGCCAATGAAGTAAGAAGCCTCACCTTGCTAGATGGGATCTCATTTGTAGATCAAAGAAAGAAGGGCAAGGGTGTTCTAGACCTTCATCATATGAAAAGACGCTATCGAAAATGGTTATGGAGGATGATTGCCGACCTAGAGGCTTTGTGGTTCAGAGTTGGGCACGAAAAATATTAATCGGGTCGCACAAGATTCTTTCTTCTCCCGTGACTTAGAATGGCTCTCTCAAATGTTTGGAAGGATATATTGGAAGCGGTTGATAAGGTTAAGGAGGAAATCCAATTCATTCCCAACAATGGTGTAGAGATTTGGTTTTGGAAGGACTGGCTTAACGGCTCATCACCGGCGAGGCAGCCACCCTTTTTCCCAACCTCTATCATGTGTCTCTTGACGAAGACGATCTCATCCATAACTCCTTTAGATGTGGTGAGAATTCCATTATTTGGGTACCGAGACGTCGTGATCTCAATGACATTGAGGCAGAGGTTGCATTGAATTTGGAGGAGGAATGTTTGGTAACTTGGAAGTTTACTCCTCAATCCAGAATTTCCAAGCGATTTTTTTAATTGGGAGATTAAAAAGAAGCCCCTTCCTCACCTACTCACGTCCCGCTTTGAAGGTCTCATTTGGGACGCTCTAGCACCTTATGAAGATTCAGGGGATTTTTATGATTACTCTCCATTGGAAAAGTGTTCATCAATTTTAATTGAGCAAAATGGTCAAACAATAACAATATGTTGTGCAAGCTTTGCGGTGTGGAGGTGGAATCAAGAGATCACCTATTTTTTAAATGTTTCTTTAGTACGAAAATAAGGGAGAAGGTAGGAGAGGCTTCGGTTCATCTTGCTCCTTCATCGACCTTGAAGGAATGTGGTGGTGGTTTTGAAAACGAAGGAGGTGGATGATAGAAGTAAATTACCCAAATTTCAATTATTATTTTTGAGATAAAGGTAGATAGTGCTACCATGATGTCATTCAAAAAACATAGTACAAAGTCCGAATTTAGAATCAAAACAAAGAGACAAATTGAGAAAAAATAAAAAGGGGAATCCCCGAGGGGGGAAGATATAGAACTAAAAGAGGAGATGCACGCCAGAACAATCCATACTGTATTTTTCATTTCTATTTTTACATGAGAGATTAAATAATAAATAGAGCTAAGTGTATTATAAATGGTTTTTCAATGTTCTGATTTTTTTTATTTGGGGGCATTTGGAGCATGGTTTGGATTATTCTATTTTTACATGAAGTTAAAAGTTGTAAAAATATTTTCAAAAGCTTAAAATTTTAAATGATTATTCAGTTTTTAATTATAAATGTTAGGTTGGGTCATGGGTGTTGGGTTGGATTATAAATATAAAAAATTCAGTGTTTGAGTTGGGTTAATCGGGTCCATAGAATCGGGTTATGGTGGACTCAAACCCGACCCGTTTTGATTGTCGGGTCCATCGGCTCAGGTATTTTACACCTTTTATCAAGTCAGATCTAGGTCGGGCGCCTACCCCCAACACTTTAGCTCTTTCGCTTCCAAGCCAAGTTTCAATCGTTGGTTCCCCAAGCGATATGTTGCATATGGCTCACACGCAATGAAGGAGTTTTTCAACATAAAATATTATATGGGGAGATCACATGGACGAATCCTCTCTACTTAAAGATTGGGTTAGAATCATATTGGAGGAGGAAGTGCCTTCCATAATTATGGGCAATCTTTGGTTCAAGTGATGGAGCTCGAGCATCGTGATGGCGGGGTTCTCTCTAGTCTCTAGTCATTTTTTCCTTTTCCTCTCCTCTCCCTTCTTTTTGAAAGAAGATCTCTCGTCTCCTTTCTATCCAAGGGTTTCTTCTAATAAGACACTCCTATATTTTCTCCACATGAAAAATATATAAATAAATAAATACAAAAAATATCTACTAGAACAAATATAGAGAGGGCATTATAATCGGAAATAGACTACAATCCCCAGCTAATTGTGTGTTTATCATAGAAATATTCCACTATCATCATGAAAACAATTCACTTAACATGATATCAATTCATGATCAAGGCACAACTGCTGTCAATAGAGCAGTGTGCTGTAATATTTCAAAATGGTAATGATACATTGAAAGAAAACTGATGTAAATAACAGATCATTCATTACAAGGTCTTACATAATGATGCCTATAATTTAATCAACATTGTAAATTATCAAAATAAAAAAACACAGTCGATTTCATATTTCCATAATGAAGAAAATGGAGATGTAGGAAACACCAGTGCAGAAAAGATTCTACATTGTTAAGGTAAATGAAGAAAAATAACTCACCTACAAAGCAATCGCATAGCATTTGCTAAGGATACTAGGGAAGAACTTCTCATTTCACCATTCTGGTTCTTGTCTTGAAATTGTTTTAAGCTCGGTACTTTGGAAGCAAAATACTCTCCAATGTCTATATGGTTTAAAACTTGCCCTACACCATCGAAGTTATACATAATTAAAATAAAGCTATGTTGAAAGAACTAGAACAAAAGTAATAGAACTCTATTATAGAACAACCAAACTAGTGATGGAAAGAAAAACTGAGTGTTATGTTGGAGCATACTTCCAAAGAGCTTCTCTGTGCATCTAGTCACCACTTGACTAATTCTGTTCACAGGAACTTGTGACAATTGAAAACAGTCATCAGCAAAAATAACATGCCTAGGATGACCTGAATTAGCATATGGAAGCTGCAACAGCACATGTCCCACACGTCGCAAGATACTGGGATCCTTCGCAAACCAACCTGAATGAAAATTTAAGTTAAATAGAAAATAAGAGAAATAGTTCTTCATACACCGATGCATGATTAACAGCAACCAAACTTGAGTAAGGAAACAGGGGATGTAGAGTTAACTGCTAGAAATACAATTAACATATAAACCTCCGGGGATATATTATAAGCTCATAAGTCATACCTCAGCAAAATTTAAACAAAAAAAAAAGTTTACAGAAGGAAGATTAAAAGTAGCACATTAGGGAAAATATGTACCCCATAATAGTATCCCATAACACCTTCACATGCATGGTCTTCTCCTAAATCATGTACGCCATAAAGAATAATATCCCATATCAATATTTCCGATACATTTTCAACAGGTAAGCCACAAACATTTCCTTGGATTAAACACATTGTACTCAAATAAATGGTAACAAAATGTCAGTTAATAAAAATTGATATACATCTGGAAAAGAACCTAAATTCCATAATGGATTCTTTCACTGAAGGCATCACTATATTGTGATTTTTCATCAAATTCAGCAAATGTCATCCCCCCTAGAGAAATGATCATGTATGACCCACCTATATACAAGCTGTAATTTGAACAAGGCTTCTTCTTTTTCTATCGACGTAAAGAAAATTAGGAACATGGGTTTTTCTTTTAGGATGAAATTACAAAATCTGATCGGTGGATTAGAAACAAAGAAAAAACAGGGGATTACCCTGCTATGATTCCTTCTTATGTTTATCATAGGAAGTGAAAACAAAAGGGGTGGAAGACAAATAAAACCATTGCATCTCTCTACCTGCAAAAAAACTGAAAACAAGAATAATAGGAACGGCCTATGATACAAGTGTTGTCGAGTCTCCTTATTTTTTTCATCCTTGCTCAGGGTCCAAGTTGGGTTATTGGAAAGGATCGATTGCATCAGGCGCTGAGTTCTATGGTCTGGGGCCTCCGAAGGTGAGCAGAATGTGAATTTGGTGCAGTGGGAGAATGTGTTCACAAGAAATAGATTGAGGGGCCAGGGCATCTTTAATATGAGAGGCATGTGTGCCACAATTGCTGTTTGGACACCTCGTCGCAAGTGTGATCCACATGGCATATTAAAATATTGACTACAATGCAAAAGTGAGAAAGACTTTGACAGACAAAGAAAAAAGAGGAGACAAGGACAATGTTGTCAGCACAAGTACTATACTATCTAAAATCTATGGAAGGTATGGAATAAAATTACTATCTCAAACAGAATTCCGAAATATGTATTCTCTCACACTAGACCGCTGGGACAAAACTATGAGGCACAACAACATTAGGAGGCTTGACTTTTGCGACATACATGAGTCTGCAGGGCAAGAATACAGCGTGCATGCATCTTCTCAGAAGCAATGTGTAGTCATGGAGTTAAAAAAATAAACCATCTCTGTGTGCCAAAAGTAGAACTTACAAAAAAATCATATCAGGATGGGGTTTGCTCTTTACACACTGGTGAATAAATAAACATCAATACTGCACTTAAATATGAACATTTGGCTGATAACACAATCAGAATGCAAACAACATCGGTACATCCTGATCAGTGTCATAATATCAGTGGTTCATATTACACAGATGTAATATATTTTTTCCTATTTTCAACGAATGGTTGGAGCTATCTATTAAAAAATTTGCCCCTCAAACAGTGGGGATGAGAGATCTGCCATCATTATAGAAAAAAGTAAAACAACATAAAATAAATACAAGTGGGAATTCTCCAGGCCACAAATGAAAGTAAGTTGTATGATCTGGTAAAATTGCAATGTTATTAGATTCATTAGCACTGTTTTATATACTGTTTGTACATATCTGATCCTCAAATATGTATTTTCCAATCATATCATCAGAAATACGGCATGACAAGAACACCAAAACAAGACAGATACTATAAGTTCATCTGACTCGTAAGCTGCGAACATTTTTTAAGAAATATAGTACTTGCATACAGTATTTTACAGTAACAATTTACATTTAAGGTAAAATAAACATTCCTTGTGCTCATGCAAACCATAACAATTTACATTTGAGATAAAATAAACATTCCCTGTGCATACCAATAGTATCAAGACTTGGTGACACTGGAATCACTCCCATGCTAGAGACAACCCCATGCGAAGGCCGGAATGCATAAATGCTACAATATCCACCAGGCACTCTAACACCACCAACAGTATCAGTTCCTGTGAATAGCAATCAAATGGATAAAATATATGCCTTGAAAAACTGAATGAATTCTACCATAAGTACACTAGACTAGCATTTGACATAAGACAAAAATAAAAGTAGCCATTCACTGATATGCGATAGTAATACTTTACTTTTGTGCAACACCAACCACATATAGCCCGAGTTTTAGAGAAACCTGGCTACTCCACACACACATATACAGAAGGCCCATCTAACAGCTTTTCTACGATGAAGTTAGAGGAAGATATTCTGGAAAAGAACTGCTTTTCTCAAAGGCCCAATGTCTAAGATTCACGTCTAGAGGAGGAATTCCAATCCTTTCCAGTTCCTCCACCATTTTGATGCATTCAGTTTCCTCCGCAGGCACATGTAGCTGCTTCTGGATTTTAGTGTCAATCCACTTCACTCACCCTTCTTTGGAACAATTGCAAACCTAAATGTTAGGGTCAGAGGCTAACTGGAACATGAAAGAAAATTATTGAGGTAAAGGAATTTAAGAGGCCATTTATCCATCCAAAAAGAGATTGGGTCACCAGACCTTGTGATCCACAAGGTTCGAACGAGAGGGGGGGGAAGGACAGATAGTGGGGGCAGCCGATATTATCCAACACATGTCAAGGGAGGGGGTTGGGTGCGTCTCCTCGTGTGCCAAGGAGTGGGACTGTCCTATTAGGCCGACTTAAGAACGTAGTGGTGGTCTTGGAATGGGCTTCGGATGATTTGGAAAATCATGGACCACGAAAGCATGGTGTGGCAGTGTTGAATGACTATGTTGAACCAAATTTGGGGTGCTATTTTCGTGCCATTTTAGTGAAGGATGCATTGGTAGGTCAAGCTTGCAGGCAGGTATGGGGCACAATTATTTGATCAGGTGGGATCTCCAAAGGGTGCTACCTGGTCCACTGCCCCTTTCAACTCTCCCTGGTAAAACAAAGATACCTTCTTTGGAGAGACTGTAGGAGACCTCTACAAATAGTTATTTACATAAGCACTACGGGAGGCGTCGCTGTAGGAGTACATTTCTGCCTTCCATTAGGATGGGTGATCATGCCGTTCGAGTTGAGGAGATTGATGTGTTTATTTTGTTTTTTCTTTTTATTAGTCTTTGGGCATTCTCTTTCACTTAATAAAATGAGGCTGGATGCCTATCATTTTCTCAAATATGATTGGATGTGTGATTGCAATCACAATGAACCAATCTTGGTGGAGGTGGACATTCTGGTGTCTGTGTATATATAAAGGAGTTGATCTACAAATAAAGAGAGCATTATATAAAACCACATACAACAAATCTGAACTGTGTGGGCATTCATATACATGTACATCAGTAAGGTTAACCCATGGGAATCTTAATAGCATTTGACAATGGTCCAAATAAATTCCTTCAAAAATAAGTTAAGCAACCACAAATTTGATAAGAGTCACAGCCCCAATGTGAGACATTAAATTCAGAAAACATCAAATTTCTAAAACTAACTTCAATAAACTATATAATCAGTTGTGCAGAGTGCAGAGATCTGTGCAGACAAGAAATGTTGCAGTTTCACTAGAAAATTTCACAGGCTCACAGCAAATATATACCATAGAGGAAACTTATCAAATATATATATAATAGAGTAAACAAAAGAGGAAAACCTCACCCAAGGAGAAATCTACTAACTGAGCAGCAACAGCCACAGCAGATCCACTAGAGGATCCCCCAGGTAATCGTGTAGGAGCTGCAGGATTTGTGGGTGTTCCATATAGTCCATTTTCACCATTTATCCTAAAAATACAACTCATCCAGGTTACACAAGGATGCAGTAGATATTAAATCAATCTAACTGCATCAATAAGAATTCACCAGTTCTACTATTTGCATGTTATAATGTCAGCAGACAAATGTAAGGAAGAAATCCTTGTTAAGGATAACATGTAATCATCATTCATGCAGTGAAAGGCCGATTTGTATACAACTATTTAAGTGAGATCTGGAAAGCAAGTATATCAAATTCTCACCCATATGCTAACTCATCAATGACTGTTTTTCCAACACAAGTGGCACCCCCTTCTATGAGAGCTGAGACTGCGGCAGAAGTCCTATAAGCGATATCATGTGTCCTTGCCCAGTCTGGATGGCCAAACCCAGTTGTGTATCCATCAATATCAAATCTGGTGACCAGTAAAAAAAAAGAGACAGTAAGCCAGCGTTCATTGATACAAAATATGATAGGCTATCGAAAGATCAGCAAGATATGAATATTTTATACATATCAATGGTTAAGATCAATAATAAGTGCGCAAGAAAGAATAACATCATTGCCCATCTGCATATTCATAAACCAGTATATCAATATGAAATCAAGTTACTCAACACTGCATCTCATTATTTAAAGGACTACAGGGTGAAGATCTATCTCTTAAAGTTCTGGCCAAAGTTAGGGTCCTTGAAGTAGATTCACACATTATTCTTGGCGCTAAATCCATCATCTGAATCTTAAAGATATGATACTAAAAAATCTGACACTGATTCAGATACGGTCGCTGCTTTTTGAAGAAAGTAGATGGTGCTACAAGGATTTTTTTTGGGGAGAGGATTGTAGGCATCGAGCTTGAATTTAATTTAATCCAAAGAGAGTGCCTAAATCAAACAGCCAAAATGAAGAGAAAGGTACAAACAGAAGAAACAGTCGAGTTGGCTAGCACCGGGAGTTTGCTCCCCATTAGCACATGTTCGATTCCCACGCTCGACTTACCTAGGTGTATGTAGGAAAACTTCCGAGTGGGTCAGCGCGGACACCCGGAGGATTAGTCCTTGCCTCACAGGGTTTGGGATACCTCCGATAGCAAAAAAAAAGAAAAAAAAGGACAACGATCACAACAAGGAAAAGAAAACATGGGTAGAAGAGATATCTGCCCAGTCCTCCAACCAAACCGAAAAACCCCTATCAGCTCCACATTGATAAATCTTCCCCTGACTAGAGAAACACTCTTTCCACTGGTGCAACAGTGGCCCCAATTCCCGATGGATTGGATCACCATCTCCCACACATATTCAACACACTCTTGAACCCTTGAAAATCGCATGATTTCACGTCAACCAAATTGCCCACACCATAGCTGAGACTAAAGAATCTTGGCACACACACTTCTGCCGCCCCTCCCTCATTGACTCTTCCCCGACTCACACATATCCTCAAGAGAAAAGTTGTCATTAAGCCACATGGCCGCACCTAGCAAAACGCCACACATGCCTGGCCATCGGATATCTTACAAAGATGTGCTCTGCCGTTTCTTCCTCCTCGATACTCATAGGGCATGACCAGTATTCCAGGGGAGCCCACTTGGCTCTATAAACTTCCATTAAAATTCAATCTTGGTACACAAGCCAAGTAAAGGCTTGCACCTTTAGGGCGAGCACCCCAAATTTGAAACACAGTTCTGATCTTCAATACTTTTACCTGACCATTTTGTAAAGTCTGCGTGGTTAGTATGTTAATAAGTAGCACACTTGGGATTAAAAAAAACATGATTTAAACTGTTTTAACATGGGAAAATTACATATCACAAAGACAAAAAAAACCCATACAATAATCACTACAAGTTGAATCAATCGATGTGTTATGCCATTAAAACATCGAACAAATGTAATCCCACAAAACAATGACAAATACAGTGCAGGACCTATAGAAGATAGGAATGGATGGATACAGGGGAAAGAGGGCTTACATATCAGAAACGGCGAAGGTGAGGCCGGTGAGGGGATGGGGTGCTTTGGGAGGAGGAGGAGGAGGAGGAGGGAGTAGCTGCAACCGCTCAACGAAAGCTCCGAAGTCCTCCCTGACTGCCTTCTTGAGCCTCCTCGTCATGAGAAGGACCCCGGCCAGGCCAAGCCCCAGCAATACGAACAAATTCGTCGCCGCAGAAGTCATGTGATTCTCTTCTATTCTCTTCCTCAATCTTATGGTGTAAGAGGCGGAGAAGGAGACGATGAAAAAGGATAACCCAAAATAATAAACCTAAATATATCTTCTTCGAAATTGTTCTGTAGTTCCCACCGCCTTGAAGATTAAAGATGCGTGCTTTTTTTTTCTTTTTCTTTTTTTTTTCTACTGGCCTGTGTGAGTAGCCAGCCACACACAAGTTATTAATGAATGAATACTGATTTTGTTTTTAATTATTTAATTGAATAATAATAAAAATTTTACTATTTGGTTTATAATAATAAATAAATAAATAAATCGTGTATAAAAATAAATAAGATATAAATAAGAATTTATAAAACATGAAAATTTGATTTAACATGTGAGTTATTTAAATTAATAGAGGTAATGATATGCGATTTGGCATGTAAACTTTTTTTATATCATGTAATAAATTATGATGGAATAATACAATTTTAGAGGTGATTTGAAATATCAATATCAACACATATTTAGGCATTGATATGATCTCTTATTCCTTAAAAACAAACATCTTTTTAATATATTTTTTTGCCCGATCGGCCCACGGGCCAAAAAACAGGCCCAGACATTGCCCACGGTCTTGGGCCTAAACGGGCCTTACGTGCCGGGCCCACGGCGGGCTTATAGGCCCAAATTTTAAGCATCTTATTTCTTTTGATTTTTTTTATTTTAAGTTGTTCATTTGTATATAATGTTAAAATAGCACAAAATTTAAAGTATAATGTTAAAAAAATATGTATATCTATTGAATTTTTAAAATAAAAATATTAAATAAATTAATTACTTGAAAATATGAATAACTACATGTACTTAACTAAGTTGACACCTACATAAATGTTATAAATGTCAATAATTCAACCACAATTCAAATAAAAATTACATGTTATTCATTTATTGGATTGCCCCCCATGGGCCTACGGGCCGGGCCCGCGGGTGGACTTGCGGGCCAGCCCGAATAGGCCTAGCTCGAGCGGGCTGCGGGCCGGGCCCCAAAACCAGGCCCAAGCCCGGTCTGCCCTGAAAACGGGCCAGGCAAGCCAAGCTTTCGGGCCTCGGGCCTATTGAAGACCCCTAATTGTGGCATGTTCATGAACAAATAGAGTGAACATCTGAATAGAAGGATGAATATGGATTTTGATCAACACGGCATACCTAGATTCATAAGCACAAAATCTTAAAAAGAGCTAAATTAATTTAAACTAATAGTGAGAAATTAAAACATGATTGTGAACAATATATTCCAAACATGTTGTAAAATTCTGTATGTTCAGAAATTGAAATATGATTGTGAATATTGTAAACCTGGAACACTATTATGAATGGAAATTGTATACATTGTTTAATTTGTGGATCTTGTGTTATATATTAGATATGGCTAAGAGTGTTCCTAGAGAGGCTAACAATGTACTAAAAATGAAAAGTGTATGCAGACAAGTTAGCAATGTACATAAGATTTTATAGAGCCACATATGATACAAAAATGTACGCTTCATATAATAACATTATACACCTCATTGAAAGGTTAACAATGTACATATAACATAACCACATATAATTCACAAAACCAACAAACATTGCACTCAGAATTGTTTCTTTGCTTCCTTGGATAGACAATTGAATGTCTTCATTGTTGCCTTCTTCACATTTGACTTGAACTTAACTTTAGATTAGGTTATGATCTTAGGCTTGGGAGAGGTTTTTGATGGATGGATTAGAATGACCTTTTGCTTGATTTTCAGGAGAGGATTTGATAGGAGTTTTTTTTTCTGCTGCTTGGGGGAAGAAAAATAAAAAGTTTCCATGCAATTAAGGAAAAGAAGTTATTGCGGTTGAGAGAAGAAGGGTTTACATTTTTTTTGGAGTTGGAAAGAGAAGAAGAAAGGGTTGGCGTCGATTTATTTGGGAACAACAAAGAAGAAGGGTTTTGGAAGAGAGACGAAACAGGTGATAAGGGAGGGGCAGTGGTGGTTTAGATGGTGGAAGGGGTTGGAAGGAAGGAGGGAGGGAATGGAATGTGGAGGAAGGGGTGAGATGGTGGTTCAAGTGGCGGGCGGGTGGTGGTGGGGAGGAGGGGAGGTAGTGGGGAAATGGTGAATGTCTATAATTTTGGAAAGTAGAATATAGAGGGGTATAATAGTCATTTGGATGTGTATTTGTTTTTTTCTTAAAATACAAGGGTTTAATTGCATAAAGTATTTGGAACTTGGATTAATATAATAGAATATTCAAAGAATGTTCCAATTCGGTTAACAGTTTTTTTACCCATGGGTTTATTTGGACTTGTTTATGTGTTTGTAAGGGGTTATATGGAAATTACAAAAATTGTAGGGGGTCATATGCATTTTTTATTTTATTTTATTGTGAAAAAATTTATTAGGGGTTTTTTAAATCATCTTCCGATTTTCTTTAAGTCCCTGAAATGAAAACTTTTATGTGGAAATTTTTTTCCAGATTAGTTATTTTTAGATCCCCATTGCTATATATTATATTATTTATAAGTTTCTAAGGTTAGAATCTGTTAGAATGACCATTTAATATACCCAAAAAATCACTAAAAACCCCTCCATCACCCAATCTGTCACCATCAATACTCATCCTCTCCTCTCAATCACCCCCCTCCACCATGAATCGCCCCCTCCCTCCTCACAACCATAGTCAAATTCGGGATTTAGGTCTTATTCGGCAATGATTTTGTTTAGTACGATTCACATTATTTGGGAAGAAATTCAAAATAAAATTTGAAAAAATTCAGAGTTTTAAGAACAATTTATATATCGCATAATGGCAAGGTCTCCTCCCCCAAATTGAAGAATAGAAAATAGAAAATGATTTTTAAACACAAGCATGCTAAGAACATAACATCCGCTTTCATTGCAGCGCCTCCTCCCCAAAGCAGAAATGGTGAATAATTCCTAATGTCAATATCATAAAAACCAATGGTCAAGATTGCTCCACCTCAAAATCCCAACCATCCAACCCCTCAAAAAAAAGAAAAGAAAAAAAGAGTAAAACACAATCTCATTCCCACGCCGATGTGCAAACACTGAAACCCTAAAATGCCCAACTCCATGCCCAATTAGGCTTTGCACATCTTCCAAATCAAGGTCAAGTGGGGCTTTTAGGGTTTAGCGGAGATGTTCAACAAAATCATCAACCGAGGCAGCCGCAAACACTCCATATCCGATGTCAATGAGTCCTCCATCTTCTCCTCCACCTTAGCTGCCACCCGCCCTCGTCTGCGATGGCAATCACCATCAACCACTCCTCCCGCGCCACCATCATGTCCTCGCCCCCCATAGCCTCCCCGAATTCGAACCATCCAAGCCACACAACGAATTTACCGATTCATCTCGAATTTCATAATAATACAACGAACTGCCGAATCAGATGTATTATTGCCGATTTGTTCGGCATGTCCATAGTTCGCTGGATTTTTGTGGATATTCACGAATCATCTGGTGACTTTGTGACTATGCTCCCAACACCATCAATCATAAGCCACCAGCCATCTACTACCCCTTCACTCCTCCCCACCACCACTATTCTTTTTCTACCACAAAAACCACCACCACTATTATGAGGACCTCCAATCTTCATTGTAATGGTTGTAGAGAGAGAGAAAAAAAAACAAGGGAGGGGAAGAGCTTCACAGGCATAAACAATGGTGAGAGGAGAGAGAGAGTTATTAGACATTTTATGAGGGTTAAAAATATCATTTTGCATATGGAGTTAAAAAGAACCTAGTTCCATACAATGACAGCTCCAATGATTATTGTAGATGGTGTCATTTAAAAAAATAAATTCTACAATTTTTTTTTAAAATCTACTCTTATTATATATTTAACAAAAAATAATTTTTTCTTTTGTAAATAGAACAACTTACATTAATTAAAAACAAACAATTGAATGAATCAAATAAGAGACAATAGACAAGGATTACCATGATAAGTTTTATTCCACGACAGACGGCGAACAACGAGAGGGGTTGCATGATGGGGTGACAACGGCGAGCGGCGGACTGTGGAGATGGGAGAGAAAGAGAGATGATTCAGATCTAATGTTTATTATGATAATACCACAACATGAATAATTTAAGAGTTTTAAATATAAAATAGGGTAATTAGCACTTTTTACCCTGAAAAAATGAATATTTGCAAAAATAGCCCCACCCCTCGAATATTAGCAAAAACTAGCCCCGGTGAGAGATTACACTGGAGACGGATTATATATAATCCGTCTCCAGTGGTTAATTTTTTTAAACAAACGAGACCCGTGTAGCGAAAAAACACACAGGTGACGGCATGTATACATGCCGTCACCTGGAAACGGCATGTATACATGCCGTTTCCGAGATTGTCAATTAGAGGATTGTATCACTGATTGCAACTATTGGACGGGCATTTGTGAGGAGCTGTTAGGTGTTGGCCCCCCTGCAGATAAGATCAAGGGTGGAAGAATTTATCTCTCCTGGCTTAAAGAAATCTTCAGCATCGTACCAGATGTTGATTTGGATGATGATATCCTCCAGCAGTATGCACGTGCATACCTCTTATTTGTGCTTGGATCGACCATTTTCGCTGATGGAATAGAAAATAAGATACATGTGTGCTACCTTTATTTGCTTGGAGATCTTGAGGGTGCTGGTCGATATTCCTGGGGTGCAGCTGCTTGACCCACTTGTATAGAGCGTTGTATAGGGGTAGTGTGCTTGGAGAGAAGATGTCGGCAGGATCTTATGGTTTTTATTCTCTGCTACAAGTAAGATTAAATCTTCTAATTTTCTTTCATTCTATTACTTAGCTTTTTAAGTATCACACTTATGATTTTTTTCCGACGCAATTATGGTCGTGAGAGAGATTACACGTGGGACGACCGGACTTACATGGTCCAGATTTTTCTCTTGGAGATCGACCATTGGGAGCAAGGTAATGTTTTTATTTTTATCTTCTTTCGTCAGTTCATAGAAAATAAGAGGTTACAACTATTTGGATTTGGATTTCAGGTGGAAGTTGACTCAGAGGTTCGATGAAAATGCACGTGTTCTCATATACTACATGGCACAACTCGACTATCAGCTAGGATCGCAAGTGAGTATACAATTATATTTATATTTCACAAATCATATAGGAACATGTTAATTGTGACACTAATTACAAACTTTCCATTTTTGGTAGGTTATATGGCAAGCTTATGCTTTCACATATGAGGCGCTACCACCTGCATGTATGGATCATATGGAGTTGTGGACGGCTAGGGTGCCACTCATATGCTATGATATTGTGGAGATGCACGTGCCAGATCGAGTCGCACGTCAATTTGGATGACATCAGGACATTCCAGCTGATGTGGGGGCCATTGAACGGGTAAACAGGAGAGGTAGACAGGATGTTAATTGAATGGTTTTTCACAAGACTTATATTGAGCGTTGGGACCAACGCTTGGATCACATCCACCAGTTCTCTGCCACCCGAAGTTCGAGGAGATATATGGAGTGGTACTGGGAGAGAACAGTCAGACACATCACACCTCCACCACCCCCACAGTACCATCCAGGCTATGTCGCACCTCACTCGATAAGGATTTTATATGTGTGTTAAATTTTTAGAAAGTCATAAATGAATTTATAACAACTGTTAATACATTTAACCTTTTGTTAACAGGGGGTTATGCAGAACATCAGTGAGGTGCTCGCAAGGGGGTTGGTGTTATACCCCAACCGCGATGAGTGGGGTCGTATCTTTGCTGTGGCACGTGACTATGTGGAGGCGATGATGGGAGACAGGGAACAACATTCGAGTACCTCCAGTGCCACTGCAGATGCTGATGATGCTGAGGATGTGGTGGATTATAGTTTCACTCACACTGAATTCACAATTGATGAGTTCTTCAGTGATGTACGACTCGAGGCAGAAATCGATGAGCAGCCACAACAATCAGCCCTAGTTTCAGATCAAGCTCCACAGATGACACTCCAGACATATATTCGTGGACCACGCAGGGTTTGGTGTTCTTCTACTACTGCTGGTTGGGGATCGGGCGAACAATTTACCACTCCGCTACAATCAGGTGTGCCATCCACAGCAACTGACGTACCCTTTTCATCAACACCTCCTACTCCAAGAAAAGCTAAAAAGAAAGGATTTATGAAAATATTTGGATGATTGTATTTATGGGACGACATACATGTTTGGAATATTTAGTATGTACAAATTTGTGTTTATATTTATGCATTTTCATTTGTGTTTTGAAATTAGTCATTAATTGTAATGGAACTTATGTTTTGTTCAAGCAGAATTTCATGCAGGTGAACCAACAAAATAAAAGGCACTGCAAAGGCCTGGAAACTGGAAACGGCTCCCTGGACCTTGAAACGGAAACGGCTCCCTGGAAACGGCATGTACATGCCGTCACCTGTGTGTTTTCTCGCTGCACGGGTCTCGTTTGTTTAAAAAAATTAATCACTGTAGACGGATTATATATAATCCGTCTCCAGTGTAATCTCTCATGGGGTTAGTTTTTGTTAATATTCGAGGGATGGAGCTATTTTAACGAATATTCATTTTTTCGGGATTAAAAGTGATAATTACCCTATAAAATATGGGCTGGGTTGAGTTGCCGTGATTTGAAAGTGTACCGGTAGTAGTTTAGCTTTTTTATTTTAATGTGTTACATCCCACGTGGTGCTGCCCCTGGTTTTATGATTAGTTTGATTGATGGAAAGACTAATATGCATTTACCATGTGTTTGCATAGGATTGCAGGAATTTCTTAAAAAATCAGGGTGTTACGTATCAGACACTTCACAAAGGGGTTTTATAGAATTTTCCCCAAAATAAAAAAGTGGCATCTTCTTTTCCACGTTCTATTGGAAAGTCTTTTCTCTGACTTTTCGCTGTAACTTGTTAAGGCAGCGCACACATTATAAGAGAAGCTTGAATTCTGACCTTTCTCTTGCTTTTTGTCCCTCTCGCGCTGAACAAACGTGAAACATGGGTTTCTCCGTAATCGAGGTGGGTGCATTTTTCCTCTCCTTTTTTGTTTTTTTGTTTTTTTTTTTCAAATAAATTTTCGTTGATTGGTCTTATGTAGTATTGAAAACGAAGTGAAGCTAGTTGTAGATGAAAATCAATCGAAGTAACCTTTTTTTTTTCTATTTTTTTGAGATAATGAAGTCTGTTTTGTTGTGTCGATTAGGGTTTCTCGAAATCGCTTGCAATGACGGTGCTCTCTGAGATCGGAGACAAGACCTTCTTCGCTGCAGCGGTCAGTCACGACGCATACACTCACTCCTCGTCATCCTCTTCTTATTTCAATTTTATGAAATTTTTTTCATTGATTGGAATTCTTTTTGCTTATATGGATCTTGGGACAAAACTGATTTCGTTTAAGATTTTTTTTTTGTGCTATCGGAGGTATCCCAAACCCTTTGAGGCAAGGACTAATCCTCCGGGTGTCCACACCGACCCACTCAGAAGTTTCCCAATGGATACCTGGGTAAGTCGAGGGTGGGATCGAACATGCGCCAATGGGGAGCAAACCCATGGTGCTAGCCAACTCACCAAAACCCTTGTGGGTATTTGGTTTAAGAATTGATGATCCGGATGCCATTTGTGATCTGTTTCTAGACCTCACCTGAATGCCACTTGAAAAATGATTTACTCTCTTACGAAGTATAAGAAATTGTGCAAGGTATGCTGCTAGATTTTATATATAGGATTTTCTTTATGAATGATGAACATAGTAGGAGATAACTACTTGATGATCCGTGCAGCTCAGATGAAGTTACATACCTACATGCTGTTCTCGTATGTATCTATTAGTTGAGCAGAAGTAAATAGATAGATGGGTTTTTAAAAAAATGACTTGGAAAATTATCTTGTCTATTCTTTAGCGTCCTCTTTTCTCCCTAGACCTTCAGCATTTCATGAATCCCTTCTCTCCATTAGATGAGAGGCATCTATTTCAGTTAGACCACCATAAAAGAATATTGAGTTGAGATTTAACAGTGTAAGTTCGGTGAAGTGAACACAAATAACTTGATGAAAACATGTTATCCTAATATATCGAATGCTAGCTTCTTTGCCTTTTTGTGCAAGATCTGTTCTTCATCTAATAAAGACTGATTTTTTGTGGAAAAGTGTCCCGGCCCATACATGGTGAAATTATTGCATTCCTTTTTTTTGGCCACAAAGAGCACACATGAACTTTGTATTTGTACATAAAAGAGAGAGGACTACCTGCTTGATGGATGAGGATCATACGTTCTTGAGTAACGACAATTGATTTACTGAATGAGTTAGATGACTGTCTCACATATCCCAAAGCAAAGCTCTCGCAATGCAGAAAACATTCTTACATAGTTCTAAATTTGCCTATGAATTCTTCAGCTGAGCCCTAATCATTGTCATCTGATTTACTCATTGAGTTAGATAACTTTCTTGCATATCCCAAAGCCAAACTTTCGCAATGCAGAAAACACTCATGATGGGCCATGACATAGTAAGCACATCAGAAGCTATTTCTGATCACTTCAATTGTATTTGATTTGATGGCTTATGCCTCCTCTCATTTCATGTCAATGAATTGGAGTGAGCTTATTTCATAATTAAGGGTAGAGTTCATAAACAAGGGTGAACTCCAACTATATTAGCTGGTTTTGATCTAGAACTTCCCTATCGGCAAGGATGTGTATGGCTTGGGGAGAGAAAAAAGTAACTAGAGTCCATAGAACCTTGTAAAAGAGATCCACTACAAAGTTTTGTCGGATCTCAGGAGGATCCATCACTCTTCAATGATTTTGATGCTCATGTGAAAGGAGCGTTGAGACTGATCGACTTTATGTGCAATTATCTTCAACTCAAAGGAAGCACTCCTTTTTCCCCTTGTTGCACTTCATCTGGGCCCAGTTGGTTTTGCTCCATATTCTTCATTCATATGAGTAAGGATCATCATTTGGCCCGAAGCTCGCAAGCTTGACCCATCCAGCTCGAGCCCATTCATAAGACGGGCCGGGCTCAAGCCTCACTTTAGCCCGGTCCCGGTCCATGGGCCCGCCTGAACCAAACCGGGCCCGTGGGCGCCCAGGTGGGAGGGGGCAAGTGGCCCCCATCCCTGCCACACATTAAATATGTGGAAGATGGTGGTGAGCAGAAGGTGTAAGTTGTTATTCACAATGAAGGCCCAAATGATGTAGCATCTTGGATTCAAGACACTTTGCTCGCCTATGACCAATTATATTCATTGACCAAAACTATTTACATTAACAATAAAAAGTGCTTTAGAAAAGTAATGTACCCCGGCTTGCCAAACTAGAGCTTGACCAAACAAAGTTCTTTTTTAAAGATTAAGATTATATTACTTACCAGTTTTGATATAGAATTTGATGATATCATGATATTCACCTCTTCAATGCAATTTTCATTAAAAATTCAAATCATGCATGAAGACACTTCATGTAAATGGTAGAGCAACAGAAGGACTTAAAATACTTCAAAATTTAATGTTCCCTTTTGATGATATTCCCTTTTGATACTTCAAACTTTAATACCATCATGTAAATGGTAGTTCCACTGGGGTGATTTCTGGGTTTTCTTTGCATCGCCTTAATTTCGGTAATTTTCCTTTTTATCTTAATATACTTAAAGGTAGAATGTCTACCAGTTTTCTCTCTCAAAAAAAATGTTCCCTTTGATGCTAGATGACCAAAAAAGTGGTTATATTTTCCTTTTGAAGAAAAGAGATTACATCATTTCTTTCAACGAAAAACTGTTTATGTTCATTATTGAATTTGGTGCTATCAACATTGGCAATGCTTGGGATGTGGAAATTGAGGACAGAAACCATTGACCCTCTCTTTATCTTGTAGTTTTCTGCTTGGACTGGAAAATTATTCTTGGGAACTTGGAAATTCTCGAAAGCACAAATCCACATGGTTAGCAAAAAGTGGGGTATTCATAGGTAAGGTCAAATAAATACAATTCTGAGTAGTTTTGCCTGGAAGTCAAATACCAAACGCAGAATAATAGATTGTTCTTATCAGTACTTGTGAGGTTTTTTTGAGATTGAGAACCCAAGCAACTTTGTGTTTCCAGGATGTAAGGATGATTCCATCAAACAATATCAGCACTTGAGGAATTGCAACCGACACTTGTTTGCTTCTCTCCCTTGGGGGCTGGTAGAAATTTGAATGTACACTTGTACATGTACATGTGTTGATACATATAAATATAAGGGTGCGTCTATCCCCACCAAGGGATCCCTTTCACCCACCATGAAAAAAAAAACAAAAACAAAACGGTGTTTGGCTGTTCCCACCGATCCAAGTCGACTGAACTTAGTCGCCATTTTAGGTTTTGGGCGACCGAAGTTGGTCGAACATGATCCATCTGACCCTTCCTAACCTCGTTCGACCTAGAAAATGGGATTTGAATCTAAATGTTGTCGCCATTGTAGGTTTTGATCAAGGTTTCAAATCGCGATCGATTTATCGATATATCGATCGATATATCGGTTTTGCCGACGAAAACGCGATAAATCGGTGATTTCGCGAGGTTTTATCGAAAAGTCCAATGACGTCAGCAAAACGTCAGCTAAATGTATAAAAAAACCCGCTGACGTCAGCAAAATGTGATGTGTTACCATGTTAGTGTAGGTTAGGTTAAGTTAGGTAGACCGCAATAACACTTTATATTTTTTATTTTTATTTTTATTTTTTTTATTTATAACAGTTTATATTGTATTATTATTTTAATGTGTATGTATTATTAGGAATTATAAATACGTATATATTAAAATATAAAGGGTTGATTTTTATTTTTTATTTTTAGATGATACTGCTCCCGTCCAAAGTGGTGGCCGAACTTTTTAAACTTTGGATGATAAACTTTGGATGATAGTGATGTGTGATTGTCCCATTAATGTAAATTAGTGTAGAAAATAGGTTAAGTTAGGGTATAGCGCAATAACAGTTTATATTTTATTTTTTTAAGCTTCGTTTAATTCACGGTTTTTTTGTTTATAACAATTTATATTGTATTATTTTTTTTAACCTATGTATGTATTATTAGCGATTAATACATTTATATCTGATTTAATAAATTTGGGCCAATCGATATATCGGTCGATATATCGATATATCGATCGATATCCCATCGATTGGACCCCCTAATCGATATATCGATTATATCGATATTTAAAACATTGGTTTTGATCGACTAAACTTGGTCGAACAGGGTTCAGGACTCTTTACCCTTCCTGACCCCTGTTCGACCTGATTTTATCACAAACCTTGTTCGACCAAATTCGGTTGTCCTAAACCTAGAATGACGACCAAGTTCGGTTGATCTTGATAGGTGGGAACAACCAAACACCTTTTTTTGTGGTTTTTTGTCCATGGTGGGTTAAGGGACTCTCTTGGTGGGGATAGACGCGCCCTAAATATAGTTACCCAAAAAAAGCCTAAATATATTTCATTGTTTTTGGAAATAAATTGTAGTCAAGGAGCGCATAAGATATATTTGATGCTCCTTATTTCCAGGTAGCCTAAACTCTTTGCAAGTCTTGGAGTCTCTGAGAGTTTCCCTTTTTTTTTGTACTAGTCCCATTACAGTTACAAAAAAGAGGTACACTTGGTCTTTAGAACAAAGCAATTAATCAAGCCTCTTTGAATAAACACCCTGAAACTCCATGTATTAAATTTCATGTACTCTGAAGAAAACACCTCATGTTTGTTCTTCTTGAACTTTCATTTGGAACCAGAAGCCCTCAGATACCTAGGTGAAACTCTCAACAAATCAACATTCTCAAGAACAATGAGCAGAAACTAGCAGGTTCTGCTCGTATGAGCGGTCATTTTAAGCAATTTATGAAATCTGCAATATTGGATTTTTCATCGCTGCTCTGATGCTATGAGTGCTGGTGTTTTTGGATAAACAGTTATTTGAATTTAGTTCCACAATATTGTAGATTATAAAGTTTGGGATATGTATATTTCTAATTTTTCTTACTGCAATCTTACTTGGATATGAATTGGCAATGTGTCATCCACGAAGACGATTGGTGTGTTCTAATTTTTCTTACTGCAATCTTATTTGGATGTGAATTTCTTAAGATTTTGGCAATGCGTCATCCACGAAGACTTGTCCTAGGAGGTTGTTTGGCAGCTCTGATTGTAAGTTCAATGCTTTTCTACATCCGAATTGACATTTTTGTTTCATGATAATGATATTGGTTCGCTCCTGAAATGTGTAGGTGATGACTATCCTCTCAGTTCTTCTTGGTTGGGCTGCACCAAATCTGGTAAGAAGTTTGCTCATGTACAGTGAAAAGCATATCAATTTTATTGTCGCTATTCATTATGGTCTTGGTCATGACTTTGATAATATTTCTGGGAACAATGCCGTCATCGCCCACCTGCCATGCCTTGACAGTCGTCTATCATGGTCGATCTCAAAGTAACTCAGAAGTTATCAGGTGGAGAACATCTGCCTTCACTTTGACTTCGAGTCTCGAAATAATCCCATGGGGAGCCCTACATTTGAGGGGCATGTACCCCGTTTAATTTTCGAGTCATT
The DNA here is from genome assembly GCA_030737845.1 of Acorus calamus. Classification (NCBI taxonomy): domain Eukaryota; kingdom Viridiplantae; phylum Streptophyta; class Magnoliopsida; order Acorales; family Acoraceae; genus Acorus; species Acorus calamus. The sequence continues at coordinate 14,814,381 of CM060876.1, forward strand.
ATTGACTTATATGCCAACTATGGTCCATCACTTCACGGCCAACTTCTCCACTTTCATTGTAAGCTGGGCGAGAGAAAACCTTTCTTGTGGTAGAGAATCACTACAATTTCGTTAGAATCAAGACTCTCCAATACAACCGGCCTCGGTCTTGTTAGACGATAATTACACAACTCGCCTAAAAATCAAAACACAAGCCCTGCTTCCAGACGATGCAAACATAAAAAGTGGTGGGAAACAAAGGCACCCAGAAATAAAATCTCAAACTCACAACTACATAAACATGAGAGCTTCTTAAGCTTCACACACAGATACATGTATTGTTCAATTCTGAACTTCTGAACCGAACACCAAAGTGCCTTTTATAGTCCTCAAAAGCAATTAAAATCCCGAGTTCTCGGTGGATGATAGTGGCTACATTGACCAAAAATTGACGGATGGTCTATGTATCTGTCAATACTGAAGGATGGGAAACCCTAGTTGTCCCCAATACCTTGATCAGGTCTTCCCCAAAGTCTTCCTGAAGCCTCCTGTCTCCCAACGTTACTGTTTTTACTTGTCGGAATGAGCCTTCCTGTGATACATAAAGATCTCACCAAATCATTGGTTTCAAATTTGAAATTGGATTGGACAAAACCGATGGCTTCATCGTATATCCGTCAGCTGTCCTGGATTGTTCTGTCAGCCATCCTTACTAATGGATCATCTCGATATCTGTCTGTCCTCAGGTCTTTATTGCTGGTTCTCTTATTTATTTGTTGCTGGTTCTTATATCATCGTCTTCTAGCTCTCATAATCTTGTGGTTTGAGTTCATATGGTTGATGATTTTAGTCTCTTTTTTCTCTCTCTCTTTGAGTTATTTTCCTTTTTATATGGTTTTTTAAGAGTTGACTAACCTCTTGGGAAGTCCTTGGTAGTTGAGCTGCATCACTTACACTGAAAGTTAACATGGGCTAGGAAGAGATTGTGAGCTCTTGGACCTGATTATGGCTTCTAACTGGAAAGATTCCTTATATTTCTCAGTTTTGTTTCAACTTTCAATGTTGTATTTATTCAGTTTCTCAGAACCAAGTACATTAAGTTATCTGAGTTTTGTGTTAGCAGAACTATTGCAAGCGATAATTTGATCATCTTTACATATTGTGATTATGTGTAAATATACGATCTTGAACATTGGAATGCTGTTGACAGATTTCTCGCAAATGGACACATCACATAACAACTGTGTTGTTTTTCGGATTTGGGCTTTGGTCTTTGTGGGAGGGATTTACTGAAGAAGGGTAAACATATCTATTTCATCTTTGAGCATTTAACATATTTAGTGCAGATAGCTTTTCTTGATATCCTCATTATTTCATCTACTACTTTCCGTATCACAAGCCATTTGCAGAAACTAATTAAATAAGTTCTCCATTCATTGTAGGGAAGCTGAGGAGTTGGCTGAGGTGGAAGCAAAACTGGTTGGTATTGTTATTATTCTGCATATTTTATGTTTCTTTCTCTATTAGTATAACATTTTTAATGGATGATTAGGATGCTGATTGGAAAGCTGATGGTGGTGTAGTGAAAGCAGGTTTAAAGGTTAGTTGCAAAGTGGCAGTGATTTAGTTGTGTTTGTTTCAGAGTGTGTACTGTGTAACTATTTTTCACCAGATTGCTTCTTTTTTTTGTTTTATTTTATGATTTGTTTCTGTTTCATCATGATTTTTTATACATCATCTAGTTTTCAGTTGCAAAAGTACAAAGATATTGAAATATTTCATTATCGTATGCATGCCAATAATTTTGCACAACCTAATTTTGCCTCACTATTAAGAAAAACTTTAAGAGATAAAGAGAACACACCTTTTACTTAAAGGGACATCTAATTTCGTATTTGCAGCTTGTGCATGCAGAAAGGGTTATGAACAACAGCATGATCAATTTTACCCAAAAAATGGGGAGCATTCTAATCTAGATTATGTGACATATGTTAGTGGCATTATAGATGTTGAAAGTAGTCTTATTAATTTGAGTCGGTTTGAAATCTATCATCTATTACTGGCCTTATTGTCTTCCTTTTTGGGACATTTGGCAAGATAATTATTCCTGTATGGTTGGAGTTCAAAATCCGGTATGGACTTCTGACTGTAAGTATGGTTCATCTTACCGTGACTTGTTCCGTTTTGGGACATTTGTGAGGTAATTCTAATATGATTAGAGTTCAAGATCTAGAATTTACTTAATGTAGTTAGTGGTGTTGGATGTTGAATCCGGCTATGACCCGGTTCCAACTGCAAGTATGGTTTATGCAACATTGGTGAGTATGATATATTTCTTTTTGTTGGAGATGTCATTTTCCTTTTTTTTCCAATTATTATTATAGAGAAAATTGGTATTCGTTAATCAATAACATTGGGATTTGCTAAATTACCTGTCTCATCCATTCCATTCTAGGGAATAATAAGAGAGAATATGTGTGTGACTTTAAAAATGTATGATCAATGTTTTTTTAACACTAACTTTTTGCTCAGTACCAAAGTGGATAATGTAGATGGCCACAATTGCTTAACATGACTGGGAATTGCATATGTGTATGACTTGGATCTTCAATGAGCATATAATTTTGCATATTCAACCTGTTAATATTTGTCCATATATTTATGTTTCAATGAAACATGTAGATTGTGGTAATATATTCCCAAATGCTAAAAAATGGTTTTCAGACATGTGGTGGTGTCACATCATCACAATCTAGTTTCCAAATGAATTTGAATATTTGATAAGAAAATATGATTAGGGGTTGATAAATGGGTCGGGTGATGCAGGACCATGCTTTTTAATGCAGAGATCATAGAAGATAATTCAACAAGACATGAAATCTATAAATTCAGATAACAACACTATGAGATTTCAGCAAGTAAATAGTTAAGCACAGACCTATTGCATGCTCATATCGCAAACCTTTTTATCCTAAACAATAGGGATTGTGCGATGGATAGAACCTCGCAGGATAGATCTAGGGTTAGATCAAAAGACAATTAGGTTTCACACCCTCATAAATCCCATCGCAGGAAGAAAACAAGAGAATTCTTTTTTATTTCTTCAGGTCTGTCTTTTTTTTCTTTGGAGAGAATACAAAGATTATGATGGATATGGAATATATTCAACCATTTATAAGTGGTTGTTTAGCCCTTTTACAATTTACTCTTGATTATTTTTATGCAAAATATTTTTATTCTTCAGTCAATGCTTGTTCAGCACAATTATCAACATGAAAATTGACATTGCTTTGTGATCTGAGCTGTCAGTCTGTTCATTTCAGGAGGATGATGATTTAAAGAAACAACAAAGGCCATTTCTAACTCAATTGTTCTCTCCAATCCTAATTAAGGTTTGTTCCTCATAACTATCTGTTGGATATGCTTTTTCATTTTCTCCCTCTGATAATTAGTCTACTCGCTACCCATTATGATGTCAAACAAATAGAATTAGATTCCGCCACTAGATATTTTTCTGTAACTCTTTCAATTATAGGAGGGAATGGATCACCTTTTATGGAGACCAAAATCTGGTTGTATATCATAATAATTTTGGATGCATGACATGGTGGTCCACTGTACTACAATATGGTTACAGTCCAGTCACCTGAGATCAATCACAAATTCCACATTAGTCAATCTATTCTTTGCATTAATAAAAAAATGGATCTTTTAAATAACGTCTCTTATTAACCAAGAAGTTTTAAATATTTTGTGTACTTGCTGTGGACTTCCTATTAAGGGTTTTCTTTTTGCTGCACCATCAATTTGTGAACTGAATTAGGAACTGAATTAGGGTCAAATTTGATGATTTCTAATTTTCTTTTCTTTTTCCCTTTTTTATGATTTCCATATGTAGTAGTCAACATAAATTTTGTAGAATTAAATGGAAAATGTTGACTACTATATTATCTGTAGTTTAAACTTGGAACAAGTCATGTCTTCTTATTGGTAATATTTCTAATTGAAATGCCTTTAATTTTTCTGCCAATTGTTTGACTGTAGGCCTTTTCCATTACATTCTTTGGGGAATGGGGTGACAAAAGCCAGGTATGACCTTTGAATGTTTGATAAAGCCTGTTTCTGTGAGTTGGTTTGATTTATTTTCTTTGTTCTCTGATTCCCAGATAGCAACAATTGGTTTGGCTTCAGATGAAAATCCTCTTGGTGTGGTTCTTGGTGGAATCATGTAATTTCAAACACTTTTATTTATACTCTTCGCTTTTTCCTGACAAGATCGTTACTTTCTGGTTTGTTTATCCTTGTTGAGAAAAAAAAGTATCATTGTTGAATTGCAGAGGGCAAGCACTGTGCACCACAGCAGCTGTTGTAGGAGGAAAGAGTTTGGCATCTCAAATCTCGGAAAAAATGGTTAGAGATTGCTTGAACTTGCCCTTTGAACACGCAAACCTTTAAAAATTGCACAAGAACTTTCTTTGCCCATATGCAGGTCTTTAAAGGATTGTTTTCCCAATATGATTACACACCTGCAATGTGTGAATTTTTGTTGTGCTTTTGTATGCAGAGCTCAGTAGCTGCACTACACACATTTATCTTAAAATTTATATTTCTAAGATCTTCTTGCAGGTCGCCTTATCAAGTGGAGTTCTTTTTATTGTGTTTGGACTTCAGTCATTCCTGTCTGCTGCTGGAGAATCATGATGCGTGGCCAACCTTCATGGTTATGATGTGATTGAATTTTTTTTCCTTTATTCTTCACTGATATATGGACATTAATATCTGCGATTATTGGCGGCAGACCGAAGGTGTTGAGTGGAGATGCAGTTCATTGTGGTCTCCTGCCCTACATTTAAATTAGGTCTTGCACACCTGTGCCCAATTTAATAACAGGTTATTGGTCCAGTTATTATGCTGGGCATGTTATCAAATTATAGATTTATAGTATTTATTTTTTGCTCACAATATATTTATAATACTTGTGTCTTAAAATTGTGCCTGTGCGTATGTTTCTTCATAACCTTAATTTATTTGACATGAACATAAACTTGTCTTGATGAAACAATGAAAATGCACCGTCGAGGGATGTTTTACATTTGATGCATATATTCTATAGCAGCCCATTTTGATGGCAGATATCAGGAATGAGAAAGTTAATAACCTCTTACAATTCATGTTGAAGCACTTTCAAATTTCAGTTAGATTTCATAGGTGTGTTATTCTATTGCTAATATTTATCTCAGTTTCTCCTTTTAGAGCATCTCCAAGAGATTGTAGTTTTTCCTTGCATTGGAGGGAGAAATGAGCTCCCAGTGACATATAGGGTGTCATTTTTTTTAGTGCACATGCATTTGGTTGCGCGATTGTAAAATTGATTATGCAGGAATCTAGGTTTTAAAATTGAGTCTGCAGGAAGGTTACTTTCTCAGTTTTTTGAAATCGCAGTTTTTTTGCACTATTTACCTGAAATCTGTGTGCAGGAAGCTGCTACATTGATATTGTTTGGTTGCATGATTGCAAACGCAACTTCTTGTGATTGCAAACAATACACAATCGCGCAATCAAACGCACTAGCTTTTCTTAATATCCTCATAGAAAGCCTTTTGGATAGCTCTAAAGTTGAAAGCTTAAATGCTTCTCAAAACACGTCAAATTTGTAGGGCCACATTCAATTGCTTCTTGAATGTTCAATTATTTTTCATTAAATAGTGTTTTGAAGCAGTACGAGTTACACGTTAGCCTCCGTTTGAAGCAGTACGAGTTATACATTAGCCTCCGTTTGGATACAAAATAAGATTTATTCCGGGATATGCATGTTATGCCAGCATAAGTGAGGATAAGTGAGTATAGAAATGGAATAAATATTTTTGTATTTGGTTGCGTTTTGAATTATTCTTGTTGGAAAAAGTAATAATAAGATTTTTGTTGTTTGGATAAAATGTGGATAAAGTGTGGATAAAGATTTATAAAAAGTGAAAAAATGATGATAATTGATTTGATAGGTGATTTATAAGAGGTGATGACAGTTGATTTGATAGTAGGTCCACATACTCTTTGAATGAAATAACCTGTAATAACTTTAATTCTAAGGATTTGGTGGAATCCATATATCATTTTATACTAGTTTATTATGACATATGTTATCTCAGGTATTCACTGCATTTAAACATCAAAAACTACTTATTTTGTTTTATTCTAGATGATTCCGTGGTCTATTCCATATCCAAACAGGGATTGACATATGAAAATGCCATGTTCTACGTGATCGCCAGAGTTATATACACTCATCAGTTGGATCCATTGTTTTGTGGTAGAGGGCAAATTCATATGAAGATATCACATGCAGAGTCGTTTCACAGGTGATTTTTTTTTTGTCAATGGCCCTTGAAAGGGCATTTTCTATACTACTCAAAAGTTTGTGTACACAACGTAGTAGAAGATTGGGATTCTCCCAGCAGCCATCCATCAAAGGTTGGAGTGTACATAGCACTGGTCTCAGCATGGCCCGGATTAAATTATCATGAAGTTCCAATGTGAAGCTATTGGTTGTTGAATCGGTGTGTACTTTGGCAGCACCAGCACCACCACCTTTCCCTCCCCTCCCTGGCCTCTTTCTTCCCTTCTTTCTTTGTTTCTCCCTCCTCCTCTAGTTGCCCGCCTCCATGTATAGCTATCGCCCTCCACCGCCTTCCTTGCCCCTCTCTGAACGCCCCCTGAGATGAAAGTAGGGCAATCAACAACCACATCAAGCGTCCCCAGTGACCATATTTACATGTGTTAAAGGTGGGTCTTGGTTCGAGTCTTGGGACTGACTTATTCAACTATTTGTTAACAAAAATTTGAAAAAAATTATATAAGATTGGGATAAATAGGTAGAGATAGCTTTCCTAGCTTGATTATAAAACGTGCCTCCAATATCAAAAAAAAGAAAAAGAAAACCACGTCAAGCGTGCAATTGATTTGAAAAGCGTAGTGCATTAATGTGCGCGTGTTGGGACTTTTGATGTGGTCCTCCCAATGATAAAACGATCCAATATTTTCAAATAAGTAAAACATAGACCATGACTGAACGCTTTTAATTACCAGAGTGAACCCTATCTCATAACCCCCTCGTATAACCCTATCTCGTTCAACCAAAAAAAGATAAGGTTTCCAAAGAAGAACATTGGAAAAAATAGGAAGGAAAAAAACAAACAGAAAATGAGCAGTTCTTGGTCTTCTGGTTCACTGAACCTTCTCTCCCTCCCTACCAAACCTGCTTGTTCATCTCTAATGGTCAAGTCCAAGATCACTCAGCCTTCCATTTCCAAGTCAAACAAAGTCTCTCTCTCTCTCCTCCCCCTCCGCACTGTGTGTGTGTTTCATTTTCACCAAAGAATTGAAGTTCTTGCTGTATGCATGTACAGGCTCGGATGCAATGTAGCCATTGTTGGGGAGAGTCAATCAAGCAACCAAGTTTAGAGAAGTCCTCTTTGGCAATTCACTTTGGAGCTCTTTTGGCATTTGTAAGACTACAACCTGTCTCCTCTTTTATACACACACACACATATTATATCATTTTACTTTGATGCCATGTTAGATGGTATTTGAATTGGATTGTTTATATGCAGATTGAGCAGCCGACATTAGCTGTAACAGGGGAGAACAATTATGAGGATGATCTGACTTGGACTTTGATTTCCTCTGCAATTGTTGCATTTTGGTATTTACTTGTTATGCCGGTGAGTTAGAATTTAATTTATCAGTGTTTTATTCTTCATAAAACAAACAAATAAATAAATTAAATCTGTGTTGAATTCCAGCCCATCATCTTGAACTGGCTAAGGTTAAGATGGTACAAGAGAAATCTTCTGGAAATGTATTTGCAGTTTATGTGTGTGTTCCTCTTCTTCCCGGGGTAAGTGAATACTTGTACCATTAATTTATTCCATGGCAAAATCTAATTTATAATAGGTAGTGCCCCTCATTAAAAAAAAAAAAACTAGTCCCTAGAGTATAGAATAGAATATAATTCTTTGTAGGGATATCTTTTATTACCATGTTTATTTGGGAGAAATATGGTCAAATTGTGAATTAAATTTAAAGTCCATCTCATTTTTGAAATCAGTAAGTCAATGAGTAATGGGTAATGATAAATGTCACAAATGAGCACTTTTTTTTTTTTTTTTGGGGGGGGGGGGGGGGGGGTTATTTAACTGAATATACCTGGAGTTTTGAGCCTCCAACAACCTTTTATTGACTTGTGAACCATGGATGTCAAATCTTCCTCAATGATCTAGATATGTACCCATTGGCCATCATGAGAACCTTAGCAGTGTCTGGTGGAGAGTTTTGACATGGAATTGGCACAGCATAATTGAATGTGGTAGATCAAATTTGAACATCATGCCTTGTCTTGTTATAATAGTTCATAATTTGTGCACCCTGAACCAATCATACTCATGTGTATTAATTTTTCCACCCTCTGTATACTTCACATTGAACAAGTCCATAATCTTTGTTTTCCACCAACCGAGGGAAGTCGCTGAACTGTTGATAGAGTTAATAAGAGATATCTGGAAAAGAAGTGGAGCAAGAGGCCAATTCATTTTCTTTTAGAAAGCTGACTGAAAATTTTCTTTCTCCTCTTTTAGAATGCTTATTGCGCTTCTTTACTGTTATGTTTAGGACCACATTATCATATGTTATCTAGGTTAATAACTTCTTGTGTTTCTTTATAACTTCCCCCCCCCCCCCACACACACACACACAACCCCCCCCCCCCCCCCCCCACACACACACACAACCTGGACCAGCATCCTATGAAGAGGACTGGCTTTCGTAAATTGCTAAAGGTCGTAGTTTGTTTTGTACCTTCAATTTTAAGTCTTAGTTGAATGCTACTTGATGATATAAAAGTGACTTAGACCAATCATCGCTATCTAGTTTGAGGCCCCATTTGAAAACGAGTTTGAGACTTAGGGTCCGTTTGGTTTCACGATTTGGGCGATTCTGCTTTTTGAAAAGCTAAAATCCCAAAATCGGAGCCAAACGGGTTATTCCGGCGGAAAAAAGCTGGATTCCTTTTAATTTTCGCCTCGAAATCTGTTTTTTAAAAGTACAAACATAGCTTTTTGGTCGGAAGTTTTTTGAATTGAAAAGCAGCTTTCTCTCCACATTAAACCCCTTTCAAATATTGTTCCTAAATTAAAAAAAAGCATCCCAAAAAAGTCAAGGTAAAATCATCTTAAAAAGCAGCTTTATTCTAAAAGCTACTTTTCAATACGTGTTTCCAAACGGAGCCTTATTTTTTTTCAAAAACCGGATTAAAAACCGAGTTTGTAGGAAGTTCTTTCTCTCCACAGTACGTTAGCTTTTGGACACTTATTTACAAATATATATCTACAACTTTTAATAAAACTGCATTTTTTTAAAAAAAAAACGGGTTTGAGAAACTTAAAGTTCTCCAAACCTACAATATGCATAAATGAATGAGACTATAGTTTTTGGAGATCAAGGAAATTTACCAAAAACACTCCCAAGCTAAAGGGCCAATTTAGTAGGAATTATGATAGAGATTTGACACTTCAAGATTTACCATTGATCTGACAACCACTACAAACCTACAATATGCATAAATGAATGAGACTATAGTTTTTGGAGATCAAGGAAATCTACCAAAAACACTCCCAAGCTAAAGGGCCAATTTAGTAGGAATTATGATAGAGATTTGACACTTCAAGATTTACCATTGATCTGACAACCACTACAATGTTGGGATATCTTTTAATTTTGTGGACTAGATTAATTGTTTGTGATTTCTTGGGACATGCATCTGATCTTTCCACGATAATAGTCTAAATTGTTTGGGTTGATCGCCTGGCATGTATAATTGATTATAGTGTTTGGCCTTCATGGTCAGCTATAAAGTTTTACAATTTTTTTTTGAAATATCGGTAGATCTTTTTTTTTTAGGAAACTTGTAAACGATTGCTGCCCCGATTGTATTAATAAATTGAAATTACAACATCCAAATAGAGGGGGGAGGGAGATTTGTTGGGATTATGTCTCAGGTGTATCACATCGGACGGCTACGATAAAATCATATTAGAGTGGACACCTAATTTGTATATTAATTAATATTTGATCTTAATTAATATTAATTTAAAGTGAATCTCTTAAAATCAAGAAACAATATTTGTTTGTTAATTAAGAGATTACTTGAGGAGGAAGTTATTTATATCTATAAATATCCTTTAGGGTTCCATGGCAAAATCGGGCATGAAACAATGTAGAGATCAAGGGTGAGGTTGAGAGAGTTCTAAGAGAGAAAAACTCCATGAGAGATAGTTTATAAGTCTCTTAATGTATTTTTGTATCTCAACTATATATTATAATGAATTCTCTGTTTTCGCTCTGTACATGTAGGCCTATGACGAATCATGTATATCTTGTTTCTTCGTGTGATGGTGTTCCGTTGTTGTGTTCGATCTCGGATTTTGTTGATGACTTTCACATATTCGCTTCCCAACAAGATTAACATCAAAACAAAATAGAAAACAAAACAATTGAAAAAAATTGCCAAATAGAAGAGAATTCTATTCAAACACATGAGAATATGAGCCGATCTCTCCCATGAACAAGCTGATCTACCGATCTTTGAATAGAACAAACACATGAAGATATGAGCCGATCTCTCCCATGAACAAGCAGATCTACCGATACTTGAATAGTTCTATTCAAGATCGGTAGATCTGCTTGTTCATGGGAGAGATCGGCTCATATCTTCATGTGTTTGTTCTGAGGTATAAAGTCTTATAATTATTGTTTTGAGGTATGCCTGTGATGAAATTTGATTAGCATAAAATTTATACTTCGAAGGTAGTGTCTAAAAGTTTCTTGCTCTGTATTCATATTTAAACTGACAATTTGTCTCTCACATGAACTACATTGTTTAGTCATCGATATTGAAATTTTGGGAATGCTGTAATAGTCCAAAATTAATGAATCATGACAGTAATTCAAGTTCACATATAGTCATATGAAGGGCACTATTGTCATTAACATTACCCAATCAACTCGTCCTCACAATTTGACATGGTATTTAAATCCATTTTTTCTTGAAAGTTCATGTTTGTATTAAATTCAAGAGATGTAACTCTATAATTTATTAATTATATTAATAATGCGTTTTTATTAGAAAATAAATTTATTAATTCACTAAAGATTTACATGGCCATGTGTTTTTTTGTGAACATTGTTAAAATTTTCATTTACTAATACAATCATGATATTTTCCTAATGAAGCATATTATTGTGGGCACCATTCCTCAACTTTAGGCGACTCCCACGAGATCCTGACATGAAATATCCTTGGTCCACCCCTCAAGATACACCCAGGACTTAGATGAATGTGATGTGTATATATTAATTCCTGTAAGTATATATTAAATTTCTTTGACAACAAAATCATGTATCATTTGCTTGTGATAACAAATATAATAAAGTTTTCCTAAGATTGTTCATTATGTTTTACGAATTATGACATGAAAGGGCTTGCAATTAAAATTCAGAGATATATGATCAATATTCATGCGGCACCCACGACAAATATATATATTTGGTTAGGTCCATTCATTTGTTGATTTATTTATTTGGGTGGTTAGAACTTCAAAATATCTTACAAGGTTGTTAATGATGATATGTTCATTGAAATCTTTAATGTTAGAGCAAACTTGTATGATTTTGAATGAGTAGTTTGTAGTATTCTATATCTAAGATAAATAAAATGTGTGGCACTATGGATTCCCTGAACTTTTAGGCCCACGTTGGTTCTTGAATAGGCCTGAAATAAATGAGAATTAGTTGGAATGATCTTAAAATGAGTATTTGAAAGACTAAAATAAATAAGAATTTGTATATTAGAATTAACTGAAATAAAGTGGTATATGGATTTCAGCCAACCCTTGAAATTAAATTATTCAAGATTATTCAACCCAAAAGAATACGTAGGTCCACTATCAAATCAACTGTAATAACCTCTTATAAATCAACTATGATCATTTTTTCACCTTATATAAACCCTTATCCACATCTTATTCACATTTTATCCAAACATTAAAAACTTTATTGTTATGTTTTTTGTGAGAATAATTAAAAAATTAACTAAACAAAAAATCACTTTATTTTTACTTATACTAAAATAGTCATGAACCTTATAATAACTCTCTATCCAAACGGGGATTTAAGTGTTACACTTCTGGATCAAATCTAAATCCGAGAAGCTTATAAGATGTTAATATCTACGCATGCATGTGGTAAAAAAATGAGATTGTATTATGCAAATATGACAATATTTACGAATTACGATAAATATTATATCCAGGAAATTAAATCTATTAATTGATTAGACACCACCAACAAATATCAAGTTATCAGACACAAATTTCCTAGTCACATCGACATCGTTATCATCAACGAATGTTTATGCTAACTAAAGCAGATAGTGTTTTACTAAAGTCACTCAAAATAATTTTCTCACTTAATTTAGGTATCAAATAACGAGGTGACACTAATAAAAGATTAAAAAAATAAGATCAAATTTTAGAGAAAATAAAATAAAATAAATGCAGAGATAGAAAAGAAATAATAAGGTTGTTGGTCCAGGAACACTTAAGCAATTTACTTTTTTTTATTAAAGGATTGAGTCTAACATTTTTCTTTATTTAGATCAAATTTATTTATTGAAAAAATAAATTCTAGAATAAATGGAGAATAGAATTTTCATTCATCCAGATCTTGTATCATATCAAAGAACATTCCAACACACAATCTATGCCATTAGAATGTTTTGTTGTTACTGGTTACAACGAACTCATTTTACATGACAAACCTCAACCTCTTAATGATTTCACTCACCCTCTCCAAAAAAAAAAAACCATCTTTCTCCCCAAAAAATACTAGCTCTTTCCCTCAAAAACACCCTTTCTTCCCCCCCAAAACACTTTCCCAAATCACTCTCTCCCAGCAACCCCTGTGATATTCTCTCTCTCCGGCAACCTCCGTGACGTCCTCTCTCCCTGGTGATCCTCATGACCTACTCTCTCCCCGACTACCATGTGACGTTTTCTTTACCACGATATTTTCTCCCCAACCTTAGTTTAATTTCATACATAATTTTACATTTATGTTTTACAAATGATAATCACTGCTTCCGTAATTGATAAGTATATTTCTGTTAGTTATAATTACATTTTTGTAATTGCGCATTACATTTTTATACTAATTTGAAGTACGTCATATGCGTAGTTCAAATGATTTTTAGTGGGTTTAAGTTCATCCAAAGAGGACATGGAAAAAATCATGGGGAGACAACATTTGATTTTATTATCATAGGAAGATAATGTCGTAATTCAAATAATTGATGTATCAATTTTGTTAAAAAGATTGTAATAGGTTGGAGTTTTTGAGACTTAAAACATAATCCCACATTGGAAGTGAAAATTTTTTTTCCCAACTTATATATTGGCCCACTACTTTAGTGGTGTCTAGAAAAGACAAAAGAAAATACGATCCACATTAATATTTTAGTGGTGCATGTATTTAGTGGTGCATGTATAAATCTGATCATTGAATAGATTAATCAATTAGAAAAAATCAGTTTAAGTTGCTATATCTTTCTTCACGTCTCAAAATCTTCCATGTCCACTAAATTTTTCTACATATTTAAATTTTGTTTACGTTGAATGCATTTACAAATGATAATGACATGACCAATAGTTTATGAAACTATTCTAATGACAATAGGAATATATCTACAATCATTTTGTATTTAAACATCTTTGTGTACGTTAAATGTTCTCTATAGATAACTATTAAATATATGTAACTATGCATATAATTTTATATGTATTACATTATATTTATATATTTTTGTGTATAAGAGTAATTCAGGTATTATGAAAAAACAATGACGAAATAAAAAGAGACAATACTACATAGGTAAAAAACCGGGGATAAAAAATAATATAGGGTTGTTGGTCCAGTGGCACATGAACAATTCATTCTTTAATAAATGTATTCAGTTCAGTGTCGGGAATTTTTTTGGTGCATTGCTTCCAACCTGATTCTCCATGATTAGAACTGTTTTGAATATCAGCTGCCTTTCTTTCATCAAATTTAAATAACGAAAAAATTATTTGTCTTGATTAGAACTGTTTTGAATCATTTCAATGAATTATCAAGAGAACAATTTTTTTATATAATTAAAATAGAAACAGAAATGGATTTATCGAATGCCACCAGTGACATTGTCCAATGTTAGAGAATGACAACCCATCAATAAGTCCAATAAATGGGCCCTTACTGCCTTACTTTTTGGGGGATGTTTTATAGTAGGGCCCACAGTCTCTCTAGATATAGGGTTTTCACTTGATTTTATTGCCAGCAAATCCTATCCAGATTCGCTGGGCCTCCAAAGAATCGCTCATTTTATGGTTGAGCTGATTTGAGATTATACAAGTAATGTATTGCTTATGATTATTAATTAATTTGGCAGCGTTTGTAAATTAAACCTTTCAAATCATGGCATGGCAATATCTGATTAGCGAGATATGGTTGTAGAACGTGTGATGAAGATATAAAGACAGTGAGGCAGATTTTTTTTAAGTATATGAAAAGAAGGGAAAATCCATATAACCACTTCCATTTCCCATAATCTAAATAACTCCTCACAGACATAACTAAAAGCCAATCACCCCATGTTAAATAACCACAGATAGAATTGGAATATATGTAGAATATTTCGTTTTTCTAACCCAAACAAAATGCAGTTTTTCAAATAACCTCATGTAAACTATGAAAAAAAATACAAATTACCCTCTCACAATTATGTTTTTACCCATCTAAACAACTCAAAATTAAACACTTTAAATGAGGAGAAGGAGAAGGAGAAGGAGAAGATGTTAGGTTTATGCTTGTTTAGGTGAAGAAGAAGAAGAAGAAGAAGAAGAAGTGGAAGAGGAGGAAGGTGGAATTAGGTTTAAGTTTATTTATGTGAGGGTATAAACATAAATTTACACGACTGGGTTAATTAACATAGGTGATTTGGCTTTTATTTATGTTTTTTTTTTTGGGGGGGGGGGGGTTATTTGGATTTTGGAAAAAGAAAGTGGGTTATTTGAATTTTTATATGTTTGTGGGGGTATTATGTGTATTTTCCCTTAAAAAAAATCTCATCATCTTTTGAAACTAGGGAATTTAGTAGTGATGGTCCATAATGATTTTTTATTTGAAATCCATTACACTCAATCGTTTTTACAATATCAAATATAATCTCATATACCTTATTATTTCCCTTCACTCAATTTTTTTTACAGTATCAAATATAGTCTCATTAATGAACAATTCGTCCGATTTCTCTTCCCAAATTAAAGAGATCTAAATGGATTCATATACCTTCCAGATGTGTCACCACAAATCAAAGTGAAGACCAAGATTTGGGGGATTGCCTGGATTCAAATCCAATCCTCAAAACCTCTATAATACTAAGAAATAGATATAGAAAATCATGTGTACATACACTATTTTCTATTTTTTCTTCCACGACTTGATTGTCGGAGAGTCCCCCTTTCCCTTTTGCAGGTCCCTTCTTGTGATGCCGATCGAATCCTCCTTTTGTGGTGTGCACCGACACGGATAAAAAAATTGGACCCCACCATTATTGATTATTAAAAAAATAAAACATGGATGGACTACATTTAAGACCGCCAAAGAGACTAAGTGCAACATTTTCCTTTTTATTTTTAAGTGAAGTAAAGGTGATCATAAACCCATTTTATTGCTGTAGAATGGGAGATATATGTGTGCTTAGCTAATCCTTAAGCCCCCAATTGGATAGATAATTAAGTAATTTTGAGGTTTATAACTGTTCAAGTGTAGATACCGAATAAGAGATTTTTTTTGTGTTTTTAATTATTCTCATTGAGAAATATAATAATAAAATTTTTGTTGTTTAATTGACCATGAATAAATTGTGGATAAAATATGAATAAAGTGTGGATAAAGATTTATAAAATGTAAAAAAATGATTTGACTTGTGATTCCCATGATTTATAAGAGGTGATAACACAGTGGAACACATATATTCAAATGAGTTGAATAACCTGTAACCTAATTACATGGGGGTAGCGGTAATGATTATATAGTTAATTATAGTATACAGATTCTCATTTATTAATCTATTTCAAACACCAAATTTATTAATATTCCACCTTATTCCCATTTACTCCACCCCAATTCCCTAACCAAACATGGGTTGTGGGGAGAATTAAATCCACCATATTAATTATTTACCCCACTCCATTTATTTAATAAAAAACAGATTTGAGTTTGAGGCGATTCATCTTTATCTATTTGATTCATCAACCATTGTTGGTAGAACTCATATTTGAATTTGAGGCAAACCCTAACTTCCGCCTTGCAGGGTTTGCATGATAAGAAAAACCCTAAATTTTTTGTTACTCGGTCTATACTCTCTCTATATCAATGGATTTTGGTGTTTGGATGTGTCATTTCCAATAGGAGCTAGGTGGGTGGGGGGGGGGGGGGGGTTGGAATCAGAGAGAGAGAGGAAGACTGCTGATGGCAACCCAGAGGAGAGGGAGGGAGGAGGGAACTCGGTAGGGGAGGGGGAGGAAAAGTTCTAAGAAGGAATTGAGAAGGAAGAGAATGGAGTGGGTTCACAAGGTACAAACCAAATATAAGGACGTGGGTTTGTATTTTGTAAAAGGTATTATTGAATGATTTGCAAATTTGAATCAATCAACGCCCCCCCAACCATTAATAGATGGCAAGAAAACACACTGTCATTTAACCGTGGGTTCTTCCATTTGGATGTACCCAACAAGTCAAACCCTTGCCCAACAAGGTGGTTGAGGCACTCTCCCGGGAGAGATCCAGGGTTCAAGCTCTGTTTCCATCCCATGTTGAGATATGATAATTATGGACCTTAGGCCCCTGTTATGTAATAGTCCCACGTGGACCTATCTACCAAAAAAAAAAATTCAATCAATTCTCATCAACAATACAATGTTGGGAATGATTTAATTTTCTTGAAAATTCAAAAATTTTCCTTATCTGGAAAATTAAAAAAAAAAGTACCAACTACACAAAAACAAATACAGTCCAGGACAACACTCACTACCCTTCCTCATCTTTAATCATGCCCCTCTCTGGACACCATCTGCTTCACCTTTTTTTCCTGATGAAATAATAAAAAATAGAAAATTTGAATTCCATTAAACTAGTCTAAATTAAGAATCCAGGCTCCACGAGCCCCAGATTCCTGTGCTTTTTGATGTATTTAAATCAGAAAGAAACCCCCTCTATTCCACTCTCACCATCATATCATCTACTGAAAAGTTAGAACTCCCACTATTAAAATTCTCTTCTTGACACACACATAAACATAGGAGAGAAAAGATATAGAAGAGAGAAAAACCCATGCATCAAAGAATGGGAGCTTGATAAAGCCAACTCTCAGAGCCCACCACCACCACCATAACAAACTCCTAGCTAGTCAGTCATTCTCACATTCCACCACACAAAACAAAGCCCCAAACAAGCACATGAGCCCTTCTTCACTTCTTCTATCTCCCTTCACCACTCCCGAGAGCCCCTCCCTCCTCCAACATCATCTCTCTCTCATCACCTCCATCATCTTAAAGATTGGTGCCCCCAGGATTTGAACCCTGGTATCAGTCAACTTTTTCAAAGCCGGGTTTGCAACAGCAATAAAAATTAAGTAAATTTAGGAACAAAACAAGGAGAAGAAAAAGAAGAAGAAGATGATAAGCTTGTTGGACTTCTACCACGTGATGACGGCGGTGGTGCCGTTATACGTGGCGATGATCCTCGCCTACGGTTCGGTGAAGTGGTGGGGGATATTCAGCCCGGACCAGTGCTCCGGAATCAACCGCTTCGTCGCGCTCTTCGCCGTCCCCCTCCTCTCCTTCCACTTCATCTCCTCCAACGATCCCTACACGATGAACCTCCGCTTCATAGCCGCCGACACCCTCCAGAAACTCATAGTCCTCGCACTCCTCGCTCTATGGACGAAGCTCAGCAAAAACGGCTGTCTCGAGTGGACCATCACCCTCTTCTCACTCTCCACTCTCCCAAACACCCTCGTCATGGGCATCCCACTCCTCAAGGGCATGTACGGGGACTTCTCCGGGTCTCTCATGGTGCAGATCGTGGTCCTCCAATGCATCATATGGTACACGCTCATGCTCTTCCTCTTCGAGTTTCGCGGGGCCAGGATCCTCATCACCGAGCAGTTCCCCGCGGGATCCATCGCCTCCATCGCAGTCGATCCCGACGTCGTTTCGTTAGACGGACGTGACGCTCTCCAGGCCGAGGCCGAGGTCAAGGAGGACGGGAGGCTCCACGTAACCGTGCGGAGGTCGAGCGCGTCCAGGTCCGACGTTTTCTCCAGGAGGTCCATGGGGGTCACTCCGAGGCCGTCGAATCTCACGAACGCGGAGATCTACTCGCTTCAGTCGTCGCGCAACCCGACGCCGAGGGGGTCCAGCTTCAACCACACCGACTTCTACTCCATGGTTGGTGGTGCTGGTGGTGCAAGGAATTCTAATTTTGGGTCCTCTGACGTGTTTGGTCCGGTTGTTACTACTTCGAGGCCTTCCAACTTTGGTGGTGGTGGTGGTGGGGCTGCCACCCACTACCCGGCGCCGAACCCGGGCATCTTCTCCCCCACTGTTGCTGCTGGTGCTGCTACTCGGAAGGCTAATGGACAGACCGGACACCAGATGAAGGCGATGGAGGATGGAACAAAAGACCTCCACATGTTCGTTTGGAGCTCGAGCGCTTCCCCTGTCTCGGAAGTCTTTGGGGGAGCTAATAAAAGTAAATTAAAGGATTCTGTTGGTTTGGTCTTTCTTTCTTTCGTGTCTTTTTTTTATATTTATATATATATCTAATTAAAAAAAAAAAAAACACAGTTGGAGATGGACAGGAGTATGCTGTGGAGCGGGATGAGTTCAGCTTCGGAAACAGAGAGAACGGTGAGGTTGGGGAGCGCGAGGGGAAGGTTGGGGATGGAGGAGGAGGAAAGGCGATGCCGCCGACAAGCGTGATGACGAGGTTGATCCTTATCATGGTCTGGAGGAAGCTCATCCGCAATCCCAACACATACTCTAGCTTGATTGGTCTCACCTGGTCATTGATCTCTTTCAGGTTCAACTCACCCCATCCCGTTTGGATCCGTGTTTGGATAGATTCTGTGTTTGAAAAAAATTAAAATTAAATTTAATGTTTCAGGTGGCATGTTGAGATGCCCGCAATTGTAGCGAAGTCTATTTCAATATTATCGGATGCAGGATTGGGGATGGCCATGTTCAGCTTGGGTCAGTAATACTCTAACTGTCCTCGTCTCCGATCTTGATTGATCTAATAATTGAATTTTATTTATTGGATTATGGGGGAACGACAGGGCTCTTCATGGCATTGCAGCCAAGGATCATCGCGTGTGGTAATTCGATCGCCACCTTCGCCATGGGCGTCAGATTCCTAGTAGGCCCAGCTGTGATGGCCGCCTCCTCCATCGCTGTTGGCTTGCGAGGTGTCCTGTTACATGTCGCCATCGTACAGGTCTTCCTCCTCTCTCTCTCCCTCCTGCCCTGTGCTTTAGTAAATCTTGCTAACATTGTAGTTATTTAATGATTTTTTTAAAAATTATATAAAAAACAGGCAGCTCTACCCCAAGGCATCGTTCCATTCGTGTTTGCAAAGGAGTATAATGTTCATCCGGACATCCTAAGCACTGCGTGAGTGTTTCATCCTATCTTTTTATGTGAATAATGAAATCAAATAG
This sequence comes from Acorus calamus, assembly GCA_030737845.1. NCBI lineage: Eukaryota > Viridiplantae > Streptophyta > Magnoliopsida > Acorales > Acoraceae > Acorus > Acorus calamus. Next base: position 14,834,227 of record CM060876.1, read on the forward strand.
ATGATTGATGGTATGTATTTTATTTATTCTTTTTAAACAAAATTTGCAGGGTCATATTTGGGATGCTGATCGCATTGCCTATCACTCTTGTTTACTACATTTTGTTGGGCCTGTGAAGCAGCTGAAGAACAAATTAATTGTGTTAATGGTCCCTCTCCTCCAACACGGCTCGGACGGGGTTTGGAACATTGACAGGGTTTTGAATCAACTGCTTAAATCAAAAGACCGAAACAGGGGACTCTGTTTTTTGTAGAGGGGAATTGTATTGCATTCAGAATTTAATTTGTTTTTCCTACTGTTTGTATTCGGAAAGTGTTAGTTATCTCGGAAATTTGGTGAAGAACGGTGATAAATTGAATAGGATTCAACTTAAATGTTTGGAAGAAGAGAACGGAACAGTATATGGCTCAAAAAAGGCATTTATAAATAAGGTTAGAAATAAAGAATAATGTCATGTATAGCCTCTTTTAACCTTAATTTCAGTCTACATGTATTTTGAATTTTTAATATACTTCATCATGTTTTTATAAAAAAATGAAGCATATACTCCAATGAATTACATAAATACATTTATAAAAAAATATAAAAAATTTCTATCGATGCATATACCTTATTAATACGAGTATATGCTTCGATGATTTTCAATGCATATGAGACTTGAATTTGGTTAGAAAAAAAAATAGTGTGTAACAACGCTCGGAAAAAAAAAAAAAAGGATGTGTGAAAAAAACACATGTTACACTAGTGTGGGGGTTATTTTTAGAGTCCAATGACAACTTGCCAATGTCTAAGGCATATGACCCGATTAACCGTGGCTCATGACTCGATTAAATTAGACCTCACGGTTCGATCAACCCACGATCCGCGAGTCTGGTCCATTGGTCCACTTGCATCTGTCGACCTAGTGAATCCCAGGATCGATACCAGATCCCAACAAATCTATAACTAGGGGTAATATGTGAAAATCCCCCAAAATCTCACAGAATCCTCACATTATCCCTTAGATCACTGGAACTCTCCCCATCAGCTCTCCCATGAAATTTTTTTTCCTACAAAATCTTAGTTTTATGTACAAGCCAACTTAGGTGTCAAAGAATCTTTTGCAGGTCACCTCCTTTCCATTCTTGTGATCAACATCTAGTTAGACAAGAGCAGAGTAAACGAATATCTCAACCCGGATCCGGTTCATCAATTTTATCTCCCCCGCTCCCCCCTCCCCCCTCCAATAGATATGAAACAAAGAAGGCACGGAAAAAGATGCGTGGTGGGGAGACAAACAGGCTGTGGTAGACGATGGGTGGATGGGACCAGACGAGACGAGACGAGACGAGAAGGGTCCTGTCCCCTAATATGCTAAAAACAGTCGACATCAAAATCCAACACTCGGCGTAGTGGGAGGGACCAATCCCCACCTGTCTTTATTTCTCTTACATTCCAATTACTTGGGCGATATAATCCTTTCTCATATAAAACTATACGATCCCGACAAAACACCACATCTGGATGGGGTGTATTTACCTGTCTTGTCTTCCACTAGTACTCTTTCTTTTTCACCCCCTCATTCTTTACACTACTTATTTCATTTGTTTCTTTTCTTTTTTAATTTCTTTTGATATCTTTCACTAGTTAATTAATTAATTATCCGATATTCAAAATATGGGATGATTTGAATTAACAATGTGTAATCATCCAACTTTATGATGTTTTCATTTAGATTTGGGTTGATGTATTAATTTTTTTATTTAGACTACGATTTGAGGTTTATGTTACGTAACGAATAGTCTATTATACCTCGCTAAAATAGGTCATGGATTCAGGTGTGTTACACGTACACATGCTACAATTAGCATTGTCAATAACACCATTCTTCAATGTCCCTACTTTGCTCTATCTCACCAATTTAAGCCATAGTGTTCCCCAAATCCCCTGTTGTGTGTTAGGTTAAATCAAATATACAGTTTTAGAATCCATGAATGACTCCTTCTGAAGTATGATTATTATTAGGTAGTACAGTATTCAAATTTTTCTAACATGAAATGCTGCACAAATAAAAAAACATGGATAATGTTTTGTAAAATCTCTTTTTAACCTTAATTCCAGTTCACAAGTGTTTTTTATTTTTTTAAAATATTACACCTCATCTAATAAAATATTTACCTTTTATAAAAAATGAACCATATATTCCATTGAATTTTATGATACATTTATAGAAAATATGAAAAATTTCTTTCGAAGCATTTACCTTGTTAATATGAATATATACTTTGATAATTTTCTACCAACACATATGAACTGGAATTGAGGTTGAAAACAACACAAAAAAACATATATCTCATCAACATTTTCAAAAGCTTTGAGTGATGGTTCTTGTTCAAAACTCAGTTCTTTATGTTATTGAATTCATGATGACATTGAATTTCACACTGATGCTAATTGGTTGTGATTTGGTCTCTCCATTCAAATCTTCAAACATGGGAAAGGGAAGATGCATGTTTATACTTGTTGGTTATGTTTTGCTGACCAGTGAGAAAAACAAACAATATGAGAAGGCTATAGAGATAGAGAGATTGCAATAGTTGTGGATAGATGAGAGGCATTGATTGCGTTTTCTCAAATTTTATTCATTCAGTTGTTTAGAGTAGGTAGAGGTATTTTGGTCATAATAAACAAAAAATTAATTGAGGGACCTAAATATTTAACTAGGATAAAAATCAAAGAGTGATACGGATTTTTAAAAAAATGTAAAATTGATCTGAATATCAACAAACTTTGAGGGGGTTATATACATTTTTCCCTTGTAATTATCATTGGAAATTATACTAGTTAATGAAATATGAACCTTCGACTCTCTAAAAAATTGATAGGGAGTGTACATGCACTGTTACTATTGAAGTTGGGGGGGGGGGGGGGGGGGAGGATTAGTGAACAATATTTAGCATTTCCTATGTTTGTTGAGATTATTTATTCATCAGCTTCGTAATGCAAATGAAAAAGAGTTGTTTTGAATATTTTTATTTACATAATTGGTTTAAATAATTGTTTCAGGGTTTTCCATATAACCATAGATTTTATTTATGTATTTAAAAATAAATTTGTTGGGATTTGTTAGATTAAAAATATTCAAGTTGTTAGGATTGGGTTGTTAAGAATCTACTGATTTATTAGATAAACTGAGATTTAAATAAAATATTACCTCATCTCATCGAACTTAATACCTATAAATAGGCCTTATTAGAGTAGTAAAAGCAGTTCGATTTATTATTATCATCGCTTTTGAGTTTAAAAGAAGTCTTTGGGATTCTTTTAACCTTTTAGGATTTTTGTTGATGCAACAATAGTTCTTATATTTGTCATATCCATCTCTTTCTTCTCTACATCACTTTGGGTCAAGTAAGAAAACATTACAGTTAATGATGAAGTATATAAGTTAAAATAGTGCACATGTTATTACAAGTGATCTAATTTAAAAACGTACTTTTGCATAAATAAAGAAAATTATTATTTATTTTTGTTGGGTACCCGGCCACCTGGAAATTCTTTCACCTGCATCCCACTCTTTTGTGCTATACTCCGGAAAGCACTTTATATTTCTCTGGGCAAAAGTGGGAAGTAATTGAAAATACCATATAATATGATTTCTTTACCCTAAAAACATACCTCTCCGAGAGTTTCTATTTTTTACCTTGTACAGTTGAACACTGCAAGTACTGAGGGTTATGTCCTGTACATGTCGATTCTCTTGTACAGATAATAAACATTCTCAGCATAAGACCAATATTCTCTGTTGGAGCTGACACCTTTATCCATCTATCAATCTACAGACAGCACACACACCCCAAGTCAACCAACCAAGTCCAAACAACATTACAAACTATTCAGCCAACTCATGTGTGAAAGAGATAAGGAGTATAAAAATAAAAACAAAAAAAAATTGGTGGCTCATACTAGTCATATATAGGAGGTTATTTATCCTACCGTGCTATCACATTTATTAGGTCCGCAACACTAGGGCCCGTTTGGATAGAGGCATAAGCTATTCTGGGGTTTATACCTATTCCAGGAATTGTTGACTTTATCAATGGAATAAGAGATTTTGTGTTTGGGTTTGTTTTTTGTTATTCTCATTGGGAAACGTAATAATAAAGGTTGGGGTGTTTGGTTGATGAAGAATAAGATGTGAATAAGGTGTAAAAAGTTGATTTGACATATGAGCCCCATTGATGTATAAGAGGTGATGACATGTGATTTGATATGATGATATGTGATTTGATAGGTGGATTTTCTTATTCCAGTGGAGGAATAACACAATTCCATGGGTGGACTTGGAATACAAATACCAGCTTATTCTCTCCTTATTCCGCATAGCTATACCCCTTTATTCCGCCTAGCCAAACACCTATTTTACCTATTCCTCCCCTATTCTACCCCTATTCCATCCTAATTCTGCTACCCAAACAGCCCCTAAATCACAAAATTGATCTAAGTTTTTTTTAATTGATCATTTCTTTAAAAAAAAAAAATTGCAGTTAATCATTCATGGAGTCCAGTTCATATGACAAAAAACATTCCAAAACAGACAATGATATATTACTCTGACAGTGATAGATGATTAATTCTGAAATAGAAATCCTTGTTAATTAGTTCTTGCCTAATGAGCGGTTGTGGATTTTCCCCCTACTCTCAAATTAAAGGCAAGAATAATTACTTATTTGTGAAGCTTGTGCGTTGAATCATTTCTCTCATCCGTATTGAAATCCTCACTCTATATGTCTTTCAAGGAATAAAAAAAGAGGGGGGTTTTTAACAAAGGGAATACGAGAAAGGGGCACTATTTAGATATCATCGATATCGAATTATATAATTTATAAATCAAATTACACAGTAATAATGGACCCAGACTCTTAAAAGGAAGTGCATTTCCTGCTACTGCCTGTCTGCCCCCCCCCCCCCCCCCCCCCCCCCCCCCCCCCCCCCCCCCCCCCCTCTCTCTCTCTCTCCACCCCATCTCACTTTCTCACCCTCTCGCATGCACAGATGGTGGTGCCCTTTCGAACAAGGTACAAAAGAAAAAAATAAAATGAGAAGGAAAACAAAATATGGGAAACAAAAAGTATAATAAGTATTGAAAGGTCTGTCTGTCTGTGGTGTGGCAGACCCGACACGAGCTAGTGGCGGACATCCACCCACAGAACTCCCCTTTTATTTGATTTTATTCTATTTTTCTCTGTTAATGGACATAAGTTTCCATGTCTTCAACACACAAACACAAAACACAAAACACAAAAAAACACGTACCGAATTGCTCCATATGAAAAGCCAAAGAGGGTCACATGACGTCGTTTCTTTTGGCCACATTCATTCCTCCACTCGGGAACAAACACTATCTGTACGTCTTCTTCCGCTTTTTTAAGGCGCGTGCATTGGGAAAGGCTGTTTGTCTGTGTGACCCGCAACCGACCGCATTCATTGCTTCACCCTTCTAATTAAATAAATATTATTCAGTTTTTGCTTATTTATTTATTTATTTATCTAACATATATACATTCTAATGTACGACCGTAGTGGGAAACAACAATGGATACTTTGTATATAGACCCCCAGGTCATAGAATTTTTACAAAAAAACCCCTATATGTGTTATAAACAAGTCCCTCATATTTATAATTAGGCCCCTAACAAAACCGGCTGATTTGTCTTTTCCTGGGCTTTCTGCGGATCCACCCCCATATTCTACCGGTTTCACAACTAGACCCTATCTGTGTTATAAACAGGTCCCTGATCCAAATTCTAAGATTTACAAGTAGATCCCTAACCTCAAAACATGATTTTTTGGACTTTAAATTTCATGAAATTTCATTCAAATATTTTTCAGACTAAGATATCCATAAAATTATAAAATATAAATATTTCAATCACATTAATAAATAAACTCATTAAGATACCCATAAAATTATCAAATATAAATATTTTAGTCATATTAATAAATACAAAAATTATAAATAGAATGGGACCTATTTAAACTCATAATTTTTTTGATGGATGTTTTGCTTTTAAATTTAAAACTTGTTATGCTTATTTTTTTTTAATTGATTTTGAATTTATAAGTATCAATTTTTTTTAGATTTGAAAATAAATATTTTTTTAGTTTTTTTATGGCAATGTTTTTTTTTTTATATATATTAGTAATATATGATGGATTCCATAAATGTAGTTTTTTTTGTCAAATCCCGTTAGTTTTCATCTCATATAATTATGATTTTGCTTTCATTTTTGCTACTTTTGATTCGTCATAGAGTAATTTTTAATGTATAACAAATTTATTAGTTCATCATGTTGATCTGTTTATTGTTATTTTGTTCAATATTTTATTTTGAATTGCTAACAATGATCGTTTGTTCTGTTCGTTTTTATTTATTAAAAAGATTATATTTATTCAATTCTTTTTCTTGGTGTTGTTTGATTATTATCTTGTTTAATATTTTATTTTGAATTGTTAACAATGGTAGTTTGTTCCATTCGTTTTTATTTATTAAAAAATTTATATTTATTTAATTTTTTTTAGTGTTATTTGATCAAATGATTGACTTATTTACATGTAATCTTATTATATGAAGGCTTGATTTTTATCCAATGTTCTTACAATAGCTCATAATTTTTAGGTCCGGCAATGTTCCTCATATTCTTATCGAGTTAATGTTATTTTTTATGTTGAAAAGTTAATACTATTTATTTATGTTTGTTATTACGCGCATTGCGCGTGCCCTTGACTAGTATATATGTGTGTATATATATATAAGTATCCACTGTGCACCCAGGCCACAACCTATGCTTTATTCTCCTCTAACAATTTATGCTTTGTTCTCCACCGTGCACACTGACGGTTCACTTTTGGACCATGTATTGTAACTTTAAAGTGTTATTTGGATAGAGAAATAAATTATTATAGGGTTCATGACTGTTCTACGAAAAAATTACTATGCTAATAGAATAAATAATTTTCTATTTGATTATGATTTTAGTTATTCTTTGTTAGAAAATCTAATAATGAATTTTTTTTTATTGTTTGGTTGATCATGGATAAATTTTGGATAAAATATGAATACTAGGGTTGTAACTTGGGTCGGATTCAACCCAAATTCGATGGGTTGAATAACATGAGTTTAGTTGTACAAATCGAGTTCAGATTAACCAATTCAGGTTAAAGAAAAAATTGGATTGGGTTCAGGCTGACATTATAGACAACCCGAACCAGTAGTAGACACCCGATGTAATATTCTAAATAGCTTAATTCTAGGGGGAGGTGAAATATATGGCTATACTATATAATTCCAGCTTATACTAGTATTCAAATACCAACTTTCTTTTATAATCAATCCAAACATATTTTTGATGTGCGGTCTGTAAATGTTGTTCTCATTTAAAGCTCATCAAACATTCGTTTGGGGTTGCAATTAAGTCTATCAACGGGTCGCCGGTGGACCCGAACTTGATCTGAATCCGACCCAATAAAAGGTTTAAATACCCGTTCCGAAGGACCAGACAATTAAAATGGGTTGGGTCTGGGTCCACCATGACCCGATACTATGGACCCGATTGACCCAACTAGAATACTACGTGATTTTTTATATTTATAATACAACTCAAAATTTATATCTAGATACTTAATAATTATTTAAAATTTTAAACATTTAAAATATTTTTATAAACTTTTGACTTCACGTAAAAACATAATAATCCAAATCGTATTCCAAATGTTCTCCCATAAAACTTTAAAAAATTAAAATAGTGAAGAACTATTTATAATACATTATACTCTATTTAAAAGAAAAAAATAAATGAAGTCATTGTAGGCCCTTAAAGAGTCCCTTGACCTCTCTTTATCTGATCTAATCTCATTAATGGGTCGACCTGACCCAACTCGATTCGAGACCCGATATAGACCTAACAATTAAACTGTTTGGATCCATGTCCACTCCGATCCAACTTGTTTACTGGCCTAGTTGCAATGGCACAGAGGTTACACATGTGTAGTGCCACAACTATCCATTTAAGGTAGGTGTTGTGTCATTCACATATTTAATGACTCCCAACATTTGGACGCAGTTGAATGGGAATATTGTAGAACTACGACTCATAGGAAAATCCACCATGAAAAATATAATAATGGAACACCCATTACAATCAAAGCATGACAAATAAAAATGGTAACTCCAACAAAAAGACTGGATCTCTACTGATACACTTCCAAGCAAAAAGAAGTAAGAAATAAACTTGGAGGAAAGAACCATGAAAATTGAAGGAAATTCTTCCACAAGAGGAGAGATGGTCGGCTCATATATATATATATATGCGAGTTAACCTTTTTTTTTTATGAGAATTCTTTTCTTCTTGATCAAATCTATCCTTATTATGGGGGTGGCAAGTCAATATGGAACTGCTGACTCTTTTGTCTACTTCGACCCCGAAAAATCTCACATGTTCTCTTTGAGGGGAACCAAGTTGCAGACCACCTAACGGCCCGTTGGGATTCCCCGGGATCTTCTATGATCACTGCACAACAAACATCGCAGCAACTATAGGAGCTTCTCGACCAGGATGCACAAGGAGCCATGTTTTTGCATGTGAAAAACATTGAGGCTCTATTTGGCAGAGCGTTTTAGGAGCGGTGGCGTTGGTGGGCACCAGCGGACGCGATTGCGCACGCAAATGAGTTTTTCTCTCTTGTATTGATAATGATAACCCACAAAAGCTTTGTCGTATCTATGTTTTTGCTCTTTTCTGACACCACAAATTCGCCCACCGCCGGGTTCCTATCCCCCCCCCCCCCCCCCACAATGTTTATTCCCCATGGACGCCTCCACCTATAAAACAAACGGGGAGTTCGTGCCAGTGGTAACCACCCAGGGTTCGACTCTTCTAGATACATGTGTATACTCTTTTTTTGTTGATGTATCTAACTTTTTTATCTTTTTAAATGTAATTAATTTTCTAGAATCTATTGTACCTACACATCAGAGAAAATGAATAGATTTTTTCTACCCAAAAAAAAAAACCCTAATCTAAAGCATCTCACTAAAGAAGGGTACTTTTATCATCTTACCAAGATGGGGTTTGATCAAATAAACCCACTAGCCTTTTGTTTTAGGTAACACATGCTGTGATAGCAGTGACCCCAGCATTCGAGATGAAGAATCAGACGAGCATAAAAGGTTCATGTTTAACGGCCCCGCCACCACACCCAGAGTGCAATCGATTAAATTAGGGTGGTCCCTGCCTTGGTTGTGAAGGTGGTGGCCCGGTGGGGGTGGTGGTGGTCTTAATTACATTTACCACTCAACTGCCAAAACATCAGTTTTTGCTTTTTTACATGTGCTCAACATTCATCATTGGAAGAATTGGTGGGCGATTACTTTAGACAGTATTTTTAAAGCATTAATGAAGGTTTTGGGTCCTCGTCGGGTTCTTCCCTTCCTGCACCAAATTCACCTAATCTCCACCCTGCTCCAGCCTCCACAAATCCCTTCAGATCCCTCCACTTCTACTCTCCCTCCCACTCCCTCTCCTATACCAACCTCAACCACAAACCCATCTTCCTCCCTGTCAATTCTACTTCGCCTATGTTGGCTTCGGATTCCTTTCCAGCCCTTCTTGCACGAGGTGTCCCAGAGCGTGGCATTCTTTTTTGCAAGGTAGGCATGACCTCAATTTTATTAATTAAGAAACATGCTTAAAGCGGGATAGATAAAATTTCTGATATATGAGAGCTCTACCAAAGAAAGAAAGAGCTAGCAAAAATAAACTATCCCTCGATTACAAGCCTTCTTCCCATAAGATTAATCTAACTTGCCCCAGTGCAAGCGGTACCTAATATTTGATGAAATCACAACTGTGTCCCACACATTTTATACGTACACCCTTTTGTTTCGAAAGATGGGCGAGCTAAATTGCCCAAACAACTGCAGGCACGTAGGATTGTGACACCTTCGCTTTGACGCTCCTATCTCCCCTCATCTGTAGACAACGACCTTTAGGGGAATGGAAAAAATCATTGAAGACCGGGCAAAAAAGCAAATGAAGTCTGTGGCTATTCCATAGTTGTTATTGGTCATCTGGAAACTCAAATTTAAAATCCCCTCAAAACCTTATTAAAATCTGAATTTTTATTTGTACGAAAATATTCAAACTAACTCAAGAATACATTTTCAAAAACTTTTTTTAAATCAATTCAAATATATCATTAAAATACTTCATAAAATATTTATTTTTTAAAACCATGCATCTTAAAATCAATTTCCCGGGAAATTGATTGATCCATACGTTAATCATTTGGTCTTCAATTCTCCCACTTCATGACTCATGGACTCAAAAATTACATTGATATCTAATATATTTTCAGAGGAAATGTGCCAATAAATATATTTTTGAGTACAACATTTAGAAGGTTCTACTCTAAAAAGATCCAAAGATGAATAAGAATATTATGTAACTTTTTCCATAAGTGTGCCATTCATAAGTTGTAAAGACAAATGGTAGGCCATCACGTGATATATTTAATAACGACAATAGCCCATCAAAAGCATGTGAATCTCCATTTAGACACGGGAGGGCATGACTTGGTTCTTGACCTGGTTGACTCCCACCCCTATGAAGAGGATCAGATCCTAAAGGGAAAAACACAGAGACTCTCTGTGTTATCCAACAAAAATTGGATACCTGGCATAGTTCCTCACGTGATCTCACATGACACTAATAGAGACCCAATAAACAAAATTAAAGTTTCAAAACTTCCAAGAATACACCTATCCATTATTCCCCTAATGCCCCTAATCAAATCTGAACCAAAAAATTGAAACAAATCTCTCTCTCTCTCTCTCTCTTTTGTCATTTCCCCAAAACCCTCACTCAATCTCATCCTCCCCAAATCACTTACTGTGGCGATTGTAATGCCTCCCACGATTTGAGACATATTTTTGGAGGAATTGAAGGAGAAGCATCCGTTGATCCATGTTTTCATCGCAAGAAAGTCTAGGCATCCATTGATTTTTCATTTGTTGGTATCTATTCTGTCTCTCTAATTGTTTGAGGGCCGTTGGAGTTTTTTTTTTTTGATAATATGCCTCATCAAATCTCGGGTTTCATTTTTTTTAAATGTAATGTAAGTTAGACAGAGATAAATATTTTTTTAGATTTTTTTATTTATAAAAATATGTTTTCTTTCATATGATTTTTTTGTTTAGACTTATTTGAATTTTTTTAATTGTAAACTCAATGATCTGTTTTCATAAAATAGTTTAAGTTTTTTGAGTTTTGAGTGGATGGAGGGCTCAAATGGATACTACAAAATGTTGGGGGCTTTGAATTTGGTCCCTCTGAGTCGTTGTTCTAGTTGTTGTTATTCTTCAAATTGGATTTTGGTTAGGCTCTTCAAATTTTTTAATAATCTGGTGGTCTTAAGCCATATTTGTTGTTATGGGATTATGGAATTTTAGAAAATGCTATATTTAGTCCATTTTATAGTTCAAACATATACTACGTGTGTTTTATTTTTAAAAAAATAATGAAAAGTATATATCGCTCAATTTCAAGTGTGCTATTTATAAGTTGTAAAGATAAATGGTAGGCAATCATGTGACATATCTAGTAATGTTGAATCTCCATTTAGACGCATGCCCCTAAATTGGGTTGGGAGTAGGCCTGTCAACGGGTTGGATCCAGACTCGACCCGGACCGAATTACACGTGTAATATACCCGACCCGATTTCGATCCGACCCAATTTGGACCCGACCCGATGGACCCGAACATACAAACGGGTCAGATCCGGGTCCACCCCGCCCCGACTCGTTGGACCCGAGACCCGACTAATTTATTATTTTTATTTTTATTTATCAAATTATTAGCATAAGTCTTCATTTATTTTTCTATCTACATGTGCAAGCCCATAATCAACCAAGTGGTCCAAGCCCATAATCAACCATAAGTCCATAAGTCTTCCATAAGTCTACAGCTGCAAGCCCATAATCAACCATAAGTCCATAAGTCATCCTCACCAAAGACCAAACTGTCCAAAAAAAATAAAAAATAAAAAAAGCGATCAAGAGAGTTATGCAGGCGGATCAGACGGTCATTAGCTTGAGACCTGGTGGTGGCAGTGGAGGCAACCAAGGCAGCAGATTCCTTGGCCCTCGATTCGACGCCTCCTCCTCCGATCTTCCCGTCCTCTGCCCTCACGGCGGCACCCCTCCCATCTCTCTCAAGATCCTCTCTTTTTGGTAGATCCAGGGTTTCCTTTCATCATTTGTTCGTATCTGTTGGGTTTTGTTTGTTATTTTTTTATTTTAGTATGGTAGGCTTTTGTGGGTATTCTCTGTTCATCTTTTAATCAAGATGAAATCTTGATGTGTTTTTTGGTTGTGGACTCGATTGAGAGAGAGGGACCTATTGAACAAGATGAACTTTTCTTTTCTCTTTGTTTCTATATTGGGGGAAAGCAGGGGAGTTGGTGTTGAGAGGATTCTGATATGAGGTTTATTGTTTTTGTTGTTTTTTCAGGGTATTCTGATTGTGGCGGCGGCTCTGCGACCGCGCCCTCCACCGCCGCGGGCCAAGGATCGACAGCTATCTCTCTCTCTTTTTTTTAGGTCAATCTTAGGTCGGGTCCTGGGTTGGACCCGGACGTCTGCGTCCACCCTGACCCGGCCCGGACCCGATCGGTTGATAGGCCTAGTTGGGAGGCCAGACTCGATTTGGGTCTTGACCCGGTTGTCTCCCACCCTTATGATGGGCCCTTATTTGAGAAATCTTTCATGTGCCACATATGCGAGGGCCATTAGAGCTCAAGTAATATCACGTGTGAACTATGAGAACTCATCAATTTTTTCTACAATTGTGTTGCTTGGGAAGAACAACGTCTCCTCTGCTGTTAGGAGGAGGAAGAAATTGCTGGACCATGTGACAATGGGTCGTGCAAATTATTAGATAATATAATTTGGAAAGACTGATCATATAAATATATGAAACTTGGTGAATGTAAATATGATGAGCCATCTAGATAGGTCGATCCAAGGATGAGCAAAGCGTTCACGACCTTGCTTGAACTATGGCGATCGTTCGTAATGTCGAGTTATTCTAAATTCATTAGTACTAATTATTATTTTCTAGACTAATAAGTCCCATCCTCATTTTGTTTGGGTTTTCCTTTGAATCAAATTTTTTTTCGATCACCCTTGTTATTCTCTCTGGTTCAACGAATTACTAGATCTATCATGTTTGACAATTGATTAATCAATTTTAACTAAATCTAGCCTGGGTTCAATTAAAATTAAGTATTTAAAACAAAAAATAAATCACAAGTAGGCTTAACCCCTCTCTAACAATAAATACAAATGTTAATTTGCATAAGAAACACCTCTTTAGTAAATGAGTCAACAATTTTGATCAATCATATGCTTTCAAGGGGTTTACAAAGCAATTGATATTTTTCAATACATCATTAGTGAATGAGTAAACAATGTTTGTACGAAGGAGCAACGTTTATGTCCCCCACAGTTTCATAGGCCTCATGTGAACAAGCAGCCTGTTGTGCTATGTGTTGTGTGTGGGCATCGACCCTGTTGTGTTGGGCTTAGGCCCAATGTTGTTGTTTTAGGTTGTCACTAGGGCATAGTGTCGCGGTGTCGCCCTTTTGATCGCTCATTCAATAATTGTCTAACCACTTGCTCACTTAACTCAACTCGGTCTAGTATAACTCACTTACTTAGAAAGCTATAAGTCTATTTGTTTACCATGGCGCCTCTGATAGGGCAAAACCTCCTTTTTTGATGGCAGGAAATATGCTTGTTCGCAAAACAAGTTGTAAGCGGATGGGTTCACATTAACTGCCACAATCAATTGATTGGTGCATAATTTTTCATACTATATTGAGTACTTTAGATAACGATTTTAAAATAACTATCACCGTGGACTACATTTTAAGTAACAATTTATTAAACGTTATCATAGTTTAAAGATTTATTTTTATTTTTCTTTTATCAAAAGCGTTCCTAAAAGTATCAATCATTTTTTTTTCTAAATAATTCAAAATGCGCTGCCTCAATTTCGCCGGAAAAAAAAGCGCCATCTTCAAAACCATTTCCACGAAGACCATCCATCAAAACCCTCTCAAAACCTTTCCATCATCGAAAAAGAAAAAAACGCGACACCTGAATTTTTAGTTTGGCGCAACAGGCCATCTCCACCGGCGACCAACACCTGCGCGACCTCCTCCACCGGCGGTGACCACCATATTTTCGAGCGATCTCTCCACCTCCGACTGGTTATGCAAACCTCTCTCTTCCATTCGATTTCACTTTCATCTATCTCTAATTTTCTTCAATTACAGTGTCTCCAACGACGATCTCTCTCTTTGATCCGTAGACCTAATTAATCTCTAATTCAATTTCTCTTTTCGAATTCCTAGATTCCCGAAAATCCCCGGCGCAGCATTCCGCTGAATTTGAATTCGGTAGCCGATCTGGTGTATTGAAAGAAGCCCTAATTTGATCTCTCCAGTGATTAAATTTGCTGCATTTATTGTTGTTTTTTTTGGCGGGACTGAGTTTTTGGAATCAGATTGGGTGAATGCGTGCAGGTACTGCTGATCATGACCTATTTTGTTTCTTTTTTCCTTTTTTGTGATTTGAGTACGGAATTAGTTTGATTGATATTCCTTTTTTGAAATCAAACTAAACTGTAACGCAAACTTTTTCCTCTGTTTTTCAATGATGCGTGGTTTACTTGGAGTCCAATGTGTTCATGTTTCTGAATCTGCGGTTTTACGGATTGATTTTTGTTTTATATAGCTTCCAATTGATATCTTTTTATTGTATAATGTGCAGTTTTGAAAGAATGCAAATTAGGTTAGGGCTTTTATGATTTTAGAATTCCTGGTGTATATTAAATTTGTAATCTGGAATACCTGGCTTCAATGCTCCATCTGAATATGCACTTTTATGGCTTTAAAGAAGATTATCAATATAAATTTATTATGGAAGCTCATATTTTTTTGAATCACATTTGTATGTGATCAATGCATGCCCAAATAATTGCTGTTAACACTCAGGCATGCCATTTTTGGTTTTTTGCATACAAGCTACATCTTTGGCTCATTTAGTGAACTGTTATTGTTGTCAGTAGAAATTTGTTTTGAATGTAGGCTATTTATTATCTTTGCTATAACTTGGTTTAAAGTATGCTTATTTTCGTCAATATGAAATTTTTTATTGCTGTAAATCATCCTATCTTGTATTCTTCAGTGTGTGGGGGCATTCTTTTATGAATGAGGCAAGGTTGAGGATTCACTATTCAAATCGTATGAGAAAGAATCTCTGTTTGCTTTTCCTGATGTTTAGTCTCTCTGTAATCGCTGAAACGCAAATGATGAAAGAGGAGAGTACTTTTTGAAACGGTAATGAAAATGTGTGAGAGAGATGGGGTGATTGGGTTTTCTATAAAGCATATGATGCACTACTAATGTTACTTTTGAGGACATCAGAAAGTGGTGGAATTGAAAGCTGCTTTTGATCAGATTTTTGTACAAGTTACTAGCAAAACATCAAACATGAACAAGAATTTGGAATGAGCTATGATGTTTTTTCCCCTTCCCTATTGAATGATTTTAAATAAGAACACATTATTAGGGTTCTCCATTGTTTGATGTCTACAACAGCAGTTCAAGCACTTCTTTCATTAAAAGGCATGAAGCTGTTTTTTATATGATCATTTTTTCCACCATTTTTTCATCAAAACCAGCTCAGCATTAAAATTGTAAAGTCTCTCTCTTTTGTTCTTGTTTCCAGGTTTGGGGTTGAGGTCATGGAGAGTGTTGTTGTTTTCTAAGAATTTAATCTTTTTTGTTTAAGCAATGCATTATATATCTTGAGTCATGTATCAATAGTTGATCTAGATCCTTCACATTTTAAATATAGTAAGAGAAGAGCATTTCTCCTCCATGCTTCTAATTTTTGCTCTCCTTTAGAAACACAGATTGAAAAGTAGATTTTGGAATAAAACTGTTTTTCAAGATGATTTTAGACATTGACTTTTTTGGGATGTTTTTTTTTTAATTCAGGAATCAATATTTGGAAGGAGTTTAATGTTTGGTAGAAAAAATTGTTTTTCAATTCAAAAAATCGATTCTGACAAAAAATTGTTGTTTTTGAGATTTTAAAAACACGGATTTTGAGAGAAAAATTAAAAGGAGTACAACTTTTGATTCTGCCGGAATCCGACCCGTTTGGCTGTACGATTTTGGGATTTTAGCTTTTAAAAAAACAGAATCTAACTCAATCGTGCAACCAAACGGAGCCTAAGAATTGTAGCTTTTTTTTTGGTATATTTTACTTTACATGTTGGAGTAGCAGAATTGAAGGTTCTAGTTGATAGAACCGGAGGACTTGCACTAGCAGAAAACTTTGAGCATTTGCATTCTGTTTTCAAGGACTCTCTAGGGCCTTGGTCTATCATTCAAGTAAGGTTTACTCAGTTTACATAGTCATCCTTTGGTTTACCTAGTTTTTCTTAAGATCATTAGATGACATTTGCTATTGCCTTTTAATATTTAATTGTAATTATGAATATATTCAAATATTATATTTTATATGATAATATTATCAAATTTTATTTTGAATTTATTTTTATTTGAACAAATATTATATTTTAGGAAATAAATGTAATCTATATTGTAAGAATAATTTTAAATGATTTTCATTATTAAGTGACTGTTTAAAATTATCGCTCTATCATAACATGTTATAATTTTCAACCATCATCATATCCTTTAATTCTTGAAATTTGATACACTTGTCATGATGTCTAATGATTACCACTATAAGAAGTGTATAGTTATTGTTTTTAATCGTTATTATACATATGTCAAAATATCACTATATACATAATAAGACAACACATAATAACGTTTGTATAAACGTTGCCAAATGAATTATAAACGTTTTATTGCTTAAGAGGATAGTTATAAATCATTACCGTAGTCTACTTCTCTAGTAATGGAGACAAGAGACCCCCCTTATAAATATCACCCACCTGACCAATTTTTTCTTTTTATATTTCTCCTGGTGGGGTCAGTCTTTCTTCCATAAGGATCTGCAATTGCTATCGAAAATGAAAAGTCTTTTGAGTTTTGATTTTGAAGGAAGGGGAAGGGATGTTGAGAGAGAGAGAGAGAGAGAGACATCGAAACCCTAGCAGATAGAGAGAAGGGGAGGATGGGCTCAACATCTGCCATCTGAAATTAAAAGGGCTACACAGGAGGGCCAATATTGGATGGATGGACTTTGAATGGCCAGTCCAACTGATTGTTGACATTGAAGAGATCAAATTGGGTCCTAAACATTTGGGTATGCAGTTTTCTCTTTTTTATTTATTTTTATTTTTTTGGGTGCTGTTACAAAGCAATTGATTGTAAAACATACAGAGTCTAACATTTTTTTGTTTCTTCTATCGAGGCGCTAGGCAGCGTCATAGTAACAAATATTCTATACTTTTGAATATTTGTTAAAGTACTCCGATTAGACATCAAACATACAAAACGTGCCGTACCGAGCATAATGCATATTAAATTAATTAATACATACTAATATTTAAATTATCTAAAAAATAGTCTAATTATCCCTGTACTATTCCATATTTATCCCATATGATTTACGAATGTACACGTACCGTACGGAACATGACACTAATCGAATATTTGCCGTACACGAACTTTGTTACTATGGGCATGGAGGATAAATTCTCTTGGACCAAGGAAGAGAATGAGGGAAATTGTACCCCTGAAGACGCGATCCTTTGACATCAAGGTAGAAGGTGTCATCGATGCCTCACCAAGAGAATCCCTCAAGACTTAAACGTGCTTGAAAAACAGGGAGTAGAGAATGAAGATAACCTCAATAAATCTGTCTACTAAAGAAAAATTTGGAGTTAAAAAATTAAATCCAAATAAAATCCACAAGATTCATAATTTAAATTCAATCAAGGTGGTTAATAAATTAGGCGAGAGAGTAACTTGGCAGTTATTCCTTGAGACCTCTTATCAAGGTGACCAGTGCAGAGTAAGTGATTCAGCTTATCAGTGTCGAGGGGTTATTATCATAAACAAGCCACTGACCATGGTGACCAAGTCCCCCTAATAGTCACCCATGTCAAGGTTGCCTTATTTACAACCTTCCATCTTGAATGAGAGGCATCCATGCAAGTTTAAGATTCATTCTAGTTTAGCATTCGATAACACTCTTTAGTCGTTCAATATTGAAATCCAGGTTCTTTTTGCCTGCAGTATAATATTTTGTTACTATAGATTGTTTTATACAAGTATCTAAGTATAATATAAATGTTCTATCAATCTCATCTTGTAGTACTATCGAGTTCTAATCAATCTCACCACTTCTTACCTTGTTTTGCATGATAAATTCAAAAGCCCAAGAAAATAAAAGTTCCTTCATTAAGCTGCAGATAATACTCTCAATGGCTAGAGTACCACAAACATTGACAAACGGTGTCCAGAATACATAATACTAATATAAATATAAGACGACACATGTTCCTTTATTCAACAACCAAATAGCACTAAGAAGCCAGTCGATATTAGTCTGATAACTTGGTGGAAGCTAAGCTCATCATGCAGCAGTGACAGCAACTTTCATCCCTGATTGACAGTGACCAGGGAAGTTGCATATGAAGTAATTGGTGCCTCGAGCAAGTGTTATACGATCATTTCCAGATTTGTAGATCTTGGCCCCCCGAGGGGTTCCACAGGAACTGTAACTTCTACCATCTACTGCCACCACATTGTGAACTGATGGGTTGTATTTGAACACTGAATGAATCAAAGAATTGAAAATTTTCAGTCCAACATTTATGATTGGAAACTAGCTGAGGTAAAATGAAGGTGCAAAATGTTGTAGGTTTTCGTGTCATTTAGGTGTAGTCTTTCAATGTTTTGATATTCTAAAGCCCTATGTTTGATTGTTTTTTTCTTTTATTTTATTAGGAAACGTAAAAGTGATATTTTTATTGTTTAATTCATCTTGAATAAAGAGATGATAAATGATAGCTAAGAGATAGATAAAAGATAACTAAGAGATGAATAAGAGTTTGTGATTTTTTAAATGATAATTATATCTTTTGATAAATTGTTTGTGATGGGAAATAAATGTGAGAGATGTGCGTGTGATATGATAGATGTAATAATTTTTGAAATCTATGTGAGAATGTTATATGAGATAAATTTTTTTAAATGATAGAGAAATTAAGGAATTAATAATATTAGAAATATATTATGTCATAAAAATTGCAATACAATACACCAAAACGACAATAAATTAATAGAATAAAAAAAATGATGTCTAGCGCCAGCCACTCGTGCAACTCTGACTGCAGTTCACACCGATATTTTTTAAAAAAAATCATATACTCTCCTGTTGAAATACATGTTGTTATTGGAGATGAAATATATACAGAGTTACATTAGTATATATATTTTTTTCTTTTAAAAAATGTTATGCAATATGATAGAACCTCATAAAAAGAATATAATACGAAAAAAAATCACCATAACATATGGGATTGCATATTGGACACATAATGTTGTTAATAGCATGTTGGGTTGGAGGATTGTTATTAGCTTTTGGCCCACAAGTTTGTTATGGACTTTTAGCCCATGGTTCGAGAATTAAATTATTCTGATGTTTATGATTATTCTAATATAAATAAAAATAAAATGATTTTGTGTTTGGTTGTGTTTTGAATTATTCTCGTTGAAAAACGTAAGAATAAATTTTTTGTTGTTTGAATAAAATGTGAATAAAGCATGAATAAGGATTTATAAAAGGTAAAAAAGTAATGATAGTTGATTTGACGGGTGATTTATAAGAGGTGATAACAGTTGATTTGATTTGACGGGTGATTTATAAGAGGTGATGACAGTTGATTTGACAGTGGACCCACTTATTCTTTGGGTGAAATAACCTAGAATAACTTTAAATTCAGAAGTTGATTGGAATCTTTATACTACTTTATACTAGTTTATTTTGATATACCTATACCATGTTATACCACTCATCAAAACACATTTTTTTTAATTTATTCTTTTCTATATCATTTTATATCTATTTTATTCTCCAACCGAACGTGGGCTTAAAGTTTTCTTTTACCCATTTAGTAGGGGTAGTACTGTTCTTGGGATCATGAGTAGCTCAGTCCGGCCTTTGTAACAAAAATGAATAAATAATAATAATAAAAACTTTGAGCAGACTCGTATGTGGTGGGGAGTCAGGACACGTGCCTAGTGTTCCGATCCGTGACTCACATAGTCTTTACTCTTTATAGCCTCTCCTGTTATTCTCCTTTTAATAATAACAAGATAAAGCATGGGTAAAAGACAAACAACGGAGACAAATACCCGTGACTTACGCCTGAGTTTTTTTTAATTAAACAAAAGTTTTCCCGAGTTCTTGTCAACAAATTATTGCACGCATGATAAGCATCCTGGAGCTGCTACACTCAGTACTTTCTACAGTGTTAAGTTCACCAAAAGTATATACATATGTAGAATAGATTCATTAAATTTAAAATTTATATATATTTTTTCATTCAAAACTAGTTATACCAGATATGTTTATTAGTTTTTTTTTATCAAAAAATAAAATAAAAACACATGATATATTTTAAACGGTAAAAAGGATGGTACTTAAACATTTTATCAAGTATCCTGAAACAAACGAAGGGCTTTGGGAAAATTATGCAATGCAACAGATTTATACTAATATCAGTCTGAGTTCTTGGTATTCTCACCTAGTACATCGCCGGCGCGGAGTCTCTTCCCTCTCGGCCAGCTGACTGTGTTGAAAGTCCAACCAGCTCTATCTCCAACGGTGTAGATCGCAGCGCGTGCGACCTCACTGTGGAGGAGCAGGCACAGCAAAACTGCTCCAACCACAACACCCACACTTGCACTGCCCCTTCCCTGAGCCATGGCTTAAGGAGACAACTAAAATACACAAAGAGAAAGATGTATAAAACTCAAAGAGAAGAACTGCAAGTGATGCTGTGTGAGGATATGACACTGGGGTGTGGCCTTTTATATAGCTCTTAAGGGGCATGTTGGGACCCACTTGGGGCACTAGTTACTCGAGGTTCTTTTAAGAAAGTCTTCCCTGGAAAGAGCAATAAAAACCGGCCAACAACCAACAACGGCCTTTAAGTTGGACTTTTCAGGCCCTCCTTTTTACATGGAAAAAGTTAAAATCGGTTATTTTTACGGTACGTCTAAAATTTAGACTATACATGTTTTTATTTTATTTATAAAAAAAAGTAAACATCAATATATAATTTAATAAAAATTGTATGTATGTCGTTTTATTTCGAGTTGAATGAATTTTATTTAATAAATGTAATTTTTTTAACGAGTTATATATATACATCGTCTAACAATGTATATATTTCACTGAATTTCTAACAGGATATATAAAACTTCATTTTAGACCGTAAAAAAAACTGGGTGTAACAACGCCCTACAAGTTTAATTGGACACAACGGCGGTCCCATAAATTTTTATAGATAGGTTCATTTAAAAAATGACATTAATGAAAATAAATCATCAAAGAAAGAAGATCTAGAATTTTCAATATATAAATTTTTACAATTGTCCTCGAGGAGATTTCATATTTTCAAATCATTACATGATAATTTCATTATCAACATTCTCGAATATATCTTTTCCAATGTAAGTGACCAAATCAGCTATCTTTTTTATATGAAAAAAGTTAAACTCAATCATTTTTACCATCCAAAACTTAAACATCACATGTTTTCATTTATAAAAAAAAGAAAAGTAATCATTATTTAATAATGTATACGATTTGATAAAAAATGTATTTTAATAGATGTTAGAAAAAAATTTAATGAAGTTATACATCGTTTAATAATGTATATGTTTCACAGTATTTTTAACAAGATACATAAAATTGTATTTTAAACTGTATAAAATAAATTGAGTGGAACAACTCCCTATTGATTAGACAGGTTTCCACAAGTTTTAATGCGTTTCCTGACCGGACTTCCCCATCATCTAATAAAAGCGCCTGAATTTGACTGACGGGGATAGTGGAGGTTTGTCGGTATGGTCTCACTAGTCTTCTTTAGTGAGCAAATATCTAATTGTGCTATTGTTGGCCCTATCTTTGTTTGTGAAGAACTTGTCAAAGATGAGAGAGAGCCAAAGACCAGCTGATGCTTAGGAGGGAGAAAAATAAGCCCTCGTATCAGCTCAGTTGTAATCGTTTTCGTTTGGTTATAAATGGTCTACTTTACCTTAAAAAACAATAACCCCTCGTATGAATAGCAGCGATGTAAACAATTTTTAGATTTATAACTATTAGATATAAATTAATATATAGTTTATGACTATTCTAAGATTAAAATATTTTACTAGCCAGTGAAATAATTGATTTTCTGTTTGGTTGTATTTTTAGTTATTTTCGTTAAAAAATAAAATAAAATTTTTATTGTTTGGTTGACCATGGATGAATTGTGGATAAAATGTGAATAATGTATGGATAAAGATTTATAAACAATAGA
Organism: Acorus calamus; assembly: GCA_030737845.1. Classification (NCBI taxonomy): domain Eukaryota; kingdom Viridiplantae; phylum Streptophyta; class Magnoliopsida; order Acorales; family Acoraceae; genus Acorus; species Acorus calamus. Next base: position 14,856,853 of record CM060876.1, read on the forward strand.
GAGGAATCCATGATGTGATTAGATTCTTGCAACATGGATATTCCTTCCCGATGCACCCATTACACAATGAAGGGTTAAGCAAAAACATGATCGCGTGGAGTTATTTCTACTCATCTCATCTTCTTCAGAATTATACTTTTAAATTTTTTAATGAAATTGTGGTAACAACATCTACATTTCTTTTAAAAAATAAAAATGATATCGTGGAATTACCGATGTGTGATACTTCAAACATGTGTTTTTGTGTTAGAATGATGAGTTATTTTGTTTGAACAGAGTGTCTGTCGAATTGTGAAGTTCCAGGTGACCATGTCAACCTACAGTGGACATACCAGCTGTTGAATATCGAAGTGTGGACATATATTAATGTTATGTCAGAAGCCTTGTTGAATTACTTATTCACAAAGAGGCCCTACTCCTCTGTCGTACCATTTGATGGACCAACTATTGAATAACCTTATGAACGGACTACAGAGACCATGTCGATCTGCAGTTGTTTAGGGGTGCAACTTGGCGGGTTGAATCCGACCCAACCCGACACGTGGACGGGTTCGAGTTGGAATTTTTTACCGTCGGATTCAACCTGACCCGAACCCAAAATCAATTCGGGTCGGGTTCGGGTTGGCATCTCGGGTTGGCCGGGTTGAACCCGAACCCGCATAGATTTCCATCTCTTATTCATATATGTTCGTTTTCTCCTCCTCCCAATGGAGGCTCTGTAGATCACAACCTCCATCTCCACCCGATCCCCACCGTCCACTCTCCCCTCCTGCGCCACGCGTCGTGCATCTGTGCCCGTCCCCTTCTCCATCCGTCCCTCTCTCAACAGATGCCGAGCAACCAAAACCGTAGCCTTTGCTACCATCAAAGAGAGACTCTGAAGTGATCCCTAAATTTCAAGAAACAGAGCTAGGTATTGAAAAAAAATCTCAAATTTTACCAGGTTTTGGATTAAATCCAATTTTTCTTTGGGTTTTTTGAATCAATGTGAAAGAAGAACAAAAAGGGGTGGTCGGATCGTACTCCATTGTTGAAGAAGAGACGCCCCCTCTTGAGAGGGAGAAGCACAACATAGTGTTCGTGACGGCGGAGGTGGCGCCGTATTCGAAGACGGGAGGGCGCGGCAACGTCTGCGGGTCTTTGCCGGTGGCCCTCGCGGCCGGGGACACCGCGTGATGGTGGTCTCGCCGGGTTCAACCTGAACCCGATCAAACCCGCGGGTTGAGGTCGGGTTCGAGGCTCGGGTTGCACCTTTCGGGTTGAGGTCGGGTTCGGGCTCGGGTTCGGTTGGACACTATATGTTGCGGGTTGGGTTTGGATTGGCCTTCAACCCGACCCAACCCGCCCGAGTTGTACCCCTACAGTTGTTATGTTAATATAGAACACTATAAGAAAAAAAAGTTACAGGGGCGTTTTTATTTGTTGCAGTTCGTATAAAACATCATTATATATTTTATCAAAATGTCACTTTGATTGTGGGGGATAAATGAAGGACAACATTATTCTTGCATTTTTACTAAACTACCACCATATATATTATACCATGTTTAGAAAGTGTACCTCATATTAGGGGAATGTTTTGGTGCCCTTAATTTTTATATGTTGGTGCGGTTGTTAGAAACCGCCTCTAAATAATATATAGCTACGTTTTGAAAACAATAGCAAAAATTGGTGAAATAATTGTCATCATTAAAATTTTCTTATTACTTTCTTATAAATAATTCATTAAAGTACAAACACTTGTCACAATAAGAGACTCTTTAATTTTAATGAACGGCTAAAACTCTCCATCTTTATAAGTTAATTTAACCTAAAATCAACATTTCCCTTTTGTCTCCACACAACCCCCACACCGTCCCCACCAAACCCCAAAAGAAAAACCATGCACTAGGTGATCATCTCATCTCTTCTCCATTCGGCCGATCTCTTCAAGACTCCTCCTATATTTTCTTCTATTATAATTTGCATAGCTTCTCTCAATCCATTTTGTTGTGTGCAATCTCCAAGATATATGGTCTTCACCACTGCGCTCCGCTCCTCTTCATTGGTTCTAAAACTCATGCGAATCATCGGGCTCTTCTCTTCATTGGTCCTTAAGCTTGCGTGGATCGATCATCCATTATGTAAGAATCTTCTTAATTATTGCTTTTTTACCTACAATTTTTGCTTTTTTTTTCTTGAAAAGTTAGGGTTCCAATCAATTGACGTATTAGATCAATTTTCAACATCTTTTATATTGATTTGCTATTAGCAGAATGTAATAGTTTATTTATTATGCATTTCTTTAGATTTAGATTTGAATGATTGTTCGTATGATTTTTTATCTCTTAAAAGAAATGCCTTTCAAATGTTCCTTGTCGGTAAAAAAAAAAAAGGACCAGTTGAATGTTGCAGTTGGTATTGGATGGCATTTCTTAGCTAAAATTGTGATAAAAAGATGGGAAAATTAAAAGAAAATAAACATGTGTATATGCTCTGTTTCAGAAAAAAAATGGATTAAAGTTGACTGTTGCAGTTGGTTTTGGATGACATTTCTTAGTTAAAATTATGATAAAGAGGGAAAATTAAAAGAATATAAATAGGTGTTTATGATCTGTTTCAGAAAAAAAATATTGTCTTGTACTTTATTTTAATGTAGTAGGCATGGGTAGACACATTCCTCTCTTCCCTCTAGGACAACACTCCTGTAAATCTGTAAATGTATATGAGTTGATGGGGAATCTTTTGAATCTATAAAGGTGGAGAACAATTGCATGGCGACTATGTTGAGTAGCAATAGTTCTTGTTCTGTGCTATTGACTATTGATTTATTTCATGTATTTGCCATTTAAAGTTAGAATGATTTTCCCTCCTTTGATCAACCAATCAGCCCACTGTTTTCTTTTTTTCTCTCCTAGATATTGTTGCTAGTACAATTGTATATATTTTGGAAAGTAAATGAATGCTCCTTTATAAATTTTTTAAATGTATGAGTAGTACTAATACTAAAATGTTTTTATAATTATTTTTATAAAAAATATCTCTAGTGAAAACTTTTTTTTTTTTGTTATAGAAATGATTGTTTTTATAGAGGAAATAGATAAAAGTTGGATGAAACTTGCTAGATGGAACAATAAGTTCATAGGAATGAATAAATTTGAGATTTTGCTTTTGAAAAAGTTGGCATTCATGAGAAGATTAATTATACATGTAAGAAATATCCCCACAAAATGTGGTTTGATAGGAAGACAATTGTCGATCATATTTTAAATAATATTTTTGTAGTAGGCTACACGTGGATTTATCATGGTGAAACTTCTAGCTACACTTAGTGTGGTTGAACATCAAATTGTAGAGGAGATCAATGAGAATTTTGAGCTTGATGGTATGCATGAGAAGCTGCATGACACATTTAGAGTCTTGGAATCATTTGATGAAAAATATGATAATGATAAAATGAATATAGGTCAAGGCCCACAACTGATGCCGAGAAATTTTATAAGTACTTGAAGATGCTCAGCAAAAACTATACCCTGGATGCAAGAAATTTACAAAATTATCATTTATAGTTTGTTTATTTCAGTTGAATTATTTTAATTGGTGGAGTGAAAAGTCATTCACCTCTCTGCTCAAATTCTTGAAGGAGGCATTTCTAGAAGGTTGTCAGAATCCATTTAAGAAAAAAAAATGACATGGGATTTGATTATATTAAGATTGGTGCTTGTCTAAATGATTTTATTTTATATGGGAAGGAGAAACGCGATACTGCTTCATGTTCAGTCTGTGATGCTTTGAGGTGGCTTAATCAATCGATTTAACTACCTCAACTATTACAAAAAGAGAGAGTATTGATGCGAAAAAATTAAGTTACTTTCCTTTGGTTTTGAGGCTTTAGAAGTTTTTTATGTCAACAAAAACAGCTCCACGCATGACATGACACAATGATAGTTGCACAAAGGATGGGGTATATTCCTACTTATTATGAGGCATGAATGGATTTTGATGCACGATTCCCATCGTTCTCCTCAGATCATCAAAATATGAGACTTGCCTTAGCGTCTGATAGCTAAATTTAATCCATTTTGAAATTCTATACATAGCAAGTAACCTATCATTGTTTTTATTTACAATTTTCCACCTAATTGTCCGTGTTGTCAATTGAATACTTGTTTTATGGGCTATTGCGATGGTTTAAAACCGCCACAAACAATGGCATTTCTAGTAGTAAGAGTCTTGTTAAACTACTCATAGAGAGGTCCTTAGTCCTCTATCATCGATACTGACTATCGAACAATACTACAATGGTTGAACAGTGTGTCAAATTATGAAGTTCTAGGCAACAACATATGTATTGAATGACTGTAATTCAACACATTCATTCATTGTGAACACATTGAGCATGTTTAACACATTGAACATGTTGAGAACATTTAACAAATTCAATACATTGAACACATTCAACACATTAAAAAAATAGCCATGATCAAGGGATGGTTTGCCCTTTTCATTCTTTCTTGGGAGGTTATATCATATTTCCTCCTCTTTCAAAAATTATAATGACCCGGGGTGCTCTCTTACGGTCCAATTAACACATTTTTGACAATGATGACACCATGTTTTGGCCAATCTTTTCATCCACTCAATCAGTTTTTTTTATTGTCAAATACTTGAAACATTGAAATTAAACAAGCAAAATGTTACTATCTCAACATCAAATGTGATGTACGTGCATTCACATTTAGGAGAAATGCTTACAAAGAGTTGTGAAGTGTTAGGTGGTGTCGATATTGACGATGACCTCATCATCATTTTCATGATAATATAATGATAAAACTCGATCTACAAATAAAAAACATAAGCCATTAATAACTATGAATCAATATCTTTACAAATTATATTGTATGGTGCATGAAAACTAACCCCACTGTTCATTGTTAACACACTATCACAATTTTTTAGAGTTTGTCTTCAATGACAAAGTCGATTTAATATCTACAAGGCAATTAATTTTTAGTTTATAAAATAAAAAATTACCACCACCACCATCACCCTCATTTAAATAAACACTGATACCACAACCATCACGAGGCCACCATCATTACCATCACCACCACCACCACCTAAACAAGACAGCAATAAATCATAAAAGAGTTAAAAGGCATTTAAGTCTCTACAAACATAAAAAATTCATATAAGTCCATACTAAATTGGGACAGACATACGAGTTCTTGAAAACTCACAAAAATTCAATTATCATCCCTGAGTTAAATTTCGATCCAAACTTAACGGAATATTTCAAGAATATTTCATCACACATAATTATGTAGATATTGAAGTCTCTATAAACAGTCATAAAGACAAATTAGTCACTACAAAAGATAAAATTGCCACTGAAAAACTTTTACATTAAATTATGTACACATTGCAGTCCCTATAAACAATTATAAAGACAAATTAGTCACTGTAAAAGATAAAATTGCCCCTGAAATACTTTTACATTTAATTAGATAGACATTACAGTCTTTATAAATAATTGTAAATACAAATTGGTCTCCATAAAGGACAAAAATGCCACTGAAAGATTTTTACATTTAATTGTGTAGACATTGCAATCTATATAAACAATCATAAAAACAAATAATATAACATCTGAAACGCAATTAAATGTAAAAATCTTTAAGGGGCATTTTTGTCTCTTACATGGACCAATTTATCTTTACAATTATTTAAAATGACTGTAATGTTTATTCAATTAAATGTAAAAGTCTTTAAGAGACAATTTTACCTTTTGCAGGGACTAATTTATGTTTATGATTGTTTATAGGGACTGCAATGTGTACACAATTTAATGTAAAAGTTTTTCAGGGATAATTTTGTTTTTTGTAGGGACTAATTTGTCTTTATGACTGTTTATAGGGATTTAAATATCTACATAATTATATGTGTATAAATATTATGAAAATATTCCGTCAAGTTTGAATGAAAATTTAATTCAGGGATGATAATTGAGTTTTTGTAAGTTTTCAGTACGTCTGTCTTAATTTTAATAAGGACTTATATATGTTTGTCCATATTTGCAGAAGCTTAGATATCTTTAACCTATCATAAAATCACCACTACCATCACTAGAATCATCATCACCATAACTGCCACGAGGCCCACGACAATCACCACCACCACCACCACCGCGAACACTACAATATAATTATGGCCATAACACACCCTAAACCTACCACCACCACAACCACTACAATTATCACCACCATCACCATTACATTCTTGACCACCAAAACCATGAATAAAAATTTTAAAACAAGAAGAAATCATTACCCCTTTGAAGTCCGCCCTCCAAATCAACTTAGGGCATGCTTATCGAGGTGGACACAAGTGGGTGGCCGCCGGAGCAAACACAGGTTATGATGTAGGTAAGAGACGCCGACCGACGGGAAAAATGAGCGACCGTCGGAGAGAGAAGTCGGGTAAATGGCTTTTGTGTTTGATTTGGGGGAGGGGTACATGCATTTTGGTTTAGATGGGACATCAGACATGTGGGTGAAGACTATTTATGTGGTGGGGTTACATTGGGCGGGGCGGTGGAGTTCCTCTTTTTCAAAACCATAGAATTCATTAATTTTATTAGGGTGTTTCGGGCATTATATTCCTCTCCAGAGTTTTGTATCTGCTTTATCGTTCAGACACATGTTTCAGTTTTAATAAAATTGTGGTATGGTGATTATAGTTGTCGCCCCCTGTTACTTCTCTGAGAATCATCTAAAGAAAAATTCTAACTAACTGAGTCAAACGGGCCGGCAGCAACTCGAACCATACCTCAAAAAAGAAGGTTCCCACCCGCAAGTGAAATGGGGAATCGGATGCGCCATCTTTTCTTCATATGTACAGCTAGTGGTCTGGAAAGGAATAAAGCGAGGGACGTGTGAATCTATTAAACCCAATAATGTGACAAACACCACCACCACCAAGGCCCCTAACCAAAAAACGATGGCCAACAACACGCAGAGGTGCAGCCACTGTGGGGTGCTATTAGTCGTCCCCCAGCACGCGAGGACAATCCGCTGCGCAATATGCAAAACCATAACCTCCGTCGCCGTCGTTGTCCGGCCCGATAATGATCCGTTGCACCGTGTCCATTGCCATGTCCGACGCGCCACCAAATGGGTGAAGGGTTTAATAAGCCAGGTCTCTACGCAAGGGATGTACCCGGGTTCGGGTGGGTACTCGAACTATAATAACCGGCCGATGACACAGCTGACTTACCCGGCGGTGCATGGGAAGAAGAGAGCCTTACTCATCGGGGTGACGTACCGGTCGAGGAGTTATGAGCTCCAGGGGAGCATCAATGACGTGGAGTGCATGAGGTACTTTCTCCGCGAGCGGTTCGGGTTCCCTAATGACTGCATTCTTGTACTCACAGGTGACGGTTTTTTCATTTTGGTTGATTTAATCATTTAATTAGACTCAAGTGTTTGGAGTTGTCTCCACAGCACAACGGTTTAACGTTTACTTGTGTTAAGAATATGTCTTAGATTCGAGTCTTAACGTTAATTTATCCACATGTTTGTTGATAATTATTCAAAAGAATTTTGAAACAAACAAACAAACAAAGAAGTGTTTGGAGTTTATTTTGAAACTATGATTATACAAGACATTTGGCTGTTTCAACATTTATCCCAAACGGTACAAAGTAAACAGATGTTGAAGTGTTTTGTTAAAAAATCTGAATTAGAATTAGAATTTGAATTTTAAGGAAAAGTTTCCAAAAGCAGCACTTCCATTTGAAAAATTGTTTATTAGAGTATATTTTTTAAACTCCAGATCCTAGTCGGAATTTCTTTCATCTATGAGTTCTTTAATTCAGAGGTATGATCATAAGATTTTTTGAGGTATTAAATTTATTACTAGGGGTGTAGTCAATTTGAACTTTTATGGACAAAAAATTTATGTCCATCTATGGATTTTTAAATTCTAGATTATTCAATTAAAATATTAGTTCGTGGACAAAAAATCAAGCGTTATTCGATAGGGACATAAATTCGTGAACAAAGTCAAGCGTTGTTCGATTAAAACTTCTTATCGTAGACATATTGTTATGTATTATTTGACTTTAAAAGGATTTGTAAAGACTTTTAGAAGTGATGAAATTTTAGATTGAAGACATATTTTTATATAATGATTATCACATTAGATATGTTGGATAAACTTGTATTTAAATTTGTTATTTAAAAAAATTTAAAACAAGTTTTTGAAAATTTACAAGAGTTAATGAAAGTAAATATGTGAAAGTATGTAAAATTTTTACAAAAATCTATAAAAGTCTACAAAGTTTATAAAAGCCCATCACTTAAATAATGTTCACAAAAATTCTGGATCGACTAACTGCCTAAGAATCAAAGTTCCTTGCATTTCTTACACACAAAGAAAAAAGAAAAAGTTTTATTCTTGAAAATCTTGAAAAGTATCCAATTCCCAATCTTCGATATATACTATCATACCTCAAGAATTGATGACCATAAACAAGGACAACGAAGATGAACCATAAAAACGCCGAACAAAGAAGGAATATATGTTGATGTACGCATATACTGCATGTTTTTATACCTTACACAGAAGATGAGACGGACCCTAATCGGATCCCAACAAAGATGAACATGCAAGCGGCGATGCGGTGGCTGGTCCACGACAGCCAGGCTGGCGACTCCCTAGTCTTCCACTTCTCAGGCCATGGTTCACAGCGGCGCGACGTCATGGGAGACGAGATCGACGGCTATGACGAGACGCTGTGCCCGTTGGACTATGAGACAGAGGGCATGCTTGTTGATGATGAGATCAATGATACAATTGTCAAACCACTTACCACAGGCGTTATGCTTCATGCATTCATCGATGCGTGCCATAGTGGCACCATATTGGACCTCCCCTATGTCTGTAGGATGGACAGGTCAGGCATTTTTATTAGTCTCTCATAAAACATTTGCTTTTTAATCGCCTAATGAGGTTATTGTGTAACTTGGTAGGGCTGGGTTTTGCCAGTGGGAGGATCACCGCCGTCCAGAAATTGCTAATAAAGACACAAGTGGTGGCCTGGCAATATCTTTCAGCGGCTGCGATGATTGTCAGACCTCCGTAGACACAAAGGTGACCAACACAATATGATTAACCACGCTCCCTAGCTGGATTTTTAAGGGATTGGATTTTACAGATTGGTGGGGATTTGAATATGTTGCAGGCACTATCCGGGTACACTACAACAGGGGCCATGACGTTCAGCTTCATACAAGCCGTGGAGAGCGAGCCAGGGGTGACTTACGGCCGCTTGCTTGCCGACATGCGATCGGTAATACGTGGCGCTGAAACCGGACCACGCATCAACGGCCCCATCGCTTCTCTTTTGAAAAAAGTGTTTCGTTCCGGTCTCACTCAGGTAAATACTTTATTCATTCGGATGCTTCAAGTGCTTAATGTGGTAGAGAGAAAGCTCAAATTGGAAATACAGAAAGAGAAGTGCACAACACGAGCCTCAGTAGAGGAGCACTAAATCACGATGGTCTCACACTTGTATTACAATTCCCCCTCCCGACAATGATATCACACCTATGCCTCCATAATTAACACTTCATCTCACACATCTATAATGGTTTGTGGTCGACCGAATCCCTCTTGTCACTGGGTTTACCTTGTGAAATGTAGAGGAATAAGTGGATCTAGATAAGGTTATAGAGAGATGTGGAGGACTAAAATTTGAAGAAGAATCAATGGTTTGCAATGAACACAATGGAGTTAGTGTTCCACAATGAAACAAAAAGGGAGATCTAGGGTTTTATCAATTAGAAAAAAATGAATGAAAATTGTTTTGAGGGTAATGTGAGGTAGTGTGTTAAGTGATGACATTCTCCTTTTTTTCGTATGTCTGATTGTCCAATGTAACTATGGTTTAGTCAGGAATAGAAATTGCATGTGATGGAGGGGTGTGTTTGCACTCATTTAAATAATTATGACGGTATTTTTGCACAAATGTCTTTGTTAGTAGTATTTTGACAAAATTAGAATATAACATGGGTATATATAAAAAAAACACATACCAATAAACACCACTCCAAACGGAGGGAATTACATTGACAAAAAATATTTATACAACACCAGCATTTCAGGCAAATTGAAGCACTACAACAAAATGTTGAAGTTTTCTGGCAACCCATCCATTTTTAATTTTATCAATTAATCAACCTGTTGTTTTTACTTTTATCAATACACAGTGCCTAATAATCTAGTGTAGTGGTATCAACCTTTTTCTCATCTCAGATCATTTTTACTTTTTTATTTTCATTGTAATGTATTTCTAATACTGGTAACGAGTTGTGTGCTTTTTTGAAACAGGAACCTCAATTGTCATCTTCGGAGATGTTTGATGTTTATAGGAAGACATTCATTTTATAATGTCCGCAGCCACAGATACTGTGAATCCAATGAACTTTTTTTAGTGTACCAAAAATGTAAGGTACTGTGAATCCAATGAACTTTTGGAAACATAACAAGTTAGGGGTGTTTAGTTTAGTGGAATGCGTTCGGTTGTAGCATTTACCGCCACTACCTATAGTTGTCCTAAATTACTCTAGCTTCAAGGGTGTACACTCTATTTTAAAAATTTATGGGATATGACGAGATGGAGCATTAAGAATTGGAGTATTGTGATTGGTGGGGCATTGCACATCCTATTGGACGAGGATCGTATGGTGATTACTGAGCCATGGGCGGTGTTTTGGGCAAGAGGTGGTAAAAATCTTTTTTGCTTGACTCTTGTCCTCGCGTCACACTGTCCATCTCTTTTTTTTGCTCCTCTTTACTGTTTTTTATTTTGTTTTTTGTATGCTCTATTTTCCTTACCTCCAATTCTAACATGTTCTATTTTAATTCTATTAGAATGAATATGTCCACAGTTTTCTCACAAAAAACTTCTTTTGCTTCCTCTTCTCATCCATTCAATCTCAAGCAATACTCGAGACTGGTGAAATGCACCACTAGTTTTATATATTTTTATATGGAAATTGGTAGACAATTGCTACCCCGATTGCATTAATATATCGAAGTTACAATATCCGAAAGGAAGGGGGAGATAGGAAACATCAAAACAGAAAACAAAAACAACCGGAAAAACCACTAGTTCTATATATGTGAGCAGCAACTTGACAAGTTAAACTAAGATATGTTTAAAAATCATGAGCTTCTAAGGATACAAAATGGATGATCTCGCTGTAAGTCTATGGCATCATCTTACAAGGTTCCTCTGGAGGACTGAAAGGCTTTCTGGGCTCATATAGTCAATCGAAAACCTAGCTTCACAAACAACCAGTGGACAATGTCACAACCCTCAATATATTTATTAATTTATTTAAAAAAATTAAAACAAAATGATTTATTAATCATTATTTTTTTTAAAAAAAAGATGCTATCTTATTCATCGAACAAAATGAGACGTGTCTCCAATCAAAGGTTAAAAAGTAAATAAAGATTTTCAATAAAATGATACTACAATAAATTGAGCATGACCCAAATGTGCCATGCCTCATTCTATGAATTTGTTTAATCAATATATATGTACAGAGAATAGATACCAACAGATGTCGGCCTTCAAGGCTCTAGCAAAACCCAGAGAAACCCATGTTCTACAGGGTTTCTTCAGTATTTGATGAGGAAGAGCCTGCGAGACTCAGTGTACCAACGGGTGTATGAGGACATGAGATCGGGCCAGTCAGAGTTTGGGCAAGTTGTGAAGTGGTGGAGCCACATTGCCAACACTTCCTCCTGCTCTTCATTGCTCAGTTCCCCTATTATCTCATCCAGCACCCTTTCTACCTCTGTCTTCTCTGCTACGCTTAGTACTGGCACATCAATGCCATTGCTCGCATGGCACAGCAACGGCAGCCATGACATCAACATCTCCATCCGGTACCTATCGCTTCCTTCATCATCCTCTATTTCTTTGATGTGATTGAATAAGAATGCTGCACACACAGCATATTATTTCAAATGGAATCCATTACTGTGCTCATCAATACAATAAATTTCTATGTAGCCTCTTTTTAAAACCATGCCCTATTCACATAGCAATTCAGTGCCCTTAATATGTCTCACTGAAGGGTTCAAATCGCATGGGTATTTTTACAATTCACTGAAGAGAGATTCATGAATGCCCAAATGCCTAAACTTCTGATTGAAGAATCAATGTCAAAACTGTTGAACACAGTTAACACGGGACTTGTTTATCAAATGAAAACACACACCTAAGTTAGCCGTTGCATTCTTTTTAGGCCATTCCATCTCCTTTTCCGTCGCTTACCCCGTGAAATGCCCTTTGTGTGTCATTATGCACTTTGTGTACATTATTATTATTATTATTATTATTATTTGAAAAAGGTAGACAACTCTACCACAATTTCATTTAAATGCTAATCGAAGTACAACGTCCGAAATGAGTAGGGGAATAAGAGGGAAAAGAAAGACAATCGATCAGGAATGGAAGCACAACCAACTCCCGTTCCAACAAAACATAGGGACAGAGTAGGACTTGTAGTAGAAAAGATATCTACATGAAGCCCAAACCCACCCACCCCCTGGTAGAGGACCGGATCCACTACTCTTCTATGACTAGATGACTTCCCCTGAAGGCCACCACCTTCACCCCTGTGGTCAAACGTCCCCAATCTTTGGTACAACGCTTCGTATCTTCCCAAATGTTATCAATGTGTACATTATTAACTCATACATTATTATCCATCCCTGTACATCGTTATATTAACCATGTTTATTGTTATGCATCCTAGGTATACTATTAAGTATTAACTAATTATAGTACATTATAAACTAACATGCACGTATGAACGATGTTGGATGGAAGAACCTGAAAACGTAGGAGTGTTTTGATATATTAAAAAAATTGAGGGACAAAAAAGTAGCAAACTAAAAAAAATTAATATATAAAAATACCAGGTATAAGCTAACCTAAGATCCACACAATTGATGGTTGGCCACCTCAGGGAGACCTGTAGTGGTCCCATCTACTTATGAATTGAGTAAAAAATTAGATCCAATGGATGCAAAAACAGCAAACCAACCAACCACCCATTTTCGAACAAGAAAAAGTCAAAATAGAACACCCACACAAAAAACAATCCTTATCCCTCCATAAGATCAAGATGGCACCACAAATGAATGTTAGAATGGGTCTAGCGATTATTTACAATGACACTGACATTAGGAAACCCAAATATATTTGATTCAGATGATATATATATGAGTAGAAAGGAGAACCATTCAACCAATTAATGTTCTTTAAATAAAATAAATATGCGTGGATTAACATGAGACGCATTCCACTCCATCATCTTCTCTTGACATGCATGGTTCCTATGAATTGCCCTCTAATTGTCTTTGCTGAGAGAAAATGATGGAAAACAAACGCTCACAACTGACTTGTTAATTTGGAAGCATGTACTTTGGTTCCCACATCAACAGGGATCCTACTTGCAAATTTGCACAGAAAATTTTCGATGTAACATATGACACCTGAAACGCGTGGTTTTGTTGAAAAGATCAACCATTTTTACTGTTTTAACAAATTAATTAATGATCAGTCATTTTTGCTGTTGCAGCCTCACTTTTAACTATCCTAAGTTAGAGAAATATAAAAATAATTTACTTTATATATTTAATTTTTGTGAAGGGCAAAAAGTCCTAAACATTTATCTTAATGAATTTATTCCATCATCAAATCAAAAAGATAAAACAATGTTATAAAAATCTTTTCTAGGCCCAGATTAATCCCCTGCCTGGGCCTAGGCGGGCCCAGCCCGCAGCCTAGCTACTTTTTCAATTAATCCATAATAGATTAATAAGCTATTAAGTTACCTTATATATTATGCATCTATTTTTTTTTTATGCTATGCCAATTATGCTTATATTATTAATTTTATTTTAATGCTACTTTGTTATTTATTGTTATTTATATATAAAATATGTATATGCATTTGTATTATATTTATTATTTTAAAAAGTGATTGATTAATCCTCACCTATTCGATTAATTTCTAGTTGATTAGTTTCTAGTCAATGTTTAACTTTTCGACTAGGCGCTTTTACAACATTGAGATAAAAGCAGCAATAATAATAATAATGAATAAAAATAATTGTAAGAATTAAAGATTGAGTCGTTACCTGAGACCCGAACGAGTGAGCCCTGGAGCCTGGGCTCGGCCGACAGAGCGAGCCGAGCCAACTCCGTAGCCGACCCCCACCTAGCCACGGCGTCCCCGACCGCCCCACATCCTTCCATCTTCTTCGCCAGCCACAGAAGCTCCACCGCCATCTTCTCCGCCGAAACCCTCCCTTCCTCGTCGGCCTCCGCCCCGGCAACAGCAGCAGCCATCACCATCGCCTCTTTCACAATCCCAAGCCCGAACCGGACGGCACCTACGACCGGGTTCCCCGTTCGATCCACCCTCACGGCCGCCGCCGCCGACGAGCGGTCCCGCCTCACAGCCGCCTCGAGCCGGCGGAGCGTGGCGGAGAAGGCCGCGGAGAGGGCAGAGCGGTTGACGGCATCGAGGGCGGGACTTCCGAGGCGGGAGTTGCCGTCGATGGCGCGGTCGGCCATGGACTGGATGAGGGCGTACTTGCGGGAGGCGACGGGGACGCGGGACATGGCGGAGAGGATGTGTGAGAGGGATCTGACGACGGCGGAGGAGGTGGAGGCGGGGGGAGGAGGGAAGTGGGAGACGATCTTGGAAGAGGGAGGAGACGGAGGAGGAGAGGAGGAGGGGAAGAGAGAGAGGAGGAGGCGGAGGAAGAAGAAGAGGGAGAAGAGGGAGAGGGAGATTGCGTGGCGGAGGATATCGCGGAGGAGATTGTTTCGGTCGACATGAGTGGAGGCAGTCGAGACGTTCGGGAGGGATTTTAGGGCCACGGTCGTGATTCGGTCACCGCGGGCCGAGAGCATCGACGCGACAGTCCATAGCCTCTCCATGTTTCTCTTCCTCTTCGGCTCTTCCTGTCTCTCTCGTTCCTGATTTTGGGATTCAATGTCTGACCGATGGACCAACGTTAGTCTTTGTTTACCGATAAAGATTTATGGACATTAAAAAGGGGAAAATCCATATAAACCCCCTAAAACACCGCATATGTAAATTTTAAGTTAAATTTTTGTTAACAAATAAAGAATATTTTGTTTGATTAATCTTAGGCTAAAAATACAGTACATTAGAAAAAAAAAACTATAATCTGTTACAAATGCATAAAACCCCCCGGTAAATGAATGATTTTACCCATCCGAATATAGTTTTATAATTTATTCAAAAGTGCAAAATCATCATTTACATATGATTTCCTATATTTTTAACACATTGTAGATGATTTTTTATACACTATGTTTTTATTTGAAGTTAATCAAATAGGATACTAGCAGTCAATCAATGAAAGTTTAATTTAGGGGGTTATTTGGATTTACATATGTGTTTTTAAGGAATTATATGGAATTTAAAGAAAAATCAAATAATTTATATGAATTTCAGGAAGTTTACAGGGAATTATTTGAATTTTCCAAAAAAAAAAAATTACGTTAACTTTATTTAATTAAATATTTATTATTTGATTACTTATTACCATTAAAATTCAACTTAATTATAGTTAACACATAAATAGTGAAAAAAAGGACAACAATAACCTTAACCTAACATTTGTGAGAAAGTCTAAGCTTTTTGTCACGATATAAATAATTGACCATTTTAACGACCTAGCAAATTGATTATTCTTCCCCCTCATATTGGTTTCAAATTAAACAAACACATAGGGTGCGTTTGGTTGCGCGATTGCGCTGCGATTGCGATTACAGAAAGCTGCGTTTGTAATCGCGCAACCAAACAGTTTTGTAATCGCAGTTTTAAACCCAGCGATTGCAGGCAAATAGTGTCCAAAAGCTGCGATTTCGTGAGAAAGTGAGCTTCCTGCAGAATCAGGTTAAAGATTCCTACATAATCAGTTTTGCAATCGCGCAACCAAACGCACCCATACACACATATTGGTTGAATTAAGTCAATTTTATGTTAAAACTTAATTATGTAATTTTCATGATATAGAAATAAATATAATTCTAAGGGAAAAATGATATACTCGTTGGAAATTTATGAAAATTTAAAAATGTCCCTCTAAAAATCATAAATCCCCATAAGTTCCTATCTTTTGTCATAATTAATGATTTTTAGTCCTTGAATTAACATTTCTTTAGTGGAAGGAGCATATTCCAAGAATATTATGTTTAAAATAACAGAATCTCTAAAAATAGTATTCAAATAAGTCTATGAAAAATTAATAAAATATTTCTTTTGTGAAATCATATATAAATAAGGAAACAAGAGTATTTTGGATTTTCTACATAATTTGACCGTGTTAATGAACATATTTAGAAAAAATGAGAAAAACTTAAAAGTGAAGAAAATACAAAAAAAAATATATTTTAATGGTATAGAACTAAGTACATTATTTGATTTCTGATGGTATAATAATAAATAATATGTTTTTGATGGTGAATATGCCAAATCCAACAAAAAAAAAAAAAAAAAAAAAAGAGGTTGGACAAAGAATTTTTTTGTGCTGGATCATTTTGGGGAGGGTTAGTTTAGGCCGTTTGTTTGGGTCGATGGTCTGCAATGCATGCAAACAGTTCCGGGAGCTTTTTGTTTGTTTTATGGGAAAAATCCAAATAACCCCTATAAACTGTATGTCATCCATATAACTTTTCTTAAAGTCTATATACCCCATGAAAACATTGATGCAAATTCTAATAGTTATCTGAGTTAAATTTTTATTAACAGATTATGATTATTCTAGTAATATTCTATTTGGTTAACCCTAGTTGAAAATATAGTATACCAAAATGCCCTATATTGTGTTAAAATCTAAAAAATCATCTTTAAATGATGATTTTATCTTTTCAGATAGAGTTTTATAATATATGTGGATGGGTAAAATTCTTCTACATAAGGTTTTCTGCAATTCTAACAAATTCGTAGAATATTCATTATCTATCAACAGAAGTTTTAATTCAGGGGATTATTTAGATCTACATATGTGTTTTTAGGGTGCTATATGGACTTTAAAAAATCCAGGGGTTCATATAAAATTCATGTAGTTTACACAGGGTTATTTGGATTTTTCCCTTGTTTTATTTGTTGAAAGTCAAACAACATAACGTGCGGGGAAACAAATATTTTTGAAAGGGTTTAACAAATATTCTTTTGTTCTATTTTGATTGGGTTAAGCATATGCTTGTAATATTTTGTCAGTAAGAGGTGTAAATTCATACATGCACATAACCTCTGATTTCCTAAAACATTCAAATGAATACAGAAAATGACCAGAATGTCCTTTCTTACCAAATATCATGTGATTCTTTTTCTTTTTTTTTCTTTCCCAACAGTCATATTTTTAACCGTTGTAATGTTTGATTATTTAAACCCCGTTCAATCTTCTTTCTTCCATTGGAAAAGCATTTGTTTTCTTCCGTTGTTCACCGTACCATTCAAAAGAGTCCTGTAACTTAAACCTCACTATTTAAGCCTCATTGACAAGCTCCATTAAATAGCATTAGTTCATTAGTTGTCTGTTTGATATTTTTAAAAATTAAAAAATAAAATATAATATTACCCCTCACTTTGGCTCCATTTAGTTGTGCGTTTGGGACGATTCCGCTTTTGAAAAACTAAAATATGAAAATCGTACAATCAAATGGGACAGATTTTGGCGGAATCAAAAGCTAGATTCATTTTAATTTCTCTATTGAAATCCGTGTTTTAAAAAGCTCAGAAACTGCGATTTTCGGTCGGAATCGATTTTTTAAATTGAAAAGCAACTTTCTCTACCAAATATTAAACTTTCTTTCAAATATTGATTTTGAATTTCAAAAAAAAATCCCAAAAAAATCAAGGTCTAAAATCATCTTAATAAGCAATTTTATTCCAAAAGCTACTTTTCAATATGTGTTTCCAAACGGAGCCTTAATACCCTACGCTTTGCTCCT
Source organism: Acorus calamus (assembly GCA_030737845.1). Lineage (NCBI taxonomy): Eukaryota > Viridiplantae > Streptophyta > Magnoliopsida > Acorales > Acoraceae > Acorus > Acorus calamus. The sequence continues at coordinate 14,874,914 of CM060876.1, forward strand.
CCTGAGATACAGCCCAAAAATTTCTAATCGTTTCTTCACATCTACCACTTTAAAAAATCATTCCGGCCGACCTGCTCATCTCCGGCAACCCACCACCCCTAGATTCCTCTCGTTGCTCTCTATCACATGAAAGATGGTTCAATTACCTTTTCAGTACTCCTCGAAATTCATCTTTTCTGACTTTCACATCCACCTTTTGATTAATGTAACTGACTTTTAATAAATTACTAAAATCAGATAAAAAGTCAGTTACATTTTGTGAATGTAACTTAGTTTCAAAATATATTGTACAAAAAGTTCAGTTACATCTGTGAATGTAATTGACTTTTATTATATAAGGCATATAAACATCAGTTACATGTAAAAAATGTAATTGGCTTACAAAATATAATGCATAAATGTTCATATTAGATTGAAATGTCACACAATCACATGTCAATACAACATTAAAACTTTATAAATCCTAAAAAAATAAATTTAACATCAAATACTAAATTCAAAGAAAAATTGTAAAAAAAAGCCAATAAATGGCTGTCAAATTTTAATTCAAGAAAAAAATTATAACAAATGCAAAAAATAAACAATAACAAGGGCCACACTTGAATCGAAAGACATTGAAAAAAGTAGCCAAATCGATCGATTGCATAAAAAAGGTCAGTCATATTTGTGAATGCAACTAACTTTACATATATAAGGATTATAAGCATCAATTTCATTACAAAAAAGTAGTAGCTTATATAGTAAAAGTTAGTTACATTCATAAATGTAAACTGGCTTATAAAAAATAATATATAAATGTTCAGATTAGTTTGAAAATGTAATTGACATTTGAAAAAATAATACATATAAATCCAAAATAACATCAAAACTCAAAATCCTCTAAAAATTGTAAATAAAAAAATTATAAAACAAACACATCATATGCTACGAGATTTAACGTCAAACACTAAATTCGAGAAAAAATTGTAATAAATGCATAAACAAATAAATAAACAAAACCGCAAACGCATCTGAATCAACAGACATTGAAATCAATAGTTGTGGTTTCCAGTTAAATCAGATTTTAAAAATTCCTCCAAAAAAAAATCAATGGTTGAAAAACCTCAAAAAAAAAAATCTTCCGATATGTTTCTATGTGTTCTTCAAAAAAAAAAATATTCAACAAAAAATATCGGTTATTGTAGATGATTAACGAAAAAGACAATTGAATTCGCACGGTTCCATATGAGGAATCTCTAACCGTCTAATAATTGTAGTGAGTAGTTACAGAAAATGGCTTGAATGACATATTAAATATTACATATATGCTATGTCATGGAGCCTGAGCCTATAAGATGAGGCATCAGAATCATCATTGTTCTAGACTCTCTACAATGATTTGTTTTCTAAATCTAGGGTTTTTAACTGGATCTATGATTTAACTTTCTCATTTATGGATTTTTCCTATTTTTACTTGATTTTTTTTGTTTTGACTATGCGTTGCATAGATTGGTCTCTTTTTTGGTTTTATTGGGTCTTGTTTTTGCTGCATTGTTGGGCTTCTTTGGTTCTTATGGTTTTTGTTACGCATCTTTTAAAGCTTTTTTAGGGGTGGGTTATGAATCAAGATGGTTCCTGTGGTTTTGTAGTAATAGGGTTTTTTAATTGGATCTATGATTTAGTTTCTCATTCAGGGATTTTCCCTATTTTTATTTGATCTTGTTTTGTTTTGACTATACATTGCATAGATAAATCATATGTAATTTTTAATCTATTAACAAACCAAAGTTTATCTAATAGAGACGATAATAGTTTTTTCATAGGTAATTTATTATACTCTTTTGTTTTAATGTTTCTAATTCACTAACAGTATTTGATTACATTCATAATGTTGTTTGAATTTTTAATATAGGTTTATCCCAAAAAGCGCTATAGAAGGAACTCAACACTTTACGAAAAAATTCATTGTCAAATTTTTACTTGTGCAATTTTCCTTTGTAGCTTGTACAATTTATAATTCAATGTTAAATGATGGTGGACTCTTAGATTTTGATTGTTTGAATGTGAGCCACCCATTCAATGTCCCTAGGACCGTCGGCAATTTTCAAATCCACGGGCGTCCGTCTGATATCCTCGCCGTGTGTGTGTGTATATGTGTAGATGTATATATTTCATTTCAGTTTTTAATGGTTTGGTTCCATTGCTAATGGTATTTAGTTTTTTTTATTCCACATTTACAATACAAACTGAAAGATTCATACTACATTCGCTCTTAATTTGACTACTTTGAACTTTTGAAGCATCCCGGTGATTGTGTTAGAAAGTTTAAAGTATTTATAGTTGTATCATTTAAGTGTTTGATAAAATATTTAAGTTATTGTTTGTCTAAAAAGACATTAGAGGTGAATAGTCCTAGTTCGAATGCGAAGTCACTTTCCTCGCACATTCGTCCATGTAGATGCAAGAAAGGGAAGTGTTCAATTTTTACTTCTCGTCAAGAACGTAGCAAAGGAGACCTAAAAATAACTTTTAAAGCCGGAGCATACGACCATTTTGGTAGGAGGCGCGGGGGTTTATAAAGGGAGAAGCACTATGTATTAATATGTTTTAATTTCTAAAAAACATTGTGTTATGCTCTTTCCTCAAAAATCATTTATTGGATACCTAAAAATAACTTTTAATTTGATCTCCCTATATGTTACTCTGAAAATATTCAGATGTTTAAAGCAAGCCTTCATTTAGGGCATATCATACTAAGCCCCAGTCAGAACCAACTTCCATTAACAACTTTCTCTTCCCAACCAAACCATCTTTTAAAGAAACTTGGTTGATATCTAATGTAACATATAATAATTAATAAGCAAAACCGAAAGTTAATAGTTTAAAAATACCATTTGGTGCTTAAAAAAAAAATTTGAATCTGATTTTGCAGAAACAGATACAATCTCACAAAACAATGGTCTAGGAAATCAACTCAAACTATTGGTTGACTGAAAATACAAGGCAGTAAGAAATCAGAATCAAATTTTAAACACAGACCAGAAAGTAGATCACTCTATATCTTATATGGCACTCCCATCCAACAATAACACACAAAATATCCTCTTAAACACAAATACAAGGAGCAGGATCAGTGCCAAGTGAGTCACTCCAATCACACATCAACACACAACACACCAGTTACAAGAGGGATTGATTGACCTTCATTGTTAATGAAGATTAAAAAGAGAATGTGAGAAACTTCACATGTATTAAAAACTGAACCCCTTTGCAGAAGTTGATCGTTATCTACCACCAGATAATTCAATGGCATCCTGATTATAAATTGAATCTTCCCCCCAATCAAATCTCCTCTGCAGCCTTTCATACTCATGTCTCCGGTTGACTTCGACCTGCTGCCATTCCTCCCATCTCTCGGCCAGTCCCTCACCTTCCAGCATCCGTACCACTTCTGACATCGTGGGGCGATCCTCCGGAGATGCTTGGGTGCAGAGCAGTGCAACTTTGATCATCATTTCCACTTCATGGCTGTCGTAATTCGTATTTAGGTTGCGGTCCACAATGGCATCCAATCTTTTTTCTCGCTCGAGCTTCTTGACCTTTACAGGAGATGGGGCACCAGATTTATTTTTCAAGATAATGTATAAGTGGATACATTTATGTTAAGCATCAGAGTTTTAAATAGAGCTTGTACAATTCAGGTCTCCTAGAAGTTTTGAATATTTTGTATAAAAAAAAATTGAACTGAAAGTTGACAGTATGCAGTACTACTAACAATGAGGACAATGGCACTTTAAAATGGTGAAACATGGGAAACAAGAAATTAAATATGCTTAAAAGAATATATAGAAGTCTCAGAAGGATTACTTGAAAAGGAGATATTTTTGCTCGTTTCACGGTGTATGCATAAGATGATTCTAAACTGCTCAATCAATCACTAAGGATGTACAGGGCGTGATTGATGTTAATTTTTAACACTGGGTGTTCATTGTAAATCCAAAACCCAAAATTCTGATTGAAAGTTTAAACATTGAAAATGTAGGGATTCAATTATGAAATTAATGCAAAGGTGGCACTAGTATGCAGGATTCAATTTAGATATGGTGTTCTTAACAGTATACAGATGGTTTTCATTTTGTTTAGTAATCACTGAAGGAACTACATCAAGCATACAAGGATAGGTGCTTTGTTTTTTTAAAGAAAGAACCTCAACTGACAAATGATAATGAAATGTTTAATCAAATACAGAAATCTTTAACAGCTTTTGGCAAACTAAAATCCTAATGATTCCTAACCCTAGATCTGATAGCTTCGATTGCACCTAGCAGGCGTAGGATTTACAATACTTCCAATAATGTTTCACATTACTCGTTACTATAAATTTTCATTTGCTTCATAAAAATGGATAAAGAAAAAAAAAATTCCGTAAATTTCAAGCACAAAATGATTCTTTGCATGGTCTGCAAGTTTAGATTATCAACATTAGTCAAAGAATTTCCCACAACTTTATCAATGATGCAAAGAGTATTGGCATAACAAGTACTTTAGAATTCAGTAAGAAAATTCTTTTTTTTTTAAATCACCGATCCCTTTTACCCTGACTACTAAACCACTTTGTGCTGGCTTAATAGGGGAAATTATTAGAGAATGAAACAAGCCAAAACACCTTAACATATCTATTTTATCATAAAACATCACGTTCACTCAGCCATCGTTATCAATCACTGGACAACAAAATCATCGAATATACAGCTCTGGTCCATCCAAAATATTGGTTCTTTCATCACCTTGGAATATAAGGATATCTATGAGATTCAACTCAACATCAGTGCTCACGATCTCTCACTAAATTAATTAACTCTTAAAAGGATCTCATATGAACATGTTGGCAGTGTAGAGCTGGTTCATTAGAGAATTGGACAGAAAGAGTGCATTGCTCTTTAACTACCACACCTCCTTCACCTTTGGGTTCTTAATGACATGAAAATTGATAGAAAAATGAATCTTAGAAAATCTATTTTCTCCACTATTTGACATCATTTTCCTTGTTTTCTTTAATAATGATTGCTGATGGTGAAATAATGTGTAAAGGAAGGCTCCACCAAAAATAACTCAACAGACACCATAGCTAATCCATTGCTTAATGATAAACAACATAATTCCCCTGATGAATTCATTTAGCATCCCAACAGCTATTCATTGTACACTTCTTTTTCAAAAAGCTAACCTCCAGATAAAAAAAAATGCTTCTTCAATATAAATCCACAAATGCAACTCCTACCATCTAGACAATGTATTCTTCATTATGCAACATGCATGAGCTCAATTAATCGCATAATCCAATGTGTAAATGTCAATGTTAAACAAAATAATATGTTACAACAGCATTTGTTAAAAAAAATTTTGAGATTTTAGAATCACTATTATTAGCACAAACTTTATCCAAGTTTCCCGAGGGAGCACCCATTTTTTCACCTTGAATTGGTCAAAATATGCAGAATAAAACATGCTATGCTTTAACCATCCCATAGTTTTGTCTATAATGAACAACTTCAAACATATGAGCTCAACAGGAAAAAAATGCAAGACAGCCATGATATCCATATCTCACTAAAATGCAATAAGGCTTGAAAATAGAGTAATGTTAATGTGGTGCTTCTTACATGGTCAAGCAACAGGACATCATCCTCTTCCTCGAGGCGTGAAAAGTCTATTGCCCGTTGTCCCGTCACAAGTTCAAGAAGCATGATCCCATAACCAAAAACATCAGTCCTTTCTGATGACTTTCCGGTAGACAAATATTCAGGAGCAATGTGACCCATGGTTCCACGAACTTGAGTTGTAACAGAAGTCTTCCTTACATCCACCAATTTTGCCAGACCAAAGTCTCCAACAACTGCTTCAAAATCTTCATCAAGTAAAACATTGGCAGCTTTAACATCACGATGAATAATCTTTGGGTTGCAGTGCTCATGAAGGTACTCCAAACCACGAGCTGTGCCTAGAGCCACCCTCTTTCTAGTGGGCCAGTCTAACACCATCTCCCCAGGTTTAATCTCTGAATTGTATGTACAGAAAGTGATACCATCAGTTACACTATATATATATATATAAAGAACAAAAAATGCATTTTGATATCACTGTCTTTTAAACTCACAATATCAAATTTAAGTAGAATAAGTGCATTACTTCAGTTCTTCAGAACGATAATTACCCCAACATAATGTACATTGAGCTCTTATCCACACAAACATATAGGATAAGAGGAAATTTTGCGGACTTGTATGCTTAAGCTTGAGAGTATAAAATCATGCTTACTATGTTCTAATGTGAAAGAATTGCAATGCTCAATTGTTAAAAAAAACTAGTCTGTTATAGTAATGATTTGAAGGTGCCATTTCTCAGTTCATTTTAATTACCTTTTCAGTCTATGGTGATTCTTATTATTCCCAGGGTACTCTATTTCAACCACAGAATTATCTATTTATATGTCCAATATTAGTACACAAATATAAATGAAGAATACAAACATATAAAACACGACTCATAAACAGAGATTGTTAAGCAAGAAACATAACAATTAAATATAATTTAGCCAAACCAACTCATAGTGATGACTTGAAGTATAATTACCTCGTAATCGATAAGCAACACTTAAATTCTGCATAAAAGGATAAACAAGAAGCCGCTCGGACGGTGTTGTACAGAACCCTATCAACCTCAAAAGGTTTCTGTGAACAGCAACACTTATCATCTCAACTTCACGTAAGAATGCAGTCTCCCCACCTGGACTTTCATAATCAGTCAGCCGTTTCACAGCAATTTTTGTGTTATCTCCCAGTACTCCTTTATATACTTTCCCAAAGCCTCCCTGCCCAAGAACATTTTTCTCACTGAAGTTATCAGTTGCCAGTTGTAGTTCCCTCCATAAAAAACGTTTTAACTGCCCAAATGCAATCCTGCGATCATCTTCACCTGAAAATCACAGGAAAAAGAAGTTTAGAACGTGACCTTTGTAAATATTTATTATTACCACACTATCACTTTAATGTGGAAATCTGAATTAAAGGAGACATTAAGAAATCAATCCAAATATATCTGATATCATTACTTTAATTTCTAATCAGAACAACCCAAAATTAATAGCCCCAATATTATTCTCATGAAAAACTTGGACAGCAGACAAATTCACAGGATGTAATATAGACTTCTCCAATGATTCAACAGGAAAAAAAGTTGAACTTATGAAACTATAGGAAAAATGTTCAAACTAAAACATGAACATATCTTTGAACAAGAACAAAATTTATTTTACATCAAACAGTTCTCTATAATATCCACAACTTACGAATTCACAAGACTGCATGGACTGTTAAGAGTTTCAGGTCTGTCATGCACACATGCAGATGTGGATGTAAACATAAAATTTGGTTTTCAGAATATTCTGCAGGACACAAATCTATTTAGTTATCTCTTTACCAACATGTGGTTAGCAGATAGCTTACCCAGGAATAAAATAGTTATATGAGAATTATATGATTTTATGTTTGGTTGCTATTCATTTTTCGGTTTGAATAAATTTTCGTCTTTTGTGTTTGTCTCATTAGAAAATAGTTATAGTTTTGGATGGATAAACATAAATAAATATAAATACTTCCCCTAAGTATAGTGTCAAGGTTTATTCTATTACAGAGCTTTTTTCTTATCTTTTCTTTTCTTTTTTTAGGATTAACATTATTCTTCCCTTATCCACTTGCTTATTCGAGGAACAGAGGCATAATGTTTAAGAAACTGCGTGATAGGATAAAAACAGAATATATATTGTGTGTGCATGAACATAGAGAAACATATAGAATTCAGGTGGCTTTTTTCTTTTCTTTTCTTTTCTTTTTTTTAGGATTAACATTATTCTTCCCTTATCCACTTGCTTATTCGAGGAACAGAGGCATAATGTTTAAGAAACTGCGTGATAGGATAAAAACAGAATATATATTGTGTGTGCATGAACATAGAGAAACATATAGAATTCAGGTGGCTTTTTTCTTTTCTTTTCTTTTCTTTTTTTTAGGATTAACATTATTCTTCCCTTATCCACTTGCTTATTCGAGGAACAGAGGCATAATGTTTAAGAAACTGCGTGATAGGATAAAAACAGAATATATATTGTGTGTGCATGAACATAGAGAAACATATAGAATTCAGGTGTTTGATATGGTTGTGGACATATTATGCATTATCTAGTAGTCCATTAATTTATCAACATAGATTGCTGCAGTATGCTATAATATACAACTGTACACTGAATCCCAAAAATTTAGCATACTGAATTACCCTACAAGTACTGGTTCTTGGCATATTGGTCTCAGGTACCTTTACACACATACATTATTCAAGCATCTGCTGCGCATGATTATTTGCTAGATTTCAAATACATCAGATCAAATAAGTAATAGCATCCACATTCTTCCCTGATGAATTGACCATATCTAAGCATCAATGAATCTCTGCTGCATGCCAATATATTATGAGCAAATACATAAGATTTATTATTTTAAGGTTTAAAGGATATGTTTTACATAGGAAGATGTAGATTCATGATGAGCTTTTAAATTACTTTGTATATTTCAAGACAACCACAATCTCATACATGAAAATGCATTTTTGATGAGGTCAGGCTAATTTTTTTTAAATGCAGAGGACAATTTAAAACAAAAAAAAATGTTATGAAAACTTGAAGGTTCATGTCTAAGATAAGAAAAATTGAAGTATATGTTTTAATATGGTCCAACCTAATGAAGTATAGTTGATTCCATAAAATCAGAACCCTACACTTGATATAATATCGATCTTTAGCCAATCTAGGTCTGGGTTGGCTATGAGCTCAAGGCAAGCAAACACGATAAGGTTTGACAAAACCTTTAACCATCAGATTGGATGACTGTAGGTTTATTACATATCATTTAGAAAAAGAACCGACCCACTTATTACTTACTAATTGAGAACCAAAAAGAGAAGACGCTTTTGCAACATGAAACTGTCAATGATTCATCAAGTGGAATATGTCGCTCCAGGCCATAGGGAAACTGGAAAAGCTTATGCACAAAAATGTTTTATTTGGAGGAATATGTAGTTAAAAATTGTTTTTATGCAATTGCAAACTGAAGCCCGAAGGAAGACTAGCCACAACAGAAGAAGCAATTAGACGGTGCCTAGGGATCAGGGACCGCGTGCTATGCATTTACAATCTCAAAATCATCACTTACATATAATAACCATCCCTTCTGGGTTATTATAGAACCACAATCGTTTGCCTAGACTACACTTCCACCCAAACCATCGGATAACTATATTTCATTTAGTTCAATATAAATTGTTTTTTTATCAATTTGTTTGGGTGGTTAGTTAAATAGTTTATGCATACAGTAGACTAGATCGCCAGGTGTGATAAAGTTGTTAGGAAATGAAAATAAATTTTTAGGATTATATTAGAATGTCGCTAGCAGAAATTGTTGAATAAATCAGGATTTATTCAATAAAGTTCCTGTATGGTAGATCTTCGATGAGGGTGGTTCCATTCGGTATTGAATGTGTACATTCGCAAATCATATGGGATAAATATAAAAAAATTACGGAGATAATTAAACTATTCTCTAATATCATTAGTAAGAGAGAGACATGTAAATACTTCTATATTCTGTACGAAAGCGGCAATGATAATTAAGATGAACATTCTAAATTACTGAGTGGAACGGGAGGCGCAAGCTCGACACCGCGATTCCTCACATGTGAACAAATCTTCAGTGGCTCAAAATGAGGCATTAGGCCCTCCAGGTTTAAAACTAGGCCCAGGCCTTGAGGAAACCTTGGTCGTCCCTAAAAGCATTTTGAGAAAATGCTACATTGATCATTCATGCAATCACTTTTACATTTGGAACATGTTTTTTTTTGTTTTTGAGTATATAATTGTTAACTGAAATAAATACTTCCACAAAATTATGATATACTCTGCATATCCTTTTTTTTCATTTTCTCGGATAGAGTATGTACTTATATAGTAGAGTATTTATTCTACTGGAGATTTCATATGTTGGGTTAGGACTGTAGACATGACAGAATTTCTTGTTTGTTCCCACCATCATCCTCAGTGCTGAGCCACCTGTTTTGGTTCCTGGTCCTTCAACGTCCAAATCTTTATAGCCAATAGATTTGGATGTTTTTCAAATCTGAATTGGTTTAATCAGACTATGGTCTGACTACCAAATGCTAACCGTCACCATCCAGGCAGCTAGAACATTACGGACATTCACCCCTATTGGGTATCTCTCCATGCAGATATGAGAAGTCCTTAACTCCTTATGGTTGCGGCAAATATCTAGGGGGCAGTTATGAAGCACTGTTAATTCCTACGCGACTGGAGGATATTAACTGTCAATCTCAACTTATTCTTGATCTGGCATATTCAATTTTCACCGACTTTCCATTGTTTAGAGACCTGTAAATAGATCTCGAAAGCTCTAGAATATTTAGCTTGGCTTTGTAAATGATTTTGGTTGTTTGGTACAGCTAATAATCCTTTTGTTTGAGCTTTTATTGTTAGTAGGATCTCTCTTGTGGGAGGGCTAACCATCCGGAACATGCACTGGATCATTTTTCCGCTAGAATAATTAAATATTGTGTCTAAAAAACATTTCAATTGGGCTTGGCATGCCAGCCAAGCATGTTTGGCTACTTAGGGTACCTTCTCATTTAGGTTTTATCAGGTGCAAATAGCATGCAATGCTGCATCCAAAGTCTGCATACAAATTTATAAGATCTAACTAAGAAATATTCAAATCCAACCTTTCCTGAAATAAATATAAGTAAATGCAAATGGAAAACACCACCTGTAAATGTCATCCACAGTACTAACAACAGCCATGCGAGAGAACAAACCTGCAACATCAACAAAAACTTCTCGCCGGTAGCCTTTCTTCTTGCCCTTCAAAAAGAAAGCCAGTAGACCTATCAAGAAGAGACCTATGATTCCACCAATGGTACCAATTATGATGCCAATCTTTGAATTATTTGATCCTCCTGTCATGAAAAGAGGGCCACAGGTTTTGTTACATAGGAAATTTTTTCTCAACGTGTGCCAGAAGCTATTGCCTAAATTTATGCTTCCAATGCTACAAAAAAAAAATCTAAAAAAAGAAAAAATAAGATTTCCAAACCTGAATCAGAGATAGAAGATGCACAAGGGTTTGACGTATTGGAATCACAATTGAGATTGTTTCCTGTAAAACTGCACTAAGTAACCAAAATCATATCCATCACTAAGAGTTAGTGATAATATGAAAACATACAATAAAGCATGACTTCTGTACAGTCAAATTTGGTGCTATGTGTTATGATTTGGAAAAGAAAGTCATACTTATATTTTGCAATTTTAAAGAGATGATCAGGAATTTGACCACTGAGGTGATTGAAAGCCAGCTGCCTGCCAATAAAGAAAGAACAGCATATCCTTAAAATACAACCTAACAAACGTTAATATACTAATCAAAGAAGAATGAGGTCATGGGTCCATCTCCCATCATTTACCTTTTAAAAAAAGGAAGAAGTATGATGTCTATTTGTTCACCACAAAAACTATCATATATTTTCAACATTCATATGAAATTGCATCATAAATATTGATCTGCTTACACAGTATTTAGACTTGAAATATTTGAAATAGATTCAGGAATACTTCCGCTGAGATTGTTTTGACTCAAACTCCTGCTCAGATGAAATAAAAAAGAATCTTAACATAAAATAAAGACACAAGCACACACTTCTATTAATAAGGTAGTACAATTAAATACTAAAACTAACAAATGATAGTACTTACAGGATTTGAAGTTTAGTAAGATTCCCAAGTGAGTTTGGTATGACTCCCCCTAAGTTGTTATTTTCTAAGCTCAACTGTGTCAAACTAGACAAATTTCCGAATTCCTCCGGGATAATTCCAGTAAGATTGTTACCTGGCAACGACCTGCACATTGAATTCATATTAACAATTTATGATTTTATGAAAGTTGTTCCACAAAGAAATTTAAAAGAGTTCAGTTGAGGTCCAAATGGCAGAAGTTAAACAGTGCAAAGAGTTTCGGAGAACAGCAATTGTATGAGGATGTTCAAATAACTAATAGTACATGTTGAAGACTCATGATTAAACCAAATTCTAACATTCACGTGAATTAACAGATTCACTTGTTTTACTTGTAACAAATCAAATTTTGTTTAAAAGGCATATGACAAGCCTCCTGTTCATTCATATTTTGATTTTATTGTAAACAGTAGCTACAAAATGAAATGTACAGATATATTATGATTCTAACCAACATATTATTTGAAAAGGCACGTATTGTTCAATATAACGGCGGAAATTCTACAAATAGACATATTTAATAGTGGAAGGCATTACAGAATTGTTGAGAATGTAAATATTATAGGGAAGCTTGCAAAACAATATAGCCTGACAGTGTCTACAGTGACAGTCCAATGATAAGGCTTAAGCACAGTATGCAATTGAGTTTTTCTATTAAGAAGAAAATTTTTATAATTGAACGAGGAGGGATTCCCACAAAGAGCTTAGAGCTCTTCATGACAACTAATATAAGATGTGTAATCCTTAACAACCATTACACAGTTTCAATTTTAGTCACTCGACTTAATTTAAATTGCCAAGATTTTGCCAGACTTGGGTGATGAATTCAACTTCAAATCATGAAGCTTATCTATCAGTACTTTAAAAGAGAATAAAGAACAAGGTACGAAAGCATCTAGCGCTCAACCGCCCTCTCATAGCACACTAGGTTTTTATTGATGATGACAATAACCAACCCACGGGAACTAATTTGGCAAGGGTATCAGGGGCCAACATTACAACAATGTGTTAAACAAACCATTTCCATCACATCAAACACAGTAATACAGTTCCCCGAAAAACGAGGAAAATGCTAAATGTAAATCAAGCAACGTATTAACACCTTCCCTTCGCAATTAGACCATGTAGGTGTTATCAAGCATACCATATTTTTCTAGTTGTGCAATGTCCTTGTGACATATCGTAAGAAATACTCATTCACCACCCATCTCAAATACTATCTTGTAAAACCATACTAATGATCAATATTTGGAGGATGTTCAGCCCTTGTTCCAAAAAAAAAGGAACTCACCATTTCTTCGTCTGATCAATTAAGGATATATGATAACTCATACATTCATATTTTTTGCCCATTAAACCATACTTTTATCTACAATTATTGATCAACTTATCTATGTCTATTTGTTGTCTGTGGGACTAAAGAAACAATGAACACGATGTATAAGCCTATTTAGATCACTGTTATATGTGAAAATATAAATCTCTTTCTGGTCTGAGCATGAGTGATAAGGGAGAAACATAAACTTCCCGATCCCTTTGTTTACCTCTCATTTGACTACCTGTTACTGTTGCAGTTATTGGCAATATATGTTTTCCTAGTGCATACTAATTAGTAGAGTCTGGATTAATCAATGGTCATGAAAAGAAACACGCATCACATGTTAGTAAACCATGGTCAAGAATCTATTCATATATTGGTTAACTTGTTTAGAATCAAGAAATTTAAGATGGATGGATGGGAAAGATGGATGGATGGGAAAATTCAAAAATAGGTTTGAGAAAGTATGGAAGCATAGTTTAAGAGTAGTTTTAATAGAGGATGAACTGATTCACACTCAAAGGTGGTTTGGTCTTCTGCAAGGGGGGGAATTTATGAGGTTAAGGAGAAGACCTAAAAGGCGAATAATAATAGATTACAACAAATATTTTTTTGACAAGATTGGAAATAGGATTCTCGAAGAAGGCCTCGGGTTGTAGGGAAGAGGAAAATATTAATAACATTTGTGTTGACATGAGGGAAAGAACTTAAATGGTAGAATTTTAATGTCCTTGTACTACGCCGTTTTATTTAGCATCTGAATTTCAGTCATAACTTCAGTCAAATTTCAATAATAAAATTCTCCATGGAACACTTTTGGAAATGTAATCAACTAACTGCTTAAATTATGAACAATAGAAATGGATTTAGGGCCTAAAGAAATGTTGTAAAATGAAAAATTATATTTAAAAAAAAAGAATCAAAATAAATTTAAAAAGACAAATTTGGAAATCAGTAATGTTGATCAATTCCTCCACTCAGAAATTAACTCAAACAGAGATGCACCAGCTAGAATTCACATTAACGTACAGGACAGTGAGATACTTGAGCACGCCAATTTTAGGAGACAAGGTACCCGATGATGCTACAAAGGACAGTGTGCTGTAAACAAAAAAAAAAGAGAGGGAATCATGTTAGCTTCTTTTAACATAAAAGCTAATGTGGAATCATTCACCATACTGAAGCATGAACAATAAATAACAGATATATAAAAGAAACTTACACAGTAGTGACATGTTTGTTTTCATCACATAAAACAGAGGTCCAGGTACAAGGATCAACTTGATTTTGATTCCAATCTTGAAGTTGAGAATCCGGGACCTTCAATAGGGTCTTCATTGCAAAGAGGGCATCTCCTGAGAAATGTAGGAAAAAAACATATCAGGGTGAGGCGAAATTTAATTATTATTATTTTTTTTGAAAAAAAAATGTATGTTAACAGACAGAATATTAGGTGCAGGTGATATAGACATTGTTCCTACCATGTTCTCCTTCTCAAGAGGCTACCTGTGTATCCAGGTTCTTCTTCCTAACATGTTACCATAGGATGTGATTCATGGATAATTCTACATGCATAAATATGTAGGCCAATTCCATGAAACCTGACTTGTATAAACACACAGAAATTGTATTACAATAAGTTAACCTACTGTACTACCATTAACTTGTGTGTGTGTGTGTGTGTCAAACCAGTTTTGCCACGAATCAAATATCTTTATATTTAAAGATTGTAAGGTTTTCACATTGACATAATATCATGGAATGTCCATATATAGTTTGAGTGATAAATAAAATAAACATATGCATTAATATTTGAGATAATATTAAACATCCTAGATATTATTTGGGATTATGTGGCTTGTCTTGTGATCGTATTTTAAAAAAATGAAACTAATTATTTGTTATCATCTTTCTATTTAAAAAAATCAAATCTGGATCCCAATTAAAATAGTCATTCTTCAATTGGAGATTTTAATAACTCTACTCCCTAGAAACTCCAAAAAATACAACCTGACTTGCTCACACTCTAAATTCTCTCTCCATATTACATATAGTGTCATATTTTGTTCGGATGGCACATTCTCTCTGCTACATATAGTTCAAACTCTATATTCTTTGTTAAATATCACATCTGAATGTAATTGTTCTTTGTGGCACTGTGTTTATAAAAAATAATTTTAACACATAATATATCACGTGATTTTTAGAAGTACATGCATTTATTGTTTTATTTAATGATTATTAAATTGATATATCATTATCATTATCTTATTTATATGTAACTTGGATTGTTGTACCAAGGGCTTTCGGCATGTGCATAAAACTAGTGTGTGTGTGTGTGTGTGTGTGTGTGTGTTACACCCAAACATAGTAACACATTATAGTAAATTACAATATGAAAGGTCTGGAGTCTCCTTGCGCAATGAGAAAACCTTTTATTAAATTATGTTTCTCCTCTCCTTTGAATTGATGAAATTGTCATTTTTAGACTCCCATCAAAAAGTTTGGTTCCGGGAGTCCATAAAAAAACAGCCAAATATTTGGTTTGTGCCAAAATCCGATACAATCCTGTAGAAAGATTTATGACAAATTTTGCAAGCCCTCATGTACTGGCTTTTGCTTTTGCTTTTGCACGGGGGGAAATATCCAGTAGCTCATGACAAGATGATTTTTAGTGTAATGTACCTGTGTTTACCTTCTCTGCAAAACCAAATTTAGGTACTCCCCCTTCATCATATACAATGGACAACTCAAAACAAAAATTGAACCATCCATGTGCCATTACACAATGGTGAACATCCATAATTAATCCCCAGCAAGGGACCCAACCATTTTCTTCTTTCATATATTAACACCCCCCCAAAAATTGCTAAGCACACCTAGCTAGATATCAAAGACGATTGAATGAGGTTGTGGAGTAAAATCTAAAACAAGCTAGCAATGACTTCTATGTTTGAACAGCAATCTTGCCGACTGGGGTCAAAAACTCTATTGTACTTAACATCAACGTTAGAGAAATAGGCCAAATAATGGAATCATGTATTGTTGATTCAAGTAAAAATGTGATACAAACCAGAACCCTCCATACCTTGATAATCAGAAGCCACAAATTGATACAAAGAAGCCAATACCAAAAACCTGTAAATCAGCTCCATCATTGTAGAGATGATGAACCTCCTTGAAAAACTCAGATCTAGTTGAGCATCTTCTTTTGGAAATCTGTCATTTTCTGAAAAGAAAACAAAATCCTAAGAATGATACACATAAAGTCCCTCAAAAAAAAAAGACACATGATATACAGATATAGTATGTGCATGTTACAAAACTTTTTTTCTTTACATGGTATGGTATCTATCACAATAACCAGTTGAGAATCAGGAAAAATCAATATCCACAAAAAACAATTTATATCCAAATTATTTCCAAAGTATAATTGATGGAGACCAACTTATGTAAACAAATTGCACATCTGAGATCTAATTGGTTTAGTTTTCATAAATTTTTTAGTGTGAGATGATGGATTTCGTTGAGCAGATAATTGGTTTTCCTAAAAGAGTCTAAACATTTAAAGCTCAAAAAGAGAAAATGTCCTTTGAATGCTACATTCAGGTCATAGGCATGTAACGCATAGTTATATAAATTGAGCAGTTCCTCAAGATTGGAATACCACGAAAAGCTTAGATACCCCAATATCTTGTTGTATTTTCACAAAAACGAAATCACCCATTTCACTCCATCCAATCCCCTCACCAGAAGATCCCCAAAATCCCATTTCAAGTTCAAACAAAATTCAAGGCTTTCACTGCTCCAGACACAAAACCCAATTTGATTTCTAGGTTCATACCCCAAAGACAACCTCTAACAACATAAAAACATCAACAAAACACAATCAAACAATAACAAGCCCAGTTTCAAGAGAAACCCAGATGTTCCCAAAAAACAAAAGACAAAAAATATATTCTGTCAAAAATAAACAACATACGAACGCATGGGGTGTATATATGTATAAATAGAAGAGGGAGTAGAGAATACCTTGAAAGAGATCAGATCAGGCAGAAAGGGAAGGTCGATTAGAACAACTTCACTTAAGACTTAAGAGAGCTGATTCAGTGAAATTGTAAGAATGGAAAAAAAACCGACGGTCAAATCATGTTTTTTTTTTCTTTTCGCGACAAAGGCGGCTTTGAAGAAACTCACTGGGTCTCCAAGTCGGACACGGGACTTGTTTTTCTTTTCTTTTAGTTTAATCGAAAGCGAAGTCTCAAAACTACCCATTTTAATAGGGTATAATATCTAATACCGCTTTCTTTTCGCGTCTCTGAAACTAGATTCAGGTTGACAATCGGTAAAAACGAATCCGTCGGTCTGACAGGTGAATTTGATAATTCACCGGTCAAAAGTTCCTGATTGCTCATTTTGGGCCCCAATTGGATTAACTAAAAGGAAGCTTTTATCAGTGGCTTTTAAAATATATATATAAATCCAAGAGTGCTTGCCAGCATTACATGTGCCTAATTAGGGTGCGTTTGGTTGCACGATTGCAAAATTGATTCTGCAGATTGATTTCACAGGAAGCTCACTTTCTCAGCTTTTTAAAATCGTAGCTTTTAGACACTATTTGCCTGCAATCGCTGGGTTTAAAATTGCGATTGTAAAACTGTTTGGTTGCACGATTGTAAACGCAGCTTTCTGCAATCGCAAACGCTGCACAATCGCGCAACCAAACGCACCCTAAAAGATGTTTATATTTCATTCCTGGGTTTTTTATTTTTTAATCCCATAAACTATATGATTTAGTGTTCGATTTTTCAATTCTTCATATTTTAGTTAAAGTCTGTAGATTTAAAGGGTATATTTTTTATTAGTCTCTAGGAGGGACCTATCACTAAATAATTTGGTTTTTTTTAAATCCCTCCCCTAAGAAGGAACATATCATTTAAATATGACGACTTAAACTGAAATATAAAAAAGTGAGGAATCGATTAATAAATTATATAGTTTCTGGGACTTAAAAATAAAAAAAAACCTTCTTTATTTAATGTGCTTGTCCTTTTGTTTTGAAAATATCATTTGTCTTTATCCTCATTCTTAAACACTCTCATCTAATTAATTCAACTTACGAGTGAGTTCGGCTTTATGTGTGGGTTTGGCATCTCGATTTAGAATGATTTTAGTTTTTTAAAAAGTTAAAAGTTTAACATCAGTTACCAAATGTTTACATGAGATTTTGTTAAAAGACTATATTTCAAAATATGTGTTTCATAAAATAACTTATAACATTATATCCTCAAAAACTTTGTATAAAACAATTAAAAATCGATATAACTCCCTGTAAACTTGTCAAAATCGATTTAGGTCCCTGTAAAATCACAAAATCGTCACAGATCCTTGTATTATTAAAAAAATGCCGATTAAGTCCCTACCGTTACATTGACAAACCAATGGCTTGGTTAACTTTAACCATACCTGTAAAATGACGATAAAACCCTCGTATCTTTCTGAATATATTATGAAAAATCTCCTTAAGTCTCTGTATTCTTGATAAAATCACAAAAAGTCCCTGCAAAGTTCAAAAATCACAATAAGTCCCTACAAAGTTTAATAAATTGTTGATTTAATTCCTGCCGTGACCCTGTTAACTCACATGTGGTTAATATTAATCAAACAAATAAATTTATTAAAACACACCTCATATCTCTCTCACTCAGTTCATGTATCATACTAAGTTTATATATGTTGTTTAATGTATCAGATATGGCAGTTATACATCAAACCAAGTTTTTATATGGTGTTTAATGTATTAATTTTATATAGATTTTAGGGACTTATTGCAATATATGGTGTTTAATATATCAGAATTCTAAGTTTATATATGATGTTTAGATAAGCTGTTGTATCCATAGGAAGCCCCGAATGCGCATTTGGCTTTACAGATGAAATGAATCCAAGGGCTATTTTTTTACCATTGATAAGCTTCCAAGAGGGACGAGAACACTGAAAAATGAGGAGTATTTTTGTCTTCAAAAAGGAATAAATATGATTTTCTAAATGTTTTGGAGGACTAAATCCAATTTTATACAGATTTCAGAGATCTATTGCAATATGAGGGCAATTTCAAAATTTCACTTGGCTCAAGGGCATTTTACTCATTAACTCAGTAACTCATTTCTCTCCGAGGGTTGACCCCTACAGGGTAAAGTAGTCTCTGCGAGGCCTTAGCCCCCTAACAGGGGTTGCCCCTTCCTAGCATATTACAACTTTGTTGAAACTTGTTAGAACATTGTGAGAACTTTGAGTCAAGAGATATGGAAGAAATATTCATGCCAGTTATATCAAATATGCTACGCACCTACGATTTTCTTTTGTATTATTTTATTCTAGAAGAAGAGAAAGCGAGAAACGATGGAGAAAGAAGCCGTGAAGTGAGACCTCTTATGTCGCCAGAAGGCAAAACTTTCCTTTTTTTCTTTTCTTACAGTCAGTTGAACCTATATCGAATAAATTCGACGAGTGGAAAAAGGTTACGAGACTTTTTGACGGGATTTTAGACTCGATAAGTGATACGATCGTTAGTCGTCACCACTTTATGCTGCATACTGATTTTCCGGAGGGCTAGGGGAACGGGCGTACTCCAAAAAGGGAGCCCGAGACCCGAAGCCAAACAGAGATAATAAATGCTCGAAGAGACAACTTAACTGAGCTACATGAATAAACTAAGAAAAGTAAATTAAAAATATACTGAAAGTAACAACTTTAATCCCGACAGGGAAAATAGCCTCGCAGAGACCACTTCTACCCCGAAGGGGCAACCCTCGGAGAGACAACACTGAGTTAATGATCAACTATCGATAAGAAATGAGTTAATGAGTTAAACAAGACTACATCAATACTGAGTTAATGAATTCTTTATAAGGCAGATAAACACTCCAATAAGAGAGATACGAAGTCATAATCTTAATAATAGAGGTTTATTCTTCAACAACGTTGTCTTAGATAAGTCAGCTCCCCAAATATCCTTCTTACACTTTGGAATTGCCATCCTTCTTGGCTCCTTCATCGATCCACCCAGGCCTCGTGAGAAGTAAAGAAGCGAGTCTATTATCTTACCAAAGGAGTAAGGGTGACCGGCTCTTACTCTACTATGTATGGTAAAGCCAGTGATTTGGTAAGAGGTTAAACTAGATCTCCTCCATGAAGGGAATAAGCCAGAGGTTAACAGAGTAGGATAAAAGAGGCTTTTGAAGGCGTCAAAATATGACTTTTCAAAAGTTTTTTTTTTTAGTGCTTCGCACTCTCGTGAGGTTCCGTCACTAAATATAATAAGTCTATTTTTTCGAAATCGAAAAAGACCTATATCGATTTACTCACTTTTGTAGGGACTTTTCGAATACTAGTTTCATGGATTCCGTTACCCGGACGGAATATTCGCAGCATATACCTTTTTTAAAAAAACTTTTAACTCGGGGACAAAAATTGTTAACTCGGGCAAAATATAGGGACCTATATCGATTTTGTGATTTTTACAGAGACTTAAACCGATTTTGACAAGTTTACAGGGAGTTATATCGATTTTTCCCTTCTTATTAGTCCCTGGGAAGGATCTATCACTAAATAATTTGATTTTTTTTAAATCCCTCCCCTAAGAAGGAACATATCATTTAAATATGACGACTTAAATTGAAATATAAAAAAGTGAGGGATCGATTAATAAATTATATAATTTCTGGGACTTAAAAAAAAAAAAAAACCCTTCTTTATTTAATGTGCTTGCCCTTTTGTTTTGAAAATATCATTTGTCTTTATCCTCATTCTCAAACACTCTCATCTAATTAATTCAACTTACGAGTGAGTTCGGCTTTATGTGTGGGTTTGGCATCTCGATTTAGAATGATTTTAGTTTTTTAAAAAGTTAAAAGTTTAACATCAGTTACCAAATGTTTACATGAGATTTTGTTAAAAGACTGTATTTCAAAATATGTGTTTCATAAAATAACTTATAACATTATATCCTAAAAAACTTTGTATAAAACAATTAAAAATTATTTTTTCAAGCTGTGTTTTCAAATGCACTTTGTAAAACTGCTAAATTAATGTAAGGGTCATGGGCGTGACATTCACTATCTTTTGTGGGGGATGGGGGGACTTTTAATCATCCACTATCTTCTACTTTCCTTTGTTTTTATCTTTTCTTCTCTTGTTTTTCCTTGGGTTGTACTCCTTTTAAGTTAATGCAAAGAAGTGGCTCGTCTGTTAGTTCATTTTTTTTATAAAAAAAAATGAAAGGGTCATGGAAAGAAAGGTGTAAAACAAATAAATTATTAAAAAATTTGTATAAAAAATAAATTTATTATTAAACTCTTATAAATTATTACATTTATTATTATTATAAGACCCCTTAAATTTTTGGATTGTTTTCAGCAAAACACCCAGACGTCTTCACTTATTGAAACCATTAAAAATGATGCATAGATAAAACTCCACCGTTAAATATGGGGGGGGGGGGTGTTTTGTTCTATTCTATTAGTCTCCGTTTGGATAGCGGAATTGAGTTATTCTGGAATAGATAATATGCTAGTATAGATAACAAATCTACATGAATAAGAGATTTTCTGTTTAGTTGTGTTTTTTTATTCTCATTGAAAAATGTAAGAATAAAGGTTGAGTTGTTTGATTGATAAAGAATAAAATATAAATAAAGTGTAAAAAAATTGATTTGACATGTGGGCTATAAGAGGTATTGATAGATGATTTGATGTGATAAGATGTAAAAAGTTGATTTGACATGTGGGCTCATGGAAATTGATAAACTGAGTGTAGCTTATCTTAGGGGTTACACAGAATTGTTATACTCTCTTATACTCGTTTAAACTGGCTTAGTAATACCAAGTTATACTCTGCAAACAAACAACCATTTTTCCTATCTATTCTTATATCACCCTTATACTACTCTTATACTCGCTTATTCCATTTCCAAACGGGGGCTTATAGTTCCTCAGCCCGAATGATCCACCTACTAAAAACTAGTAGATTGGTAGACACAAATATCTATATATGACTTGGTATATATGTTGTCGGAATTTTATATGATAAAAAATTGCATGTCTTTTTTTACAAATTAAACATCTCTAGCCGTTTTGAGGAGTTTGACATTGAATCGTTTTTTCTAATTGCATACATTTAAGTGTTTTAATGCATGCATGCATGGATGGAAGTAATATGAGTGAGTTATCAATGAATCATTGCTTGCATTCGTAAGTCCTACCTTCATTATTTAATGGAGGATGAGAATTAAAGGGGTAAAACATTTCATCTTTTTAAACGTTAATTTGTTAAGCTTATAAATAGTCCAGTGCTCCTCTACCAAGAGAGAGCATGATATATGTGTGATTTTATATCCAACCAGTGTGTACTCTCAAACCACTCACTAGAGAATAGCCTTCACTTCTCACTATGCAGCCTATTTAGTTTGAAGAACCAGTTTGGTTTGATCACTTCAGCCAACAATAATTATTCATTTTTTGTTCTTATATGGTTTTCTAAGATCTGGGCATATGAAATGATCGCAATCCGTTCACCGTAGTTTTTCGTAGCTTGTACCCCTGAAAAATAAAGCCCATTGTGGTCATATCTCTCTATAGTAGAAGTCATTCAACCATGTGTATAAAAGAGCCTTATTCACTAAGGATAGAGCATTTCCATTCGCTTCTACATTATACTTTTCTAATCCTAACTCTTTTATTTCATTTTTTAATATATATTTTAGAGTATGCATGACATGATATATATTTGATTTTATATTTTTAATGTGATAATTATAAGCATTTGTGTTAACATAATATTTGTTTGTTACACACAATATATGTTTGATAAAAAATTTATACAATTGGTACACAACGATACGATAAAAGGTACGATTGCTACGCAATGATCCAAAATAAAATAAATTAATACGATTGGTATAAAATGGTATAAAATAGTACATTAGCAAATACGAAATTGTGTGAAATAGTGTGATTGGTACTAAATGATGTTACATCATACAAAATGGTACAAAATTTTTAAGAATTTAAAGAAATGATAGGCAGGGGGTTTTAAATAATTTTCTATTTAGAAGAGGCGAAAACTAAATAACCCTAATTGTTTGAGTTTTTAATAAGATGTTATAACTCATTTTTTGTAGGGGATTTCCAATAATTCACTTGTTTTAGAATGGGGTGGAAACTAAAAAATCCTTCTATAAAAATCAAGAATTCTAATTCTCTTGTTAAACAAATGGGAATCATATATCCAGGGATCCATCAATTCTTCTCAGTTTTTAATAAGAATTTGGCACTTATATTGGAATTCTAATACTCTTGTATCAAGACAAAACAAAAACGGGAAAACGAGATTAAGGGTGCGTTTGGTTGCGCGATTGCGCTGCGATTGCGATTACAGGAAGCTGTGTTTGCAATCGCGCAACCAAACAGTTTTGTAATCGCAGTTTTAAACCCAGCGATTGCAGGCAAATAGTGCCCAAAAGCTGCGATTTCAAAAAGCTGAGAAAGTGAACTTCCTGCGGAATCAGGTTTGCAATCGCAGATTCCTGCAGAATCAGTTTTGCAATCGCGCAACCAAACGCACCCTAAGTCAGTGTTAGATCCTCAGTTTTTGTTGATTCTCGATGAGAGACTGCCACGCGTATTGTCAACATCGAGAATCACATCTTGACAACACACTGAATTTTTTAACTTGGTTACAAAACTACAAAATTGAGCATTACTTGAGCATCATGTAATTCAACAAGAAGATAATATTTGTAGCTTTTCTATATGAGATAGGCATCACCTCTATGGAAGTAAAATCATATACTCATTCCTCAACTCTCGTCTATGTCGATCTGCCATTTTTAGAGAGCTTTAATACCAAAAGAGAAAAATTGTTTTCACCCTCTTAAATTTAGCCAATGGTGTGGTTTTTTCTCTTGTATATTTGTGTTGACGAACTACAAAAAAAAATTGTTTGTCCCTTGTCAAGAACCAATTTTTTTTTACATGATTCACACTTGTAGAATCCCAACCAAGCTTTGAAAGTGGAGCAACAGAATGTCATCTTTTGCGATGGGTAAATGATGGATGTACTCATGCATCCAGTCTTTTTTATACACTGTTTGAATAGAGGGTTAGTACCAGGATAGACTTGAATAAGCTCGAATAATGTAAAAAAACATGTTTGGATTGATGGAATATAATAAGCTGGTATTTGAATGTCAGTGTAAGCTGAAATTAAGTGGTATAACCATTCCATCTCCTCTAAAATTAGATTATTCCAGACAATAAAATAAGTGGACTCCACTATCGAATCAACTGTCATCACTACTTATATATAAATTAAGGACCCACAGGTCAATTTTTTTTATATATATTTTATAAATCATTATCCACATTCAGTGACGGCTTCATAAATTTTTATAGATGAGGTAATTTAAAAACATAAGTTTTCTTTTGAAAATAGAACAACAACTTATATTAATAAAAAATTAACCATCAAATAAAAGAGAAAGGATTTCTAATATGTAAATTTTTTTTATTTGGGGGTTTTAAATATATAATCTAAGTTTGACATGATTACCTGGTAAGCTGGTGGGGTTACTAGTGGGCGGGGTTGTCATGGTTTGAAATGGTGACAGTAATAGTTTGATTTTATTTTTAAATGTGATGGGGTCAATTGACCCCACCACAATACATGTGATGCCGCCCCTATCTATATTTTACTCATAATTTATTCATGATCAACCAAATAATAAAAATTCTATCATTACGTTTTTTAACAAGAATAACTAAAAAAACATAATTAAACAAAAAAATCATTTACTCGACTGATGTAGTTATAATAGTTATAAACCCTCAAATATATTTCACCTACCACAGTGGTCATCCTGTCACTGTGTCTTAATAATGTGATATTCCCTGGGAAATATATTGCATCTTTTCTCTCCCATTTTCCATCTTTAAACACATCACCACCATGATGTAGTCTGACTTGCATACCTCATCTTCTCTCCTCCCTCCATAAATTTTTTTTTTTTGGGGGGGGGGGGGTGGGGGGGGTTTCCCATAAGGATAACGTAGGTTCGCTCCTGGACGTGAGTCCGATGGATGATGGATCTGACAGAAAAAGATGGATTGCTCAAACAGAACTTTGAGATCGTCTGTCGTATATCCTCCTATATGTAAATTTAAGTGGGAGAGTGATGCAGATATCATAGTCACAAATTACACAAATTACATGGAAGGACGAGATCAAATGGATTAGAAAAGAAGAAAACATCTTGATCGTTTAGGAATACCGTGACTTTAAATGGTTATAGCTTGCAAACCGTATATCAGAATCGCTATTATGATATGTTCACGCGTTTGTATTAACGAGTCCTACCAAAGCTTTATACCACTACACTAAATTTTGGAACGATTTGAGATCGTCTTGGAGATCAAATCGACAGTTCAATGTTATTTTTACTATCTTTAGTAGTTTTCTAGTTTATTATGATTTGTTTTCGTATCTTAGAATCTAGATTTGGATTTGAATTTAAATTTGAATTTAAATATTAATTAGGATTTAATCAGAATTTATATGTGATTTGAGTTTGTTAGAGAGATTTGTTGAAAGGTCACGTCTAGCCCCACCACTCAATCCCACCACTTTTTTAAAACCACCGGTCTTACTTTTTGTCATTCTTAAACACACCACCTTTTATATTCTAAACTAATCAAACTCTAAATCCACACCCTCATTTTTTTTCACGGTTCCCCTCTCTCTCTCTCTCTCTCTCTCTCTCTCTCCCTCTTCGTCGCCGACCTTCCACCATCTTAGTACGGAGAGGAGGATGACTACGACTCCTCGTGTGATGCCGATCGAATCGCATGTTCGACAAGAAACCCACATCGGGGATCGATCTCCGATCTATTTCGATGCAACCCACATCGATCGGAAAGATCGGGTCTTTGCAAGACCCAGCCGTCGAGAGGGATATTCGGCACCTCCCCGATAAGATTCCTGGCACAGGGGATGCGGCGGAACTCGAAAGAGAAGTATTGATAGAAAAGCTTGATATCGGTCATTGTTTACAAGAGATTTCGAAGTCTCTGTTTTTTTCTTTGGAGTTCTGTTGCAAGAACATTATTGTGAACAATGATTATGAAGGAATCAAATTTCTTGATTGGATTGAACTTCAATAATAATTTCTTAAAATGGGTTCCATTTAAAGCAGGTTTTTTTTCTCCAAAGATATGAGGCTTTATTAATGGTTTTAACAAATATCTTTGTTTGAATTGAACTTTGTTCAATGTTTGGAATTTGTCTATCGGCTGCCGCAAGTTCCTTAATAAAAAATAAGGTTCGACTAAGAAACTATCGAGTAAACCATTCCAATTCGACAGGCTTCTGTCGATCGATTTTGTCCAGTTCGATTGAAGGTCAGTCGACTGGATGAAGCATAACCTTTTTTGGTCTACCAATTCGACAGGATTTACATCGACAGATCACTCCTACTTCGCCAAGTCGGAAGTCGATCATATTCATCCAGTTCGACCAATGATCTATCGAAGAAGTTTAGATCATGGTCATATTTGGCCTACCAATTCAACAGGTTACAAGTCGAAGTCTCACTCCAATTTAGATAGTATGTATGTTAATGGTCTGTAATGCACAGCAAACACCACCAAAGCACAACAAATCAAAATCAAATAAAACAAAATAAAAACCCAAAAAAGAAAACACAAAATCCATAAATAAAAACCAAACCTTGGACAGTTGGACCTCGTCACCGGCTTCGGGGGTGTCCCCAGCCCTTGCCCTCCTTGAGGACTTATTGAGCCCCTGCTTCTCAATCTCCTTCTCCTCGCCCACTTTTAGCGCCAGCCCTAAGTCCATGTCATCCGGCATCTCACCCATCATGTCGTCCCCCTTGGGTATGTCGAAGTCGTCCTCCATTGAAGGTCGGAGCCACGAAAAAAAAGGAGATTGAGGAGGAAGTGAAGGAAAAAGTGAAATGGTGGGGTTGGCAGTAAAACACAACTTTTGTTTAATTTTTTTGATGGTTGGGGGGATCAATGAAGTGAGTGGGGATAGACGTGCCCTTGTTGAGATATTTTTTTTGCTTTGCAAAAGGATAAGATGAACAAAAAAAAAAAAAAGCAACTTGTTGAGATATTAGTTTGTTAGACATGCCCTTGTTGAGATATTAGTTTGTTAGGAATCTCTCATCTATAAATAGTCTTGTAATCACATAATTAATTGAGACTTGATTATTAGAATTTATTATTTTTTGGTTTTGTTATTCGTGGTGAATATGTAGAGTTCTATCATTTGATATTTCTTCAAGAATCAACAGATTATTGAAGCCTAATGTCTCTCCTCCCTCCCCCCTCCCTTTCTTCACATTTTTTCTGGAGAACCTAAATGAATTATATGGTTAAAGTTTTAAATGCGTGTTTTGAGAAAAAGAGGAAGCCACATATACATAGGCTAAAGCAGAAACCTAAAGGAAAAATCAATGATTTGGTACCTAATAAAGATCCATATTGTTTTGGAAAAGTGATAAAGTGAACCTCTTTGCCTTCACTACGAGATTTTTATGGAGGTGTGGGACAGTATGACCATAATTGCAATCAGCTTGTTATGTTACCAGCACTTTATCTTTGTTTAATTATCATGTGAATGGTGGTGCAAAAATTTACTCAAATGTATCTTTCAGTATTATTTCTACGCTACATCCAGAAAACCAGAAAAGGGATACGTTGAAATACAATGTTAAAGTCGGAAAATAATGATATGGTCGGCCGGTAAATATATAATAACATTATTATATTTAAAAATGTTATAATAATAAATAGTATAGTTTTATATGTTATGTATACTCCTAATACATTATAACTTAGAATAAAGTAAGAAGAGTAAATCTTACTAATCGATTTGAAGAATATAATTTGTTCTGAAAATGGTGATCAAGACTAGAGGTGCGTTAAAATTTTGTGAAATTTCAAATTAAACTATCATCCCGAACAATCAGTTTTTTAAAGTGACACTCTTTGTATCATTTTGTGAAACAGATACAGAAATGATCAAAGACCCATGTATGACCTGACCCAAGAAGGATCTGACTAAAATCAAGAAGGTCATGACCCCCCTGACCCATGTCAAGAAGGGCCAAACCCTCAGTATTATATTGAAGATCGAATTTAGCTTAAAAAAATAACATAAATTTTGCGTTTAATTTATATAATATACCTACCAAACTTTTCCATATCTTTCAAACCACGATTCTGAGCATGTCTCCTGGAAGAGAGAACTGCAATCCAATTGCTATCCACCTCAAATAATTTGTGTAATCCAGTGATTTCGGTCCAAAATACACCTAATTAAAACCCAAATATCAGCAGTTACTGAGTTTACAATGGAAAAAAAAATCCTAATGCATGAATGCAGTTAGACATGAATTCAGCAATGCTCATACTCGTGATATCCCTTCAAGTGGAAATTTTGACACATCATTGATTTGTCCGATGTTTCTGCATTTGCTTAAAGCACCGGGCATATACAGAGAGAGACTGGGCTATTATTCCCACCATTTGAATGTGACTAGTTACTGTTTAGTCTGTGATTTATTCCATCACCTTGATAGTCCCCCCCAAAAGCAGATTAAATTAATGAAAAGTTCTATATATCTTAGGTTGCTCGTTTCATCTGAGCAGCTATATATATAAATATCTCCTAGACAAATTAAACTGAGGAGATAAAAATATCTGAGACATGTCATTGGAAGCTTTAGCCATGTCTGGTGCAAACTGTGATGAAGTGTGTGTTGAATTTGTTAGTGTAGAGACAGAGGAACCGCCGGCGCACCTTTGGTACTCCGGTGATGATGGAGGTGAAGCATTGAAGAGACAACATGAGAGGGAGATAAAGGAACACCTGAAGGCTTGGGCCAAGGCCGTGGCCTCGCTCTCTGTCTCGACCGTGCTCAAGAAGTAATACTTAATCAGGGCTATGTTTTTATGTTTCCTTTGTTAATGCATGGACATCTTTCCATTCAAGTATTTTTTTTTCTTTAATTTTTAGTCTTCATATATATAATTCTTTGTTTTCTTATATTATTATATCAGGTTCTTGATGGTAGTGGTTGTTCATATATATATACACCTTCAAAATGAAGTTGTATAATATTAGAATTTAGAGGTGGTAAATGCAGTGTTTTAAAACCCGACCCGACCCGTTCGGTTGAACCGGATAAATCTTCATCAATTTTGAATTTCAGTTCGGTTTACCTTTAGAACCCGATGAGATAAAAAATCGATAAAACACAGTCAACCCAGCAGTTGAACTGATGGTTTTTGTGAACTGGTTACATGTTGATTATATTGAATGGTTTTTTATTTGTAAAAATTGTGATTGATCATTTATTAAATTAAAATATGAAATGTAATAAAAAAATTTAGATTTTATATACTAAAATCATGTTATGATGTTAAGTAAAAGCTTTATCCAAAGATTTTCTAAAATATTTCATAATTTTTATTTTGTAATGATAATTATTATATTTTTTATATTATAATTATGTCACAATTCAAATCCGGTTGACTCAATAATTGAATCAGTGACCCATTTTGACGACCCATTCATTTTTTCGATTCATGATGATTGGTTTTTAAAACATTGGGTAAATAACTTAAAAGTATAAATGTTGAGACATTATTCAAAAGTGAAAGGATGAAATTCTTTTATCTAATTGGTTACAATCTACCGACAAAAAAAAATGGTTACAATCAATTTGTGTTACTAAATTATATTGATCAAAATTTATGTCATTGGATCAAGAATCTTTGTAAATTGTCAGCTGCAACAACAATTGAACTCTTCATATTTACCATGCAAGGAACATTAATATTTTATCGATGACCAACCACTTCCAATTCCATATAGAGAAAATTGATTATGTTTTGCTCAGGATACTTAATCCTCCTCCCATTAAAGAGTGGTTATTTTATCAGTGTTTTTTTTATGAGAAAAGGTAGATCTTATTACCATCACCAGAGCGAATCTATGACACATTTTTGGGGTGGGCTGAACTAACAAGAGAGGCTTTTTGAGGGGGCGTTGTTATATTCAGTTTTTATTTTACAATTCTATATACTTCTATTGAAATACAATGAAGTATATGTCTCGTTAGACGATGTAACTCATTAAATATTTTTTACACTTATTAAAAATTGATTCATTCAACTCAAAATGGAGCGATATACAATTTTTATTAAAACATATATATTATTAGACGATGTTTATTATTTATAAAAATGAAAATATGTGTGGTCTAAGTTTTGTAGGTAAGTGAATCTAACATTTTTCTTTTTTGGATAAATTTAGATTTACAAAACAATGATATTTTGAGATTTGTCTAACAAAAATATGGGTTGAATTGGTATTTTGAGATTTTTTTAAATAAAATATGGACGGGATTGTACTGTGGTTTTTATAACAAAACTGAATTGAGCAGTTATTTTAGAATTATTTCAGTCTCTCTTGGGTCTGCCATGACCATCACTTATATATTATAAAAGAGTTACAAATTCCAAGTGGTGTGAGAGGATATGAAAAAATATTAAAGGATTAAAAAAATCATAGAAATAAATACAAAAAAGAGATGCCAAGGGGAGGGAGGTGGGGCGCACATAATTAGGCGGGTGTCTAATTTCGGCCCAGTGATCCCACCCTCCCAACTTCACAACATTTATTTTGAGATGACTACTCTGTTTTGAGAGATAGGGATCCCCCTCATCTCGGCGATGTCGCGCCCCCACTCATATATGAAAAAGTTCACCATTTCCCTCATGTTTTTCACATAGATCATGGAGTTCTTAAAAATCTTCTCGTTTCTTATCCAACGAATGGCTGACGTGATCGCCGTTATGATCGATTGCAAAATAGAGTTAGTGATTCTCGAGTTGTCTGGCCGACGTAGGTCCTTCCTAGAGACCCAAATTCCCTCGATATTGAGGAAAGAAGGCCTCCAATGTTTTTTACTTGAACAACACTTGTATGCGTGGAATAGTGATATGCGACAACACTGCATTGATAAGTACGACATCGAAAAGGAGGTGCCTAGTGTAACCATTTGTAAAATGATATTTATGTTTTAATGAAAATTATATATCATTTCATTTTGAATTGAATGAACACATTTTAACAAACGTCAAGTATAAAAAAAAGTTATCGAGATATATAAGGGAGGTATATAACTCGTTGAAAGACTAACAAGGTATATAAGGGTCAACCACGAGGTGCTAGTTAGGTCGTTGGGTGATGGGCGGCCCACTCCATGATGGCACCGCTCGTGCACCCGCGGATAAGAAGTCTCCCCTGCAACCAAGCTTGGCCCTATTCTGGCTCTCTTTTGTTCTTCATTTGTTTCTCCCTACCTTTCTTTTTCTGCATTTTAGTCAGTTTTGTAACAACTTTGTTTCGTTATAAAATATATTACATTGCCTAAAAAAAAGATTTATATATAGGACTGTTCGTGAGACTATCCACAGGATCACATGTAACAACACTCTAAAAAAAAATTAATGTATATGTTTAACCGATAAACTTATGAAGGTGGCTTGCAGAGATATAGATCACAATTAGAACATGTGGCATAGGCACTGAACACGCATAAAGTAGCTAATCTGGATGTTGATCTAATTTGTTTACTTGTCTTGATGATAACAGAAAGAATATCATGTTTCAAACGCAACTTAATTTCCTTCGGGCTCTGGTACAATGAATAATATAATATTACAATTTACAAGTGAAACAAATGAAGCCTCTTTTTTATTGTACCACATAATTCATACAATTCACATCGATACACTCAATCTATTTTATGCCAGTTTTACATACTTATATATTAGGATAATATATATTTTGTTATCATAGTGAATGGGGTTTTATCATATGTATAAAGAATAAAAAAAATTCATTTGTTTTAAAAAAAACGCTATTATATCTCAGTATATACATCATTTTGATACAGGGCCGACCCTGAGAATTAATTTTTTTAATGGGCCCTAAGCCAATTCTTAAAGTGGGGCCATGTATATTAAAAAAATATAATTTATTTAATCTTATACATCATTTTATTTTAAGCCACGAACAAATTATAAAATAAATACAATATTTTAAAATAATTTAAAAGCCTATAAGCAATGAAATAAATTAAATTTTAATCAAATGAAAAAGTTATAAAATCACAAAAATATTTAACACTATTTATTTTAAACAACAAGAGGGGCTAGGGAGGAAAAGATACAGTGAGAATGAGATATTATCATTATGGTTGGAGAATTTAAGGAGGGGAGTAATTTTAGGTATGATTTTGGAAAGATTGTGTGTTGAGATTAAATAATTAACAAGTAAAAGTAGCACATCTAACCGTTCATTTATTTAATTCCATCGATCAAACAGTTATTGGGGCCCTCCCAAGGTGGGAGCCCTAGGCAATTGCCCAGGGCCGGCTCTGTTTTGATATCAGTATATAATTCAATGAGAGAATACATAATTTTTTAAAAAATAATGGTGTGCATTGCAAATAGGCTGCACAAGGGACTAAACAACATATCATTAAGGTGGTAAATGAGCCGAGTTTTGACCTGTTCAGGCTCGACTTGTTCAGTATCAGACTCGGTTCGAGCTCAGCTCGGCTCGGGATCGAACTTAATTTTGTGTTTAAGTTCAGCTCGTTTGGCTCGTAAAAAGCTCTGTTAAAACTCAGCTGAGTTCGTTTATTAAATGAGCCATGCCGAAGCTTGAACCAAGGTTTGGTTTGGGCTCATTTAGCTAAACAAATTTGTTTAACATTTGGAAAGTCATCTTTCACAAATCACAAACATCTTATACATATGAAAATGACATAAACTCGAGTTCGGACTCGGGTCAGGCTTGGTTCGGGTTTTTTGTTTCCCCATTAAGTAATGAGCTTGTGTATGTTCGGGATGAGCTCGCTTACAAACCGAACTTTATAAAATTTTAAAGCTCGACTCGTTTGTTTAATCGAACAAACCCGAACAAGCTTTAACCGAGTCGAGCCAGAGCTACTCAACTCGTTTACCACCCTTGCATATCATTTTCCCTCATAATTAGGCCAACAAAACCAACTTTAGGTAGGTTGCAAAAATACCCCTATTAATAAGAAGTTTTGAGTTAAACAAATTACGGGCAAACTCATTTCCAAACACTTCAATAGTTGATTTTTAATTATAATTTATTTTTTAGAATTCTAATAAAATTATAATATTTTTTTAAAAAAAATTTTTTCAAAAACTACTTTAAATGAAAAGTCTCGAGTAAGATTCTTAGTTTCTGATAAGACAAGACGTAGCCTGAAAATAAAACAAAACGTACGCTTAACTATAAAAAAAAGCAAAGATAAAATATTTTCAATCCATGTCTCTCTCGTTTAAATACATTGGATGAACTATAACAGTAAAAACAATAATGGCCTAATGCAATTACATTAAAAGAATAACCAAATGCCTGTTAAAAAAATGAAATATTAGCAGATCAAGGTGAACTAATCATGGAATTACAATTCCGAATTTATGGAAGCCGCAACCGCCTTAGCCCATGCCAAAATCCGCGCCTTAACATCTGCTTCATCTCCCCTTAAATCAATATTATTGAGTAATTCTTCATCATGTTTGACTTCCTCATCATCAACAAGTAAGTCTGGTGGAATCACTTCATCCTTTGTTTCAAAATCAATGCCGCATTCCACGCAGTGATCTGCACCTGCCAGGGCGAAAGCTTCTGACGAAGCAGGTACATTTGGTGTTGCCTTTGTTTCTTCCATTGTTCTTTAATTCACAAAACAATCAATCAATGTTTTTGTGACAAAATATGGAAGATATATATGGAGTGGTCGAGTATTTATAGTGTTCAACTGAACACAGAAAAGCCAGATTTCATTTTATATGTCACGGGTGATAAATGCTAAAAATATTTGCGTAACTTGACCAATTATACTTATAAATAAGAAACAGAATTCCCATCAAATGTCACATGATTATAAAACAATGCGTTCATCGCTGACTGGAGATGAAAATTCGACGTGTTGACAGTCCCACACGTGCACAGTTTGATTGTTTCAGTTATCGCTCAAAACACACTAGCTAATTGACTTGGAATTCCACCTGGGAAACACAAGAACTTCTGAAGACATCTTGCATACATATATATATATATATATATATATATATATATATAGCTAAAATGCCAGTTGGATCATCATCTTACGGTTCAATTTTGATTTTCAGAACCCTCATAGTTTGTGTGTGTCGTTCAACGTTATGGGAATTGAATGGGAAGAAATTGAGAGTTTGTGATGGGTAAATTTAGTCAAACTTTTGAGTATCACGGGTTACTCAAAACTCTTGAGATTAAGGGTAAAATGAAAAATAACGTGCAAGACTTGATATAAAAACCGCATGTTTATGATGCAGCTGTTGACTGCCATGGAAGGATTGAATAATGGAAAATGATACGTAGTCTTTGTGTAGTCCCATTTGCGGTTCACATTATTTTTTTTTTCAAAAAATCATACACTTTTCTATTGAAGACATATTGTTATATAAAATGATGTATATACT
This sequence comes from Acorus calamus, assembly GCA_030737845.1. Taxonomy (NCBI): domain Eukaryota; kingdom Viridiplantae; phylum Streptophyta; class Magnoliopsida; order Acorales; family Acoraceae; genus Acorus; species Acorus calamus. The sequence continues at coordinate 14,909,778 of CM060876.1, forward strand.
GAGATACACTAGTATATTTTTTTGTTTTAAAAAATAATTCTTTTTACTCTATATACTAATACATTATGATAGTGTAGTATATAATAATGTTGTATATACTATGCAATCATAGTGTATGAGGGCTACAAAACAGACTATAAAAAAGACTAAGTGTATTAGCGCTCTTCAAAATCATTTTAGGGAAAATGATACGTCCAGCTCATCGTGCAACCTCCATTAGTAGTCCACACCTTTTTTTTTAAAACCATACTCTCGTATTAAAATACATGTTTATATGAAATGATATATATACTTAGATATATTAGTGTATTTTTTTCTTTGTTAAAAAATAAATTTTTTACTTCAAACACTATGATCGAACTCTATATACTATAATAATATAATATATAATATGCTATCATAATATATAAAATTACAAGACGGGTTATAAAAAAAATTGAGTGTATCGATGTTCTTGTTTTAGTGACATATCCAACATCTATCTAAATCTATGGGCCATTTTTGTGTCTAGGCCCATAGTGACAAAAAATGTTGGGCGCTTATACAAGCCCCTGGTCATGGCAATTCGGCAATATAATTAAGGGGGCGGTTATTTCAACCCACATACTCCTCCACCCACCCACCCTTCTTTTTTTTGTTTTTCTTTTTGTGTGTGTGACTCGTCCCCACCCACCTCCTCCGCCCGCCTCCACCTCCGCGTCGCCTCCTTCCTCCGCCCGCCTCCGCGAAGACCTCATTGTCCTCGACCGCATGTCCCGTGACAACCTCCTCCGCCTCCCCCTCCTCCTACTCCGCCCTCCTCCATCGATGCATCCGTCACCACGACCTCCTCCACGGCCGCGCCCTCCACCACCACCGCGATCTCCTCCACGGAGGTGGGAGATGCGGAGGTGGCGATGCGGAGGCGGGTGGAGGAGTCGACGCGGAGGTGGGCGGAGGCGGGCAGAGGAGGCAGCGACGCGGAGGCGGGCGGAGGAGGGGGTGGGTTACGCTCACACACATAAAAGAAAAAGAAATAAAAAAGGGGGTGGATGGAGGAGTTGGTGGGGTTAAAATAACCGTCCCCTATAATTAAGAGTGGACAAAGTTCAATCCCTTGAGTCCTTTTATTATGTGACACATGATGCATGAGATTTTGGAGGAGCCAGTGTATTTGTAAGGTTCATGTGAGGCATTTATGAACAGGCCTCGGCAGTTGGTGCTCTCTTAATTTTTTTGGCTCTTTGGAATCATGTAAGAACAATTATATATATTTTATATTATATATGGATGAATTTAGTTCGATGCATTAAAATAAGGTTCATCTATGGACTATTATTGTCCCAACAGGCCTTGGCCCAGCGGTGGACACCTCTCCATTTGGGATAACTATCCGGGGTCAAACCTTGCTACAGCCTACAAGCAATGTGGAAATACAAAGGAGAACAGCCCAGCCTGGTTGTTGGGCTGGTTTCAGTGGGGCCATGCCCATGGTTTGTTAAGACACCCATGTTGGACCTTGACTGTTGTGTGATCCTTTTCGGGCATATAATCCAAGGATAATGTTACATTCAATCACATTTCCAGTCATCGATTTCAGATTACAATTGTTTTGAATTTTTTTTAAAATAGTATATCTTATCTAATGAAGTACATGTTTTTATACAAAATGAAGCACATACTCCAATAAATTGCATAAATGCATTTATTAAAAATATAAAAAATTCTTTCAAATCATATGCGTCGTTAATTTTCTATCGACATATATAAGATTGGAATTGGAGTTAAAAATAGACCTGGGTGTAATAGCGCCCATAACGCAAATACATGAAGCAATGACTAGGGACCATTTTCTAGTTTACCTTGAGACTATTGTGTGTCCCTTTTCGGGTGGTTGTACTAAAAAAATCTATGAATTAATTATATCATATTAAGGCCTCGTGTGAGGCATTTTCTATGACATTCCTGCAAGCTGACCGTATTCATTAGTGAGTAGAACCGTGCTACGTATATAGTATTATAGACCATTTTCTAGTTCTAAAAATAGTATGCCACGTGTCCCATCATCTAGTCGTCAGATCAACCAATGAGCCGCATGTGCACCCCTATGGCGAGTCAGCGCGAGGCAGCGGCGGGGCTGCGCGGGGGTGACACGGACGGCGGAGCGTAAAAGAAAATTAAAAAAAATTGGATTCAAGCTCTGATACTATGTTAGAATCAATTGAAGAGAATGAACCAAAAATATTATTAGGGTTTGTATCAATATTTATAATACAAAAAGGAAAACGAGAAAAAGATTTATTTACCTTTAACTCTAACATATATATATTTAACATGGCGCTCGTGCATCCATGATCAAGTTCAGTTGAGATCAAATTCCACAGTAGAGAAAGATCAAATATCTACATATTATGATTTTGGTCACTCACACCCTCTCCGATGACATCTAAGGTCATTTAAATTGGCGAACTGAGTCCAAGGAGTAACAGAGCAGATAGCCAAGGGTTGCATCCGCCTTGAGAAGGATGCGACCTTCACCTCCCCGCAAAGCTACAACCTTGATCACCATCAACAACAACATGCAAAGGGAGGATCATCTTCTAAAAATCAGTCATCCGCCACGGCAAAGAAGGTGGACAAAAAAGGCGAAGGGAGACAACCCCCAGAGCGAGAAAGATTCTTAGATGACTCCCCTCATCATCCACATCCAACAACTTTGGTGCGAAAGCAAGGACAAGGGGATCTTTAGACCACCTCCTCCAACCGATCCCCCATAAAAACTGGGACCAATCCCTTATAGAAGCAAGCGATGAGGTATGTGAGGACTGTAAAAGCAAGAGATTCCAATCATGAGAGAGTGGTCGATAAACAAAAGAATGTAATCTTGTAGAATATATATGTTGAATATGTATAGTGCATTGGACAATATTTTGTAATTGTATCCTTTTTGTGTATTTTTTTATATATTTTAACATTGTATAAAAATAATTTGATATCAATTCCACTAAAATATTTGCTTTATGAAGTTGTCCCTAATATGTGTTAATATGGGTTGAGATGTTGAATATAGATGAATGCTTTATTTTTAACTTCCTGGGGATAATATTTTGATATAACAAAGGTGGAGAAAGGTTTTGTAGGGGTATTTTTGCACAAAAGGTGTGATGTGCACTTTATCAAAGACCAATGGCAACAGATTTATATCCATCACAAAATAGCAACAGAGACTGACTATAGCCATCGCTAAACAAAGCATCAAGTGACGCACATAGTCCTTCACACACCTTATCGCAACACCATTTACACTGTTGGCACCGGCTTAGGTCCGTCACAGAATATCTACAAGGACAAAGTCCGTCGGGAAAAGTTAAATTTCGTATTGTGTTACTTCTAGAAGCTTTACTTAAATGGGATCTTCTAGACTTCAGATATTTAATTTTAAGATTGAATGTTCCTTGAGTTTGATCTTCTGATCTCATTTAACCGACATAATCAAAGATCAGTTTTGAGATATTCTACACGCTTATATGGACTATACTAGATACGAGACATTGCAAGAACACAACACACTTTAGACACTTATAGAATACTCTAAATACAAGAGCACTCTAGACTATTTAGATATTTCTAATTATAAGAATACTCTAAACACTTAAATATTTCTAGATATAGGAACACCCTAGACATTTGGCTTATTTTAAATATTATTTTTAAAAAATATCTTTTTTATGGTTAATATTATGTACAGTCCATTTTTCAACATCAATTCTTGTTTTAAATTTTTTTTAAAATAATATACTAATGAAGTACATTCTTTTATAAAAAATAAAACATATATTCCAACGAATTGTATTGATGCATTTATAGAAAATGTTAAAAATTGATATCGAAGCATATACCTTGTTATTGTGTGTTTATGCTCCGGTGATTTTTTTATCGACATATGAGATCGGAATTGGTGCTGAAATAAAAACTGCGGAACAACACTTTTTTTATAGTGATGAATCTTGTGTGTGTTTCTAAGAAAAGGAATATCTCCATTGAGATCTCAAAATAGAGCGTGGAAACACATAAGAACTTTTGAATGAAAATTGAAAAGAAATGTAGCTAAGAATACTCTAGACACTTAAATATGTCTACATACAGGACTACCCTAGACACCTGGATTATTTTAAACATTATCTCACAATATGTCTAGAAGGACTCTCATGACTTCTTTTACTTGAAATCAAGTATACCTTCTAACAATTAGCCGGTATAAAAATAACTATTGGCAAAGATTACGGATCTCCTTAGCCTTCTCTCTCATTGAAGCCTTTTCTTTCTCTGTTAAAATATTTTTTGTTGAATTTTTTTAATGATCTGATCCTTCAAGGGTTACTGCTATGAAAATCATCAACATTAATTAAACACTTGTACAAGTTAAATTATTAAAAGACCATATGCTTGCATGAAACTTGCATGGAAACTTGCTGTTGTAGATTATATGTTGTTCACCGAAATCGGCTCAACAAAGCAAATATTACTTTATGACTGAATTTCTCTGGGTTGTTAAACAAACAAATTAATCAAAAATAAAAATAAGACCGCTGATACTGACTGTCGGCATCGTTTAATCCACAGCCGTCGGATGCAGATGGACAATCCGTGTAACAGACGGCGTTGATGTTTACAGTGACACATCAACGGTCATGGATGTCTAAAGATTATTTCACGTCTAAAGATTATTTCACGTCTAAAGATTATTTCACATTCCATAAATAAATTTTCAAATGATTTTCATTTTTATTATATAAAAATAAATGTGTAATATATGAGATTAACTCATGTAATTTAACTCTCCTAAACTTAAAAATCATGATCAATAAACTTCTACATTCACTTCGAATAAGTGTTTATATAATCTTTTCCTTTTCCAAGAAATGATGGGAGGATTGGGTTAAGTTCAACACTAATTGATTGTTCAACGTATTTATGATCATCAGACTTTATCATTTCAAAATAACATATTAAAAATTATTATATGTTATTATAATTTTAAAAAACAATTTAATGTTAAAATATTTCAATTATAATAATTATTAATATATCTATCTTAATATAATAAGATATAATCGTTATAAATCCGTTAACCAATCAAATTGATTAAGTAGTCACGTTCTGGATGATGGGTTCACACGTTTCAAAGTTTCCAACAAATAAATATCTGTTATACGCGCCTTGTGCGTTGGGTTTTAATCAAGTTTTAGCGGCTGAGTAGCTGCACACGCACGACACGTCACGTTGAAGCTTTTTTTTGTTTTTGTTTTCTTTCGTCTCCCCCACCAGTGTGTATTCATAAAAGTATATATATTCCAAAGTCTCTTTTACTTATCATAGCAATAATAAACTCAAAAAACATTTCCGCGAAACCTCCATAACATCGCGTCACCACCCATCAGAATCTATATATACTACTACAACACACAGATCTCCTCAAAAACCAAAACTGTGTTCTCCAACACTAACCATTATATTCAAAGTTAATTTCTTCCAACATCTTCGGCATCAATACATTTATCTCTCTCTCAAACGTACTTATATATACACAACAAAACCTTATCAGTTATCAGACATACCCACTTCACAAAACACCACAGAAATGAAGACAGAAGCCATAGTTTCCACTTCACAAACCCAATTAAGCACCAGTACTGACCAAAAAGGCTCGGCCTTTGTCCGGCTGTACCGGAAACTCTCTCCGAAGAGGGAACCTCTCCTCACTGTGGTTCCCAACTTCATGGAGACTTCACCTCATCTGGAGAGGGTGTTCAACTACATAGACGAGGACAAGGACGGCAAGATCTCCCCAGCCGAGCTACAGAGCTGTCTGAGGACCATCGGACTGCATGACTTGTCATCGGAGGATGCTGAGGCGGTCGTCGAGTCTTCGGACTCCGACGGTGATGGGTTGTTGGGGTTCGAGGACTTCGTTAAGCTGGTGGAGGTGGAGGGGGAGGAGGAGAGGAGTAGGAGTCTCAGGGAGGCCTTTGGGATGTACGAGATGGCCGGCGCCGGCGGATGTATCACCCCCAAGAGCCTTAAGAGGATGCTCAGCTGCCTCGGAGAGCGGCGGACCGTGGAGGAGTGCAAAACCATGATCAGAAGGTTTGATCTTAATGGGGATGGTGTCATCAGCTTTGATGAGTTCAAGCTCATGATGCGTTAATTTGAATTGTTGAAGAGTAGTGATTCAATATTTATTCGTACATTATTCTTTATGTATACATTCGTTGTTGTTGTTGTTGTTGTTGTAAATGAGGCTTGTGAGGGGTTCAGTTTGTTTTTGTATAGTGGTATTAGACATTCATGTCGTCTGATATTATGCGTACCATTCTTTGATTTGTGCATTAGTTGAGGTTATATATTACAGTTGATTTATATAATTAGTCAATTATTAATTCTTCTTGATTAATCTCAATTAGGCAATGGTTTTAATTCTTACATTAAACTTGGAAATTAAGTTGTTCAAGCCGACAAATTTTCTGGTGAACAAATGTGGTTTGTCTTCCTAATTAACAGGGCCAATGAAAGTGCTGAATGAGGGGCATATAAATCTTTTGTCTGTTATATACTTTTGAGGTTAAGGGCAGTCATTTTACTATAGCTTATCGAGGGCTGAAAAATTTTCAGGTTAATTTTAATTTGGTAGCCTCAGCATTTGTACGTCTCAACTTCTAACAAGAAATCTGTTGGGATTTTTTTTTTTTTTTGTGCTTCAGCAAGTATTGGAAGAAACAAAGGATTTAAAAATGTGGATCGGATCAATTTTTTATTTTTTATTTAATTTGAATAAGACTCTTTTCACATTTAGACATTGTTTGTCCTTGAGCTACAAGTCTTTTTTATATATAATATTTCAATTAAAATAAATTAAAAATCTAATTAAGTCAGATACAAAGATTATTAAAAATATTGATAATAAAAAATATAATATTGTGTAACATTATGATTTCTTAGAAGGTAATCAGAATTAATTAATTATGCTCGAATTATTGGAAAAGAGAAACTTAGACTCTAAAATTTATAAAAAATAACAAATTTATTTATTTGGGTCTTAAAAAGGAAATTCCCAAATTTTGCATGGTTAGTAGTGAAACGATTGACTCTAAAAATCTTCATGAAATCCTTCAATTCAACTCATCAAATTTCATGCGATTCTTTGATATTAATTTTCTATTTATTTCTACTGATTGGTATTTTCATAATTTGATGCTCCAATTATTTTCATAATTTGATGCTCCAATTATTTTCATAATTTGATGCTCTACTGATTGGTATTAATTTTCTATTTATTTCTACTGATTGGTATTTTCAATTCAACTCCAATTATTCCAAGAATATGTTCTGCATCACTTTTTTAATACATGTGAAACACATGTTCAATTATTCGCATGTGAAAATCACATCCTATTGTGGGATTTGCATACACAGACTCTATCACTCCCCACTTACTGCAAAAATGAGAACAGCAAGGTAATGTTTGAAAACATGCTTGAAAAACAAGAATTTGAATACAGTGGTTTAAATAAGCCCAAATCCTTGAAAACACATTTTTTACGCTTTTTAAAAAGCAACACGTACTAAAAATTGTAAAAAACTTTTTAATTAAGTCATCTTCCTAAGAAGCGTTTGGTAACATGTTAGAGTTTTTAACTTTATTAAAAAATAAAAACACGCAAAAATACGTTACCAAACGCCCCTTAAGTATAGATCTGAATTTAATATATTTTATATAGAAAAATGCTTCGATGAGTCCATCGGTAGTTTGCATTGACGGATACCGGTGGACAGTATCTCTGAAACAAACACGAAAAATAGCTCCTGCGTTTTATGACTGGCCTCTGCGTTTAACGTGTATTTTTTCTGATTTTTTCAATGCATTAAAACAACGCTTCTTCAAAACATCTCTCCTTATTCAAACGCAGTGTTCCCCAAACTGGCACTAAGGTACCATTTGGCTTCGGGTTGGGCACCTCTACGTCGGTGGAAGTGCTCTGCGTTTGCCGAATCATTGTTTTAATGCGTTCGATCCACGAGAAAATATAGGCGTCGAACGCATAATTTTATTTCAAACGTGAACGCCTCACATTGTGTTTGTTTGGGCGGTGGCGGAGCATAGAGTCAGCCGACGTGAACGCGCTCAAACCGCTCTCCCAAACGGTTATTAAGCCAACTTCAATGACATCTCAAATGAAGTGGTGCTAGAGCTCGATGTGCTTCATCCTCCCATGAAAAGCTGGATTCTTTGTCACTGAGATGATAGCCTTGTTGTCTAAAGAATCTATGTCGCAGAGGCATAAGTTTAGTGCATGTCCAACATTCTTGACATCCAAATGGCTTGACAGCTGATGATGCCACGATTTACTCAACTACAAAATAATAAAAAATAAAAACAATAAAATAATAAAATAAAATAATGCAGTGGTAATTTGCTTCTTTAAAAAAGACCATGATATAGCACTCAAATCAAGATAAAAAAAATAAATAAATCCACTGGTGCTTTTCTTGGAGATGATTTACTTGACTTCAAACGAAGATAAAACAGTAGTATGTAGGCCAGACAATTTAAATCCCAATCATTTCCTTGAAGAACTTAATGATAGAGAAGTCTGTGATGATACAATGCATCCTTTTCTCTCTGTATCAATTCTTCATCTTTTACAAATTAAATGACGCATTGTTGTCGATCTTTTTCTCTAATTTTCAATCCTAGAAATTGCTTTTCCACAACAATCCTGTTTTTTTCTTTCAATAATGTTCTGCTTTGGAGTTTTTTTTAGGATACATAAATTACACTTATGCGGACTTAATTGCAAAAAGAGCTAAAACCCATTATATAAAAAAATCCTCACACTAATGCTAACTCTGTTTTTTGTTCCTGCAAAAACCTTAAATTTATGAAACTCTGTGTTGATTGGTTTGTTTTTAACCAGGCCTTACATTTATAACATGTCCATTCATTCATAGAGATGGATAATTGTATTGAGGAGGATGTTATGCATTTCACGGAGCTCCTCAGCCTTCTCAACGAGGTAAAACTGACTGTAGGAGAGGTGGTGGACTGTGTGATTTGGTGCCCCCAACCGTGGGAGTCTTTCTCTGTTAGACGGTGTTACGACTGGTGGAGGAGGGAGCATCCGCCTTTCTTTTCTACAGCAGTCAAGGCGTCGGAGATCTGGAGGGTCCCGGCCCACCTCAAAGTTCGATTCTTCGCATGACTTATGTACCAAGAACGACTATCAACAAAGGTTTACAGGGCTCGATGGACACCTTTGGAAGACAGTTCTTGTGTTTTGTGTGGTGATGGGGAGGAATTGGTCGCTCACTTGATGGTGGAATGTTCGCTGGCGAAACAGATTTGGAGTCGCCTTAGCTTGGTGACGGGTCTGTTAGAAATTCTATCTGCAAATTTTTCCAATTTGCAGGAATACATGGTTACGATGTCTATTCCCCTAGCTAGGTTTGATACCTAGCTTAATTAGCTAGTATAAAATACTATTGGCTAGGATTATTGGTCTCCTTAATTTGCCTTCTCTATCATTGAAACCTTTTCTGTATCTCTAATTTTTTTGCTTTTTCTAATGATGTGATCACTTCAAGGGTTACTGCTATGAAAATCATCATCAATTAATTATACACTTGGTAATTATAAAAAGACCATATGCATGCATGAAACTTGCATAGAAACTTTGCTGCGCTGCTGTAGAATATTTTGGACAACGAATTAATCTGCTGAACAAACCAATATTACTTTATGACTGAATTTCTCTGGGTTGTTAAACAAACAAATCATGAAACTTTCCACCCAATTTTCTCCCCCTTCAAATAAAAACAAGACTTGTTGATATTGACGGTGTGTAATTAGTAAAAAATAAAAAAACGAAAAATTAAGGACATTTGTGCTAAAAATAAAGATTGTGTAAAGCGCATCATAATCTATAATCTCAGAAGTACTATTTATCTAGCTTTTAAATTCAAACATTTTAAAATTGTTTTAAATTTTAATAAGTTTTAAAAAAATTGTACAATTGTTTATCTTAAACTAAAAGGTATAATATTCAACTTATAAGTTTTAACAAATCCGAATATTATCATCTAATATAACTCTCCTAAACTTAAAAAATCATGTTTAACAAACGTCTACAATCAGTTGCACAACTGGGGTTCCCCTCGTTTCAAAGTTTCAACAAACAAATAAGAGACCGGAGGTCCCACCTGACTGTGCACCGTGTCAGTCCTGTCCTGAAATCGTGGAGCATCTCCTCGATTGTCCGCTGCCCTGCGGTGTCACAACTCTGGACTTCCTTAAACGCCCGCATCAGAGTTGCAATTAAATTTTATTAATGAAAATAGTAAAATAGTTAATATACATATGTTAAGATGAAATATTCTTCTAAAATTCTTAATTTGTTGACTATTAAGTTTTTTACAAAATCAGATAACATTTTAAAATTTTAAAAAGGTTTATAATGATATTATGTTTTAAAAAGATATTTTAATACTTTGTCTGTTCTAAAGAGCGGTGGAAACTAAAGTATCCAATTATAAAAGGTCTGTTTTTTTCTTTGACAGAGAAATATCTGTCACACGCGCATTGTGCGTTGGGTTCTAAATTTTAACGGCTGAGTAGCTAGCTGTACACGCACGTCACGTTGAAGTTTGAACGGATCACGATGCAAATGCACGATTTCGCGTCGGGGTCCCCCACCTGTGTATGTTTATAAAATATGTTCCGAAGTCTCTTTTACTTGTTAATAACAATAATAAACTCAAAAAACATTTCCACGAAACCTCCATAACACCGCGTCACTCCACCCACCAGAATCTATAAATACAACAACAACACACAGATCTCCTCAAAAACCAAAACTTTCTCCAACACTAACCATTCCAAGTTAATTTCTTCCAACATCTTCGTCAGCAATACATATATCTCTGTCTCTCAAAAGTACTTATATATACACAAAACCTTATCAGTTATCAGACATACCCACTTCGCAAAACAGTACAGAAATGAAGACAGGAGCCATAGTTTCCACTTCAGAAAACCAATTAAGCACCAGTACTGACCAAAAAGGCTCGGCCTTTGTCCGGCTGTACCGGAAACTCTCTCCGAAGAGGGAATCTCTCCTCACTGTGGTTCCCAACTTCATGGAGACTTCACCTCATCTGGAGAGGGTGTTCAACTACATAGACGAGGACAAGGACGGGAAGATCTCCCCAGCCGAGCTACAGAGCTGTCTGAGGACCGTCGGACTACATGACTTGTCGTCGGAGGATGCTGAGGCGGTCGTCGAATCTTCGGACTCCGACGGTGATGGGTTGTTGGGGTTCGAGGACTTCGTTAAGCTGGTGGAGGTGGAGGGGGAGGAGGAGAGGAGCAGGAGTCTCAGGGAGGCCTTTGGGATGTACGAGATGGCCGGCGCCAGCGGATGTATCACCCCCAAGAGCCTTAAGAGGATGCTCAGCCGCCTCGGAGAGCAGCGGACCGTGGAGGAGTGCAAGACCATGATCAGAAGGTTTGATCTTAATGGGGATGGTGTCATCAGCTTTGATGAGTTCAAGCTCATGATGGTTTGAAGTATTGATTTCAGTGTTTATACATAATTCTTTTGGTATATAATTGTTGTTGTTGCTGTTGGTTGTATTTTTCATGAGATGGGATGAATTTTTTTTTTTTGTATAAAGGTTTTGATGAATCTCTATTTGTTGGTATACAACATTCTATGATTTATTTATTCTCTTGAATCTCCTTTTGGGGAATGGTTTTACACATTGGGAAAAGGTATTCAAGCTGAACAATTCTCTGGTCATCAATTATGGGTTGTCTTCCTTACATGGCCTCTGATGCTTTCAGATAATATATCTCATTCCCTAGTTTGGAACCAGGTATTTCTAATGAAAAGATTGAGAAACTTTGGTAGTTTAACAAGGTTTCCCTTCCAAAATCAAGCTGTGGGCATTAAGCATGTTTGGGAGTACTTGTGATATTTCTGAGAGAAGCATGAAGAACCACCACATTCACAAATAAGACAAACCAATTTGGTTCCTGTATCAAAAATTAAGAATTGGCAACTTTAATTTCTAGGATACAGAAAACCATCGGGGTGACACAAAATGATGGCAAATATAACCATATAATAATATTGTCATTGTTAAAGTCATTTGGGAGAACAGAAACCTCCCCTGAAACCAGTATATTCTTTTACACACAAGTTCAGTCTTTAAACATCTATTAAAGAAATCCTGACTTCATCCATTCAGTTCACATTCCATTGAGAGTAACGACGACTTTGCAAGCAGTTGCATGGTCCCGGTGTTCACACAACCATATTCCCTGAATCAACCAAAATCAAATTTAGCTTTCTACAAATGGCCATAAAGTCCTCTTCTAACAATCATTTTTTCTTTCCACGAGTAGGAAATATGTGTAATATCTATTGCTAGGATTAGAAAAATAAATACAATTAGATTCACAACCACATGTTGGACATCAACTAAAAGAGGATTTTAACATGAGATATAGTCAACGCAGAGAATCATGCGACATCCGGTACCTGCCAGGTTCCCATGTTCAGCCGGCCATCTGTTATTGGAATCCTGTATAAATACATGGTCGGTTGATTATTACATTTTTCACTTAATATTTATAATTAAAATTTATATTAAAAAAATTGCTTTCAACATGGAATGTCAAAGGACATACGTGAGCGAGCAGCCGAACATGGAGGATTTGATGTGCGCTGGCATGTCATCAGGCCCTGGAAGAATGAAAGACTTTATGGTCCAAGTTCTATTATAGGTATCAAGAAACAAAATCTCAACAAAAATGAATAATTCAGTGATATATTGGACCCCAGTGGTATAAAGCATAGATAATCCCTGCTTGTGATTCAAAGATCAATTTATAATATCCATGACCGAGAGAAGAAGATTTAAGATTTCTATGAACCAAAAAATGGTGAACAAAGAAAACGCAAAATTGGGTGTTCTCACTAACCTTCCAGCGTGTGCTTCCAAGGTGCAGATTTCCCCTGGAAATACATATAGAAACATCAAACTCCACTGTATAATCCACCAGAGTGGAGCATTATCATTCCATGCAAAAGATCAAACACAAATACCTCTGGAACTATCCGATTAAGGAATGTCTCTGTGTCGCGCTGAACATCCGGGTCATAGTTCTCAAAAAAACTTAGCAAACGCAATTTGTAAAATTATATGTGATCTGCCTGCTTAACATAAGCTATGTCAGACCAATGTTTGATTTTAAAAAATAAAAACTCTTCCAACCTCAACTCTAATGGACCGTATCAAATGAATTTCAAAATTGTTGATAATAAAAACTACAGACCTTCATTGGTGATTGGTCATCAAGCCAATTTCGTTTTGCTTGAACCTGAGGTATGGGAGAATGAGATCGCTTCACGTGGCTACAGGTGACAACTACAGCTCTTAAACATCATCAATGCAAAACAAATAGAACCCTGATAAAAAATTGTTGGCTTAACATAATCAACCAGATCCAATGTTGGCTAAACATTTTCAAAAAATAAAATGTGAGATTGTTAAAAATGAAATGAATAAAATTTTCTAAAAATACGATAGACGACAACAAATGCTCTGAATTTTCAAACTCCAGACACAGTCCAATAACAACCCTGCCTATGCATGAAAACCTGCCCCTCTCAAATTGCAATGAAGAATCCGTGCACAAACACTTGATTAAGAAACATCACATCAAGAAATGTAAAAAAAATCAGAAATAAAGAGAAACAAACACAAAACAGAACAAATTATGCATCAACACTATCATCGTTAAGGCGTTCTCACCTGATCAAAGCCGATCGTCCCCACCCTCGAAGCCAACATCAACGGATGGTTCCTCACTAGCGCCTAATTATCCAAACAACAAAACAAATCAAACAAATCAATCAATCAAACATACAACCACGTAGCGCGCGAGATTGCACGAACCTCCGGCGGAGGCCGGTAACGCCAGAGGGCGACCCTCCAATGCGACCACAAGACATCCACGTAGTGGAGCTCGTCAGCTGTACAGATCGGCGGCTTCTTCGTCGTCTCCTTCTTCGATTCGTTCAGATCCATGGATGTGGTGGTGGAGAGCCCACGCGAGGGGTGGTCGGAGGATGTGGTGGAGCCGGATGTTCGTCCCCCAACGGGAGGCGATGGGAGGATGAGAGGCCGACGACGGCGGCGGCGGGTACGGCTTTATGTAGCAACCGGTCGCCGCAATCTATAGCGTGGAACGGACGACCGGCGGTGGAGATCAGGCGGTGGAGATCCAATGCGGCGGTGGCGATCGGCGCCGTCTCGTTTTGGTGGGGTACCTAGGGTTTTTTTTTTGTTAACGTGGGGTCACTGTGATTTGGTGGAGCAGAAATTGTGCTTTGGTGGGGTAGTTAGGGTTAACTCAAAATCCTTTTATCTAATATGGTTTAAAACCGTGATCGTATAATGCTTTTTTTAATCACGGTTTTATATATGTAATCACGCGTCTAGCAAAGTCGAGATCAATTTTTAATGTTAAAAAAATAAAATAAAATAAGAAACAGAGATCTTTTACATGTATATTTAACATTTGTTTGTATTCTTTCTGAAAATCGTTATTAAATGTTATACTATAATCATTTCAAAATTTTAAAAATAATTTATTCGATCACGAAATTATGTAACCCGTGATCGTAAGATGACTTTTTATTACAGTTAATAGAAACCGTGATTGATTATTAATGAAAAAAAATTAGGAATATAAAACCTTAATATTTTTTATATATATTTCATATCTGTTCATTTTCTTTCCAAAAAAACCGTGATAAAATGTCATACTATAATCATTTTAAAAATTTTAAACATAATTTATTCGATCACGGAATTATGTAAACCGTGATCTTTTAGTTTTTCATAATATAACAAATAATTTTGAACACAACTTTTAATCATGCTTTAATATCACCGTGATGGTATGTTATACAAACTGTGATCAAAGTATAGTTATTTGATCACGGTCCACTAAAACTGTGATAATAGAGTAGGTTTAATCACGTTTTTCTGGTAACCGTGATCAAATGTCTTTGTCAAAAAAAATTTCATGGTTTTTGAGCAGTCAACGATCACGGATTAACGCGGACCGTGATCTTTAGTAGTTATTATCACGGTTTAACGTGAACCGTGATCTTTAGTACCGTGGGCTATTGCAGTTTTTGTAGTAGTGGTTTAATCCACAGTCGTCGGATGCAGATGGACAATCCGTGTAACAGACGGCGTTGATGTAAATAAATTTTCAAATGATTTTAATTTTTATTATATAAAAATAAATGTGTAATATATGAGATTAACTCATGTAATTTAACTCTCCTAAACTTAAAAATCATGATCAATAAACTTCTACATTCACTTCGAATAAGTGTTTATATAATCTTTTCCTTTTCCAAGAAATGATGGGAGGATTGGGTTAAGTCCAACACTAATTGATTGTTCAACGCATTTATGATCATCAGACTTTATCATTTCAAAATAACATATTAAAAATTATTATATGTTATTATAATTTAAAAAACAATTTAATGTTAAAATATTTTAATTATAATAATTATTAATATGTTTATTTTAATATAATAAGATCTAATCGTTATAAATCCGTTAACCAATCAAATTGTTTAAGTAGTCACGTTCTGGATGATGGGTTCACACGTTTCAAAGTTTCCAACAAATAAATATCTGTTATACGCGCCTTGTGCGTTGGGTTTTAATCAAGTTTTAGCGGCTGAGTAGCTGCACACGCACGACACGTCACGTTGAAGCTTTTTTTTGTTTTTGTTTTCTTTCGTCTCCCCCACCAGTGTGTATTCATAAAAGTATATATATTCCAAAGTCTCTTTTACTTATCATAGCAATAATAAACTCAAAAAACATTTCCGCGAAACCTCCATAACATCGCGTCACCACCCATCAGAATCTACCCATCAGAATCTATATATACTACTACAACACACAGATCTCCTCAAAAACCAAAACTGTGTTCTCCAACACTAACCATTATATTCAAAGTTAATTTCTTCCAACATCTTCGTCATCAATACATATATCTCTCTCTCTCAAACGTACTTATATATACACAACACAACCTTATCAGTTATCAGACATAACCCACTTCACAAAACACCACAGAAATGAAGACAGAAGCCATAGTTTCCACTTCACAAACCCAATTAAGCACCAGTACTGACCAAAAAGGCTCGGCCTTTGTCCGGCTGTACCGGAAACTCTCTCCGAAGAGGGAACCTCTCCTCACTGTGGTTCCCAACTTCATGGAGACTTCACCTCATCTGGAGAGGGTGTTCAACTACATAGACGAGGACAAGGACGGCAAGATCTCCCCAGCCGAGCTACAGAGCTGTCTGAGGACCATCGGACTGCATGACTTGTCATCGGAGGATGCTGAGGCGGTCGTCGAGTCTTCGGACTCCGACGGTGATGGGTTGTTGGGGTTCGAGGACTTCGTTAAGCTGGTGGAGGTGGAGGGGGAGGAGGAGAGGAGTAGGAGTCTCAGGGAGGCCTTTGGGATGTACGAGATGGCCGGCGCCGGCGGATGTATCACCCCCAAGAGCCTTAAGAGGATGCTCAGCTGCCTCGGAGAGCGGCGGACCGTGGAGGAGTGCAAAACCATGATCAGAAGGTTTGATCTTAATGGGGATGGTGTCATCAGCTTTGATGAGTTCAAGCTCATGATGCGTTAATTTGAATTGTTGAAGAGTAGTGATTCAATATTTATTCGTACATTATTCTTTATGTATACATTCGTTGTTGTTGTTGTTGTTGTTGTAAATGAGGCTTGTGAGGGGTTCAGTTTGTTTTTGTATAGTGGTATTAGACATTCATGTCGTCTGATATTATGCGTACCATTCTTTGATTTGTGCATTAGTTGAGGTTATATATTACAGTTGATTTATATAATTAGTCAATTATTAATTCTTCTTGATTAATCTCAATTAGGCAATGGTTTTAATTCTTACATTAAACTTGGAAATTAAGTTGTTCAAGCCGACAAATTTTCTGGTGAACAAATGTGGTTTGTCTTCCTAATTAACAGGGCCAATGAAAGTGCTGAATGAGGGGCATATAAATCTTTTGTCTGTTATATACTTTTGAGGTTAAGGGCAGTCATTTTACTATAGCTTATCGAGGGCTGAAAAATTTTCAGGTTAATTTTAATTTGGTAGCCTCAGCATTTGTACGTCTCAACTTCTAACAAGAAATCTGTTGGGATTTTTTTTTTTTTTTGTGCTTCAGCAAGTATTGGAAGAAACAAAGGATTTAAAAATGTGGATCGGATCAATTTTTTATTTTTTATTTAATTTGAATAAGACTCTTTTCACATTTAGACATTGTTTGTCCTTGAGCTACAAGTCTTTTTTATATATAATATTTCAATTAAAATAAATTAAAAATCTAATTAAGTCAGATACAAAGATTATTAAAAATATTGATAATAAAAAATATAATATTGTGTAACATTATGATTTCTTAGAAGGTAATCAGAATTAATTAATTATGCTCGAATTATTGGAAAAGAGAAACTTAGACTCTAAAATTTATAAAAAATAACAAATTTATTTATTTGGGTCTTAAAAAGGAAATTCCCAAATTTTGCATGGTTAGTAGTGAAACGATTGACTCTAAAAATCTTCATGAAATCCTTCAATTCAACTCATCAAATTTCATGCGATTCTTTGATATTAATTTTCTATTTATTTCTACTGGTTGGTATTTTCATAATTTGATGCTCCAATTATTCCAAGAATATGTTCTGCATCACTTTTTTAATACATGTGAAACACATGTTCAATTATTCGCATGTGAAAATCACATCCTATTGTGGGATTTGCATATACAGACTCTATCACTCCCCACTTACTGCAAAAATGAGAACAGCAAGGTAATGTTTGAAAACATGCTTGAAAAACAAGAATTTGAATACATGGTTTAAATAAGCCCAAATCCTTGAAAACACATTTTTTACGCTTTTTAAAAAGCAACACGTACTAAAAATTGTAAATAACTTTTTAATTAAGTCATCTTTCTAAGAAGCGTTTGGTAACATGTTAGAGTTTTTAACTTTATTAAAAAATAAAAACACGCAAAAATACGTTACCAAACGCCCCTTAAGTATAGATCTGAATTTAATATATTTTATATAGAAAAATGCTTCGATGAGTCCATCGGTAGTTTGCATTGACGGATACCGGTGGACAGTATCTCTGAAACAAACACGAAAAATAGCTCCTGCGTTTTATGACCGGCCTCTGCGTTTAACATGTATTTTTTCTGATTTTTTCAATGCATTAAAACAACGCTTCTTCAAAACATCTCTCCTTATTCAAACGCAGTGTTTCCCAAACTGGCACTAAGGTACCGTTTGGCTTCAGGTTGGGCACCTCTACGTCGGTGGAATTGCTCTGCGTTTGCCGAATCATTGTTTTAATGCGTTCGATCCGCGAGAAAATATAGGCGTCGAACGCATAATTTTATTTCAAACGCGAACGCCCCACATTGTGTTTGTTTGGGCGGTGGCAGAGCATAGAGTCAGCCGACGCGAACGCGCTCAAACCGCTCTCCCAAACGGTTATTAAGCCAACTTCAATGACATCTCAAATGAAGTGGTGCTAGAGCTCGATGTGCTTCATCCTCCCATGAAAAGCTGGATTCTTTGTCACTGAGATGATAGCCTTGTTGTCTAAAGAATCTATGTCGCAGAGGCATAAGTTTAGTGCATGTCCAACATTCTTGACATCCAAATGGCTTGACAGCTGATGATGCCACGATTTACTCAACTACAAAATAATAAAAAATAAAAACAATAAAATAATAAAATAAAATAATGCAGTGGTAATTTGCTTCTTTAAAAAAGACCATGATATAGCACTCAAATCAAGATAAAAAAATAAATAAATCCACTGGTGCTTTTCTTGGAGATGATTTACTTGACTTCAAACGAAGATAAAACAGTAGTATGTAGGCCAGACAATTTAAATCCCAATCATTTCCTTGAAGAACTTAATGATAGAGAAGTCTGTGATGATACAATGCATCTTTTTCTCTCTGTATCAATTCTTCATCTTTTACAAATTAAATGACGCATTGTTGTCGATCTTTTTCTCTAATTTTCAATCCTAGAAATTGCTTTTCCACAACAATCCTGTTTTTTTCTTTCAATATTGTTCTGCTTTGGAGTTCTTTTTAGGATACATAAATTATACTTATGCGGACTTAATTGCAAAAAGAGCTAAAACCCATTATATAAAAAAATCCTCACACTAATGCTAACTCTGTTTTTTGTTCCTGCAAAAACCTTAAATTTATGAAACTCTGTGTTGATTGGTTTGTTTTTAACCAGGCCTTACATTTATAACATGTCCATTCATTCATAGAGATGGATAATTGTATTGAGGAGGATGTTATGCATTTCACGGAGCTCCTCAGCCTTCTCAACGAGGTAAAACTGACTGTAGGAGAGGTGGTGGACTGTGTGCTTTGGTGCCCCCAACCGTGGGAGTCTTTCTCTGTTAGACGGTGTTACGACTGGTGGAGGAGGGAGCATCCGCCTTTCTTTTCTACAGCAGTCAAGGCGTCGGAGATCTGGAGGGTCCCGGCCCACCTCAAAGTTCGATTCTTCGCATGACTTATGTACCAAGAACGACTATCAACAAAGGTTTACAGGGCTCGATGGACACCTTTGGAAGACAGTTCTTGTGTTTTGTGTGGTGATGGGGAGGAATTGGTCGCTCACTTGATGGTGGAATGTTCGCTGGCGAAACAGATTTGGAGTCGCCTTAGCTTGGTGACGGGTCTGTTAGAAATTCTATCTGCAAATTTTTCCAATTTGCAGGAATACATGGTTACGATGTCTATTCCCCTAGCTAGGTTTGATACCTAGCTTAATTAGCTAGTATAAAATACTATTGGCTAGGATTATTGGTCTCCTTAATTTGCCTTCTCTATCATTGAAACCTTTTCTGTATCTCTAATTTTTTTGCTTTTTCTAATGATGTGATCACTTCAAGGGTTACTGCTATGAAAATCATCATCAATTAATTATACACTTGGTAATTATAAAAAGACCATATGCATGCATGAAACTTGCATAGAAACTTTGCTGCGCTGCTGTAGAATATTTTGGACAACGAATTAATCTGCTGAACAAACCAATATTACTTTATGACTGAATTTCTCTGGGTTGTTAAACAAACAAATCATGAAACTTTCCACCCAATTTTCTCCCCCTTCAAATAAAAACAAGACTTGTTGATATTGACGGTGTGTAATTAGTAAAAAATAAAAAAACGAAAAATTAAGGACATTTGTGCTAAAAATAAAGATTGTGTAAAGCGCATCATAATCTATAATCTCAGAAGTACTATTTATCTAGCTTTTAAATTCAAACATTTTAAAATTGTTTTAAATTTTAATAAGTTTTAAAAAAATTGTACAATTGTTTATCTTAAACTAAAAGGTATAATATTCAACTTATAAGTTTTAACAAATCCGAATATTATCATCTAATATAACTCTCCTAAACTTAAAAAATCATGTTTAACAAACGTCTACAATCAGTTGCACAACTGGGGTTCCCCTCGTTTCAAAGTTTCAACAAACAAATAAGAGACCGGAGGTCCCACCTGACTGTGCACCGTGTCAGTCCTGTCCTGAAATCGTGGAGCATCTCCTCGATTGTCCGCTGCCCTGCGGTGTCACAACTCTGGACTTCCTTAAACGCCCGCATCAGAGTTGCAATTAAATTTTATTAATGAAAATAGTAAAATAGTTAATATACATATGTTAAGATGAAATATTCTTCTAAAATTCTTAATTTGTTGACTATTAAGTTTTTTACAAAATCAGATAACATTTTAAAATTTTAAAAAGGTTTATAATATATTATGTTTTAAAAAGATATTTTAATACTTTGTCTGTTCTAAAGAGCGGTGGAAACTAAATATCCAATTATAAAAGGTCTGTTTTTTTCTTTGACAGAGAAATATCTGTCACACGCGCATTGTGCGTTGGGTTCTAAATTTTAACGGCTGAGTAGCTAGCTGTACACGCACGTCACGTTGAAGTTTGAACGGATCACGATGCAAATGCACGATTTCGCGTCGGGGTCCCCCACCTGTGTATGTTTATAAAATATGTTCCGAAGTCTCTTTTACTTGTTAATAACAATAATAAACTCAAAAAACATTTCCACGAAACCTCCATAACACCGCGTCACTCCACCCACCAGAATCTATAAATACAACAACAACACACAGATCTCCTCAAAAACCAAAACTTTCTCCAACACTAACCATTCCAAGTTAATTTCTTCCAACATCTTCGTCAGCAATACATATATCTCTGTCTCTCAAAAGTACTTATATATACACAAAACCTTATCAGTTATCAGACATACCCACTTCGCAAAACAGTACAGAAATGAAGACAGGAGCCATAGTTTCCACTTCAGAAACCCAATTAAGCACCAGTACTGACCAAAAAGGCTCGGCCTTTGTCCGGCTGTACCGGAAACTCTCTCCGAAGAGGGAACCTCTCCTCACTGTGGTTCCCAACTTCATGGAGACTTCACCTCATCTGGAGAGGGTGTTCAACTACATAGACGAGGACAAGGACGGGAAGATCTCCCCAGCCGAGCTACAGAGCTGTCTGAGGACCGTCGGACTACATGACTTGTCGTCGGAGGATGCTGAGGCGGTCGTCGAATCTTCGGACTCCGACGGTGATGGGTTGTTGGGGTTCGAGGACTTCGTTAAGCTGGTGGAGGTGGAGGGGGAGGAGGAGAGGAGCAGGAGTCTCAGGGAGGCCTTTGGGATGTACGAGATGGCCGGCGCCAGCGGATGTATCACCCCCAAGAGCCTTAAGAGGATGCTCAGCCGCCTCGGAGAGCAGCGGACCGTGGAGGAGTGCAAGACCATGATCAGAAGGTTTGATCTTAATGGGGATGGTGTCATCAGCTTTGATGAGTTCAAGCTCATGATGGTTTGAAGTATTGATTTCAGTGTTTATACATAATTCTTTTGGTATATAATTGTTGTTGTTGCTGTTGGTTGTATTTTTCATGAGATGGGATGAATTTTTTTTTTTTGTATAAAGGTTTTGATGAATCTCTATTTGTTGGTATACAACATTCTATGATTTATTTATTCTCTTGAATCTCCTTTTGGGGAATGGTTTTACACATTGGGAAAAGGTATTCAAGCTGAACAATTCTCTGGTCATCAATTATGGGTTGTCTTCCTTACATGGCCTCTGATGCTTTCAGATAATATATCTCATTCCCTAGTTTGGAAC
Organism: Acorus calamus; assembly: GCA_030737845.1. Lineage (NCBI taxonomy): Eukaryota > Viridiplantae > Streptophyta > Magnoliopsida > Acorales > Acoraceae > Acorus > Acorus calamus. Next base: position 14,932,167 of record CM060876.1, read on the forward strand.
CAGGTATTTCTAATGAAAAGATTGAGAAACTTTGGTAGTTTAACAAGGTTTCCCTTCCAAAATCAAGCTGTGGGCATTAAGCATGTTTGGGAGTACTTGTGATATTTCTGAGAGAAGCATGAAGAACCACCACATTCATAAATAAGACAAACCAATTTGGTTCCTGTATCAAAAATTAAGAATTGGCAACTTTAATTTCTAGGATACAGAAAACCATCGGGGTGACACAAAATGATGGCAAATATAACCATATAATAATATTGTCATTGTTAAAGTCATTTGGGAGAACAGAAACCTCCCCTGAAACCAGTATATTCTTTTACACACAAGTTCAGTCTTTAAACATCTATTAAAGAAATCCTGACTCCATCCATTCAGTTCACATTCCATTGAGAGTAACGACGACTTTGCGAGCAGTTGCATGGTCCCGGTGTTCACACAACCATATTCCCTGAATCAACCAAAATCAAATTTAGCTTTCTACAAATGGCCATAAAGTCCTCTTCTAACAATCATTTTTTCTTTCCACGAGTAGGAAATATGTGTAATATCTATTGCTAGGATTAGAAAAATAAATACAATTAGATTCACAACCACATGTTGGACATCAACTAAAAGAGGATTTTAACATGAGATATAGTCAACGCAGAGAATCATGCGACATCCGGTACCTGCCAGGTTCCCATGTTCAGCCGGCCATCTGTTATTGGAATCCTGTATAAATACATGGTCGGCTGATTATTACATTTTTCACTTAATATTTATAATTAAAATTTATATTAAAAAATTGCTTTCAACATGGAATGTCAAAGGACATACATGAGCGAGCAGCCGAACATGGAGGATTTGATGTGCGCTGGCATGTCATCAGGCCCTGGAAGAATGAAAGACTTTATGGTGTCCAAGTTCTATTATAGGTATCAAGAACAAAATCTCAACAAAAATGAATAATTCAGTGATATATTGGACCCCAGTGGTATAAAGCATAGATAATCCCTGCTTGTGATTCAAAGATCAATTTATAATATCCATGACCGAGAGAAGAAGATTTAAGATTTCTATGAACCAAAAAATGGTGAATAAAGAAAACGCAAAATTGGGTGTTCTCACTAACCTTCCAGCGTGTGCTTCCAAGGTGCAGATTTCCCCTGGAAATACATATAGAAACATCAAACTCCACTGTATAATCCACCAGAGTGGAGCATTATCATTCCATGCAAAAGATCAAACACAAATACCTCTGGAACTATCCGATTAAGGAATGTCTCTGTGTCGCGCTGAACATCCGAGTCATAGTTCTCATTTATGGTAAGTGATGCACTTGTGTGCTGCACTGGTACACAAAACAATGCCAGAAACTCACACACAATATGGATGAGAGAAAATAATCAAATAACAAAGTGATTTCCTGCAGCTTCACTTACAAAAGAATGAGCAATACCACATTTAAAACCCGACAAATCTTGCTCAATTTCCCTCAGTATCTGCATATACAATCAGCCGCATAAACACAGAGTTGCAATAAGGAATGCTAGATTGCAAATGATAACGTGCAGCTAACCTAGTATACTAATCATAGAACTTGATGTTTAACCCAAAAAAATAAGAATTAAAGGAAGATACAAGTATGCTTTAGTTCAGAAGACAACTTTCATTCAGTTCCCCTTTCAAAGAAGGAGAATCGATTAGTGAATTTAGTGTATGGGCGAAGAATGGCACAGAACACCGAACATTTCTCCTAACATTTTAAATGAGATTTTCAATACGACAACGCAGATTTCTCAGTTCACAGAACCGTCACAATGGTGATACACATTCATATATACTTCTCTGCCAGCAAGGTGTCCATGTAAAGAACAGGACAGAAGTTGGCATGTGCACTCTATTTACTCCTAATGCCACGTTAAAACTACTAGGTCGAGTTTTCCTGGAATGGAAAATGCATATGGGTCCAGTTTTCTCAAATTTGTATCTGGGTATGATAGATGTCCAATGTCTCATGCAATCACGAAGAGTTGCAAAACAAACATTGCCCAATGTGTTTTCATTTGAAAATGTATCCTGACTGTCGACTGATATCTACATTACATTTCCCAAATCATACTGAAAACCATACAATCTTCCCATCCACCATTCAAGCAATATTATCACATAAGACAAATCTTTTGGTTCAATATGTTAATACCCAACATTGTTTCACACTATAATAAACCATCATGAATTAATTCACTAGTTACTTACCAAAAAAAAAAAATTAATTCACTAGTTTTTCTCTCCATCCGACAAATCAATCATGATTTCAAATGCTACTGATTTCAGGATTCTTCAAACAATTCCTAAATCCACAAAATTTAATCAGGCAAACCCAAACATAAAAAATTAACCCTTTTGTGTGATTCAATTATCAACAATTCAAAGACTAAAAAAACAAAAACCAAATAAAAAAAAAAGACCCTTTGGTCTGGGTGATACGATTAGACCCAATTGGGTTGGGGGGGGGGGTGTGGACATAAAAATCAACAAAGGAGATGATCAGAAGAAAAATAAAAGAACCCACAAAGGAAGGAAAGAGGAGATGATAAAAGAACCCACCTTGGGCGTGACGAGATGGCAACCCCTCCTTTGAGGGGGAATTACGACGGTCTTCTGAGCCCACTTGGTAGCCATTGATTTCGAAGAAGGATCGATCACCGCCGTTGGATTGGATTGCGTTCTGACGCGGAGAGTCGATGAGGCAGAGGTGTCTTCGAGGCGAAGAGAAGCGCAGAAGCTCGCATTGGCTACGGTTGTTTGTGATATTTATATTTATACATTATTTAAAAAAAGACCTCATATGAAGCAAAATAAGATAATAAGGACAGGAACCTCACATAATAATAATAATAATAATTAGAGGACGAGTACTGACTACTGAGTGTACACTGATCACATATTCACATTTGCATTCATCCATACACTCCACTGATATTCAAATACAATATATACTCACTAATATAGTGTATGCTGGATTAAAAAAAAAATCATCTTTTCATAAAAATAAAAGTATGTATTGACTTGTATAATTTTATATTTTATTTTTATAATAATATGTATTTTATTATGTGAGTATATATTTTTTAAAAAAATCAAAATTGTTGGGGATCACATATGAGGCTAGACATATTTGAGTGAATGGGCGAAAGGCCTAGATGATCATATTTGTGGGTGATATTACACTAGATTTTTTTTACAGCTCAAAATTTAGTCTCATGTGCATCGTTAAAAAACCTTAGAAATATGTCTCATTAGACGATATATATATAAATAGTTAAATTTTTTACATTTATTAAAAATAAGTTCATTTAATTCAAAATGAAAAAATACACATTTCATCACAGCATATACATTATATTTACTATTTTTTAAAATTTAAAACATATGCGGTCTTACACAGTAAAAAAAGACTATCTAATATATTGTAGAACCCTCTTCTACAATGTGTTCTTTGTAGAGTTTTGTGTGGTGTATTATTTTCTCCCTTTGTTTTCCATCGCCCCCTCCCCCCTCTTGTATTCCAGACTCTCAAAGTTTTAATTAATATATATGATCGAGATAAAAGTTGTCTATCGTTTTTTTTTTTAAAATATATTTTTCCTTGCAGTTGGGCTTAAGTCCGATAAGGCATCAGATCATTTGTGACATACAACAGAGAGATTTCCCTATTGCATGCATGGTGGTGTGCCGAGCACACCACCCCATTGCATCACACTCACACCACCATTCATGTAAAAGAAAATTCTCATGTTGCATGTTACGGAGGATCCTACTCGGGACCGGATCCAGTCAAGCCTGGATCCAGTCAGTTCAGTCAGTACTGAACTGCACACCCTTTTAATTGAACTGCACAATGTATAAATCGAACTGCACAATCAATTGTTTGATATATATTTCACTCTCTTATTGAATCCAATCAGCTATTAGAGAAAATATAAAATTATAAGTATTATTAGCATCTAATAGGAGAGTAAAATATATACCCAACAATTGATTGTTCAGCTCGATTTATACATTGTGCAGTTCAATTGAAAGGGTGTACAATTCAATACTGACTAAACTAGCAGGATCCAGTACTGACTGGATCCCGTCTCATCCTACTCCTATTGTGGTATGTAAAGTGGATACATACGTGACCCACTCAAATAAGAAATTATAAGAACATGTTGTTAATGGCTATGTGAGGACTTATCCATTATTTATTTATTTTATTTTATTTTGCTTGATGTATGCTTATATAATGCCCAACTACTCATCTTTCTGTTTTTTGCATTGAATGAAAGTTCTATCCACTAAAATGTATTTTTTTCCCTCTTGCTGAAGCACCAGTAACTGTGCTCCACCCATCTCTTCCACTTTCCAACATAATAATACAATATATAGTATAGTGTAATCCAGAAAAAAAATCATTTTTTATAAAAATAAAAAGATAAATTGGTTTATCTAATTTTATATTTTATTTTTATAATAATATATATTTTATTATGTGAGTATATATATATTTTTTTAAATCAAAATAGTTGGGGACAACACGGGGTTGGACATATTGAGTCAATGGACCGAGCTTTGCTTGGGCCTAGATAATCATTATTGTAGTCGGGCCCAAGTTTGACAACCTGAACCGTACCGTTATGGTAAACCATATGTGTAGGTCCGGATCCAGTCAGGCTCGTATCATCAGTATCGAACTGTACAACTTATGAATTGAACTACACAGAAAGTAGCACTGTACCAACAATTGATTGTACAGACAGTGCAGTTCAAATCGTAATTTGTATAGTTTGATTAATAAGCTGTGCAGTTTAATATTGATAGTATCGATGGTATTGGGCTTGACTTGATCGAGACCCAACTTATGTAGCGTGTACTATGGTTGGAGATTCTCTGCTGTGTTTGGTTCTTTACAAGACTCGCTTTTTTTTTCAGTCAGGCAGGACAGACATAAAAACAGTCCGTGCTCCAAAAAAGAAAAAAAAAAAAAGAACAACAACAACGAAGAGAACCATGAAAACCTCTGTTGTTTCTCATCAGCATATTTGCCTCTCAATTAGGGATGGCAATGGACGGGATAAACGGAAACCTGACCCGACTCAACCGGACATGTTTGGTCATTTAAATGTCAAATGTAAACCCAACCCGTTCCAACCCGATGAAGATATGTGACAAGTTTGGGATACAAGTGCAAAACCGTCCAGCCCTATTATATCCCGTTTAAATCATTTATATCATTTCAAATGATATGATAAATAAATTAAATTAACATATCATATATTATTATTATTATAAAATATTTAAACATCATTAAGTAATATTATATAATATAACGAATAAAAATAATTATTTAATTTTTAGTATAAGAAAAATAAAAAATATTTAAAATATTTGAAAAATTGAGATTTTAAATTCGTATCATTTTAAATAGGATGGGATGAGACGGGTTTGAGTTCTTTAAAAACTCGTTGGGACGGGTTTGAGACGGAATAATAAAATCCGTCACGGATTTGAGACGAGTTTGGAACAAAATTTTTTTAACGGGTTTGAGATTGGGATTGATCAAACCCAACTGAACCCGCCCCTACTCTCAATCATCTTATTTTCTCATCTGCTCATCCCCACCAACACCCAACAAGCCTTCCTGTCAAATGACCAACTCGACTGCTACACCATCACAAACTCCTCCATGGGTTACACCTGCAATGGCCCCCTCTGCGCCTGCTACTCCTTCCTCATCTTCCGCTCCCAACCCCCTTAAAACCTACCCTCACAGATCGCCTACCTCCTCAACTCCGACCCATCCAAGGTCGCCGCCGTCAACAATATCTCTGACTCGACCCAATCCCTACAGACACCCAAGTCATCGTCCCCGTCAACTGCTCCTGTTCCTCTTCCGGTAAGTACTACCAACACAACTCATACTACATAATGAAGACCAACGACGAGAACTACTTCACCATCTCCAACAACACCTACCAAGGCTTCACCAGTCCTGCAGTCCATGATCGATCAGAACATCTACGACAGCCGACACCTTGAAGTGGGCATGCGTTTGACCGTCCCTCTCAGGTGCGAGTGCCCGATCCGCCGCCAATTGAACGGCGGCGTCAGACACCTGTTGAGTTACCTGATCACTTGGGGCGATACGGTCGGAGACATCGCGAGGAGGTTCCGAGCCGATGAGCGGGCGACGCTCGAGGCCAATCTGTTGTCGCCCGACTACCTCATCTATCCGTTCACGCCGTTGTTGGTCCCCATGAAGAGCGCGCCCACCAAAGACGAGGTCTTTGTCCCACCCCCTCCCCCGCGGCGGATTCCGCTCCTCCGCCGGTCGTGACCGCCGTTCCTACTCGTCGAGGGATGTCGAACAAGAAATGGGTCGTCGTCGGAATTGGCGTTTGCACCGGCGGTTTTGGTGTTGTAGTACTAATTGGGTTGCTGTTTTGGCTCCTGCGGAGGCCGCAGAGACAAGGAGGGCGGGTGGTGCATGAGGAGGTGACTTTCAATGATTCGGTGGCTCCTGCGGAGGCAGCAGATACCATGTTTTCGGAGGAAATCCGGGGCGCAATCGGGACGGTGTACAAGTATGAGGACTTGGAGAGGGCAACGGGGTTCTTCGACGAAGAGCACAGGATCAAAGGCTCTGTTTTCAAAGGCGTGATCAATGGGGATCACGCGGCAATCAAGAGGACGAAAGGAGACGTCTTGAATGAGATTGGTGTGTTGAAGAACATCAACCATTCGAGCGTGATCAGGCTTTCCGGGCTATGCGTTCACGAAGGGATCGTTTGGTCGGTTTACGAGTATGCCGACAACCGGTCGTTGAGCGACTGGATTCATGATCATCCAATGAATAAGAAAAAGAAGAGATTGGGATGGAAATAGAGAGTTCGCGTAGCTTATGACTTCGCGGACGGGCTCAACTACTTGCACAACTACACGAATCCGCCTTGCGTGCACAAGAACTTGAAGAGCAGCAACATCATTTTGGATAGAGAATTCAAGGCGAAGGTCGCGAATTTCGGGCTCGCGAGGTCCGCTGCCAACGAAGATGAAGGCCTCAAAGTGACGCGTCGAGTGGTGGGCACGCAAGGATACATGGCGCCCGAGTACGTCGAGCACAGGCTGATCACGCCCAAGATGGATGTGTTCGCGTATGGGGTGGTGTTGCTCGAGCTCTTGTCAGGAAAAGAAGCGGCGGCGATGACTCCGGTCACCATGGATAGAAGGAAGAGTTCTTGATGTTCTGGGAATCAATGGAGGAGGGGTTTCTTGAAGGGAAGGATGTGAGGGAGAAGATTGAAGGATTCGTCGATCTGTGCTTGGAGAACGACTACCCGTTTGAACTGGCTTTTGCTTTGGTTCAACTCACGACGCGTGGCGCGTAACCCAGGCTCGCGCCTGTCCATGCGCGAGGTCTTTGTTTCGATTTCGACGATAAATTCATCTTCCATGGATTGGGATCCGTAATTGGAGACTTCAAAGTTCAGGTGAAGACTTGAAGGATCACTTTTGATATGTTTAAGTAAATAAGTTCAACAGAAGGAAATTTTGTTGATCTTATGTGCTGTAAATGTTTTTGAATTCAGGTGTGTATGTGACATGTAAGAGATGAAGCCTCTGCTACTAATTTTTTAATGAGTGTGAACTAGTTGTTTCTGAGTTTTGTTATGAAAACTGAATTTCCATTTACATAAAAGGCATATAAGTGAACCTATAGAACCTGAAGAGCTACTAAATGCTTTTTTTTTTGGAGAGAAATTGTGGACATAACTATTTCAAAGTGAATCAAAACAGACAATGTCTGAATGGAGGTAGGGAACATAAGAAATAAAGAGATACAAAGAAGAGGCAAAAAAACCCCGAAGGGGTGCTCACAAAGAGCACCAAACTAGGGTCTGCTACCGGGTAGGTAAGGAGTCTACCCAAGCCGCCCACACCCCCGATTACTCAGTGATGCACAAAGTGATGTCTCCCATTTGAATGTTCACCACCTCCGCCAACACCAAACTCCATTCCTTGATGCTCGATTTGACCATAACCCATGGACTGTCAAAGTAGAAAGTTGCCCCTTTGAACACTACTTTATTTCTCGTTCGTCAAATGGTTAGGGTCTGTGATCGGGTAGGTAGAAGTCTACCCAAGCCGCCCACACCCCCGATTACTCAGTGATGCACAAAATGATGTCTCCCACTTGAATGCTCGTCACCTCCGCCAACACCAAACCCCATTCCTTGATGTCCGATTTGACCATAGTCCACAAATTATCGAAGTAGAAAGTTGCCCCTTTGAACACCACTTCATTTCTCGTTCACCAAATGACCTATACGCATGCCGGGATTATCGAAAGCACGATCTTCCCATTTTTCTTTTATTACCCTTCTTTTTCATTCGAGCTGCCATCTCCCAAAGGTCTTGAGTGGAACAGAAGAAATTATGTTGGTTCGTGAGTGATTCAATCAACCACTACACATGAACAACCACAGGACATTCACTGAAGAGGTGAAAACAGGTTTCAGGCTCCCTTTGGCAAAGAGCACGACGAAGGCTCAGAAGGTCGCCACCTTGCTCGATAGATTTTGCGTTCAGAAACAGAGGCAATTGTAAAAAAAAGACGCATAGAAGAAAAAGTCTCCTATAATATTTCAAGTTTTGAATCATTTACATCTCAAACATGGGTTATATTAACAATATTTTTGAACAACCGAAAAAGCATTATTTTTAGAGAGAGCACTCATGTAAAGTAACGCATCACAACCTCCATGCACTTAAAACACTTTCTTTGTATGCATTCTGTTGTGTATTATAGTGTTTTGGAATTGGCAACCATATCAACCATTCCAGAAAATGGAGGTGTAGGAATTGATAGCTATGTTGTTGTGAAGCATAAAAAACACTTCATTTTAATATTCACCTTTCAATCTTTGTGGATTATCTACTTCCAACTTAACCTTCCCGTTCTAGTTATTCTTAAATCAATCACCCATTTATTGTGGCTTCTTCACCTGAAGTCCCACTGCTACATAAGGGAGAGCAAAGTTTGAGTAATAAACATTAGGGGGCAAAAAAAAACATGGATCCAAAGGCCAGAGCAAAGGGTAGAGTCTGCGTGACGGGTGCGTCCGGGTTCCTCGCATCCTGGCTCATCAAGCGTCTCCTCCAAGCCGGCTATCATGTTATTGGAACGGTCAGAGATCCAGGTTGCTAAAATTTTGTTTGATAAGATAGTTTATTATGGAACTGGATCCCGTAAACATGTGAAATTGTCACAAATTAGACTGGCAAAATGTAATGGGATCTAGCCCGATTAAAAAACATCTCTTAGTATGGGTGGATTAACAAAAGATTGGATTGTTGTTGTATATGTTTGTTGGACTGGTTAGGGAATCATGACAAGGTATCACATTTATGGGAACTGGAAGGAGCAAAGGAGCAGCTGAAGCTGGTTAAGGCTGATCTGATGGAGGATGGAAGCTTCGACGAGGCCATCATGGGCTGCGAAGGCGTCTTCCACTTGGCTTCCCCCGTCGTCACCGTGAAGTCTGATCCAAAGGTAAGGGGAAAAAAACTGTATGTATCTATGTATCATTCTGTGCGTGCATTGCTTGTTCTATATCAAGATCATCAGGTGAATTATCTAAATACTTGCAGACTGAGATATTAGACCCAGCTGTGAGAGGCACACTGAATGTACTAAAATCATGCAAGAAGAACAAGTCGCTCAGGCGCGTAGTACTGACCTCATCATCGTCCACGGTGCGTGTGAGGGACGACATCGATCCCAATGTGGCCCTCGACGAGTCCTCATGGAGTTCGATCGAGCTCTGCGAAAGGCTTCAGGTAAATATATGAAGCTTTCTTGTTGTGCTTCTTCACAATGGTGTAAAGAGTTACTAATTTTTGTTGTTGGTTAAAGGTATGGTATGCCATGGGGAAGATCTTAGCAGAGAAGGCGGCATGGGAGTTTGCCAAGGCGAACGAGTTGGACATGGTCGTCGTGTTACCGACATTCATAATCGGACCTAGCCTGTCGCCTGACCTATGCTATACTGCTTTGGACGTCCTCAACTTGCTTAAAGGTCATAAATCTCACGTGCCTAAGAGATGGAATCCATAAATACATTAGGTCTACTCAATTTTCTATTGGAGACTGATATGTGACAAAAACTATTAAAAACTATCAGAGTCGCCAGTGGTACATGTCAGTGTCTTATTATGGATAGACCAAATGTGATGGGAAACAACTCTTAATCACAACCTAAAGAAGTGGATTCACTCAAATTCTTTCTAATTATCATTCATTTCATTAGGCGAGACGAAGAAATTCGCGATGCATGGTCGAATGGGTTATGTCCACATCGACGATGCCGCTCGATGTCACATCTTCGTCTATGAGAACACCAATGCTTGGGGAAGGCACCTCTGTAGCTCAAAGGTGTTGGACAACGACGAGTTGGGCACCTTCCTCGCCAAGCGATATCCTTATCTTCCCATCCCGACCAGGTCTGAAACACTTACAAAATTTGGTCTAGGGGCTTTTGATTAATTGATATGATTCAAAATGTCTCTCAATGCAGTACAAACCAATAAAGCATCCTATGAAGATCATAAGTAAAATAATTAATCAAACACTTGATCCTCTTGAGGTGGTCTTCATTATTAAAACGGAATTCCTCGAGAAGATCCAATTGAAACACATAAGATATAATTGTTGTAGTCATTTTGACACAAGTATAACACAATGAACTCTGATTGTCTGTACAGGTTTGAGGACTTCTATGGGGGAAAGCAGAGCTATGAGTACAATACATCAAAGCTGAGGAAGATGGGTTTCCAGTTTAAGGGGTTGGAAGAGATGTTCGATGACTGCATTGGATCACTCAAGGACCAAGGCTATCTAAAATATTGATATCTATACTTGTTATCTCCCTATCTATCTATAGATGGACCTTCATGTTACTAAAATGTTTTCATAAAAATAACATATATGAAGTATGTTTGGCATTCACTTTCAAAACACGGTAAAATCATTAGTTTAATATTGTCAACTGCTTTTTGACTCTGTTCTGTGGACGTTGGTGATCAACTGCAAGCATATTATCTTCAACGAATAACAAACAAGGTGCCTAAAGTCTAGTTTCATTCCTAGTTTGCCTAAATTCTAGTTTCATTCCTAGTTTTTTGTATCGGGAAGTCATGAAAACGAAACATCACAGCACCAAATTCCAAAGATGGGGCAAAAAAATTTCAATTACAGCACCTCCACCACATATCAAATACAAAACCAAGGTACCATTTAAATCATATATAAAGGGTAGTTTTTTGACAATTTAAATACCAGTCAATCAACAAAATGAATAAATTACGAAAGAAAAAACACACACACAATGGAGCACACAACTTGGATGATGCAAATTCATTTCATTCAATCTTAATGTCAAACATTACAACACATATCTGATACGGGATTGATTGACCTGGGAAAAAGGAAATCCAAGCGTGCTCGAACACTACTTGGTGGCTTGCGCAATCATATTGCTTATAGAGCTTTCCTGCTCTTTGGCTGTTTCCACTAGTGAATCCTGTATAACCACAAAAAGGGAACTTTACTAAAGGAAACTGTATTGCCATAAAAAGGACATTTCAATCTGCCGATCAGCATTTGAAAGAAGCTGAACAGGGTATCCAATATACCTGAGCGGCAATAAGTCGTGCCACGGTTTTCTTGCTTGATTCTTGGAGTTCACCAGCGATCAAAATTTCATCCAGTATATAATATGCCTGCCAGTTTAATGATATGAAATATGAACTATATGAACCACATTCTTCTGAGAAGCAGTTCACAACTGAATGACTAAGGTTTAAACTAACACACCTTGTGAAAATTAAAGATCAAGTCCAACTCACAAACCTGAAAAAGATAAAAGTCAAGAAACAAGGAATTGAAGACTGTCAGTATGCTGTATGGGATCATTTGTTTCGAGATGGAAGAGACTGTGATGTGAATATATAACATCAGGCATGCTGAATTAATACTCAAATGACTCACACTGCCAAAATAACGGTCCAGAATCTCTACAAAGTGATGAATAATTTCTAGAACCTCCAGCTCATTGTCATCTGCATCAATACACATGCAGAAATAAAGGCTAGCATATCTGCATATGATGTTTAAATAAGAATGATTACAAATTAGAGGGAGAAGACGGAATAAATAAAAATTCCAATATCATAAAGTTCGAGAACAATATGGAGACATGCTACTTTTGAAATAAATTATTACCTTTTATACACCACCTTGTAACCTCTCCACTCAATAAAGTTGCATAGTTTTGGGCCCCTTGAGAGAATTACTCCACTGATTTCTCGAATAACCTTTTGGAAGAAGAGAAGCAAAAACAACAATACACTCAGTGTGGATCATGAATAACCAAGAAAACCTATCTGATATACCAGATACCATTTTTGATATTTGTCCTTCTGATGACAACATCAGGAATATGACCCCCAAAATTTTCCAAAATAAAGGATCTCAAGTTAATCCTAATAGTGTATATGCAAACAACCTGCCTATTGGGAATGAGAAACCACAATATTCACAATTATATACTAAGGCTGCATTTTTTTATGACGGGGGACCTCCCGTGGTTGACCTTACGATCAAGCTGGTAGACTACATTCGCCTGTTTCTTCCAGTCCCACATAAAATTCTTTCGAATTTCGCTTAACAAACAAGATTTTTAACACAGCGCCAAGACTCGAACCAAAACTTACCATTAACACAGGTAAGCCCTGAACTATTGTGCTATGACCACTGAGGACATACATAGGCTACATTTGGTGGTTTGGATGTGCGGTTGAAACGTTGAGATTATTAAAACTTGCGTTTCAAACTCAATTAGCTTTTCAATCATTGGATTTTTTGGCCTTAAAAAGCAAGAGAGGGGTTTGAAAAACTAAACACTGAAAATGTGTTTGATTAGCATTTGAGAATCTTCCGCTTTTCAAAAGCGAAATCTGTCCAAATGCAGATCTAAACGGGACCTGTCACCTAAAAAACAAGAAAATAGTTCAGATCTATAGAATCTGCAAAGAGGGATTGTCTCCCAAATTAGAAAGAAAAAAAATTTCTTCCAGGGGAAAAAATTATGATTCCTAACATTCTAATTGAAAAGCATGGAAAATGTATCATTAATTGTTAGTAACAGAAATAGGACAAAATAGGAGTACAGTATAGGCAAAACAAAAGCTGACAAAAGACCAGCAATATCTCAACACTGCAGATCCCATGTTTAGAAATGAATCTAGCCTTTACTACATCTATTTCCTGTTTCCCTAACTTAATGCATCTTGATAAGCAATGACGATGCAACTCAGGCAAACTTGATCCAGCCAATATGTGTACAGTGGATTCTGTTGATTCACAAGCTGCTTACCTTGGATCTTTCCTTCTGCGAATATGGAGAATACCATTTCGTCAATCTCACCTTCCCTTGACGACTAATAAGAAGCACAAAGTGAATCTGATAAAAAAACAAAGTCAATGAAATAAGAACCATCGTTGAAGCACGGGGAAATTTTTTATAAAATCATATATCTATAACTTGGAACACTCAACCAACTAAATATGAAAATAAACCATTCAAGAGTGATTAGTAAAATTTTCTGATATCCACTAAAACAAGTAAACTTAACATAAAAAGTAAGCTAATTGGATGACATATCGATGCACAAAGACGAATGACAGATCTAATAAAGGAATGTCTCATTCAGACTAGTATTTGCAAATGCCAATCTATTCGAGCACACAATTTCTGCAACCCAAGAACGAAAAATTGATAAGACCGCTTTATAAGTTCAGAACAAACGCGCATCCACAATATATGTAACGAATGCATTGCAAATACTTCAAAATGATTCCAAAAAACGTTGCCCTTTCACTAAAAAAACCGACAAACAAAACCCAGATCGGAAAATCGGCATCCAAACCAAAATTCACAGGTTTTTTTTACGTGCAAAAATGCATCACAATTCCGCAAATGCTTTGATTCAGTTCCGAAACTGAGACCTCAAAAAGAATTTATTAGTGTTTCTGAATCAGATCAAAGCAAGATCTGGTTTTCTTTATCTGGATGTGAAAAAATATATATTGCAAGGAATGAAAAGCTACAATCTTGGGCAGACAAAAACAACGAATTGAATCAAATTAAGAACAGATTTCAAATTATTGAGAGAATCTGATCGTTCGAGCCTTACCATTGGCGCCGAATCGATCAAGAGCTGTGAAGAATTTTTTTTTTTTATTGTTTTGGAGTTTCACAAAGGGGATTGGAGTTTTGAGAGTTGTTTTGGGCCTGCAATGGGCCGGAGTCAAACCCAGGTTTGATATAGTCGACTCTATTTGCACCCCCTCAAATATATACGCATACTTTTATATGAATTGTAAATATACATGCATGCTCCTTTATATGAAGGGTAAGGATAGACCCACTACCCGAGTTGATCTTTCCCACTACCCAATATTACCAAAATGCCATTATTTATGTATTTTTTTGTCTTCCTTTCCCACTACCCAGTTCGACAGAGGCCAGTCGAAGTGTTCTTCATTGGGACGACAGAGGCCTGTCGAACTGTCTGAATAAGTGTCGACAGAGGCCCAGTCGAAGTGTGTTTCATTAGGACGACAGAGACCCGTCGATCTATCTGAGCAAGTGTCGACATGGATGTGTCGAACCCTTCAAAACAACAACTTTCTTCTAAGAATTAATCATTTATACAATCATTTAAGTCCTTATGAAAAACAAAAATGTCATTTAAGTTATTTAAGTCTTTTTGAAAATCATTCACATATATATTTATTTAAGTATAAGAAACAAAAATATCAAACAAAGAGTTATTTGAACCAAATAAACAGTAAACATTTCATATAGAAAAAAAAAACATTATTTTCTTTTCTAAACAAGTGGAGTTTGTTTAGAAAAGACTCCACTTATTTAGAAAAGAAAATAATGTTTTTTGTCTATATGAAAGGTTTACTGTTTATTTGATTCAAATAACTATTTGTTTGATATTTTTGTTTCTTATACTTATATATATATAAATGATTTTCAAAAAGACTTAAATGACATTTTTGTTTTTCATAAGGACTTAAATGATTGTATAATTGATTGATTCTTAGAAGAAAGTTGTTGTTTTGAAGGGTTCGACACATCCATGTCGACACTTGCTCAGACAGATCGACGGGTCTCTGTCGTCCTAGTGAAACACAGTTCGACTGGGCCTCTGTCGACACTTATTCAGACAGTTCGACGGGCCTCTGTCGTCCCAGTGAAGAACACTTCGACTAAATGCTGTCGAACTGGGTAGTGGGAAAGGGAGACGAAAAAATAAAATAAATAATGGCATTTTCGTAATTTTGGGTAGTGGGAAATAGTAACTCGGGTAGTGGGAATAGTTTTGCCCTTATATGAATGGTGCTACATCAGATTTATTTATATCTACTTGATTTGCACACCCCTAATTTAAATATTTTATATTTTTTAAATTTATTTAAGATCTTAAAAAAATGAGTGATTATATTTATATGCGTGAACAATGGATTTGTTAAAGGGCAGCTCTATCCCCACCACGCAGCTTGCTGTCCCCCAACCAGAAAAAATTAACAAAAATAATTTGTTTAATTTTGTAATCCACTATCCCCACCTCCCCTCCCCACCAATCGAAAAATTTAGAAAGCTCATCCCCACCACCTGCAATCACTAAGGTGAGGATAATCGATGCATGTGTTCTGAAAATTGTTCGACAACCCTGAAGTCGAATAGATGTACTGGCGGACGACAACGGGTCAGTCGCCATGTCGACATGAGGAGTCATGGGCGACGGGAGCCCGTCGAACAAACCATTAGGCAGCCTGTGTTATATGTACTGGAGGATGACAACAGGCCAGTCGACTTGAGGGATTTATGGCGACAGAAGACCCGTCGAACGTTTACAGTGTAGTGATCTATGACTTTAACTGTGAACATTCAAAATGTTTTAAACCATTCATACTAATTATGTTTACCAATTCATTCATTCATTCATTCAAACATGAACATTCAAAATATTTTAAATCCATTCACACTTTGTTAGTCTTGGGATTTAGTCTCCACTTCAATAAAAAAAAATATATAAGCATTGATTGATACTTGTTCTAAAATCATCCGTGTCGATCGTGTCTTTGCTTATAAATTTTAGAACAAGTATCAATCAATGTTTATATTTTGAATGTTTATAGTTAAAGTCATAGATTACTACACTGTAAATGTTCGACGGGTCTTCCGTCGCCATAAATCCCTCAAGTCAACTGGCCTGTTGTCGTTCTCCAGTACATATGTTCGACATTAGGACTGTCGAACTCGATCCATAACACATGCTACCTACTGGTTTGTTCGACGGGCCTCCCGTCGCCCATGACCCCCCAGGTCGACTGACCAGTTGTCGTCCGCCAGTACATCAATTCAACTTCAGGGTTGTCGAATGACTTCCAAAACACATACATCAATTATCCTTACCTTAATGATTTCAGGTGGTGGGGATGACATTTCTAAATGTTTCAGGTTGGTGGGGAGGGGAGGTGGGGATAGTGGATTACAAAATCAAACAAATTAATTTTGTTAATTTTTTCTGGTTGTTGGGGGATCAGCATCTAGGTTGGTGGGCCTAGACCCGCCCTTTGTTAAAGGGTGTTGTCACACAATTCTATTATACAGAAAAAAAAGAAAAAAAAAAAGACTAGGTAATGGGTGTTGCCACACAATTCTCTGTGCACTTCATTATTATCCTTCCACTTTTCTTTTTCAAACACACATTGTGTTACATGTAACACCTAGTTAAAAAATTATCAAGGCATGTACTATAGTAGAGGCTACACGTAACGCGCTCTCTGACATTATCCATTTGTGTTTTTTTTTTTTTTTTTGGGTGGGTAAAGGCGGGTTTGACCCCGCGACCCATCTGACATTATCCATTTGTTAACAGCATGAGATGCCAAAAAGATCTATATGCAGATAATGTTGCGCGTGAAGTTCTCCCATTAAAACAACATTTTAATTAATCTCAAGGGACAATAAAAAGGTCATGACCCAGTGAAAAAAGAAGTCATTACTTAAGAACAATCACAAGACAAACCAGTCAATTTTAAAGGTAAATGATGTGATGTAAACGCATAATCGCGATTTCAATATTTATTAGCTACAGATCTAAAGTAAAAACTAAAAACTCTCCTTCACATCTTTGGCTGAATTGCGTTCCCAAACATAATCAATCAATCTCGTGAGGTTGACATAAGAAGACCCACCAACTTCCATGGCCATCCTCGCCATCTCACCGAGCTCCCTCGCCCTCTCCCTCCTCCCAACCCCTTCTGCACCACCCTCCATCACTTCCTCCAAAGCCTTCTCAACAGTCTCCCTCTTCACCAACTCCCCCGCCTCCTCCCCCGCCCACCCATTCGGATTCTCCACTCCAACACCCACGCCGACGCGCAACACGTCCACCACCTGCCTTTCATTCAAGAACTGCTCCGCGAACAGAGGCCAACAAACCATGGGCACGCCCGCGCACAGCGCCTCAACCGTCGAATTCCACCCGCAATGCGACACGAACCCTCCGACCGCCCGGTGCGACAGTATCGCCACCTGCGGCGCCCACCCCATTATGACCATCCGCCTCTCCGTGATTGGCCGTTCTTTAAACTCCTCGGGGAGTCCGTCCCATGATTTCACGACCCATATGAAGTCGCGTCCCCGACCCCTACAGCGCGCGCGCCAGCTCCGCCGTCTGCGGAGGGCTCAGCCTTCCTATGCTTCCCGAAACTCACGTAGACCACCGACTTGGGCTCCTTCCGCTCGAGCCAATCCATGCATTGGTACTCTGATGATGTCTCCTTGCCTCGGACGATCTTGTCTCCCTCGTCAGCGTTGGCGAGCGAGAACGGCCCGACCATCCAAACTTGCTTGCCTGTGGTCACGCGAAAGATGTTCAGGTACTCGCGCTCGAGCTCTTCGTAGCTGTTCACGACCATACCGTCGGCGGTCTCTTCGGCCTCTCTCATTTCGGCCCTCAGATCCTTGAAACTCGTCCCGGGCATCTGAGGACTTCTTGATCGGCGACTTTGTGGGGGATGCCCGGCACGACGAGGCGCTCGCACTCGGACCCGGCGCGATCGAGCACGCCGTGCGCGCGCAGGTTGCGGAGGCAGAGCGTGGAGAAGCAGCTGATGTCGTGGAAGACGAGGCGGGGCACGCCGAACTCCCGTGCCCAGGGGAGGAAGGAGTCGGTGATGACGCAGCTCGGCGGGGGGTGGTGGCGGCGGAGGTACTGAAGGGAAGGGCCGAGGAGCATCTTTGTTGACTCGAGGAAGGGGCGCGCGAGGTCGGGCGAGGGGAGCTCGTCGACGTTCTCGCAGGCGTCAGGGAGGCCGGCGGCGGCGGAGGGGAAAGGGAGCTCGATGAGGGAGATGGGTCGGGGGGAGACGGAGGCGGTGCGAGGTCGACGGAGGGTCTGAGGCGGGCGGCGTTGAGAGGGGTGGTGATGAAGCTGACGGAGGCGCCGCGGAGGGAGAGGAGCTTGGCGAGGTCGAGCATGGGGATCATGTGGCCTTGGGCCATGAGTGGGAGTAGAACGAAGTGGAGGACTTTTTCTTCTTCATTGTTGGGGCCACACTTCATGGTCTCTGTTTCTTCTGAAGGTGTCTGTTTTAGTCTTTTTTTTCTATCTATTATTATTAGATCTGCTTTTGATTGATCATTGCAAATGATGTACCATTTATAGAAGGGACTGAAGGACAAGTTGGATGACTTGTGCGCTTACGTGAGCAGTAGAAAAAGAAAGTTTCGTGCAATCTCTATGATTGAAGTTTTTTTTTTTTTTTTTAAATCAGTGTGAGTTTGACAAGTTTATTGGTTTTGGAGGCAATTCTTGGACACCACGAAATGAGGGAAAAAAATTACAATAAAACTTGAGATATTTTTGTATTACAAAGATAGACATGCAAAACAAATATGGTCAAGCACAAGTCAAAGAGGGGGAGAAGGGGCATGACATAAGCATTGGCAACGCGGCCCGGCCCGTTGAAACAGGGCCCAGGCCCGCGGGCCTGCTTGGCCAGAGGGCCCGTGCCGGGTAGGCCTGTGGCCAAAAAATGGCCCAAGCCCTACCCATGGGCCCGGGTTTGATGGGTCGTGCCCAGGCTTCAGGCCCAGGGCGGGCCTGCGGGCCTAGATCAAACATTTTATTTCTTATGATTTTTTAATTTTAAATTGTTCATTTGTATATAAATGTTAAAGTAACAAAAAATTGAAAGTATAATGTTGAGAAAAAATATTTAGATCTATTTAATTTTTAAAAAATATTAAATGAATTAATTACTTAAAAAATTACATAACTACATGTACCTAACTATGTTGACACCTATATAAATGTCAATAATTTATATAATTCAACCATAATTCAAATAAAAATTACATAAAATTATATGTGAGTCATTTATTGTATTCCCCTCATGGGCGTTTAGGCCGGGCCCATGGTGGGCCCAGTTCAGGCGGGCCTGCAGGCCTGGCCTGGGCCGGGCTTTCGGGTCTCGGGGTTTTTGGGGACCCTTAGGCATGTAAGGTCGGATAGAAATGCAAACCAAGCTAAACCCATGATGGACTCAAAAGTTGATTTATCATTGTAGCCTCGCAATTTCTGTGGTGCTCCTATAATGGTGTTATACAAAATCTGAACCTTTAATTGATGATTTCAATGGTTTAAATTGAATTATACAAAAATCATAAAAATTAAAACAGAACTAGAGACTTTTCAATTTTTAAAGTATCAAATTGTTGAAGTATAAAATGCACAAAATGCATGTTACTGGATCATGGTCAAATTTTCTCTCATACATCTACGTTTTGATTTGTGTGCACTTATTCTCTATCTTGCTTCATCAACAAATCAAAACATGCCTGATTCCAACGAGTACGATGGTTCAATTATTCAACCCGCCTCACAAATATCAAATCACAAGGTAGTTTTCATATTAAACATCTTGATTCTCCTGTCCCGTACCGGCTTAGCTGGGTGGTCAAGGGACACCCCCGTGTGACGGGGATGCCGGGTTCAAATCTTGCCTATGGCAAGTTGATGCCAATCAGTTTTCAGCCCTTTGGGCTTGGTCTCGTGGGCTTAGGCCCACTGCTCTCTGGCCCCTGATAGCCTATGTTTCTGTCCTAGTGTGTACTAGTTTGTTATGCATTAGGGACTCTTGCCCTGTTTAGGGTTTTGTAACAAAAAAAAAAAACAAAAACAACATTAATATATGCTTTATAGAAGAAGGGTATATCTGTAAATTCATGATTGCTAGCATATCTTAAGGAAATTTGTGTTCCTGGGAAAGCACCAATTTTCCAAACAACACAAACCCTTGACCCTTCATGGTTTATTGGACACCACTAAAACTAGTAAAAAAGAGATCAAATCGTGAGACAATATATCTTTCCCTTTTAGTATGAAAGATTCTGTGGTTGTCCCGTTTTGAATTTAACACTTTAGTAGTGGGACAGGGACAGAGGAGAGAGGAAGAGAGAGAGAGTGGGGATAGGTCAAGAGGGATAGAGATGCTGGCCAAACTGAGCCATGATGGACTTTGGGCATGTTTGAGACTGCGGCGTCAATCTCCTCGTTTGAGTAAAGCGATGAGATTTGTTTCATATCAGTACAGATTGATGGGATAGATGTTTAACACGTGTCCATTAGTAATTAATGTCTTTCTATTGATTAATCATGATTAAAAAATCATGAATAATTATCGTCGACGCTCCTCCGTCCGTCTTTATGTCCGCTCGGCTGTCATGTCCTCGCACGTAGATCCGCGCCCCCACACTGCTGTTGCTACCCCTGCGCAGCCCTGCCGCAACCTCGTTGATCTGTTGCTTCCCTCGTGTAGCCCCGCCGCGCCTGCACCGCCCTATCGTACCACCCTGTCCCCGGTCACGCAGCTTGCCCGCGCCCTAGCTTCAACCCCATGCGCCCGCGTTGATCCGCGCCCTACTTGCTGCCCCTACGTAGCTGCACCACCCTGGCTAGCCCACATGGCCATGCCCGCTCACCACCACCCTGTCGTGCAACCCCATACTGCCCTTCGCGCGCCCACTCGCAGCTTTGTCATGCGCCCTGTCGCGCCTCGTCGTGCACCAAAGCGCTCGTCCCTGTAGATCCTGCTTGTCGAGCTGTATATCTCGGACGAATCCGCCACAGATCATGGACGAAAACGCGTGCCAGCCTGTAGCCCACGCATATTAGTCCATGGATCCTTAGACTCAACCGCGCGCCAGGACCCGATCACGCACGGACCCGCCATGCCCACCCATTGAACCTACCTGCCCTTTGAACTGGCCCGATTATCTGTGGACCCGGCCTGCCTTGCCTGTAACATACCCATTTGGCCTGGATCTGATAGCATGCATATCCCTGATCCGACTCGCAACTTTTACGGTGAGCTTCCAGCAGCCTTTGAACGCCTCCGGCCTCTCTCCACCAACGTCGGCCATCCTCCGATGGTCCTCTGGCCGTCCTCTGCCGCCTCCGGCGACCATCTTGGGATCTCAAAACACTAAATCAAACCTTATTTCCTCTTCAAATGTCCGATTAAGGTGTTCCAAGGGTCCATTTTGCTCATTGTTTCGTTCTCTATGCATCTATGTGTTTCTTTTCTTCATCCAAGATTTCTATTCTTCTGCAATATTCTTTATTTGGATTTCTTCGTGATCTTTCATGCCGCTTTTCTCTGTGCTTCATGCGCACGACTTGTTTCTTTTCCACAGCGTTGCTGCCTCCACACACATCTTAGTGTCTCTGTCTCTGCTGTACTATAAATATTGTGTACAAACCTGAATAATATAGTGGTCCATTCTCTTCAATTCTTTATTTTAACAGAGATCATCGGGAGATGATGAATTCACATCGATTGATATCTCAAAATCATGGTTAATCATCTATACATCATCTCGTAAAACTTAAATTTCAAATTGAAAAAGGAGAAAATATTTGAATATGGAGATGTTTTTTTCAATCATTGGATTGAGTCTTCACATTGAGTTTTCTCTTTTTTTTGTTTTTGAGAGGGGGGTTAACCAGGAAGAAGGGAGACAGTGGCATTGATTAAGGAAAGAAATGAATTGAAGGGATATTTGAAAATGCTGATTAACCATGGTTAATCAATGATAATTGTTAATATCATGTAAGAGACGTGTCAAACATCCGGATATGTATTGATAGGATTACATCAATACGTAATGATGTGAAAGAAAAAAAACCAAGTGATGGGCGGTGAAGAATCATTGTTTCCAGGAGTCTCAAATGTGAGCCATTTTTGCCTATGAACACATGTTTTTAGAAAACGAGTGGAGGGGCAAATAAATGAACGTATCAGACTCGGGTAGTCAGATCTGTCCGCTCCGCTTCCTTCTACGGCGATCCTCCTATTGGCAAAAAATGAATATCACTGCATTTCTCATTAATCATATGGCCCAAGTCCCGGTGGGGATGATGAGCCTCTGCAACCGCGCTTCAGGGCCCCTGTTCCGCATCTTGAGCTGCTTGATGCGTTACCGTCCACATCTCCTCAATCGAATCGAATTCTGATGCAATCAAACCATGATCCTGCACTCACTGCCACACCCCGATCATCGCGTTGCAGTGGAAGAAGAGATGGTCCACTGATTCTGCGTCCTCTTCACATAAGGAGCAAGTCATGGATGTGTTAGGACTCACTTCGACTGATACTCTTTTGTGAGAATTCTGCTTTGATATAGTAGTCAAAGAAAAATTTTAACATTCAGCGGAACCTTTGGCTCCCAAATTTCCTTACTTTTTTGTGACATCAGGGCCCGTGTAGGAGTTGAAAGACTACAGCCACTTGAAGCCGATTTCACAGAGAAGCATCGATGTAGCACTGGAGCTCTGATGAGCTCGTCTGTCCCGTTTGCTGAGATTATGCTAGCTTGCAACACTCTCCTCAGCACCTCAGCCTGTCCCATTTCTCACTCCTTTGGACCCCGCAAGTTTTAGAAATTATGTTATTTTATTTTATGTGAGAGGCAAATTAAATTTTTTGCATGGATGTGAATTTCATGAGTTTACTGGTTTTGACATTATTTCGGTTAGAATTCATTTTTCTCTAATGGTTGCTTGTACACCTCTTGGTTTTTATTTGGAAATGGTTTTCAAAGTGACTTTTGGTTTTGGTAACCAGTTGAAAACCGTTTTGTTCTTGGCGGTAGCACATTTTATTAATTATTAAGGGTGTGTTTATACATTATGGAAAGTGAGAGAAAGTAATATTTTTTCTTTGACCATTTATAAAACTAGCATTTGTATTAAACAAGAAAAAGAAAGAAATTTCTATAACTTTTCCTCTCTTATTTTGTCTTATTAGAAAAAGTAGGAAAAACTTTTTATTTCCTCGTAGACGAGAATTTAAGAGAAAGTAATGAAAATTTTTTCCACCATATCCACAAACACCATGAAAGTTAGTCAAAATGAATTTTTTTTATTTTCCATCACTTTCCCTTTGACCCAAATTCTCTTACTTTCTTTCATTTGTCTTTCAAATTTGTGCATAAACACACTTTAAAAGGAATGTGTGTGTGTGGTATAAAACCAAGCAGACATATACACTCAATTACCTAACACACTCACCATGTGCATTGAATCCCACACTTCAAGAGAAAGAGGGGTCTTATATTCCTAAAGACTTATAAGGGGTTATCTAAAACCTTCTCACTTGGAGTGCACCTTGAAAAGGATCAGAGATTGCCACATCTTCGAAGTGAACCGCCACTGGACCATTGCACCATAATGGAGCGGAATCTGCTTTTTAGAAAACCTATTTACGTGCTTCGATCTACCACATCTATCTGTCAGATTTTTCTAATTATCTATTTAATCCTATTTTGTTGTGATTTTCAAAATTAGAAGACTTAGTGTGTTTTTCTAACAGCAAGAGCCCAATGTGTCAACCTCCAAAGGATGGATCAATGGACCAGAACTCAGCCACCTTTCCGAGTTTATTAACCACAATGTGGTACATGCTAGGGCAGCGGTCTTTCAATATGGTGCGTCCCCACACCAAATGTCTGACCAAAAATGGACCTCAGTACTACCATCCCTCACCTTCCAAGTGAAAGCAAACCTCCACTGGTTGCCCTTAAAAAGAGCAGACGCTCCGCGAGCTATATGGGGCCAGTGCGAGCCCGGAGCTGTACTATATCTGACCCAAAAAACTTTCACCCACGGGGAGTGAGGATTCTCCAATTTTTTGATAAACCTGATTCTCCTATTAAAGAGTCCCCAATGTTCATTCTTATATATAAATTTTATTGCAGAGGGGCTATATTTATAAATGCATGATTGCCAGAATATTTATGGAAATTGGGGTTCCCGGGGCCGCACCAATTTTCAAACAACACAGAGTTTTAATGCTATAAAAAAAAAAAAATCGTATCTTGAACAACTATGCACAAATCGAAGTTCCGCGGTGATTTTAACAGTTTGTTCACCACGTATTTCTCCAAATCCAACGATCCAACAGCACGTTCTCTCTATCTGATTCGGTGAATATTTCTCTTAACAAAGAAGTTGCAACATAAGCAGCAAACAAACTACTCTTACCCGAACAATAGGGGCTACACCACGCAGTTACTAAGCCCACCTGAATCAAAAAAAACGAATAATTTTAATTTGAAAAGCATTAATCCCACCGTCATTCACGATTCGACCATTTTTACAACATTCGGGTCACTCTGTCAACTTATATTTAAAACATTTGCATTCTTATGTCAACTCTTTTAAATAATTCCAAGTTACATGCATGGTTCCACCTCACAGTCTGTCGAGGAAAACATGAAAAATTTACCATTTTTTGTATAAAATGATAAAACATTATATATTTTTTAATTTGAGATAAAAAAATTCTTTTTTCTTTGTGGACATAAATATTGATCACATCAACAATCCACTATTTTAATAACATATTATTATGTTTCCTATAATAGAATGATATGACTAATTCAAATTGTAACTTGGACCCCCTTTTAATTTTGACTTTTTCTTGAATTATGAGATTTATGTAACTGAAGAGATTGGTATTATAAAACGGGACTGATCCTCTATTGTTTTTCTTTATAAAATCATCTAAATATACTCAATGAGATAGGTTTTGGACTTTCTTTAGAACATCAGGTCACAAAATCAGAATTGTTGTTGTATGACTTGCATAGGTTTTTGACTGTTTATTTTTTAAATGAGTTGTATGTATAGTCAATATATTATGTTATTCAGTGATGAATACTAAGTTACTTAGACATTCATTTGTTGAAAAATAGATATGCTGTGAAAGAGAATGAAGAAAAAAACAAACACGTATCATGGAAAATAGATATATGTGGTTCATTTTATCTCTACAAAGAAAAAAGAATATTTATCTCAAATTAAAAAAATATATAATATTTTCTTACATTTTATACAAAAAATAAGGTAAATTTTTTATGTTTTCGCCAGACTGTGTCGAGGTGGACATTGCAGATACTGACATGTCGAATGATTTAAAAGCTTGACTAATGTTCAAATGTTTTAATATAAATTAACAGTACTCGAATGTTATAAATAATGATCGACAGTGTGACTATCAAATGAATCGTGGGATTAACGTTTTTCAAATTAAAATTATATACGTTTTTTTTGTTTTTTACTGGGCAGAAAGAGCGTGGTGGGATGGGGCCCTGAATAGATCGCCACGTTTTTTTTCTGGTTAAAAACGCCTCGTTTCCATGCATGGCTTCACGGAGGAAGCCATGGATTCTTCTTCTTCGCTCTCTTCTTGGAGAGGAAGAGAAGGGGATATCTAGAGGGGCGCGTTTATGGGATGACGGCGTGAGCCAGATGGTACATTGCGGGGCCTCGTCGACCTCTCTGTTGCAGTACGCTCGCGTCGGTGATCGGTTGGGCCACATCGGCGTCATGGTTGGGTCCAGAACCTCTCGTCGCCGGCATCGGTTTCGGCGTCATGGTTGGGTCACGCTCACACACTCTCTCTCTCACACACACTCTGTTTCGTTCTGGGTGTTGAAATGTTTGGGTTTTCTGTACTGGGTTTACTTCAAGATTCGAAATTTATAGGTTCTTATGGGGTTTAGGGAGATGGGTGTGTTTCATTTGGGTGTTGAAATCACTGGTTTTGTTGATATGTTTGAATTATATATATATATTTTTAGTGTTCTTTGGACAAGATTGAATGGTTTGGGAAACGGGTCCCTTTTATTTTGAGTTTTGTTGTGGTGGTTGTTTGATTGTTTTTTTTCTATGAAACTTTTTTGGGGTTTTATTGGTTCAGATGCCTCTGTGAGCCCATTTGAATGTATGTTATTGTTTTGGTGGGTTTTTGGGTTATTATGTTGATTAGTTTTGTATTGGGATTTTGATTTCATCTTTCCGAAACACAATTTTATGTTTCATGATGAGTTCTGTATTGGTTTCTGACTTTCTGGTTTTGTTCATTCTCATGAATTCAGTTGTTCACGGTTAAAATTTACACCTTTGTCAATTTTTATGGTTTTTTTGCTTGGTTTGCACCTATGTTACACATTTAACCAAACATAAATTGATGAAGTCTATACACACAATTTCAATGCAGTTGGGCATGGGTAGTGCGTTAGAGACTTTATGTGGCCAGGCCTTTGGCGCAGAAGAGTTCAGCATGTTAGGAATCTACATGCAAAGGTCTTGGGTGCTGCTCTTGATTCCAGCTCTATTTCTGAGTGTGTTTAACGTATTCTCCACGCCTGTCCTCAAACTCTTAGGAACGAGTGATGAGATTGCGAATGTGGCAGGGCGGTTCTCGATATGGATGATCCCCCAATTATATGCATATGCTCTTAATTTTCCTATGCAAAAGTTTCTTCAGGCACAGAGCAAGTCATGGCCATGGCATGGATTTCAGCCGCTGCATTGGTCCTGCATTTGTTCTTGAGCTGGCTCTGCATCGTAAAGCTTGGGTGGGGAATGGTTGGGGCTGCGTTCACCCTCAATTTCTCTTGGGTGGCTTTGGTTGTTGGGCATTTGGTATATATCATGGGAGGGAGTTGCAAGGATTCTTGGACCGGATTCTCGTGGTTGGCTTTTACTAATCTGGTGGAGTTTTTTTGGCTGTCCTTAGCCTCAGGAGTCATGCTATGGTTCGTTTTCTCATAGGACTTGTTCTTTGAGTGGCTTTGATTTTTCGTGCTTTTACATTCATACATTTGGATCAGAGTTTTTTTGCTCTAATTTGTTGGTATTGGAAGTGTTGAAGCTGAGATTAAGATCTTGTCTCATTGATCTTAGACTTTTAGTACTCTATGTTAAATACATGGTATGAAAATATTATTTTATTGATTAGGAGAGTGAAACTTATTCTTTCACCTGTTTGAGCCTATTCCCATATGTGTAGAGTGGGCTAAAATGTTAATACTAATAATTTAGAAGAACTAGGAAATCTCAAGTTCTCAGAGATTGAAACATTTAGTTTAAACAAATCTTTTTCAAATAACATCAAAGTTCATTACTACTATATTTGTAGTTAAACTGGGAAGAAATTTGATGTTCTCCTTTATGGCAGATGATATATTTTTCTAAGCAGTGAATGCATTTTTTTGTGAAGCACGAAGCAACAACCTGTTCTGTTCAACTTATTGGTTGCTATACTGTTTTATTAACTTTGAAGAACATATATCACTTTTTAAGAAGGATATTGTAAAGAAACCCATCGGCGTGTTTGTGTGGATTGATGGTTGCATGATTTTATGCAGTTCCCCATGTGCATAGATTCTTAGTAAAAATCCCGTTACTTATTCATGCAATCTGGAACCTTTTTTTTTTTAAATCTCTCTCATCTGATTTCAACTATTCTTTTGCAGCTTAGAATACTGGACTCTTATGGTAGTCATTTTGTTAGCTGGGTTGCTGAAAAAACCTGAAATAGCAGTGGATGCTGCTACTATCTGGTAAACAGAACTTTGCAATGACAACTTCTGTCATCTAGCATTCTAGTTTTTCTGAGTTTCTGTTTATGAATTAAGTATGATTTCCAGCTTGTATAATTAAATGTGGTTGCACGAGCAAAGTGTGGAGGGGATCAAAATAAACAATTTCTTTTGTGATAATTAAAAGGCTTCTATAAAATGATGTTTCTTAAAGAATGTTGTAAAGTATTACTCTCGTTGCACACTTGCACGTCATGTTTTTCTTTTATATATTTCATCACAAATCAACTTCATATGCTGATTTTATGTCTTAACAACCTCATGTTAACTAATTTCCAAGAGCCATAAACAATTACTATTGCAATTAATAATGTTGCAGCATTTTGGAGTAGTTTACACTATAGCTTTTACCTGGGTTATGATCCTTTTCTTACTTATCTACAACTTGCACTGCATTATGGTACTTTGATTCATAAATTTGTCCATATTTATTGCTGTAAACCTTTCTTGAGGGAGCAGGCCATGATGGATGTTATTATAGGTTTGCCTGATTATGTTAACGTTCTTCCTCTCGTTCTACACCATTTCATGTTGAATAATAACTGCCCATTGAAAACTCACTGTTTAAACTAATGGAATTTTTGGACGATGTGACGCAATTCTGATGTTAGAAACTATGATCAAAGTGATATTTTATTAATAGATGTGAGATTGTTGATGTTACAATCAAGTAATCCATCTTATTTCAAATATATTGGGATTCTCTACTGATGGTCATTCTAAAAGTATTTTTCCTTGGATAACACTGGTTTATGCTTACCAAATACCTTGCCTTTTCATTTATTATTTCTCATTTAAAAGTTGGCATTCATTCCATGGTTTTGCAGTATGAATGTTGAAGGATGGTGTTTCATGATCCCGATTGGGTTCCTTGCGGCCATAAGGTGTGCCATAAATATTACTGAAATCACCTCTACATCCATTTACCATTTTGTTTCATACTCCTATGATGTATTTGCTACATCAAGTACTTGATATTATGCTTTGGCCTGACAGTTTGTGCAACCTTCTATGCCGATGATCGAACGTTGATGTTGCTGTAAAACATAGGCATAGCGATGCATTGATAATTCTGCTGTAAATACAGTTTTTTCCCATATTTACGAACATCACATGACTTTTAGTGAATGTTCATGGTTCCTTCCAAAAAGGACACTCTCTTTGTATGACAAATTCCATGAATCATATGCAAGGCCCTAAATACCCCACAAGTTGTTTGATGACATCATAAGTGAAGTTAAAAAAAATCCCATTGCATACGTGTGATGGTCAAACAAATTCAGACACCACACTAGAAACTCATGTACACTCATTATCAAGAGATCATGCAAAATAATTCTGGTCTGACATGTAGGAAGTGGGGAGATGAGATCAATTTTATATGTTTTGTGCTGGATATTGCAAAAAGATGAATCACACTGGTCATCATCATGCTTTACTATCAAATCAAGAATGTAGGAGATTTTTTCATTTCATAACATCATTAAGAACTAAACATCGAACGTTATTATTACAGTTTTGTTAGAATCCATCTGTACCAAAACTCTATTTATGGTGATCTTCCTTAATTGCTTTTTGTGCATGACAGTGTGAGGGTCTCAAATGAACTTGGTGCTGGGCATCCTAGAGCTGCAAAATTCTCAGTGGTGGTGGTTGTAACGATGTCTGTGATCATTCAAACAACTTTTGCATTTATAATTATGTTGACACGGAAGAATTTCCCTGCAATCTTCACTGACAGTGAGACAGTGATGAAAGAAGTTACTAAAGTCTCACCATATCTATGTTTTTCAGTTATTCTAAGCAGCATTCAACCTGTTCTTTCAGGTGGGTACTATAATATCTTTGGTTAAAGGTTGACACTAAATTGCTATATATGAAATGATCTTTGTTACATAGTCTTTTTTCTAACCTCAACTCTAGTCTTATATACCTCGACAGCGTCATACACACACATTTACAAGGTATATGTCTTGTTAGAAATTTTTATATTTTCTATAAAGATATCTATGTAATTCATTGGAGTATATACTTACATTTTTTACAAAGTTTGTACCTCATTAGATGAGGTATTTTATACTATTTTTAAAAAATTCAAAATATGTGGAGACTGGAATTGAGGTAGTAAAAAGGGTTGTACTTAACATTTTCCACATTAAATATGTCTTCTTCATAAAATTTGGATTCCTTATAAGTCCTATTGCATCAAATTGCATCTGTAGGCCATCATAAGTTGTGTATTTAGTTGACATGTGGGAGTATTCAGGGGTGGCTGTTGGAGCTGGTTGGCAAGCCACTGTTGCCTACATAAATATTGGTTGCTATTATCTGGTTGGGTTGACATCTGCTGTTCTCATGGGATTGAAATTTGATCTTGGATTGGAGGTCTGTTAATTCTTTGGATATCATGCATGATTTTCACTTGTTTTGAATTATAATCTGGTGAAAAGTTGGATGTTCTTGTTATGAATATATCTGATGTTTTCAATATCCTAAGTGGATGGCATTTCTTGAAGGGAATTTGGGGTGGCGTGCTTCTTGGGATGCTCCTACAGACTATTATACTTCTGATAATCACTTTGAGGACTGACTGGAATAGAGAAGTAAGATATAGTTGATTATTACATCCCGTGCTTCATTTGATTACATTACATTGGACTAGGAAAAGTTGCATTGTGATTCTCTCTTATTTTTGCAGGCTGCATTATCAAAAGAAAGGATCCAAACATGGGGTGGCTCGTTAAGTATAGCTTCTGTTGACAGTTCTAGAACTTGAGTGAGTCTCCTTGTTACGAGATCTGAATTATATATATAGGCATGCGCGCACTCACGCACACACTCTTTTAAGTGCATGAGAAAGGATCTAAATGCTAATGTTAAATTGTAAATTGATTCTCCTTTTGCAAAATCAGTTTTCAGATATTTGGTTACAATTGGCTTTTTCACTTCATTTTTTTATTTAGGATTTTGGCTTTAATAAAAGTCAACAAAAACAACTCTTATTAGGGAGTAACTTTTTGTGAAAAAAACTAGTTGAGAGCATTTTTTATGAAAATGTTTTTGAACATTGATTCCAAACAAGGATAGTCTTAGGTGCCACATTTCCAGTTGGATCTTCTGTTATCATTAACATAGATTTAGACCCCGTTTGATTGCGCGGTTGGTGAAAATTTCGCTTTTTGAAAAGTTGAAAAGCTTAAATCGTGTAGTCAAACAAGACGGATTAATTCAGAATCAGAAGCTGGATTCCTTTTAATTTTTGTCTCGGAATCTGTGTTTTAAAAAGCTCAAAAACATTTTTTTTTGTTGAAATCAATTTTTTGAATTGAAAAGCAATTTGTTATTTTCTCCACCAAACATCAACTTCTTTCAAACATTGTTTTTTAAATTAAAAAAAAACATCCCAATAAAAGTCAAGGTCAAAATCATCTTAAAAAACAGCTTTATTTCAAAAGCTATTTTTCAATCTGTATTTTCAAATGGACCCTTAGTAAGGATCTATTCTTATAAACAAATTTAACAAAAACTGTCTAACAATTAAAAACAACTTTTAATTGTCTGATATGACTTAAATTCTCTTGATCCAATCTAACAATAATATATTTATTTTTAATTGTTCTCATGTTGCATATTTTCGGTATTTCTGCTTCCATCGAGCATCTAGTTCAACTTCATTTTTAGAGATTACAGATGAGCTTTTCTTTTGTAATACCATGAATTGTACTCTCTAACTAATAAATGAAGTTAATGTCCAACTAATTTTTGGTTTTGCAGTTTGGTTAGAGACAAACCAGAATATAATCAGCCTATGCTAAAGTATTCCGGATGGATTGGAATAATCTATTCCGGTTTTCTTAGCTTCGGTTACTCTGCTGATGCTATGTTTCAATTAAAGACAGTTGACATTAATAAACATATTGAACAAAATAATTACATGTCGACGGCGCGTTGGGACTTGGGATTTCGATTCTTTACTTTTAATGTACTTGGAATCTGAGCCGTTGATCTCCTTTTTTTCGTTTTTTTTATTTTTATTGAACGCTTCTGATTTTAACTTTCGTCGTAAAACTGAATTTTACAGGAATCCGAACCTGTGATGCGTGGGAACTATTATAAAAAATGTTCCGTTTGACCGACTGTGCGTTTTGCATCATCTGTGAAGATCTTTATTATGAAACGAAACGATAAGCCCCTTGCGTTTTATATAAATATTAACACGCCCCCCAAAAAATTCACACTAATTTTGAGGTCTCCGATCTGTTTTGTTCGTAAATAAGGTGGGTTTTAACTTGAAAAAATTCAAACAAACCCTTATAAAATGTCTAAAATCCATATAACTCTCTGATTTTTTTTTAAATCTATATAATCTCTTAAAAACACATATGTAAATCAAAATAATCCATTGAGTTAAACTTCATTAGGAATATTATGTAAATATTTTATTTAGTTAACCTTTATTGAAAACACAGTATACTAAAAAATTATTATAATATATTTAAAATGTAAAAAATCTTTTATAAATTGTGATTTTATCTATTTGAATAAATTATAAAACCTTATTTGATTTCTAGCCATTTAGGGGGGGGGGGGGGGCGGGGTATTTGAATGTTTCACAAGACTTAAATCAGACTTAAATCCACAGTATTACATCTATCATCATAATTGTTTAAAAAATTCTTTTGATTTTAGTCCTCAAACTTGAGAGATGATACATGTTCTAAAAATTATCCAAAAATAAGTTAAAACTATCATACTTTTTGATTGAAATACATTTTGATTACCTTTTTCTATATTTTTAAATTAAATATATATAGTTTTAGGTCTACTGTTGCAAAGAAGCTGCTCAAACTTGAAGATTTGGAAATTATAAGCAGTGATGCATGATATACGGCCATCCAAGTCTTATAGACCTAGTATTATAAATGGATAAATATTTAAGATAAGTTAGTCTAATTTATGGAGATAAAAAAATCATTATTTTTATCTAGATTTGTATTTGCTAATGCATTTTGTTATCCCCTTTTATTTGTTCTTATCTTTTACTTTGCATTTTGATTACATGATCTAAAATACAAGATAACTTCAAAAAATAAATTTAAAAATAACAAGTCTACCATTTCTATTACTGGTGCATTAATATTGTTAGTTTTGGTTTCAAAAAGTTTTTTATTTTTATTTTTTGAGAATGACAGTCATAAATATTGTTCATGCTTTGCAAAATGAAGTTAAAAATGAGGATAAAATATGTTCCAACCTAGAACAAAATATCTCAACTTTTTCTCTCAAGATACAGACAATTGTTCAGTCAAAATACAGACAAAATATTCCATGTAAAGTAACTAATATTTGACATAGGAACTAAATCGGTTAACCATATATACTTTACAGGACCTGTGT
Organism: Acorus calamus; assembly: GCA_030737845.1. Taxonomy (NCBI): domain Eukaryota; kingdom Viridiplantae; phylum Streptophyta; class Magnoliopsida; order Acorales; family Acoraceae; genus Acorus; species Acorus calamus. Next base: position 14,965,691 of record CM060876.1, read on the forward strand.
GACGATTAACCAATTTTACAGGGACTAAAATTGATTTATCCAAGTTTACAGGGAGTTATATCGATTTTTCCCCAAATATAAAAATGTTATAGTAGGGTGTTCAAAGAAAAAGACCCCCTTTTGCATCTGATGCACGTGCACCCGACAAGCATAAAAGTCGATTCACCAGCCCACGCTTTAGCCGTTAAATTTCCCAAAGCACGTTTCGTCCATCCGATTAACCTTAACAGAATCGACCCTACACGTATTTTGTGAAAAAAAGTCTCTCACACACCATGCATGCTTTTCAACTTCGGCAAGAACAGAGCATCCGTTGAAAATTGAAACCCATGGATTCTTCCTCTTCTTCTTCTCTGGCTCCTCTGCTCGAAGAGGGGAAGAAGAACGAAGAGAAGGGTGTCTTGGGAGTGACAGAGCGGTCATTCTTGAGAGACACTTGTGAGGAGCTGAGGATGCTATGGTACATTGCGGGGCCTGCAATACTGACTTCGCTGTTCCAGTACTCGCTCGCGTCAGTCACTCAGACCCTGGTGGGTCATATAGGGACTGTAGAGCTCGCCGCCGTCGGTATCCAGAACCTCGTCGTGGCCGGCGTCAGTTTCGGAATCATGGTTGGGTCTCTCTCTCTCTCTCTCTCTCTCTCTCACCTTTTGTTTTTGTTTTTTTGTTTTCGGTGATCATACTAGTGGATTTATGAAATGGTTTTACTTGCAAAGAATCGATTTTTGTGGGTCTTGGTGGGGTTTCGGTTGTGGATATGTGGGTCTGTTCATTTGGGCGTTTGTTTCTGGTTTCTTATATTGGTTTGGTGGGGCTTTGGGTCCTGATTGATTGTTTAATTGATTGGTTTCAGTTGAAAAGAACACATTTTTATGGGTAATGTTGATTTTAGGGAGATGGGTCTGCTTTGGTTTAGTCTTTTGTGGTTGCTTTATTGTGTGACTGGGTGATTCAGGTTATTTTCACTGTCTTCATTCTTGAATTATGTTCATCCACATAATTTTGATTTGGTTTATACTTATCTGGTCTTATATTATTTTTCTTGTATTGGTATTTTGGTATATCTGGGTTTGATCTTGTTCTCTATTGCTTTAAGTTCCTAGTATAATTATCATCATATAATCTCACTATGGTAAGGTTATTGATTGACTAGTGTTGGTGGAAGTAAATTGAAAAAAAAAAATTCATCTTGTAATTCATGTATTTTTGGGGCCCTTTTAGTCTGTCTGTTCTTTTATTTGCTGCACTGTTTTTTCCCCATGATTTAGTTTGATGTGCATTTCATGGTATTTGTCAGCTGGACCAAATCCTAATTTTTGAATGAGTAAGTTCATCAGAGATCTTTTATGCTTGAACAATCTCCTAATCTACTTGTTAGACGAGTGAAATTTATATCAAATTCATGTTTAGGGTTTTTGGTTGGTTACATCAATGTAGGTGTACACACTACCAAAATAGACCACGATGAGCTAGCATTAAGCATGGGATTGCAATGAAGATTTTTCTTGATGGGCATGCATGTTTTCATCTTTTGTTTTGAATCAATGTTAGAAAAAAAGATTGTGTTACATTCCCCCTTAATACGTATTGAAGGTCATATCCATAATTGTCTTGCAGTTAGGCATGGGTAGTGCACTGGAGACCCTATGTGGCCAGGCCTTCGGCGCCGGGGAGCTCAGCATGTTAGGAATCTACATGCAAAGGTCTTGGGTGATACTCTCTTTCACAGCTCTCCTTTTGAGCGTGTTTTACATTTTCTCCACACCCATTCTCAAACTCATAGGAACAAGTGATGAGATCTCAAACATGGCAGGCCAGTTCTCTATATGGATGATCCCTGAGTTATTTGCATTTGCTATTAATTTCCCCATGCAAAAGTTTCTTCAGGCACAGAGCAAGGTCATGGCCATGGCATGGATCTCAGCAGCTGCATTGGTTCTGCATTTGTTCTTGAGCTGGCTTTGCATTATAAAGCTTGGGTTAGGACTAGTTGGGGCCGCAGTTACTCTAAATTTCTCTTGGGTGGTTTTGGTTGTTGGGCAATTGGTTTATATCATGGGAGGGAGTTGCAAGGATTCTTGGACGGGGTTCTCGTGGTCAGCTTTTACTAATTTGGCAGGGTTTTTTTGGCTGTCCTTGGCTTCAGCCGTCATGCTATGGTTTGTTACCTTATTGGACTTCATATTCTCTGGTTTCTTATATCTTTTCTAATTCATTTTGTGCTTGTAAAGATAGTCGAACTTCAATTGAAAAAAATTCTGTCTATTCTAATAGCATGAGAAGCCTTAGAAGCTGAGATCTATTAATATCCAAAGGTGTTTTATAATAGCATACTAAATGCTGAAACATATGAAATAAAAATGTTATTTAAATGATGCTTTTACCAGTTTGAACCTATTCCTGTATAATGCAATGAATGTTGTACTAATAATTTGATATGATTAGGAAATCTCAAGTTCCTACAGAATAAGGTTATCTAATTGAAATGAAAGCTTCTGTAATTAACATTGAAATTAATTGTGTTTATCTGTTTCTTTAATCTGTCCTTTTGTGGAACCTTAAATCTACCTGCAGTCCACCCGATAAAACAGCCAAGAATCTATAGGGGAGTATTCTATCTTTGCAAGTTTGAATTTGTTGACTTTCTATACGTGAGGAGTTTCCAAATCCAACTTCAAGTACTCGTAATCAACTTTGATGGAGTGTTTGCTTTTACTACCGATAATAGTACAGCTTTCCATTTAGTGAAGACATTATTGTAAAGCACAGGGACCCAAGAGCTATAACAATTCAATTATAGTACACACTAAAGATGCCAATGTTATTAACTTTCAAGAACATTTGAAGCTTAAGTAACAAAGGTAGCTGCTGCTCATATGCGTGGATTGATGGCCACATGGTTTGGGTATTTCCACATCTGCATTGATCCATCATTTAAATTGCCAGGCCACTTATTGATCCAATCTTTTCAATATTTCTTTTCTGATATTCTTTATCATTTTTCAGCTTAGAATACTGGACTCTTATGATAGTCATTTTGTTAGCTGGGATGTTGAAGAACCCTGAAATAGCAGTGGATGCTGCTACTATCGGGTAAATTGAATCTTGTGATAACTTCTATTAGCTGGATCTTCAGTCCAGTATCCCTGTTTTCTTTAATTTTATATGTGAATCAAGTACAATATGTCCACCTGTGTAATGTGATGTTGGTACAAAAGTGAAAGAAATAGCAATATTTTTTACAATAATGAACTACCTCCATGAAATGATGTTTTTTCGAAGAATGTTGTGAAATTCACCATGGTTTTCATTGCACATAATAATATTTTATTAAAGATTTCTTTATCCATCAGCATGATAATCTGGTTGTATTTCTTTATATCAAAAGGCGATCCGAAGTCATGTTGATGTAAACAAACTTACATGACACAATTTTTAAGATCTATGAAAAACTTCATATTTCAATTGGTGATATTTAAATATAGGAGTTGTTTAATTCATGGATAATGTTCTGAACCATGCAGCTTTTAGTTCTGACACTTTCCTATTTCTTGCTCCACACTACTTTACTTCTACTTTGTCCATCTCCCATTGATATCCACCTTTTTTAAGTAAACAATCCATCCGTTTTAATGTGCAGGCACGCTATGATTGATTTCATTCAAGGTAGATGTGATTTTGTTCATGGTGATAAAGTTGTATAATTTCCTGTTGAATAACCACAGAAAAATCACTTTTTCAAACTAGATGAATTGATGAAACTATGGAGAATATACATATAAATTTGTTGATGTTTCACATACATGATCCGTCGTATTCTAAAATTGGGATGCCTTATCCTACAGATAATCATTTACTCTGAATGCTTTTTGGGTTATCTATTATTGTTTGTGATAATAAATCACCTTGCCCTTTATTTTCCTATCTCTCTTGGAATAAATTATCATACAGTTTGTGCTTTTGCAGTATGAATGTTGAGGGATGGTGTTTCATGATCCCACTTGGTTTCCTTGCAGCTATAAGGTGCGCCCATACATTTTATTATAATCACTTATGCTTGTATTTCCCTTTTTCTTCACATTTACTTGGGATGTTTGCTACATTATGTACTTGATAGAACAGTCAGATACCATGTTTGTGCTCCCTGACCTATTACAAGACATAATACTTCCATACATATGATAAAACATTGACATTCCTGTAAAAAAAGATATGGCGAGTTTTTTTTTTCTGTAAAAATGAAATTTCTTTACATTTATATGAGTTCTTGTGAACTACCACTTGCAAGAGATAGATAAGATTTCAATGGTAACAAGAATATACAAACAAACCTTATCAAAACAACAGTGCACTAAATGGGAAAGGAATACTCAGATGAAATACTGTCTAGCAAATATTTTCTGTTCCTTTTGGAAAAGAAATTTCATCCACGACATAATCTCTGAAATAATGCAACATAAGGCTCTGAACACCACACAAGTTGTTTGATAATATCTGATGTATTCCATCACATATCTATGAAGGCCTTGGACAGATTCAGGCACCCTTGCCTCACCAAGAGATCATGCAATATGATAAAGTTCTTGGACTCACATTCAGGAAGGAATTAGGATCGATGAATCACATAACACAAACAGATAAATCATGTTCTTTTTAGCTTTGTGGTCATCATCATGTTATACTGTCAATTAATGACTCTGAAAAATTTTCATTTCATACCATCATCAAGAAGTAAAGCATCAATCACTTTTATCATGGTGCACTTGATATTCATCTTTTTTTGGAACTTTCTCCATGTTAATCTGAGTAACTTCATTTCTTTCTGTGCATACCAGTGTGAGGGTCTCAAATGAACTTGGAGCTGGGCGGCCCAATGCTGCAAAGTTCTCAGTGCTGATCGTGGTTATGTTGTCTGTGATTATTCAAACTGCTTTTATGGTGATAATTCTGTTGACACGGAATGATTTCCCGGTGATCTTCACTGACAATGAGTTAGTGATGAAAAAAGTTACAAAAATCACGCCATTTCTTTGCATCTCGATTTTCCTTGGAAGCATACAACCTGTTCTTTCAGGTGGGTGTTATATTTTGTTTGGTTGGAAAGATCTATAACAATCTGTTATGTGCTAAACATGTCTTGATTCCATTTAGATAAGATACATGCAATCCACTTCTGCATAACCGTTTCATGCTTTTGGACCAGGGGCATCTTTAGGCCATAACAAGGTGCATATTTAATTGACATGTGGTGGTGTTCAGGTGTGGCTGTTGGAGCAGGTTGGCAAGCTACTGTTGCCTATGTAAATCTTGGTTGCTATTACCTGGTGGGGCTGACATCTGCCATTCTCATGGGACTGAAATTCAATCTAGACCTAGAGGTAAATTGTGATAGCTGTTAGTTTTCATTTGTTCTTTTGGATGGTTTGCCATGATTTTTACTTGTTTGAATGAACAATACAACAATAATCTAGTGAGGGATTTGGATAGTGTTCGAGTATTTTTCTTTCTTGTTTTCAGTTAATCTGATATATTCACTTTCCTAACTGGGTGACATTTCTTGAAGGGAATTTGGGGTGGAATTCTTCTTGGGATTCTCCTGCAGACTATTGTACTTCTGATAATCACTTTAAGGACTGACTGGGAGAGAGAGGTTATATATTGTTGATAGTTATAATCCTTCATTACCGTATTTGATTATATTGGGTCAAACCGAATGGCATCATGATGTTTTTTTTTTTTTTTTTTTGAGTAAATGGCATCCTGATGTTATTCTTTTTCTGCAGGCTGCACTAGCGAAAGAAAGGATTCTAAATTGGGGAAGCTCGTCAAGTAAAACTTGAGTGAGCTTTCATTCTATACGAGACATGAATTTATAAATTTGACTGTTTGAACTTAATTCATTCACGATATTGAGGCAAATGACCATCGATAGTCTTTCTTATCTTTGACGTTGAGTTTCTGTATACATATTCGATATAGATGTTGGTTTGATATTGAATTCAAACCATGCATATATTGGATGAACATTCTAACTTCTGTTGGCTAAACTACTAGATTCCATCCAGTTCATCTTCAACATGTTGCTGTCCAATGATATCCCCAGAAGTGTTAAAACAAAGCTCTGTTACTGCTTTGACTTGTAAATCAAGTTTTTGTGGACTACGACACATCCTAGTCCATGTTCAGGATTGTTTTTTTGATAAATTTTGAGAGATTTGTATCAGCCAATTGTAATTCTTTCATTATGAGTCTATGGAATCAAAACACAAGTTGACGTGTGAAACAAGAAACTGAAAAATACAATATCTGGAAGTAAACTGTTACAAAGTGTCTTTTTTCCAACTATATCATCTAATGATATATATATATATATATATGGGAAAAATCCATATAACCCCCTGTAAACTTGTCTAAATCCATATAACCCCCTGTAAATTTCGTATATCCATATAACCCCCTGTAATCAGACCGAAAATCCATATAACCCCCTCCCTCCGTCTTCCGTCAGCCGAGTTAACGGCGAAATCTGAAAAAATCCATATAACCCCCTGTAATCTAGCTTAAATGCATATAACCCCTGCAATCTTCATATATCCATATAACCCCCTGCAATCTTCATATATCCATATAACCCCCTCTAAATTTTGAAAAAAATCCATATAACCCCATGTAATCTGGAAAAAAATATTTCTAAAAATTTAAAAATAAAAAATAATTTTTTTATTAATAATAGAATAATTTTTTGATTTTTATTCTTAATTTTTTAATTATAAATGACATGTGATTTCATAACCAGTACCCGACACATTAATAATAGAGTAAATTAACATTTATATGTATTAACATCTAATGGATTGTAAATCTTTATTTTGTTTTATTTTTTCTATTATTCTCATTAAAAAAACGTAAAATTGTTATTTTTGTTGTTTGATTCACCTTTGATAAAATAAGAATAAATGGTAAATAAAAGATGAATAAGAGTTTATGACTTTTTAAATGACAACTATACCCCTGCATAAATTTTTTGCATTTGGGAATAAGTATGAGAGATGTATGCGTGATATGATAGATGTGACAGTTTTTGAAAAAAAAATATTTTTAAAAATTCAAAAATACCAAGAGGAATTTTTTAAATTTTTTTATTTTTGAATTTTATTTTTGAATATTTTAAAATATTTTTTTCAAATTATAGGGGGTTATATGGATTTTCCTAAAATTACAGGGGGTTATATGGATATATGAAGATTGCAGGGGGTTATATGGGTTATATGGATATATGAAGATTGCAGGGGGTTATATGGATTTATGCTAGATTACAAGGGGTTATATGGATTTTTTTTCAATTTCACCGTTAACTCAGCTGACGGAAGGCGGACGGAGGGGGTTATATGGATTTTGGGTATGATTACAGGGGGTTATATGGATATATGAAGATTGCAGGGGGTTATATGGATTTAGACAAGTTTACAGGGGGTTATATAGATTTTTCCATATATATATATATATATATGAATGAAGTTATATACTTCAAAAAATTGCATAAATGTATATATGAATGCAAAAACAATTCAACAAGAAATATACCTCGTTAATATAAGTGTAACAGCATATGAGATTGGAATTAGCGATGAAAAGCATACTCACGTAACAAAGCTCTTACTGGAATCCAATATCAAATTTGGCATACACATGCCAGATTAATCTCGTGAAATGGTGAATAAATTTAAAAAAAGGCTTCACATGATGTTTTTTTCATTTTTTTTAGAAACTCTTTTCAATGTAAATGTAAAATGACATCTCACAGCCATCAAGCTGTTTTTACTGAAATAACATTAGTGGCCTCACAATATGACACCATCTTTATCCAGGCCTATATGACATTCACCAATTGTCAAGAGTTCATCATCTCATTCTAATTTTCCATTGAAGAATATATAAAGGTTTTAAAGCACAGAAGTTGGTAAAGAAAAACTGACATAATACAATTCATGGAATATGATTTTCACTTGGAGACAAAAACCTTTGGAAATCATTGGAAGAAGCCTGCTGCATCAATCAATTCATCATGTCATAGTCATCCAACTTGTCATTGTACTCCAAGACCTTCCTCTTAATCTTCGATGAATCAACCCAAGTGATGAAGTCCTCCATGTTCCTTGTCACCAGGAATGCTGGGTCCGTAACAGTATCCGGGCCAACACGGATGTGCCCTTGCTCTATGTATGTTACTGCCTCTTTCATATACTCTGCAAATTTTGATCTGACCAGTATAGATGATAGCCTACGCCTGCCCAATGTGTTTCAAATAATGTGTTGTATGGTTAGTACAATAAGAACCATAATGTCACAAATGATATAGGTTTACTCAATTCATATGCAGAACTGATAGATTGGGTCATTTTTAATGTGTCATTTGGAAAAGAGATGTCTACAAACCTACAGAAGGAAGATACTGACAATTTATCACACAGAGCCAAGCTTTTCCTTGTAGGGATTACCCCCATATTGTACCTGGAATGGATGAGGAATATATTCAGAGCTCACATGATAGGGATAGATGCTAGTAGAAACCAAAATTTGCTACAAGACCTAAAAAATACAAGATTGCAGACAGTGAACTGAACAAGCCTAAATAGAAATAGACCAGCAGAGTAGCAGGCAAAGAGTAACAACTAAGTATTTAGATCCATTTTGAGATTGGGGGGTTGGGGGGGGGGGGGGGGGGGGGGGGTGGTCAAAGTAATTTGGTATGTTGGGAGGCTTGTGAAGAAAATGATACATGATATTCTATGATGCAGACATTAAATTCTGTCAGGGTTTTCAGCATGCATTAGATAAAAGCTATGTATATCCAACAGAAGTTGAAAACTTGATGGCAACAAAATACATCAACGAAATATTTGCCCATATTGCTGTAATAAACAAATAGAATAATGGGCATCGTAGAATGGTGGCAAAAACGTTAAAAAATTTCAGAGTGATTGCTCTATGAATCCAATAAATTCACAGAATTGTCAGATAACTGTGAAACATTTACACCCATGGTTATATTCAGTCCCTCTGTCCCATATTCCAACCTATATAAATATTGATGTAGCAATATTGGGTTATAAACTTTCTGATATTGTTGGGGGGGGGGGGGGGGAGGCAATGGGGATGACATGAAAATGGATGTGGTCACTTCCTATAATTCCTAAAATAATGGTATTTATATGGAAGCTCTTATGAAATAGTCTGCATACAAAGACTTTCCTGGACTCGAGGGGGATTCATTTGGATCTGCAATGTCCTTTCTGTCAGCAAAAACAGGAAACAACTAGTCATTTGTTTATATAGTGTACTTTCACAGAGGATTGTTGGCAGTATGTACCACAACTTCATCCACCCCAATAGATATGGAGAACAGAAAATTGGCTGAGTGTTTTCAGTAAAGAAAGGTGGATACAGACAAGACATGGGATACCAAAGATAGTGTTATTTGCCTGTATGTGCTGGCAGATATGGAAAGCCTGAAACAGTGTGGTATTCTTAAAGAATAATACATCTGCTAGATTGGTGGCTTATCGTGCTATAACCTTGGTAAGGGAATGTCTGCAAGGACTTGCAAAGAAACAGGTGGAATAAGCGGAAAAAAATTATGTGGTTACTGATGTGAGTGTTGATACAATATCTCACGCGGCTGCTGCTGCATATGTTATTATCAGGGGGACTCCGTATCCAATTTTGTGAGCGGGATGCATAAGCAAAATGTGGTCTACTCCAGTTCAAATGGAGGCTGAAGGCATTCTCCTAGGAATATGTCAAGCCAGGAAAATGGGCCTCAATAATATACATGTGTGCAGCAATGCAGAGTCGATTATAAAGATATTGCAGGTCAAGAGTTCGGCACCGTCTCAACTCCAGGAAATCACATCTCATATTCACAAATTGGACTCAGAATTGGTTCCTATACAATTCTGTAAAGTATCCAGAGAAGGGGTACAAGCACCAGAGAGGCTTGTCAGAATGGCAGTGAAATATCAAAAAAACTAAGTAAAGGAAGGTCTGATGGATGACCAAATCCGTAGCTGGATCACACCTACCGTACACTCTTTACATAGTTGTATAGAGGAGGCTAGTCAAGCCTATACTTTTGATAATGTACATGATGTAAACAATCTTGAATATAGTAATATATAAACCCAGTCAGGGCCTTCACACACTTAAAAAATCATAAACAAACTACAAACTCAGAATATATCTCCTTTGGCATCAAGATGTACATTATTTCAGAGGCACCCGCAGAAGAGCTTTTTTATCAGATCTTGAGGGTTGGCTTAGTTCCTGATGCGGTTGTGTATACTATCATGATACCTAATGTGTGTGTGATGGATCGGGTTGATCTGGCATTGAGCTTGTTTCATAATATGATAGAGATAGGGATTACCCTGATCATACATGGTCTCAGTGAGGATCCAGAGTGAGTGAAGCCGTGGGTCCATCTGAGAATATGTGCACGAGCGGTTTAACTCTTAACAAAATGATCTACAAGGCTACAAATCACTGACCAGGGGGCTAATATGGGAAGGAAAGATTGAAAATGCCTGTAAGATTTGGGACCCTGTGATGGAAAATGGGATTTACGCTTGGAAAGTTACATGGAGCCAAACAATGATATCTGCAATTAAGTCGGCGGAATCACAGTGATACATTTCAGAAAAATGTGTTTTTCTGCAGTTTTTCCTGGAATACAAAAGTTTTGGATTTTAGACATATATTAATATCATATTTATACAAAAGCAGAATATGTTTTTAAGTGTGAACAGAATGCATTTTCATTATGAACAAAGAGTGGATGCTATCTTCATTAGTTAAGAGTGCTCCCATAGCTGTCAGAGGCTTTCTCAATTGACACAAAGAAAGAGTAATAAATGTCATACAGATTGGAAACCAATATAGATCAGATTCTGCTTATGGGAAATCCATTTCCCATAAAACTTGATCCCATATACTAAATTAGATGTTCTCTTACATGAATTTCAAGTTTTATGTTTTGTATGATTAAAAAAAATGGCTTCTTTCATTGATTTCCAAACAATTGATCTATTATACGACCGCAGTCAAATTTAAAAAATCAACAAAGGACTCACAGCTTCTCTAAGAGCAAATCAGACATCTCAATCCGGAAAGGGTCCCTTGGATCCATCTGCTTCAAGATGTTGACCAACTTCTGAACCATCCTGCAAACACTCGCATACCTACCCAAAACAACAATAACGAACACAGATGAGTGAACCGTGTTTCATCCATTGAGGGTGTACAGTGTACACGATCGAGAAGGATCAACCAACTTATACGTACTTCTTGTAATCGTCCCTCTCGGTCATATGGTATCGACCGATGACGAGGGCCTCCCGGTGACCTCCTTCCCTCTTCCATTCAAGGAAGTTCACCTTCTTCAACAGCTTCTTCTCATGGAACTTCAGCTTCCTCATTCTCGCTTTTGGTCGTGCCTGCAAACACAAATGGATTCAATAACAAAGAACTCAATAAGCACGGTTGGCGGGGGGGGGGGGATTTTGGAAACCCTAGCGAAGAAGAGAGTGTAAGAGATGTTACGCGGCGGCGGTCCTCGAGCGGCGCAAGGAGAAGAGGCGCGCGTGATTGGCGTCTCGGGTTCGATCTGCGATTATGGATTTGGGATTAGGGTTTTTTAAGGGTTTTGTGGAAGGACGCGTGATTGTCTGTGCTTTGTGGTTATGTGTTAATATAATGGAGTATCTGCAATCAAAAGTAGTATCTGCAAATCTGCAATGAAAAGTAATAAATACAATGCAAGAAGTTGTATAGAATGCATGAATAAGTAGTAATCAATACAAATTCGTATAATCTTTCCCTTGTCTCCTAATGTAAAAAAATGAGGATTGGAAATTGAACATGGAAATATCTTATGATAATCAGGCAAATTGTAAAGCTTACCAACTTTTGCACAACGATGATGCATGACTACTTGATTCCAGTGGCAAGGATTTGCATATGCAATGATTGAATGCTATTTGCCTCAACTCTCAACAATAAAGAAAAGATTTAAGATAAATTCAATTGATGACAATCGAAGATATGCAGGCCCAATCAATATCTCCAAATGCACCCACACACACCAAAGACATGTTCAATGAATTAAAAACACCTCTGCTTTTGTGTTACTATCTTTGTTTCCTCCTATATCAATCATAACTCAGTCCATTTTACAATTTCCTTAATATATACTAAAAAATGTTATATGTATTTTTTAAAAAATAAAAGAATATACTTTTTTGCATATGTGACTGAAATTAATATTTTCCTTCATCATTATATACATCAATGGAGACCAATGAAACAGAGAAAGGAAAACGAAGCTTCTCCGGGAACAAAAGCAGCAATGCACCATCACAAACAAAAACCCTAACTTTCAGAAACCCTAACAATAAAAAACCCTAACAATATTAGATCTGATTTTATTAGATCTCTGCATCTCAGAGATATTTTATTAGATCTCTACACCACCACAATAAAAAAAACCCTAACTTTCAGAAACCAATCTTGTTTTACATCAACAGATTTGCAAACCAAATCAACTGATAAACAAATTAAATCATACCTGAGAGAGGCTTCCGAGAGAGAGAGACAGATCGCCGAGAGAGGCTTCCGCGAGAGAGAGAGAGAGATCGTCGAGAGATTGTCGCGAGACTGCGAGAGAGGGAGACGGTGTCGCCGAGAGAGAGAGAGACGGCGAGAGAGGGAGACGGTGTCGCCGAGAGAGAGACGGCGAGAGAGGGAGATGGTGTCGCCCGAGAGAAGGCTAGGGTTAGGCTTTCATTGCAGTCGCAGATTGAAAGATGAGATGAGAGTTGAGAGAGAGAGAAATTCAAGTCAAGAAAAGGTGGGTAGTCAAGGCTCGGGCTGGGCAATCGGGTACTCGGGCTGGGCTAAACGGGTTAGTGGGCAGGGTAAACGAGCTCGGCTGAGGCTCGGGCTCGGCTCGTTTACAAACCGAGCTTCAAAATTTGTTCAAGTCGACTCGTTTAGCTAATCGAACGAGCATGAACGAGCTTTTACCGAGCCGAGCTCGAGCTGCTCGGCTCGTTTACCAGCCCTACTTGAGACGAAGAAAATCAATAATGATTCCTATGCCCCAATTTCACAGGCCCCACATAGACCCCATGAGGTGCATCAATAAATTATCCATTATATCCCTTTTTAATTTTTTCCTTATAAAGTGCTTTTTCGGTTATGATTACCGATTTTTTTGTGATCACACAGTTCTTCTTCATTAATTATTAAAATCAGCGTCAACTACATTATTCATCATCTTCCCGTTTTGTTTTCTTCATCAATCCCGTCATCCTTCATCAACACCATATGATTTTGTTTACGAAGAACAAGTAAGAGCAGATCGTTAATTTTAGTTTGAGGGCACGGAATGATCAAAGATTTTTGTTATTTGGATCCCACATAAATATCTATTCTATCAGGTTTGACAATTAAGGATCAATATTTGAATTATTTTTTGTTTGATTTATGTTTTTGTTGGTGTTTTCACATTGTTTAATTGTTTTCTTTTGTTTTTAAATGCTGTTACATTGACTGGTAATCTCATATTTTATTAGTCAAAGCTGTTACATTGAACGTCATATTGTTGTTGATTTCACATTGTTTAATTTTTTTTTTAATACTGTTACATTGAATGATAATTTCAAATTTCATTATATAGACTATTACTTTGAACGTCATATTGTTGTTGATTTTACATTGTTTAATTTTTTTGTTCTTTTGAATCCTGTTACATTGATTGATAATCTCAGATTTCATTATATAGGCTGTTACACTGTACGTCATATTCAATATGGAACATTTATATATGTATATGTGTATCATTAAATAGTCATGTTAAAAATTTGTTTTTTTTTTGTTACATTCGTAAATGTAACAGTTATTAGCAAAGTCATTTGCATACTAAGTGTAACAGTCTTTTGCAATAGTTATTTTGAAAGTAAGTTTATTGTTTCATTTGTAAATGTAATAGTCACTTGCAAAGTCATTTGTATTATAAATGTAACAGTCTTTTGTAAATTTTCAGTTGTTGCTGAGGCTGCATTTGCATCAGATGAGAAATTTAAATTTTGTTCTCAATACATGGATTTTTTGCATGAAGAGCTGATGAACTGTACAGTTGGGAATGCTAATTGCAGCTTTGCACATGAAGGAACATTTCGAGATGTAAGTGTTCACTCCCTTAAGAAGGTTCGAAGTAAATGACGTTCACTGTAAAAAAGGAAGACAACCAAGGTTTACAAACCAAAGTCCAAGCATGAGAAGATTTCTGAAAGTAAAGTGCAGAACGTTGCGGAAGTAATTTAGATCTGGTACCAAAGAATTAGATACATGCATGATTTTTGTTTCAATTTGTATAATAAAGTCGTTATAATGTGATGAATAGACATTGTTTTAGTGTGTTATGTTTTAGCCTTTGATATAATTTTTTTTATGAAATGTAAAGTCATTGACATATTATTTAGTGACTAATGTGTTTAGTATTACATTATAGATGTGTCTATTGTGTTACATTACAGTTGCGTGTTTGATGATCTGTTTTTATGAAATGTAACAGTACATTGTGATGATTAATGTGTTTAGTGTTACATTTGTGTATTATGTTACATTACAGATGCGTGTTTTGTGTTAAAACTAACACTGATATGTATATTGTGTTTGCATTTTAAGTTGGATGAAAAGAAATATAATAATTCTGAGTGGTTGATATTTTTAGGCAGACTTTGATGTGATATGTTTTTATGAAATGTAATAGTGTTTGTTAGATTTTTAATGATCAATGTATTTTGTGTTACATTACAGATGTGTGTATTGTGTTACATCACAGATGCGTGTTTTGTGTTACTTATAACATTGATATGTGTATTGTGTTTACATTAAATTAGATGGATTAGTGAGTGATTTTATGTAAATGTAACAATTCCGAGTGGTTGTTAATGTAACAACAACAAAAGATAATGTTACATAGATGATTTTACACTTATATAGCAAGATATGATCAGTTAGTATAGCAAATCAATTCTGGTCTCAATATCTGCATTTCATTCATCAAAAAATCATATGTAACAATTGGTAAATTCAGTATACATAATTGAGAAATTTTTTTCTCTTTGGTTCTTCAAACAGAATTGAAAAAAAAACATAAAAAGATCAATCATCAAGTTGCATTGTGAATAATCTGTGGTCCTCTTCTGTGTATATCCGCCTCTTGTCGGAGATGAATTTCTTTACAGATCTGCTCTTATAGATATGCACATCTATGGAGTCATCTGTTTCGGTATCTGTCCTTGATATATGTGTTGAGCCATACTCTGTTAGCATTGTAAGATTGACCGACTATATCAACACCCTTTCGTAAAAAGCCAATCTAGAATCAGCCTAACCCTATCCGAGCCTAACTCAAGTTAGTTAAACCGAATTAAGTAAATAATCACAGATCATTATATGGATATTCCAATTTAGAAGGGTCCATCTGAATATCAGACATTTGTTAGGGGGTTAGATACATTTAACTATTTATAAATACTCAATTTACTCTACAATTTAGTTTTATAAATACTCAACTTACTCAATTTTTGAACCAATCCTTGCATTGAGATGTGATTCAGTGAGTGCAAATATAGAATGTATTACATTTACAAGAATAAGCAAGGCACATGAAGCTCTTATATCTATTTTGCTGAAACTGAATGGATTAAGTATCTGAAAGACGAATCATATGGCGACCATTGAATGCATTGGCCAAGTCTTTGTGGAAGGATCTTCTGCATGGATTTCTGCTGAGCTTTCGGCAGACATGAATGGATCATCTCTATAAGGCCTGGCAGGGTCAGAGGCGTGTCTTTGGCATAGTTAGATATTGGTTTCGGTAGCACAATCTTCCTCTCCTTGTAAATATATACACGGGTTTGAATGTACTCTTCTTTTGCATATTCCAGGTCATGAATCACAGTCTCAGCCTTGTAAACGCGAACCTGTTGCATATAGATTACATATAATGTATTAAGTGAAAGAAAATCGTGAGAAGATGTATCATTATCAACCACAGTGACATGGCTATATGAACACGTACTGCAGGATCTGAGCGTGCCCCTGAACAAAGAGCGAAGTGAACTAGTGGTTCACGACGATCAAGTGCGTATGCATGTCTGTCATTTCTTGGCTTGAGCATTGTTGAAAATGATTGCCACTTCATACATGTTTTCAAGAAGTCAATGCTTAAGGTGTTTATAATCATTGCATCATTTAGTATTTGAAATGAAGGAACTTCTGAGTTTTGAAAGGAAACAATGTGCTTTGTGGGTTAACTAACAAATGAAACTAAAGAGGCTTGAGATTCGGACATCCATGCATCAGAACTACAATAGAAAGCTTTGAAAAATTTGTAGACACAATATCAAAACTAATGGGTAGTATATCTTTAGAGGAATAAGAAACAACTGAATGAAACAAATATCCAGAACTGTATGTACCGGTGCAGGATGGAGAGGATGGCAACGCAATATCGAACCTTGTATCACATAAGCATTTATGCTTTGTCCTCCCACGTTATAGGCCGGCTGTATAAAGCCATTTATAAAACAAGGTTTGAATATGTCATACCACTGCTATTGTATCTAGAAAATGATGGATGAGGAAAATAAATTACCTTTAGAACCGCAAATGTACTTTTCAGATGACTCTGATTATGACTGTATGCTAAAAATGCCTGTGAATCACATTGTAGATAATTGAGTGACACTCTATCAAAAAGAAAATTTTAACATAGAATGGTCATGCATTGTAGCATTCAAGCATCTCCTTGGACTTAGGAAACATAAACCATTACAAACATATAAATGAAACAGATTGTACATCTGTGAAGCATACATGCATCACCAACGCATTGTGAATATTGATCCAGAATGCGAGATTCTCTTCAACGTTCATCAGTTTTGGGTCAACCATCTCAAGTCGTTGAATCAGGGCCCTGCAGCGAATGAAGTTTGATTTAAAGGATGTTAATGAGCCAAGATTTAAATAACGCTAATTGCACTTATTCAAAGTATTCATTGATAAGTTAATACCTGAATGTTTCCAACACCTTTGCAACACTTTCATACCGATCACTGTCTATACATATATCTAAAACTTCTGTTAACCCAACACCAGGATGATGTTCCTCTAACATTTGCATTTGATCATGAGTTAGTGCAAATTCATATTTACACCGGGGGCTCCAACTATCACAAGGATCCTGTGGAGAAAATGTGCTAGGAGAGGACAATGATGAGGTTGGCGAAAATGATATATTTATAGGAGCAGAGATTGGATGACCAAATTCGCAATATATGGAACACATGCATCTGATGATATCTTGAGAAAGCTTAACCGGGGTGTCAGCAACATGTTCAGAAAGAGAGACTCCAAGATGGTCTGCAAGACTGCGAGGTTCTGAACTATTTTTGAGCACCTCCTGCAAAAATATCCACATGATCATGTTATGTTGCTATTAGATCCAAAAAAGAATCACAAACATGTCTAATCTGTTCATGCAATACCATTAGGAAGATCTTATCATTCATAAGTACCTAAAAGGTCAATTTTTATTACTTTTACAAAGGTGTGTCTATCACTGACTTTGAAAGTTCATAGAAGAATTTAATCTCTGTGTCAAAAGAGGTTGGTCTAGTATTAATGAATTAGGTGGGTAATGATGAGAATATCCATGAAATTGACAATATATAAGCATTTCAGTTAAATAACAACTTTCTAAGTCTACCATACAACAACATGCTAAAGATCTTCTCCACTTGACGCTAATCACATATAAACACTATTTGGATGGAAATTGGACTGGCTTACTGGCAACTGCACAGATAATCTCTGGCATCGTTTCATTCATCCTATGATGCAATCAAGTTATATGTTCCCTCCATAAAAAAAGGATGGTAGATTCTTCAGAGGTTGTGGATAATGGCATTGACATTCTCACTTTATTGACCCTATTTCTGGCCATGCTAGTGTTTAAGGAGAAATTGCAAAAAAATGAGGCAAATAAGGTCTGATGAAAATTTTCTTCATTTTTTACTTTATTTGGAACAGATTACTAAGAAATAACTTAAAGATGATGAAAAGGGAAACATTGTAGACGCTTACACTTTTAGGATCTTCCATCTGCAGAGGGATACTTTTATTATTTGAAATAGCCAAATCAGGAGAGGAAGAACATCCGGTGTATCGGGGCATGCAAAATTTCTCTCTCTCAATGCTCTCAAGCATGCTAGATCGATTTTTGTCGTTATAAGATATTTCACCTTTCACCTCTTGTAAACCTGTGTTCATTGAGATACTCCTGGTCCCGAGTCCCTTGTTTGTAATGGGGGGAGATACAGGTAGACATTGCTGAAATATTGCTCGGTACCGGGAAAGAATAAATTGCTCCAAAACCATTATCTCATGTTCAAGGCATGAAATCTGGTTGATTAGTTGTTCTTCAGAATGTTGACCAGCAGCAGAAATATTCACACCCTATCATAGAAATGAAATAAAAGTTTCACTCATTTGGCTTTGAAGATAACAGACATAAGAATGCAGATACTCATACATCTATACTACACAAGCCTACAAAAAATTTCAGGATTGGGTCTAAATTACTACTTTCAGATATGCATTCACAACACAATTATTTGATCATAAGAGGACATCCATAGAATTTGCCATAAAATAAAAAACAATATATCAGACTCATACACTTGTATTGTCAACACGAATACCACAAGAACTTATTTGTTTTAACTATGTTACGCAAGATATACATGAATAAAGCAACACAGTGACACAGGAATCTATCCAAAGGAGTGATGCATTCTGTGTATATATATATATATAAATTCAATTTTGATCAGGTTTATGTGTGATCATTTATCAATACTTCCTCTGGGGGTGTCCCCATGAACTTCTTGCTAGTTGAGCTCAGATCACATATATACTGTCTAGATCTGCAATGATTTATTGCAACATCTTAAAGGTTAATAATTGAAAAATTACAAGTAACCAAACATTATAAGATTTTTCTGTCCTAAGATTGCAAATCCTGAGGTCTAGTCATTGGGCTCGATATATTCAGAACACTAATAAATGGAATAATTCAAGTGCTTACAAAACTCTGACGCCCAAACGGTTGAGGTGACATATTCAGTAAATCATTATCTATCTGTGGAGACCTGCAATTGAAACCAAGATTACGTAAGAATGGAGTTATGGGCTCAAAACAAATTAAATCATGTAAATCAGAGGATAATCCTGTTACTTCTGAATTTGAAGATTTATTCATCTACCATACTAATTGTATGTATAATAAATTAACATAAATGAACCCGTCGACTAACATTGGTCTATTCATAGAAAATCATGGAGGCATATCATTTCAACATAACAGCAACCCAATTTCCACTGTATTAACTTTACATTCCTAATGCAGCAGAAAGTAATCCATATTGAACAGAATTCAGCCTTTTTGAGTTGGTTTTCATCTTCACTACAAACAAGTGGATGCAATGTATTTCACTTACTATAGTCATCTGACCGATGTAGAAAGTATTTATAGATGTTATAACCAAAAAAAAAAACACCCATTAATCTAGTTACTTCGATATACATAATCTGAAATCATTTACATTGCCGGCGGTGATCGTCGAGGAGTGGAGACATAAGAAGATGCGCCACAATTGACACACATCCTCAGCATCATATCACCCTCTGATGCACCCATACTGTTCTCAATCTGCATAAAACACAAATCAGCCATTTAAATAATAACTTAATCATCTTTGAAGCCAGGATACATAAATAGAAAAAGGCCAAAACCGGAAAAATTAACCCTTAGAGACACACCAACAAACATCTGAACTACCAAAAATAGAACCCAAAAAAAAAAAAAACACACACACACACACTCAAACAAGATGAAACCACAACCACCTTGGATGTTCCAGAAAACCCAAAGTAGAAGAAAAAACTTTCAAAGCCTCAATCCAAGCGAAGAACTGTTTTAAAGCAAACAAAGATTTGCTAAAAAAAAGACCAGAAAAAGTGATGGGTCAGTAATGAAAGCAACCATAGATGCTCAAAACAAATCCCATCTCTCAAAAGAAAGGATGACCCACACTTTCAGTAAACTGTAGTGGTTCAACAAACAAAACTCTCACTAAATGCATATGTTGCACGCAATGGGTCCAGTGAATTCTAGATTTACATCAACTCGAATAAACTTTGCATGTATTACCAGCAGTGATTGAAAAGATAAAAAAAAAAGAAGACAAATTGAAGTACAGAGGATTAGTTGATAATGATATGTATAGCAGGTGCAACTGTTGTGCCTAACCCATATAGTAAGTGATTATATAAATTACATGCTAATGTACGATGTGATATCATAACCAATCATTTAAGCCTGTCTTTAGTAAAGAATGGAAAGATGATATTAATCTTTCTATATTAAAATTGTAATGAAAATATGCATATCGATTTTTTTTTTTTTTGCATATCTGACAGTGAAAGCTGGCCGGACGATGATCGTTCACAGTTTCCTATGTGGAAGTCAACGAATAACCTGACCGGGTCGGGTCATCGTGTTACCCTTGGGCCGGGTCGGGCCCGCACCCGATTAAAAACATGGGCTCTGGAATTTAAATGGATATGGTCCGTCGGTGAGTGTGCTCTTGTAAGTGCATCTCCGACAGTCTCTCCATAAATCGCTCCTTGGCCAAAATAAAGAGTATCCTAACAAGTGACAAATCTCTCTCTAACATACACAGGCTTGTTGGAGACACCTAATGATAAAAGATACTTCTTTTCACCCCCACACTAGAGAAAGAGTAGAAAGCTTTGTTAGAGATACTCTAAATTGGGTAAGGGCGTTGTCACACATAATCATTTATTCAGTCTTAATAGTAGTCTTGTATATCTCGCTAACGTCATACACTCACATTAATCAGACATATGTCTTGTTATAATTTTTTTACATTTTCTATAAATGAATCAATATAGTTTATTGGAGTTTATGTTTCCTTTTTTTTTATATAAAAACATGTACCTTAATAGATGGATGTACTATTTGGTGAGAGGTGAAAATGTACTCCTCCTTGAATGGGCTGGACTCAAAGACGGTCCGAGCCTCGTTTGGGTAGATCCGTGAAGATACGACGATGAGGGTCCACGGTGGATCGATTGATGAAAATTTTGTCTGGATTGAACCTGATGTAATTTTCAAGCTGTCTATGTACCCTTGTTAAAGGATCAACATGTAATTCCTTTTCAAGTGGATCTCGCACCGGAAGTGATGCCGTTAAATCTCCAACGATCAAGTCAAATCCGGTGAACCTCGACGTTAAATCTGGTGAACCTCTGACGATCAAGTCAAATCTTAGTTAAAAAATGGGATTTCAACTTGAATGTAGGGTTTTTGGGGAAGAAGAAGTTTCCCTTGTATAGAAGGGGATACCCTTCTATTTATAGGCGGAGGTGGCGTGCCTGTTGTGCTATGGAGGTGTGAGCATATCATAGGATGGAGTCTTTCATGTGCCTCTTGATCGGTTGACACGTGTGATCTTAGGATGAACTCATCATAACTGATTCTAATAATTGGTTACAGTCACTATGTCAAGTAATATCCCCTGGGTTTTTATGTAATTTCGCTAGTGGTCCGACTTAAGATGCTGCTCTGCCTGATCCAAGGTGACGTCATAAACCGAGGTGGACCTTTTTGTGTAAAATGGGCTTCTACATTGAGGTAGACTTTTATCTAAGATGGACTTCAATTCATACATTAAGCTTTACTTAAAATGGGTCTTGACGCACAGATGAGCTCACTATTCTATTATGTTCAGATTTGTATTCTTATTTCTTATTCATGTGGGATAGATTTTGCCCTCTACACTATTTTAAAAATAATTAAAATATGGGTAGACTAAAAAAAGAACTGTACATTACATTTTCCATTTGGTAAAAAAGGAGATAGACCTGCGTGCAATCCGATGTGTTTTATTTTATTTCTTTAAAGAATTTTTATTTTTAAGTCCATGTAAACATGTTTATTTAGGGATCTATCCCTCCATTCTTCAAATTTCTTTTCAAGTCCCCATATTCCACCGCTGATTTGATTTTTAGTCCATCCGTCAAACGTCCGTTCATACACCGTTAATTTGTGAAATGTGATTTATTTTTAAGTCCCTGTAAACTATGTTATTTAGTTATTAGTCACTCCCTTCTTCATATTTTACAGTGACAGATCACTAAATAACATAGTTTATAGGGACTTAACACTAAATAACATATAGTTTACAGGAACTTAAAAATAAAATCACATTTCATAAATTAACAGTGTATGGACGGACGTTTGACAAAGGGACTAAAAACCAAATAGGCGGTTGAATATGAGGACTTAAAAGAAATATGAAGAAGTGAAGGATCGATCCTTAAATAAGTATGTTTACAGGGAATATGAGGACTTAACACTAAAACTAAAAATCCCTTTATTTAAAGCATGAGATTTTATTAGAGTGTGTATTTTCATAATGAAGCATGCAGCTTTATAATTTGAAGTACATACTCCAATGTGTTGTGTATTTACATTTACTGCATTGAAGCATGTAGCTTTGTAATTTAAAGGGCATACTCCAATATATGTTGTGTATTTTCATTTAGTGCATACATGATAGCATATAAAGATTCCATGTAACACCATCCTTATAAGAGTATCATGTATCAATGAACCTTATGAATGTCAATTAATTAGGTGGGTTGGCATAGCAAATCAATTCTACAAGATGGGTCGTAGCACGATCACATTATAAGGGTAATATTTCATGCAATTTTATTTTGTTTAACTAGGTATGTGTTTTATTTAGATGAAAGTATAATTTTTTTTATAGGTAAGTAAAGTAGTAAACATATATTTTTCATTGAAATATACAGTATACATGTATATATTTCAATTCATTAGACAAGAATGTTAAAGAGGGGCTTAGTTTTCTCTTGCCGACCAAATAGTCCTCCATGATCTCATACTATAGCGACGATGGCAAGTTGACACATAAAGCCATGAACAAATAAATCCATCACAACTAGGACAAAGCTTGCAATTTCACAGCTCACTTGAAGGACCTCTTCACATTCAAATGTCGGATGTTCCATCACATTCACAAGATATGTTACAATATGTTGGCTTTCTTTTAGTTTTGTCCCCCATAAGAGATCTTAATGCCATTACACTTCCTGTGGGCAAGTCCCCTCAAATTATTCGAAGAGAGGATTTCTAGAATTGTTAGAATTTGGTGACCAAAAATACATTGGAATGAGTTGTAACTGATCCTCTAATTGCATTCATCATTTTAAGGGTTTATTGCATGCTAATTAATGCATGAGTTACAAACGAAATCATAGCATGCATTTTTGAGATTTTAATTATCAAATAAGTGTTTAATGACTAATTTAATTGTATGAGACGTTTTGCTTTTGGTTCCTTGTGTATATAAAGGACCATATGTCTCATTTGTGAATTATGAATCAACATGTGAAACACCTATTCCCAATGCATGTATCACCTTTGTCTCCTATGTGAAGAGAGTGTAACACATAGTCCTTTTTTCTCCCTCTACTATACAACCTAGGGTCTTCATCATCCACTGTTTGGTTGAGAGAGAGAGATAGAATTTGGCTGATTTTATTATTATTGTTAGATAATCTATATTTCCCATTCCACATTTTTCTATGATCCGGGTGTCTGAAAGGATCGCAGTCTGTTCACCGTGGTTCTTCCGTAGCTCGCACCCCGGAAGAACAAAACCAGTTGTGGTCGTATCTCTCAGTGGTAGGAGCCATTCAACCATGTGCGTGAGGGGGTCTTATTCATCGAGAACAGAGTGTCTTCACTCGCTTTTACATTTTCGGATATAATTTTCTAATCCCTAACTCTTTTATTTCATGCTTTTATTATATATTTTAAAGTATGCATGATTTAATATATATTTGATGTTTATATTATTGATGTGGTAATTATAAGAATTTGTGTTTAGCATAATATTTGATTGTCACGCACAACAATTTTTAGTTAAGACACTTATTAATTATTTCACATGTATTGCCTCAAAAATTAACCTTATAAAAATAAGTACTCTAAAAATATTATATACTATTTGCTGGAGATAATATGCATTTTGATATATTTCTTTTCTACAATTTTACAATGCATATAACCTTCAAATAAATATGTATAACCCGGAGGTGATTTTAAAGAGATTTTTTAGACAGTGTATCAAAGCTCTAGCGTCACGTACTGATCAAACTTTTGGATTACCCGTGGGGCTGGATGATCACTAAAGTACTATGCATTATATATTCTTTTCAGAATAGATGATCAACCCTAATCCACAACCCTAGTTGATCATGTATTGTATATGTTATCTTGTGATTGAGACGGATTATCAAATTATCAAAAATTTTGTACAATAAAAGTGTGTTTATGTATGATGGAAAAATGAAGGAAAGTGAGAAAAAACTAAAATGGAAAAGTAAAGGAATTTTTTTATTATATGTATAAACTTCATGATAATTGATCAAATGAATTTTTTTTTTTGCTTTTCATAACTTTTCTTCATTTTTCCTTTAAGATTGTATACAAACATATCTTAAATGAGAACTCTTACCCTCCAAAAAAAAAAAAAAAAAGAGAACTCTTAAACCTTTTATCACTTATATTTTAATTAAACACATATTACTAATGTGTTTAAAATGATTGTTTTTTTAATGAGAAGTTTTTTCATCATGATCAAACTTGAATAAAGACTTGAAATCAGAAGCGAGTATTTTTAACAAATTAACAAAAAGTATATCAATTTTTCAGTGGTTGGGGCATATTCATAACATAAAGAAATGGTGGATAAGATTTACAAATAAGAAGTTTAAGAACAAATTGCTCTTCATATTTTCTAAAATTAATTTGTGCTCTATTTAATGCGTCTATTCATGTTGACTTATAAAAATGGATGTAGATGGTAACCGAACCACGAAATCATGTTAACTTCAATAATATAATTACAAGTTACAACAATCATTAAATATAAAATCATATAAAGTGATTGATTATATATTGAGATGCGATCCTGTCAGTGTTGGATTCCATCATCATTCTCAATCATGAAATTCGATGACATGTGTCTTATCACCTAATAAACACGAAAAATTTTGAGGACAGATCTCCATATTTGACTGATGACTGATATGAACCGATCACTTGAATACTAGATCCTAAAAATTCGACCTAATAAAAAAGACACTGAGTTCCTGCCCAGAACACCCAACCGGGTTGATCATGTGAAACGACTCCGAATCCGCCGACCCGACCACCCTATCAAAGCTCGCTCTCAGGTACACCACCTCCTCCCCTTCCCCATCCCGGGGAAGGAGTACTCCGCGCCGACCGACACCGACCCCATCATCTCAACACCTTCCAATCCCCCTCCGACACGTGTCTCCTTGCCGCGAACCCCGCCTTCCTCCCGTTGAAGTACAGCATCCAAACCGGCACGGCAAAAAGCGACGACCCGGCCGACGTCCGGCGGTCGCACTCGAGGGCGATGCGGAGGACGCCGGACTCCATTTCCCGGGCGAGGTGGGCTGTGGTGACGGAGAACTCGAGGAGGAGGGGGAGAAGGTGGGAGGAGGAGGAGGAGCTGGGGCTGTCCTGGATGCAGAAGCTGACACGGCCGCGGCGGTGGCCGAAGAAGGTGCCGGTGATGGTTGTGAAGGTTGTCGGTGATGATGGTGGGGAGTCTGGGTCGTCGGTGGTGGTGGTGGCCATGCATGCGGGGACCATGCACTCGACGAGGGAGCGGAAGGAGGCGCGGCGGAGCCTGACGACGTCCTTGGCGCAGTCGATGTCGGTTGACGTGTCGATGACGTGCATGGGACCTCGCGTGCCCATGTCGATCGTCTTCATTTTTGTGTGTTTAGAGAGATCTATAGAGATAGAGAGAGTTGAGTGATACAAGGAATTTTGTAGAGAGAGAAACAGATGTGGGGGTATATAAAGAGGGAATGTTTTCCTATTCATGATAATGTTTTCATATGCGCTGCTCGGGCTTTTTATTTTGCTCTGAGAGGGATGTATGGATTTTTGTAACTTTTTGTAAAGTAAGCGTATGTATTAGATTATATAGTTTATTTTATGAATATATAAGCAGCAGACGAGATATTTTATACGTTTTAAAAGAATTAAAAGCGTGTAAAAACTGTAAACTATAGACCACACTGAAATGAACTGAGACTATTGTTATATTGTTTGGTACTTTTTATAGTCTAAAATACAATTTTTATATAAGCCGTTAGCTCCCTCTACTCAAACATATATATATTTTTTATATTGTTTATAAATAATTCATTTAATTTATTAAAATACATATTTCACATTAAAAAAACACATCCCTTAATTAAAACACATATTTTATATCTTTTGAGGAGTGGTTACGTGTGGCAAACGGCGGGTGCGACGTCGATTACGGGCCGTCGATCACGGGTCCATCGCATCGGATGGTTGGGTGCGATTCACATCGACCGTTTGATGCGATGGACCCACGATCGAACGGTCTACGTCGCGGCCGCACCTGCTGTTCGCCACACTAATCGGTCGCGTATATCTTTTATATATATATAATTAGATGAGATATAAAAAATATTTGATTTTAATAAATAAAAAGTTTTACTGATGTTTTCAGTTAGGGGGGCGGTTATTTCAACCCCACCAACTCCTCCACCCACCCCTTTTTTTTTGTGTGACTCGTCCCCACCCCCTCCTCCGCCCGCCTCCACCTCCTCCGCCTCCTACGCCCGCCTCCACCTCCACGTCGCCTCCTCCGCCCGTCTCCGCATCGCTGCCTCCTCCGCCCGCCTCCGCGAAGACATCATCGTCCTCAACCGCATGTTCCACAACAATCTCCCCACCTCCCCCTCCTCCTACTCCGCCCTCCTCCGTCAATGTATCCGTCACCACGACCTCCTCCACGGCCGCACCTTCCACCACCACCGCGATCTCCTCTACAGAGGTGGGAGATGCGGAGGCGGGCGGAGGCGGGTGGAGGAGGCCGGCGGAGGAAGGGGTGGGTTACGCTCACACACACAAAAAAAAAGAGGGTGAGCCGAGGAGCTGGTGGGATTGAAATAACCGCCCTTTCAGTTATTCTAACGTCTACCCACTTAGCGTGGGTAATAATTCTGGGCATACGAGAGACAGTGGGCCCCATCTCGGGAGTGATTCCCCTGTTTGAGTAATGATACACAAGTTATTTTTGAAGTCCCAACTCAATTTAAGAACTAATTGAAATATATAAAAAAACATGTATTTAATATATTTGAGTATGTAATTTATTTATTTTTAAAATATATATATTATTAGATAAGTATATACTTTAAAATTTTAAAATATAATGAAATTGTATTTTAATAATAGCTAAGTATAACATTTTTATTTTCTTTTCCAGAGAAGAGACAAAAGGGTTTTAACTATACAAATAATATCTAATATATATTGTGGTAAAAAGAAGAAAAAAAACCTAAACAAAGAAGAAGAAAAAAGCTATCTGCTAGAAACACTGAATAAGGGGAAAAAAAATAAAGAAACTAGATATCTAAAAGACTGAAATTAAATAAATAAATAAAAAGGTAAACTATCCTCACGTAATTGTCTCTTTCAAGTTTCAACATTTGGTTCTTAATTAAAACATTATATCTTAAGAAGTCAATGAAGAGAAACTGTTATAAATTTGGATCGCGCATGCATACTTATTTTTATATTGTTGAGATTACAAATAATAAAAAAACTATGGCCAAATTCTGTCCTTTAATTTTTTTTTTTTATGAAATGATTTTTTACAAAATATCCTACTACTTTGTGTGACTATATGAATTGTATCTAAATTATTAGTGTGTGTGACCATGGTATATGTACAACCCACTGGAATCCTAAGGCCAAATAAATCCAAGTATATAGGTATTTTTTGGTAAATATAATTTGTTCAGAGAGAATTATTAGAGGCTCATTCTGACATGGAGATTTTGGTAACTATTGATATTCGAGTTTAAATGGACCAATATAATATTATTATTGTTTCTTATAAGAAATGAAAATGTTAGCGCGCATACATTAAACTCGCAACTAATCATATCCAAATATTTTATGTGGATTGAGGTTAAACTATTCAGTTAATTAAAAAATTTCCAATTTCACGAACTCCATTAATTAACAACCAAATTAAAAAATTATTTGTTTAACCAACATCTTTTCAACTTACAAAACAAAAAAAAGTGTTTGACCCGGAGTTTAGTGATTGACAATAAAATTTACAATGATGAGACCATGAATTTGAGTTTCTGCACTTAAACTTTATAATATCTGAAGTCAAATTCAATAATAAAATGTTATTGGAACAATTATTTTTGCAATATTTAACGTGTATTGAATTTTCTCAAAAAAAAATATATGCTTATTGATTAAATTCTATATATTTAAACAAATTATTTTTTATTTTATTTGATTTTCATTTTCTCAAACAACCCATTACATACTACTCTAACTCAATATATATACTAGGTTAAGAAACGTGTGGACTCCAAGAGGGATTATAGGAATGATAATTGTGTGTATCAATATTGCCATTTAATGAAACAATATCAGGTTTATCTAATATACGAGGGAATGGAAGAGACGAAAATGGTTGCGAGGCAAATTCAATTCTCTCTGTGGCTATCACATATAATCTATGTGTTGTCTACGGGAGATTATCAAGTAGACATGGAAAAATAAACTCAATAAAAATGTCATCATTGTGATAGCCAAGTGCATGCACATTTCAACAAGAGTTTTCAGTTTAAAACACAGAGGAACTCATTCCCTCTAAGCAATGCGTCACTAAAGATGGGACTGACCCGTGCATGACATATGCAGTCTAGGACTAAATTTGGAGTCAGCATTTCAAAAGGCCCCTCAATTCTCTCATCATGCTGAGCTACACAACAGAGTTGCAAAAGCTGGTGGTCCTCGCACCAAAAAAAAATCAATGGGCATACATGTCGAAGGCCTAGAGAGATCTTATATATGATGAAGATGTTGGCTTCTATACATCTTTTAATTAAGGACTCTTATATTGGTGAGACTTAAATGTCACAGCCTTTAGGTTTTAACGAGTACATGCATCATTGTCAGCCAATATATGATTGCAAGCTTCTTGTGGTACTCAATTGGCCTCACAAACTCTAGCTGATCATCATCTATCATTATCTCACTTTGCCACACCACGTGGAAAGGGATAGATCATCTAATTAAACTGTTTGAGAATTATGTGCACATGTATGAGTAGTTGATGAGTAACATTCGAATGGATTTATGCTTCATCATTGACTCCAATGATTTGTATGATCTTTCTTTACTACCTTTTCTCATCTCTTTCATGTGTATATTTGGATATATGTACAATTAAAACATTAAGATTCTTAAAATCTTATGTTTTAAATTCATTAATTTTAAAAAAATATTGTATTGATAGTTTTTTGATCGTTGTGTTTTTAAATTGAAAAAACGAATTGTGTGTGGTATTCGAAAAGAGAATTGTGAAAAATGAAAATTAAAATATTCCAAACATGGAGGACATTTATAAAGGGGATGAAGTTCTCTCTCAATGAGCAACTCAGGTAGCGTTTTGAAACACGTTTGAAAAATAAATTTTGAATAAAGAGGCTGCGTTTGGATATAGGATTAAAATGTTAAAATTCTTACAAACTTGTGTTTCAAACTCAGCTTTTGAAAATCTGTATTTTATTAGATTTTCAGTCGTAAGATTTATTCTAATGTTGTGTTATTGCGTGTAAGCTATACCAACTTCTATATGCTAAAGTGACAACATGCATGTCTTCTTCTTCCTCCCCCCTCATTTTCTGTTCTTTTTATTTAAAGTGACAACATGTCTTCTTCTTCCTCCCCCTTATTTTTAACGCTTTCATATAAATAAATATAAATAAACCCACTATGAGCTTAAGAACCATGAAGTTTATACCTTAACTTGATTTTCAAACGAGATACTCTCTTTATACCTAATTAAAAAATAATGGATATCATATAAATATTGGTCCCACCTTGTGATTCAATGTGCTTGGTTTCTTGCACGCCTGCTTCTTCCCTTTCAAGTTTCTATGTCAATAATGGAGTTCGTTGTTGCCCACTTGTTCTTCTCTTCTCTTTGATGGAGAGAGAGGTCTCATCATAGGTAGGTTCACAAATGTTTTAGCTTTCTCCATCATGGGGAGAGTCCTACTCTTTGATGGGGAAAAAGAATCAACCACCACTTGCTTTGGATTATTTTAAGGGAGAAAAGAAAAGACCCCGAAGTTTAGATCTAGTCAGACCTAATACAATCAGAAGTGAACTACATAGTCTATAAAACCAATTACAGCCTATGAATTGTACTTCATAGTCAATTGTTGCATACAAATGGTACCCAAGCCTAACTGGATCCTGGCCCCCTCTATTATTGTCTCTCCTCTACATGAATTTTTTCTTATTAGGAAAAAATCCATATAATCTCCTGTAAACTGACTGAAATCCATATAACCCTCTGACTTTTCTTAAAATCCATATAACTCCCAGCCCTGAAAACATATAATAAATCCAAATAACCCACTAAATAAAATTTACATTTATAGATGAAAATATTTTGTGAATATTATGTTTGGTTAGCCCTGATAGAAAATACAGTATACCAAAAAAATCTTACAATGTGTTAAAAATATAGAAAATCTTCTATAAATGATGATTTTACTCATCTGAAAATGGTTTTATAATATATTCAGATATGATAAAATTGTTATTTTTATAGGATTTTTCATATTTTCAACACATTGTAGTGATTTTTTAGTATATTGTGTTTTTAGTCAGGATTGAACAAACAAAATATTCGTAAATATTCATCATCTTAACAAAAAATTTATTAAGGGAGTTATTTGGATTTGCTAGATGTTTTCAGAGGGTTATATAGATTTTAAAAAGGTGAGAGGGTTATATGGATTATAGTTAGATTTTCAAGGGGTTGTATGAATTTTTCCCTTATTATTATTGTCATCTTTTCCACCCATATGTGGTTCAATCATGCCCTGAAACTATCGGGGCATACATCCCCAATCTCTTATATATATACACTAGATTATATGTAAAAAAACATCCAACTTAATAGAATATGTATTATATATAAAAAAAATTATATAATTTTCTAAATAATTGTATATTTAAAAAAAAAATCAAAACATCACAGAATGCAAAATGTCTTGTAGAATCTAACAATTTCCCTTAATATTCATCACACACAACATTTCAGGCTTATGAATATTAGATGGCCCCGAGGCCCACGTTGCACGATGGGCTTTATTGTGATTACTGAAAGAGTGCAAATACATGCAGTTTATTTTGCAGCATGTTTTATAGCTCTATATACTATGATAACGTAGTATATACTACACCGTCATAGTGTATAGGGGTTCTAATGAAGCGTGATGTCTGCATCAGATTCTATCATAGTATATGACCCAAATTTTTTTTTTTCATTTTTTCATCATGAAAAAAATACACTAATGTATGTCAGTATACATTTCATCTTATATAACAGTATGCACTTCAAACAGTGAGTATATGATTAAAAAAAAAAAAAAGATGGACTGCAATTGAGGCTTCGTACAGATGACTCAATTCGATGGGCTTTAGGAATGTTGGACGATACAGTGTTTTTTTTCTGTTTTGATTTTTATAAAAATACTATATATAATTTAATGAAGTATAGATTGTTTAAAAAATTAAAATATATACTTTGAATATCTGTATGACAAATTGCTTATAAAAATGTGAAAAATCTGATGAAATGTATTTATATACTAATCGGAAGTGATATATATACAAAGCGGAAGTGTTTTAAGTTTTTAACTTTATTTCTTTGTAACACTTTCCTTTCCAAATTTACCCTAATTTTTAATAATTATTATTTTTAAGATTAAAGATAAGAATGGAAAAAAAGATAATGTGAGATATTCATCAAATTTATATTTTTAATATGAATGAATGGTGGTGATGCCACATCAACATTTTTTATTTATTTGATTTAGATTGAGATAATTATGAAATATATTTGATAACAGTGGTGATACCCAATCCCAAAAAATAAGCTCCATGAGGTGTCATTTTATTGACTTTTAAAATGACAAAATACAAATCTATCATTCATTAAAAAATATGTTCCATTAACACAAATCCCCCCATTTCCCTTTTCGGTTATGATTTATTCATGTGAATCTTGAAATCCATTTATCCATTTCAAATTTTGAATTTATTGACACCAAAAGTTACCTAAATTGTTTTCATCAAAATTCTTCAAATGGCCAAGATTTTTTTTTTCAAACTTGCATTCTTATTATACACATTAATTTTCTTTTTTTAAAGAATGTTATTAACTGAACATTAAAAAAGTCAGGTATTTACTGTATTCAAATTTAAATAAAAAACACATATAATTACTATATGAAACCCTTACATCAAATACATTTCTTAAATATTTACATCTCTCACAACGATTTGTTACATTACATAAAAACTGTTACATTTACCTAAATATAACAAACAGTTACATTTACCTAAATATTTTACATTTAATGCAATGTTTAAACAATTTAAAAAAAATTAATTTTCAATAGTCAGTTACATTTTATGAAAATATCAACCACCTTTTTTGTTGTGTGTTACATTTAACATATATACGTACTTGACTGTTACATTAA
Source organism: Acorus calamus (assembly GCA_030737845.1). Lineage (NCBI taxonomy): Eukaryota > Viridiplantae > Streptophyta > Magnoliopsida > Acorales > Acoraceae > Acorus > Acorus calamus. The sequence goes on from CM060876.1 coordinate 14,998,610, forward strand.
TAATTATAACAAATATAAATTACTATTTGCATTGAAAGAAATGCAATACACGAATAAATGTTTCATTTCAGGCTGTTACATTTATGAATGTAATTAAATTAGAATATGAGTATTTCAATGTTAGAAATGTAACATTAACATCATACAAACCATATATAAATTAAATATAACTAACCTTAGAAACAGTTAAACAAAGAAACAGAGGATTTTGAAACGCTCATCCTCTACCATAGTCATCATCTCCTCCTTTTTATGTTGATCTGATCACCAATTAAAAGTATAGGCGTAGCTCAGTGCCAACGTTTCAAAATTGACTTTACAGAGGGGATGCACATTGTGTCAAAATTAACTTCTTTTGTGGCAGCAGATCAAATTGTCGATCAACTTAATCTGGTTGTCTTTGTGATTAGGCAAGGTGTGAGAATCCTCAAAAAAAGGATGACTAAAACTATGAATTGCTTGAGAGAAGTGGAGAGGATGATCAATGAATGTTTGTAAGAGGTGGATTGAAAAAAGTAAAACGTAAATGTCTCATCATTTTGTGGGGATCAATTATCAAAAAAATAAAATAATCACACAAGGGTATAACAGGGTATTGGACATATGTCACCTCATGGGGCGGGCCTGTGATGTTGGAGCTTATAAAACATTATTCATTTGATAAATAGCTAATTTAGAGTCAAATATGAGTTTTAATATTTGATCTCACTTTTCATTGTGCAATAATTATTTTTGGGAAAAATCTATTTCACCTTCATGAGTGTATATCGAAAAGCTCTTTTCAACGACCTATTGATCACCCCAATCGGGATTATATTTGAAAAGTTATGAATTTTTATAGAATTTCAAGAATAACTTAATTCTTGATTTTTTTAAATAAAAATTGGATAATATCATCAATATCCACCAAATCTTAATAGTTTTTATTTTTGCTTGCATATATACCCTTAAAAATCACATTTTAGCAAAATATCCTTATAATTTGTTATTCCAATAATATCATACAGAAGAGTTTAAATTGTACATAAATGTTATTTTTTATGTATACATATAAGCGATATTGTTGGTTTCAAAGTTTCAAATTGAGTATTTTTACAATACAAGATTAGTTGAGGGGGTATATATGGAGAAAAAACTCATTTTCTGTTGTAATATTCTCTCCTTTACATGTGATTTCATAATAACTTATATAAACGATTTATTTAATTATTATTAAAAATTTTACTTTACCATATATGTGTATATAACATAGTATTAAAAAATTAAGAATATAGGTTATGGATAGCTTTTTCAAAATATTTTTTTGTTTACACGCACTTCGTGCGTAGGGGAAGACTATAAGATTGTACCGAAATTATAAACGTCGGGTTTCAAAAAATCATTAGTCTACCGATTGATAATTGGGCTCCGTTTGGTGGAGTGTTACAAGCCCGTTGAGGTCTGGCGGACGCTGTAGACACGAACGGGGACACAAACGGTCGGCCTAGACTTCGCATCGACATGCCACTGAATAGCTGTCGTATCCAGTTTTAGGCCCGTTTTTCTGTGTTTAGCCGCCTCGCAAACACACCGGTTCGCCCCAACACACCTCCCCCTCCCATGTCTGTGGAACGCCTTCGCCAAATGGAACCTCTGTTTGACAAAATGTCCGGGAATGCTGCATCGGCAAAAGCGGGGTGTAACGCGAGAAGTGGTTTTTTTATGTGTTGGGGAGGCGAGTAAAAATTGGCTTAAAACACCGATGAAAAAAAACAAACACGAAAGTCGTTTTTCCGTTTGGTTGGGCGCCGGCGTCCACCACCACCAACCCGGGTGGGACGCGGGTCCAAACTGAGCATATTAGATTGATTCTTTAACCGAATATCAATTCTGTTGGTATCAAGATGTAAGCAAAAAGAAGACTGAGAATTGGAATTGGAACCGATAATGCCGACAGATTTCTGTCGTTATTAAAATTGTTTAATGTTGACTACTACTTTAATCTTGGAATAGACTATAGAATAACATGGTCAACAAATGCGACACCCACTCATTCGACTTTTCAACAAAATTCAAATCAGATAAAGTCTTGCATAATTTGATAAGAACGAACCACCGAAAAGACCCAACAAATCAATCAATAACTTAAACTCATCCCTAACAACCAAATAACCAAAACAAAAAAAAAGTAACCAACTTTTTCTTCAACCACGATAGGCATTTGCTATCTGATTTTATTACTAAATATCAAACTACAAAATTTGAATGAGAAAAAAAGAAAAATAGATAAAAAAAAAAAGTAGAAAAACAGAGACGCTCAGTCAGCGAGCGAGTGCCAACCATTCCCGGTCAGACGATGCATCTAACCACAGAAAATTGAAACATACACATAATTAAAAGAATCATCCGCTTAATTAAACACTTCTCATCTAATCAAAAACCAAACCCTCATAAATGGTTTCAGACCCCCCTTGCAAGGCCTCTTCATCTTCTCCAGAGACTCCGATCTCGGACTCCCCAACTCAGCCAACGGCACAATCCGAACAGACGGTCGGCCCTTGGAAGCTTTCGACATGGCCGAGCTCGCCTTATTAGCCAAAGCCACCATATCAGTGGACGTCAAGCTACGTTTGATCATCATATCGATCGGAAGCACGAAATAAATCTGACCCACATCAAGGAATTCATGGCCATCCATCGCCGGCACTCGCTCATTGAAGTACAGTTTGTCGGAGTCGCATATGAAGAAGGTCGGGCCATATCCGGATCCGAGGAGGACCTCAGCCACCGTGACCGGCACGGTATACTCCTTTAGAGCGCCGTCCGGGGAGATGACTTTGGCTGAGGTGTTGTTGGCGTGGTCGGTGAGTTTGGAAGAGAAAGAACAACCCATATAAGTGAAATTTTGGTCATATGAAGGTGTTTGTTGGTGTTCAAATATGTGCATACACACACGTATATATATAATATAATAATAATATGTGGGTTTGATTTGTTGTGGGTGTGTGTATGGGGGTTTGAAGGAGTCAATTGAAGTTTTCATGAATGTTTCTTTTGTGGGTGGACGTGTTTTTGGATACTGTGGTCTCCACCTGTTGTTTGGGTGGGGATAAAGATATTCCAGGGTGCGACTAGAGAAAAACAACACGGTTTGATGGTTTATTTGATGGTTTCTCTCCACTAAACATGGCGTGTTTGTTTGTTTTTTAGATGGTCTAGATGGAGAAGGACTGTGTTTTTGCATGCCTTTTTGGGGAGGGAAGTAAGTCTTCTCAATTGAAGACTGGCACAGCTGTATCTGACCTAGTCTTTCTTTTGTTTTGTATGCGTAGTTGACTTTATGTTTATTATCAAGTGTACTGTATCCTTGGTTGGAACAGAGGATGTTGTTGCCTTGGTCATCAAGAAACTTGGATAAATATCCTCTGTTTCGTGGGTTGATGTCTTGAATTCCGGTGACTGGACGTCAATGAAAAAATGACATTAAGAGATAGATACGTATATATTCTTTTATGATAAAAAATTTGACATGTTAAATTGAATGAATGACTAGCCGAGAGAGTGTGTACCTCTTATAAAGGTTATAATACACCCCCAAAAAAATCCAAAGAATCCATTCCTTCTCTGTGATGATACGCATTTTTTTTTTACTGAATCACATAAATTTTATCTTCTATGACTTTTTTAATTTGTTTTCTTCTTATTATCAATTTATTGACGATACGATGAAAGGAGCATGATCTTATGTTAGTTTAAATAACTATGCATTTTACAATGAGTTAAACAAAACACTATTTAGATATTACTTATATATTTATCCATGCATTTAAGGGTCCGTTTGGGTAGTGGAATTAGGGGTGGAATAGGGGAATAGGTAAAATAGGTGTTTGGGTAGCGGAATAAGGGGGTATAGTATGCGGAATAAGGAGAGAATAAGCTGGTATTTGTATTCCAAGTTCACCCATGGAATTGTATTATTCCTCCACTGGAATAAGGAAACCCACCTATCAAATCACGTATCATCACATCAAATCACATGTCATCACCTCTTATACATCAATGGGGCTCACATGCCAAATCAATTTTTTACACCTTATTCACATCTTATTATTCATCAACTAAACACCCCAACCTTTATTATTACGTTTCCCAATTAGAATAACAGAAAACACAACCAAACACAAAATCTCTTATTCCATTGATAAAGTCAACAATTCCTGAAATAGGTATAAACCCCACCAACCTTTATTATTACGTTTCCTAATTAGAATAACAGAAAACACAACCAAACACAAAATCTCTTATTCCATTGATAAAGTCAACAATTCCTGAAATAGGTATAAACCCTAGAATAGCTTATGCCTCTATCCAAACGGGCCTAAGGGTAGTGGAATTAGGGTGGAATAGGGGTGGAATAGGTAAAATAGGTGTTTGGGTAGGCGGAATAAGGGGGTATAGCTATGCGGAATAAGGAGAGAATAAGCTGGTATTTGTATTCCAAGTCCACCCATGGAATTGTGTTATTCATCCACTGGAATAAGGAAATTCACCTATCAAATCATATATTATCACATCAAATCACCTCTCATCACCTCTTATACATCAATGAGGCCCACATGTCAAATCAACTTTTTACACCTTATTCACATCTTATTCTTCATCAACCAAACACCACAACCTTTATTATTACGTTTCTCAATGAGAATAACAAAAAACACAACCAAACACAAAATCTCTTATTCCATTGATAAAGTTAACAATTTCTAGAATAGGTATAAACCGCATAATAGCTTATGCCTCTATCCAAACGGGCCCTTAGAGACTATCTTGTCAGATAACAAGTTTTACATTTTTTTTTTGGTGGATAATTTTTTTTTCTTGGTCAAATATTCTCAGCAGGCGGCAAAAATCGAACCCAAATCCCCTCACTAAAAAGTGGATACCTCTTCCATCCTATCAAGAGGAGGTTCGGTAGTTTTACATTGTTAGTGTGAGGTATCCAATGCAATTTGAAAAAATGATATGTTTTTGGAATCAAGTTTTGATAGCTTCTTGACATTCTACCATGATTCAAACTCATTTTTGAATGCCCCATCAGTCCCAATTAAATTTTAAAAAATAATAATTAAAAAACAATATCTAACAATTAATAATGTGTTTATTGAAAGCTAGCTGCTTTACGTGAAGCATTTTTCAAACTCGTTTCTAAACATAGCATTAGTTTTGCTGGTAAAAAAAACGAACAGTTACTGCACAATAACATATAATTGAATGGCAATGCCTTTGACATCTTAATTTCAACAATAACATAACCTTTTTTTAAAAAAAAAGATAATTTAAAATACAATGTATAGGGATTGGCAGTTCAAACACCAATCACACTACTAACACCATAGCCATAAAACTAGACTTGATCAAAATTTCCCCCAAAAAACACCCTGATCTTGTGTTCAATGTCCTTCCAATTAATCTAATCATCCACAGATCCTTCATAGATGGTGCTCAAATTCACCTTATAATCACACCTCTTCAACCCACCAGTCCTCCTCCGCCGCCTCTTCCTTGACCACTCAAAGTCCACCAAAACCTCCCCACCTCCATTAAACCTCTCATCATTCACAACCATCGGAACCACCTGCGCCGCCGCCGCTCTCCCTCCCCTCCTCCTCCTCCTCTCCTTCTTCTTCATGTTCCTCCCATCCCCTTCCATGGCCGAGCTGGCCTTCACCGCCAACGCCACCATGTCCGACGACGTCAACACCCGCCTCCGGTACTCGTCGGAGAGCACAAAATAAATCTGACCCACTTCAAGAAACTCGTCCGGTCTCATCTCCATCGCACACTCTTCATAGTATAGCTTGTCCGAGCTGCACAAAAAGCACGTGTCGCCGTCGTCTTCGCCTTTCAGTGCATGAGAAGCCTCCACTGGCACTGAGAACTCCTTCAGGGACCCGTCCAGGGAGACGATCTTGGCCGTCGGTGGGTCGGTTTCGACGGTGGTGGATGAAAAGCAAGAGCCCATATAAATTGAACTGTGTGTATTTGAGAGAGAGATTTGGAAGAGCTTGTCCTGGAGGCTGAGATGGATATATAGATATTTGGTTGTAGTGGTGACGTCAGCGAAACCGTCATTAACGAACTAGGTTCTGCGAAAGCGCGGGAAGGATAACGACGGCACGTGTTTTCTGTTTTTTTCCGTGTGTCATCGCTTACGCGGTTCGCACGTGCCTTTCACGTGAGGATTGTATTAATCCATCTCCTTTAGTGTGTTGACTAATCAAACTGAAAATAAAAATGGACCACTCTCACATTGAACAAAAATGGACCACTTTCACATTGAACACGCTTGCCTTCCTATGGAATATCACATTCAAAGGAAACATTGTGTTTCTTTAGATAAATTTATAAATTGTAGATTTTATTTTTTCATTTAAAATAATTTCTTATGATATTGGAGATTATTTAAATTAAAATATAATTTTAAAAGTCATGATCTAAAAAGATTTCATAAAAAAACAAGTTGTGACGTTGTTGCCTTTCTCATCAAGGAACTTGAAAATCCTCTATTTCATGTCTTGAATTCCTGTGACAGGACAGGAAAGATAAAAAAATGATATTGTTAAGACTTTTAGGAGAAAAGAATAATATGACCTAATTCATTAAGAGAGGAATAAAGCCCTTTATATAATGTTACAAGACCTAATACACGTGTAACACAGTATTACATGTGTAACACAATAATAATATCACACACATGTAATTTAACACCCCCGCTTAAACTCAAGGTGGATCATACAACGTGAGTTTGCGAATAAGAGACAAAAATCTGGGAACTGGATGAGACTTCGTAAAGAAGTCTGCGATCTGCTCAGCAGAGGAAATGTGCAGAAGCGTCAGTGTCTGAGCAAGGAAGTGCTGACGAACAAAATTACAATCAATCTCAATATGCTTAGTCCTCTCATGAAAAACTGGATTGCTAGCAATCTGAATAGCACTCCGATTACCACAGTAAAGTGGAGTAGGACCTGTAACATCAACTCCAAGATCGATCAAGAGACGTCTAAGATGAATGATCTCTTTGGTCGTGATGGCCATAGCTCGATACTCAGCTTCTGTGCTGGAAAGAGAAACAACATCTTGTTTCTTGCTGCGCCAGGAAATAAGAGAGTCTCCAAGAAATACGCAAAAACCAGTGGTGGATCGACGAGTAGTCGGATCTCCTGCCCAATTAGCGTCAGTGTAAGCTCGAAGAACCAGAGATGAAGATGATGACAGATATAGTGATCTGGTAATAGTCCCACGTAAGTATCTAAGGATTCTCATGAGAGCACTGTAGTGAACCGAACGAGGAGCAGAAACGAACTGACTAACTATGCTGACTGCATGAGTAATGTCAGGTCTGGTAATACAGAGATACACTAGCTGACCCACGATTTGTCTGTATCGTGTAGGATCTGGAAGGAGCTCACCATCAGTAGGACGTAGCTTCACATGAAGCTCAAGTGGTGTGTCAGCACGGCGAGTGTCAGATATAACGGCATGATCAATGATATCTACTGTGTATGTAACATCTGTAAATTTTTACTATTTATATATTGATTTAAATATATAAATATAGCTATTATATGATTTGGGTCCTCTTAATGTGCATATAGGTTGGCCCATAGAGGTGGGGCCCATATATGTTCAATTTCATTTATAATTTTTAAAATTATTAAATGGAGTTGAAATATTTATTATATAATTTTCTGGATATCATAATGGTCTCAAGAACCATTGTGTGTGATTGTGTAAAATTTGGAGTTTGAGAAGTTATGTTTTGAGGCCTTTTGGAAAGGAGCATACGGTGATGGATCTTATTGTGAATAGTAAAAGTCTGATATTTTTTTTAAGTAGAAGTATCCCTCTAAGACCCTGGATAAGTATAATAGGACTCACTTGAAAATAAAGTGTTGGCTTGGGCCTCTTTCAAAAAAAAAAAAAAAAACTTCATCCCATAGCCCACGAAAAATTTGTTGTAGGATTTAAGACATTTTAGGGTACCTATTAATAGATGTTTTAACCTAATCATCCTTCATATTCGTCAACCAAAAAAAAAAAAAGAGAAGAAAGAAGCCGCCGTGAAAGAGAGGTTCTTCATCCATCATAGGTATTCTTTAATCCTTCCTTTGAATTTCTTGTTAATCATAAGTCTAGATTCTTAAGTCTACTAGATGGGGCTAAGGATCTCTTGCTTCATGGATAACAGGAGGTAGAAATAGATGAGAGAAAGAGGGGAGGCATCTGTGTGCCTTCGGAGAGGGTACCGATGCCGTGTATAGGAGATAAAAAGGGTCGGGTGTAAATGTTGGTGAAAGGAATAGATGGGTTGATGATTTTAATTATAGATTTAATGTATTTGCACCTAATACAACTTGGTTAATGGCATGGTTTATTATTTGAAATTGTCAGTTTCATGAGTGTTGTTTGGAGTGATAAACGGGTCAAGAAGATGAAGGCCCAGCCCATGTGTTTTGTTTTTTTTTTTATTTTGAGGTTTGGTTGGTTAGTGGGCCACATGAGGGTGGATGGATTGGTGGACCCGTGTTGATTTAATCATAGATGTCACTGTAATGTCAAATAGAGTTGTCAATTAATTGTTTTTGGAAGCCGGGTGTGTAGTCTAAGTCGGTCCAGTTAAACCATTGGGATGATTTGAGTTTAGAATAAATGGGTAGTTTATTTTATATGGTTATTCAAGTCTCTTTTATTTATTAGAAATATTATTTTTATTTTCAGGCGATTCTCACACTGCTTAGACTGATAGTTTGTCACGAGTGTTCTTGTTAAAGGTGAGTGGATGTCTCTATATTATTTGAAAATCATAATATATGTATACATTTCGGTATCATGTTATTTTTATGATTTATGAAATATTCTGTATGAAGCGTATGAGCATGTTATCATCATATAAGTTGATATTTTGGATATATCGTATGCATTGGGAATTATAGGATTTATAAAATAATTGTTGCATGCTGTATACTTGAAAGAATAAGTAGTTTTGATTGTGCATGCATTAAATCGTCTAGGTGGCTGCGGTCTAAATTTTGACCCAAGTCTAGGTGGCTATGTCTACGTGGCCCGATTTCCAAAGTGAAATCTCTGCGGCTAGGTGTCGTGGAAAGCGGGCATGCGTGTCCGTTGCATTCATATACATCATGTAATTTAAATTCATGGGTAAATTTTATGATATTATATTTTATTTGAAGAAAAATGTTATCATGTCATTGTATATTTTAAATGTCTTCTTCATCATAAGATTTTCATTATATTACAATTGTTTCGTAGACACTTATAACTGATTATTTTAAAGTACAATATATTATTGGGACAACTTGTGTCCATTCACTGAGCGCGTGGTAGCTCACCCCTCTCTTTTCCCAACCTTTCAGATTAGCTGTTGGTGGTTGTCGATCTCGTTAAGGCGTTGGAGGTCGAAGTTCGTATTATCTAATTTTCCGTTGCATCGTAGGTGTTTGAAATAAGTCTTTCCTTTGGCATGTAGTTCCTTAGTCCTTTCAGCAAAAACAGATGACGTTTATGTTTAAACTATTATGTGTGTATTTCATCCGCGTTTAGGATGAATTATGTTTAGATCCTGGTTAAGTTTTATGATTTGGATGTTTGACTAAAATATTAGTTGTTTTATTTTATTTTATTTTATTTTAAATTTTATTTTCATTTATTTAATTTTTTTTTATATAAAAAAGGGCTTTAAATCGGAAGTTATATATATATATTTTAAGGATTTAGAGTAGTGTAACCGAATTCATTGCTTCGAAATGGAGTAGTGAAATTTGGGGCGTTACAGTTTGGTATCAGAGCCTAGGTTTTTCCTGTTAGGGCTAAGGACATAAGGTAGAACTAATAGGTTTGCACTGCATATAGGATGCGTTCTAACTGTGTGTTATTTTTATAATAGGAAAAGTTTGAGATGGCGAACAACAACAACACTTTGCGTCAGGATCTCCAAACCCTGACCAATTTGGTGGCGCAGTCCATCCAATATCAGAATGATATGGCGTTGCGTCGTTTGGGAGAGAATCAGAACCAACCTGAGCAATTGGTGATGCGCTTCAAGAAAATGGATCCGCCGGTGTTTCAGGGCGTTGGCACCAACCATTGGCCCCGAAACATTGGATCACCGAATTGGAGCAGATCTTTAAGTCGATGCAGTTGACTGATAGCCGTCGTATCCTCATGGCGGTTCATCAATTTCGAGGAACTGCTGTCCAATGGTGGACCGTTCATTTGCAATCCCTGAACCGCGGGATCGAGCAGCTTACTTGGGAGGAATTCGTGGAAATGTTCTATAAGAAATATTTTCCTCCTGCGGAGCGTGATCGCATGATTCAAGCATTCTTGGAGCTTCGCCAGACACAAGATATGACAGTAGCCCAATATGAAGAGAAATTCTTGGAGCTGTCAATTTTTGCGCCCCAGTACATTCAAGATGAGAGCGAGAAGTGTCGTCGCTTCCAAGAAGGGCTAAGGAGCGACATCCGACATAGACTACGGAACCTCCGAATCCGTGTTTATGATGAACTGAAAGATTGTGCCATTGTTACGGAGCAAGATGCTATTGAATGGAAGAAGGAGATTGCGTCTCGGATGAAGAGTAAGGCTGATGGTCGTTCTGGCAGTGGTCAGAGGTTCGACAATCGCAAGCGGAACTATGAAGATGCGGGTCATGGTCGAGGAGTTCGAGGCAAGATCATTTGCTACTTCTGTCGAGAGCCAGGGCACAAATCTAATGTGTGTCCTAAGAAGCAAAATGACCCTCGTGCGTGCTATAATTGCGGGAAGCTGGGTCATCGCCAAGCCGAGTGCACTGAACCGAAAAAGCCGCGTGGTGGCTATCCGCAGGCGTTTAATGGTGGGTCTGCTGGAGGCGGACAAGGAGCGTCGGGTTCGCGTGGTCAGCCAGCTCAGCCACAGCAACGTGGACAGGTCCATGCCTTATCCGTGGGGGATGTTCGTGCGACTGACGAAGTCGTCCAAGGTACTGTTTCAATTGCCGGACATGATGCTTTCGTATTATTTGACTCTGGAGCTTCTCATTCTTTCGTATCTGCCACATATGTAAAAAGAGCATTTTTAGTTGATAGCCCTCTAGAGAAACCCTTTATTGTTGCAACCCCTACCGGCGAGTTGATTGCCATTCGATCGGTCTACCGCGGATGTATGGTCCGGATAGAGGATCAGTGTCTTGTTGCGAATCTGCTGTTGTTGGAGATTCAAAAGTTTGATGTCATTCTTGGCATGGATTGGCTCTCGGCCTATCATGCTAGTGTTGATTGCTTTTCGAAGATGGTGTCGTTCAAGATTCCGGGGTTGCGGACTTTACGTTTTGTCGGCGATGGAGGTGCCGCACCATTGGGCTTGATTTCGGCGTTGCAAGCACATCATCTTTTGGAGAGCGGTTGTATGGGGTACATTGCATGTATCGTAGACCGCAATGCAAAAAAATCAAAGATCGAAGATACAGCGGTGGTCTCAGAATTTTTAGAAGTTTTTCCAGATGACCTACCGGGATTGCCGCCTGATCGTGAAATTGAATTTTCGATTGACCTAATCCCTGGTACCGAACCGATATCAAAGGCTCCTTATCGGATGGCGCCTACAGAGTTGGCAGAATTGAAGGCTCAATTGGAGGAACTGCTAGAGAAAGGGTTTGCAAGGCCGAGTGTGTCTCCTTGGGGTGCGCCAGTGTTGTTCGTCAAGAAGAAGGATGGTTCATTGCGTCTATGCATTGACTACCGTCAGTTAAATCAGAAGACGATCAAGAACCGATATCCTCTTCCAAGAATAAACGACTTGTTCGATCAACTTCAGGGAGCTGAGGTCTTCTCTAAGATTGATCTAAGGTCAGGTTATTATCAATTGAAGATCAAGAGGGAGGATATTCCAAAGACGGCTTTTCGCACTCGGTATGGGCATTATGAATTCCTAGTCATGCCGTTTGGTTTGACTAATGCCCCTGCGGCATTCATGGATATGATGAATCGGGTCTTCAAGTCTTTCCTTGATGAGTTCGTTGTTGTCTTCATCGATGACATTCTAATATACTCAAAGGACAAGGAAGAGCATGCTGAGCATCTTCGTTTGGTACTCCAGAAGTTGAAGGAGCATCAACTCTATGCAAAGTTCAGCAAGTGTGAGTTCTGGTTGGAGAGCGTGACATTTCTTGGTCATGTCATCTCTAAGACCGGAGTTGCGGTTGACCCCTTGAAGATCAAAGCGGTGATGGAGTGGAAACAACCGATGAATGCTACAGAGATTCGGAGTTTTCTGGGCTTAGCAGGGTACTACCGAAGGTTCGTACAAGACTTCTCAAAGATTGCAGTTCCGTTGACCCGTCTAACTCAGAAGAATGCCAAATACATCTGGTCTGAGCAGTGCGAGAAAAGTTTCCAAGAGTTGAAGCGGAGACTTACGTCTGCTCCTATTTTGACTATTCCATCTGGTCTTGGTGGGTATGTGGTGTACTGCGATGCTTCCCATCGAGGGTTGGGTTGTGTGTTGATGCAACACGGAAAAGTAGTCGCCTATGCATCTCGTCAGTTGAAGGTGCATGAACTGAACTATCCCACTCACGACTTGGAATTGGCAGCGGTGATCTTTGCGCTAAAGATTTGGAGGCATTATCGATCCCATACTCTTGTGTGAAACCGCGAGCAACTAGACGAGCCTTGTGTCGTTCAATGGATCCATCAGGTCGATGTTTGACCTTAAAAATCCATTTACAACTGATAGGCTCAACACCGGTGGGAAGAGGAACAATGTCCCAAGTATGAATCTCCTGAAACGCCTAAAACTCCTCATCCATGGCTTGTCACCACTCAGGGTGCTGAACTGCCTCTTGATAATATTTAGGCTCCCGATGTGTATGAATAGCTGCAAGAAAGGCCTGAAGTTGTGGAGAATAAGAGCTAACTGTGGCAAAACCAAACTGATCAGGGGGTCCACTATCAAAACTGAAACGGGCAGGCGGACGACGCTCGCGCGGAGGATAGCGAGCGACACTACTCGGATTCACGGCCGGGAGAGGGGCGTCAGGCGCAGGTGGCGAAGCACCAGGAGAAGTATCTGCAGTAGGACTGGAAGAGGAAGACAGAGAGTCACACTCGATCGGAGAAGGCTCAACCAGGGAAGGACTAGGAGATGATTAGGAAGAGGAAGAGACTCAATAACAGGACAAGGCTGAATAGAAGGAGACGAAGGAGAAGTGGACTCACGGGACGTAGACGAAAAATAAGGAACATCCTCAACAAATAATACATGACGAGCGAACCAGAAACAATGACCCACAGGATCATAACAACGATACCCCTTATGCTCGAAACTTATCCCTAAGAAAACACATCGAACAAACCGAGCAGAGAGCTTGTCACGCGCATGAGGAGGAAGAAGAACATAACACGTACAACCGAAAACTCGAAGACGACTGTAGTTGGGACGTGAAGAATAGAGGCGTTCATGAGGGGACATGCCAGAGAGAACGGTAGAGGGAGTGATATTTATGAGATGAACAGAAAGAAGGGCAGCCTCAGCCCAAAAACGCTGTGGAACAGACGATGACAGTAGAAGAGAGCGAGTGGTCTCAAGAATGTGACGATGTTTACGTTCGGCAACACCATTCTGTTCATGAGTGTAGGGACAAGACTGCTGAAAAATTGTGCCATGTGATTGAATCAAAGAGCGCATTGTAGAAGAAATATATTCCTTGGCACAATCAGAGCGAAATGTTTTAATACGAGTCTGAAATTGGGTGTGAATCATGGTGGTAAAAACATCATAAATGTGAGCAACCTCAGACCGATTACGTAGTAAATAAATCCACGTAAAGCGAGAATAATCATCAATGAAGCTAATATAATAAGAAAAACAACTCAGAGAATGTACGGGAGCAGGACCCCAAATGTCAGAATGCACTAACTCAAAAGGACTGGTGGACTGATTATTACTAGAACTAAAAGGTAAGGCCACAGGTTTGGCTAATTTACAGCCCTCACACACAGACAAAGGAGAAAAAGAAGTAGATCCTAACACACCAGACTCAAAAAGGCCTTGAAGGCGAGACTTAGAGACATGACATAACCTTCTATGCCACAAATCGGCATTAGAAGTGACGCTACCACAGAAGACAGAGGGATCTGGAACAGGGAGATGCAGATACTCCACGAAGTACAATCCGCCGACTCTACGACCAACGCCAATCCTCCGCCCCGAGTGTGGATCCTGCACAAAACAACCAGAGGAAGTGAAAGAAACGATCAGACCGGAATCACAAAGTCGACTAATGGAAATAAGGTTCATGCATAGATCCGACGCATGTAAAACAAATGGAATGGAAAGACGACCAGTGGGATCTGAGGTGGTGGTGATAGATCCACACTGGGTGATAACTAAAGCAGAACCGTCAGCAGTATGAATCGTAGGCAAATGAGAAGGAGCATGTGAACATACAGTAAGTATAGAACTATTAGGTGTCATATGATGGGATGCACCAGAATAAAAAATCCAAGAGACAGAAGTACCCGGAGTGGAAGAGAAGGCTGAGGGAGCAGTAGACTCAGATCGAGGTGGATGCTGCTGTAAGAGTTGCTCAAGTCGCTGATTGATCAAGGTGTCAAGATGATCAGAAGTAGGCAAACCTGGTATAGTGGTGGTAGCAACAGCAGCAGTGGGACGACGGTGAACTGGACCACGGCCATGACCACGCTTGAGAGGCTTGCTGTGGCATACGAGTAACCGAACATTTCTCTGGATGAAGATCCCAACAATTATTAATGGCATGTCATGACCTTTGGCAGTGCGCACACAGAATTGTAGGACGTGATGAGGTTGCAGGAGGAACAACAGGAGAGGTAGCAGCCAAAACTCCAGAATACATGGTCGAGGAAGTAGTCTGCCGTGATGCGACAGTGCGAAGACGAGTCTCCTCGGCAACAATTTCCGCTAAAACAACCTCTAAGCGTGGTAAAGGATCTCGATGAATCAACTGTCCAGCCAACGCGGAATATTCAGGACGAAGAGCCATAAGGAACTGATAGAGTTCACGACGATCACGAAAGGCAGCTCACTCAGCTAGAGATGCACGTGGACCCGGCTCAAGATTTCGTAGTTCACGAAAACAGGTGCGCATGCGATTGT
Source organism: Acorus calamus (assembly GCA_030737845.1). Lineage (NCBI taxonomy): Eukaryota > Viridiplantae > Streptophyta > Magnoliopsida > Acorales > Acoraceae > Acorus > Acorus calamus. Next base: position 15,013,787 of record CM060876.1, read on the forward strand.
ATAGATCGGTGACAGAAAGATCTCCCTGAACAATTGTCTGAACCTCAGCAAGTAACTGATACTCTCGAGCGCCACTTTTCTCCACAAAGCGTTCAAGAAGAGACGCCCAAATCTCCGCTGCCGTATCGAATATACTGAGATCAGCACGAAGAGAATGATCAACAGAGTTGATCACATAAGAAGAGGCACGCTGATCGCGTCTCCGCCATGAGATATACGCTGGAGAATCAGACGATGGCACAGCAATAGTACCATCAAGGTGGCCGAACAAATCTCGTGAACTGAGGGTGCTCTTCACAGTGGCACGCCAGGACGGCCAATCTTCGACGGAGCTCAAAAGAAAATCGGTTGAATTCAGAAGAACATCACGAAGGGGCTCAAATGAGTCCGTGGAGACGGGTAGTTTAACAGCAGCGTTGACCGTCAATGTGGGATCCGGGTCAGACGGATTTTCAGATAAAGACATAATCAAAGTATCTCAAATGAACCTGAAATATACACGAATGCGTAGACGATGAAAAATTGAACAAAATGAGTACCTGGATGACTAGATTCGTAGTCCGAACGAAGTCGTAACGGTCCAGGAAAGAAACGGGACAGAACTGGCCGGCGGCGATTGGCCGGACGGTGGCCGGAAAGTCGCCGGAAGTTCACCGGACGGTTGCCGGAAGTAGCTGGAAAGTTACCGGAAGTTCACCGGACGATCGCCGGAAGAAACTGGAAATTTGCCGGATGGTGGCCGCAAAGTTGCCGGACGGTCGCCGGAAGATGCCGGACGTTAGCCAGATAGGAGTCGGTCGGCCGGATGGTAGCCGGATCTGGCAGATGGATCCGGGCCGGTCGCGGTCAAGTGGGCCGGGTGCGGTCGAGTGGGCCGGGCGCGACGAGTGGGCCGGGTACGTCGAGGGGGGGCCGGGTGCGTCGAGTGGGCCGGGCGCGACGAGTGGGCCGGGTACGTCGAGGGGGGGCCGGGTGCGTCGAGTGGGCCGGGCGCGACGAGTGGACCGGCACGGCGAGTGGGCCGGGCGTGTTAACCGCGGACGAAAAACAGCCTGTACGAGCGCAGTTTTGCGCTAACTTGCGCCGTGCTACCGTGCACCGAAGGATTTCCGAGCGCCGAATGGATCTGCCGAGCGGACTATCGTGCACGGGCGGGATCTGCCGCGAACACCGGGCACGGGCGGGCGGACGGACTCGGACAACGCGGGGATGGGGATATGCACGGACAGCTCGGACGGCGCGAACGGCTGCGGTGCGGACGACGATGACGATGATGACGACGTCGCGAACAACGACGGATGTAACAAACGTCGAATCTCAACAAAAGATCCGAAAAAAAAAGAAAAAAAATTATTTGAGGTCTTAAAGAGGCTCTGATACCATGTTAGACTTTTAGGAGAAAAGAATAATATGACCTAATTCATTAAGAGAGGGATAAATCCCTTTATATAATGTTACAAGACCTAATACACGTGTAACACAGTATTACATGTGTAACACAATAATAATATTACACACATGTAATTTAACAGATATTAAGGAGATGGATTAATATGTACTCATTTATTATTAAAATTTTGACATGTCATCTGAAACAGGATGAATGACTTACCGCGGGAGAATATGCCTCCTAGTCCTATGACACATTGTAGTCAGAATAGGCCTCCTATGAAGATTGTAGTCAATTTTATCTTTCATTATTTTAATTATTCTACTACTACAAATTTTTTTAAAGATGACGGTTAAAAACCGTAATCAAAAGTGTGATTGTTTGTTGATAAAGATTACGGTTTAATTGTCGACCATGATCTTTTATTAGGCAATTACGTTTTTAAATTATCCTATGATTATTAGTTGGTTGACTATCAATGTATTTATATAAATCAATTAATGAATATAAAGAAAAATAAAAAAAATAACAAGATAAGAGATTGGAGAGCATATGAGGACATCTGACAATGGGCTGCGGGATGGAGATCCGGCGGTGGAGATCTGCCCATGGACGGCGGAGATCGCTAGTAGACGGTTGAGATCGACCCGTGGACGGCCCCGGTGATGCCAGTGGGGATGGTTTGGGACGGCGCCGGAGGGGACGGTTGGGAACAGAGCCGGTGAGATCGGTTGGGGACGTAGCCGGCGGGGACGGGGACGGTCGGCCTTTTTTTTCTTTTTGTTTTTTTTTTGTTGTGGGGTCAGTGGGGTCGTCGATTTTATTTTTCTTTTTTGGTTTCTGGGGTCGTCGGGTTTCTATATGATTTAATCAAAACCTTGGTTTTGATTTTTGTTTTTTGATCAAATTAAGGGTTGGTAAAGTGGGGTCGACGGGTTGTCGAATTTTTTTATCAATGGGTTGGTAAAATTATTTTGTTTACGTTAGGGTGTAGTTAGGGTTTTGTTAAAGTGTTTTGGTGGGTAGTCAGGGATTAACTTAAAATCCTTTGATCTTAGTATATTTTAAACTGTGACCATATGATGATTTTTTATGATAGAAACCGTGATCGATTATTAATTAATGTAAAAATAATTATGAATACGAAACCGAGATCTTTTACATGTATATTTCACGTCCCGTTCGTTTTCTTTTAAGAAACAGTGATCAAATGTTATATTTTGATCATTTAAAAATTTTTAAAAATATTTTTTTTTATCACGGAATTAAATAAACTATGATCTTTTTGCTTCTTCAATGATATAACAAATAATTCTGAACATAATTTTTAATCATGTTTTGAATATCAATGTGATCGTAGGCTATACAAACTGTAATCAAAGGATAGTTATTTTAGTTATTTGATCATTGTTAACTAAAACCGTGATAATAAAGTATATTTAATCATTTTTTCGTAACCATGATCAAATATTAATGTCAAAATTGATTTTAGGCAGACAAAGATCACGATTTAACTCGAACCGTGATCAAAGGATTGTTATTTGATCACGGTCAACTAAAACCGGGATAATAAAGTAGCTTTAATCACGTTTTTTTCGTAACTATGATCAAATGTTAATGTTAAAAAATTATTGTGGATTTTAGGTAGGAAAAGATCACGGTTTAACGTAAACCGTGATATTTAGTGGCTATTATCATGGTTTAACGCGAACCGTGATCTTTAGTACCATGGGCTATTACAGTTTTTGCAGTAGTGTTCATTTTTCTTCTAAGTATTATTTCCAAGGGCGGAGCCATGAAGGGACAAGGGGGGGGGGGGGGGGGAGGGGGGCCTCAAGCCCCTCCTTGTATGTTTTTTTATAATGTTACATTCAGTTTTTTTTTTAGTTCTAAATCCAGCCTACAAGTATTTTAAAATTTTTAAAATTGGTATAATTTATCTAATGAGATACATATTTTTATAAAAAAAATGAAACATGTAGTTTAATGAATTGTTTGAATGCATTTATAGAAAATGTGAAATTTTTTTATTGAAACATATACCTCGTTAAAATTAATATATGCTTTGATAATTTTCTATCAACACATATAGGACTGAAGTGGGGCTGAAATAAAAATATTGTGTATCATCACTTTTTTAATGGTAAACAAACAATTGAAAATATGAGTTTAATATGGATACATTGATTGAATTATAATAAAAATTCTTGGAAAAATAAATTCAAATATCATTTATGAATTTGAATTTATTTGTAGTCAATTTTGTCTTTCATGATTTTTGTTATTCGTTTTTCTTCTAAGTATCATTTCCATTTTTAAACAATAAATATTAATGAAAGGAGCACAATCCTATGTATTTTACAATGAGTTTAGATAATATTTATCCTTCCATGCAGTGAACCTCCTCATGTTATGTTGTTAGCTAGTATTAGCCCTTGGTGTTTTATGACCAAAATTAAATAATTAAAGTTTTTAAATGTGTTGTGTAACCGTCTACCAGACTATTTCTCTATGATGACCTTTTCAATATTCACTCCAGGATTGTTTTAAAGTGAGGGGAAATGCCTTCAATGAAATACGAACGGTTTTTACCTAGTCATTGTTTTAGCCACCACAAAAAGCATATTTTGTGAATCATCATTACATAGTTTTTTTTTTTTTTTTTTTTGGTGAAAAGCTGGCCTCATCCAAGACATATATTAACTATAACAAAAAATCAATGGAGATTAAGTTCTTTGATTGAGCAGATACATCATTAATATCTTCTATACATTTCTCTAAACTCTTTGTATGAGAAGATAAAACACTTCTAACCTGATCATCAGCCAAAAACTGAGATTGTCGAATAATTCTCTCTTCTAGCCAGTTTTGCTAGTTCTTTAGGAGCCCGCATAGCTTAACGAGATACCTTTCAAAACTGAATTCTTTCAACAGGGGCCGTTGATGCAGAACGGGTGGCGGACGCGTTTCGGGGGGCGATAAACCCGAAAGGGTCCATTTGAAGATTTTCAACTATTTACAGAAAAACCGGCTAGTAGAAATAAATGGCGCCCCGAACTCGGAATTGGCTGAAATTTTTACTGGAGGAAGATGTCGAGGAGATCTTCAAGAATTGTGACTATGCCACAACACGACCTTATTTTTCCATTTTTCCCATTTTTCGGCCCTCAAAATGGCATTTTTGCTATTTTTAGTAACTTTTTAGATTTAGCGTATCTCTTTCATAATAATTCGGATTTGACCGAAATCAAATCTCACGATCTTCTAAGATCCCCTAGAATTAGTTATAACAAACTTTCGTTTTTACTATTTTTAGTAAGTTTTTCCCTATTATAAAAGGGAGGCTTGTAATCTAGGGTTTGCAACTTTTATCAATATATTTCTGAGTTTTAGTATTCTCTTGAGAATTGTGGTTTGTTGAAGGATCTCAACGCTTGTTGGATCTTTATTTTAGTTTTTCGCTGCGTTAGTTGGTATCAGAGCGAGGATTTGCCTTGTTGTGATGGCAAATAACGGAGGGAGAGACGACCAATCTAGCGACGCTGGTCGTGGATTGGAGGATCTGTGGAAGGCGGTCGGGGAACAACGTGATCAGATGCGGGAACAACGAGATCAGATACAAGAACAACTGCAGGAGATCCGCACAATGATCGCTGGCCTGAACCTCAACGCCAATAACACACGTCCTGAAGGTGATAGGAGACGCGTCGAGGGAGTCGCCCAAGGCCGACCTATTACTCAAAACACCGCTCGACGTCCCACTCGTTATCAACCTGATGATGAGGAAGACTCGGAGGATGAAGGAGAGTTTCAAGTATATCAGCCGAGAGGGCGGCGTATGGAGTACAACGATTACCGATTGAAAGCGGATATCCCGTATTTCAATGGTAATATGCAAATCGAGGATTTTCTCGATTGGATCTCGGAGATCGAAAGATTCTTTGAGATGATGGAGGTTCCCGAAGAAAAGATGGTCAAATTGGTGGCTTTTCGATTGAAGAGCGGGGCCGCCGTTTGGTGGGATCAACTCCAGAAGACTCGGCAGCGACGAGGGAAGGCGCTTATTCGTTCCTGGAGGCGGATGAAACAACTTCTGATGGAACGATTTCTTCCACCAGATTATGAGCAATACCTATTCCAACTATATCAGAACTGTCGCCAAGGTAATCGATCGGTATTTGATTATACTGCTGAGTTTTTGAGGCTTTCGGAAAGAAATAACCACTACAAGAAATTCTAGCATTAGCTGCGAAATAATTCGTACCAAAAACTTCAATTTTCGTAGCAAAAACCCTTTGTCGACGAAACAAGTTCGTTGCAATTATCATTGCAAAAGCCTCGTATGGGATTCTATTTTGCTATGAAATTTTGTTTTCGTAGCCAGAAGTCACATTTTGCTACGAAGTTAATTTCGTAATTAAAGACATGTTTTCGTAGCTAAATAATACCATTTGCTACGAAATTAGTTTCGCAGAAAAATGTAGCCTTTCGCTACGAATATAATTTCGTAGCAAAAGGTAAATGTTTGCTACAAAACTTAGTTTCATAGCCAAAGACTAGCTTTTGCTACGAAATTTGTTTCATAGCAAATGATCACTTTTTGCTGCGAACATTTTTTTTGCAGCAAAAATATACATTTTGCTACAAATATTTTTCGCAACAAAAAGTCTGTAAATTTAATAAAAAAAAATTTATAGGCCTTTTCCTGTGAAATATTTCACAAGAAAAGGTGGAAAACTTTTTTTGTTTTACAATTAAATTAATATTTAATGACGAAAATTATAATAAAAACGATCCATATATTAACAAAAGTAATTGTATAACTTACAAATTGTTATATCTTTGAAAAGAAAATACAATAATAAGATATTTGACTCATGGATCTAGTGCTAGGAAATGATTTCTAAAAGAGTTGACTCTCCCTCAACAGTAGACTGTACTGCAACTATCTTTGCTCCTCCATCTCTCACTACAAAATAGAATTTAACAATAAATTTAAAATCTCAATTGAAAATCCTTACAACATAGGCACCAAATCAAAACACAACATAATTCCCTCCTATGCATGCAACTTCCTAATTTCAACCAACATAGGTGCCAAATTAATAATGTCATAATATTTTACTTCACTAGTGATGATGTACACACATTTGCGCGTGTTCATGAACTATGCTTTACAAAAACAAAAGATCACTAAGGTCCATTGCAAAATCGTATAAGTTACTGCACATAGGAATGAATTGTAGTACGTAATAAAGGGGTATATACTTGTAATACCATGTATAAAATTTGAATGAGCATATATAATGGAAATCATTGTTATGTTTCTGCATTCTTCTATAACAGATCTGTCTTCATATTTCACCATTCATTGCTGCCACTGATCCCACGACTCCCACCAGCTCCACCTTCATAAATGTCAGCGTTCAGATAAACTACATACCAGGAAGCACAAGAGTAACAAATAACAAAAACAAAATAATACATGATAAATAAATTAAAAAATCAACCAAGTAAAAGATCTAACATATGTTTTTCATATATTCATGAAAAATTTGTAATCAATTGCACACCACATGAAAGTATGAAACAATCACGCAAAATGAAGTAAAAATAACAAAATAAATCACCTCTGATATGCAATCTCAAGCCCAGCCTTGAGAATCATGCCTGAGATAATGATTCCAGCAAGAGAATCTAAAAACTTTAATCCGAGATTGATACCTCCTGCACTCATGATAAAAGACTGATTAATGAGAAAATGAGATTGAGCTGCAAATTGGTTATATGTACAATTGTAATCTACATTTAATAGGTGTTATCAATATAATGATTTCTGGAACATCATACCTGCCTCAATAACATTTATTTTCCAAAATGGGCTGTAGAACACTCTTTGAAACTGCCTAGAATAAATCACCTCCACTTGTGACAATTAAAAATTAAAGATAAATTCAATCCAATGAGCAGCTATGTTTACCTATTGACTGCTGGAAATTACACCACCCACAGTACTATCAAAAGAGAAGTTCTCAAAAGAAAAAAGTTTAATACACTACCAACCCCAATAAGAATGACACAGCATTAGCACCGTGATGCCATGCATTCGCTTTCATGAGTCTAGTCCACTCCCTTTCCCCACATCTCTTTGTGATCTAGTAAAGCCTATAATTTAAAACGTGTACTTAGATTATATAATTTACACGAGAAAGCAATGCAGATGGATTTCTAATACACATAGAAAGGATTTGTTTTCCAGAAACATCATGTCTGATTAAAAAAAAAATTTAAACTTAAACCTTCAATTTGAATGATCATAGTATACAGTACTAATTGTGATGCACAGTAAGCTTGACCATTAAGGAGAATAATGTCTTTTTCAGAAAAGAAAGTATAATCAGCACACAGCCAATGATCATCAGAAATATTAGTTTCATAATGAACTTTCAATTTGTATAAGATGACAAATAAATTATTTATTAAGAAGAAAACAACAAAAAGAGATAATATACCCTTCTTTGATAGAAATTGATATGATCATAGTAGATGAAGCCAATATAGGGTTGTCCAAATCAATTTCATGACGATGACCACCATGACTATGGCTATGCTCATGTACCTGACTTGCAATCCCTCAATTCACGGAGCTAAACAAATATAATTATCCGTATCACATCTATAATTCTGCACTTATTATTGCACCATTGGTGCTTTGCGAAGCATAAGAAATGAGGATAAATTTGTCCAACCTCATAATTACTAATTTTAGTCAAATGATTTATAGCCTAAAATGAAAGATGTACTTACTTTTAAGACATCTATCGCATGCCAAGCAATTCCTCCAGAAGTCAACAAAAGCACACCAGATATCCCAAGGGCTCCTAAAGATTCAAACTTCCCATGTCATGAATAGAATGAAAATAGAAAAATATGATACAAAGTAGTGTTACGGATTAAACATGATTAGCTACTTGTTGCAGCGGAAACTTAAAATTACCATTTGAATTATATTGTATATAAACTTTCTGCATATAGCAGCCGGAGTGACTTTATATTCCTGAAATCAAGTGGACTCCAACTACAGCTTAAAAAAGTAAGGAATCAATTATCATTACTTTTTGTGAAGATGATTTTGATTTATAAGGATTCACTTTTTCATAGTTGTTAAATGCATGTTATGATTTTAACAAATTTGTGTTATGATACTAAAAGCTTCCTATATCTCTCAGGTGAAATAGCATTAGGTAAAATAAAGACTTCTGCCTAATAATATTTCAAGACAATGATAGAACAGTCTCATTTGGGATCACATTGTATGCAATGCTACAAAATTTGATCATTAAGAGAATACAATAAACTCCTACCTTACACTTGAGAATTTTCTATTGCCTTTATGGGTACCACCTATACATAGACAAAACTTTGTGGAATTAAAGTAAAACATAGAAGCAAAATAAGAGATTGACCATATGGATGTTCTTTGTCTTTAGGAGCCCTAACAACTTTAAATGATCACAGACCAATGCCTAAGAACATGCCAAATCAGAATATTACATCAACCGGAACATATATTTTTTTGAGATAAGTTGTAGGAATCCTACAACTAGATTTCATTATCTAAATTTACGGCAGATATAAATTGTTGATTTTCTAATGATGGATGAATTATATAAGGGCTATAACTAATTCCAAGATACATGAAAAACATCGTATTTAATGGCACACAGTTAATATTACTTTCAAGTTTCAAGGGAGCCCAGAGGCTTTTTGTGGAAGATTTAACTCATTTTCAAGGGGCTTTTTATTCGATAGGATGGTCCAAGCTCTAAAACTTCAGCCAATGGATGTTCTAATCCAACATTGAGCTGTGCAGTGGCAAGGGCCACATTGGTTGGATGACGGTTCAAAGACAACCAGATGTGACATGAAATGCAAACTTCTCAAAAGCAGAACACTGTATAATAACAGATCTCTTACCAATATTGAAATTAAATTGGTGGACCTGTAATGTGCTTTTTAGAATGATTAATCATGCAGCATGCCTTAAATGGATGCACTATTCAACATCAGATCACATAACTTTTGAACCTCTATTCTTCTCACTAGCACAGATAGCACCTGACAGCCAAGTCCTTAAAAAAAATTCTATTAGCTCCTCCAGAATGTGGCTTATCCTGGTGTTTTTTTTTCCTTTTCTCACAATAAATTTTTTTTTTGTCGACATTGAAGATGCTAAACTACTAGCTTTCCTCACCATGTCCCAGTAGGTGTTTTTTTTTCATAAAAACAAATGATCACCCAAGCACCATGCTGCAATTACGATCAAGCAAACCTCATAAAGAGGAAAGCCTATGTTCTCAAAATATATCTTCAAAGAAATCCCCTGAAAACAATTTTTCTTGCTTCAGAATCGATCTGCAAAACTCAAGTTCCAGATATACTGAAGCCACAGAATTAAAGCTCATTAGAGGAAAAAATGTTTTATCGACATTGAATATGCTAAATTTATACATTCCAAAACATTAAACCTGAACCGATTGAAACCCGGTGAGATGAAGACAGACATACTGAAGCAGACACCCATGCCTGGTGCTAAGCACGAACCAGTCCCTGTTAAACCACTTTGGGTTTTTCGAATTGTACCGCATCACAAAATTTCATTTTAATAAAAAATATAGCTTTGTTGGAGATCATCAAAATTTTAAAAAGCCAAAAGTAAACCCTAAAAACATACCCAAACATAGAAATCTTCACATGGAAACCCCTTAAAGTGCATTCATGATCTAGAAAAGCATACTTCTTACAGATGTGGTGAAAATGAATACAGAATACTCATCAGAAGTAAAGCATTGGGTTACTAAACAAACACAGAGGCACATCTAGAGTTTAGACATTCGTCAATCCAAATATATTAATTCTCAAACATCACTATAGAGTACAAAAAGAAAGAAAACTAAATTTACAGTAAAAATCATAGCTCACCAATATATAGAATTTTTTTTTTGAATAAGAACCAATATATAGAGTTACGACTTCATTATCCAAAAAGGGGGAAAATACATTAAAACAAGAACAAAAGCCCCTAGAAACCGCGGATTAAAGTGAGTAAAATAAACAATAAATCAATTATAAGAGATGCAGATCTAATGAACCCTAACATTCTAGATTAAACAAAAAAAGACAGATCGATTAAACAGAAAAAACACAAAGGCACACACTGATTTGGAGATGCAGAGCTCCCTGGCCCGTTCGATGACCCTGGACACGATCTTCTTCACATCCACCTCCACAAACGGCAACATCCACCACCCCTTCAAAAATCAAATCAAAGAATCAGAGAGAGAGAGAGATACCCAAATCAAAGAATCAGAGAGAGAGAGAGAGAGAGAGAGAGAGACCGGCATCGGCGAGGCCGATGACGGAAGTGGACGACGACGAGGTTGAAGGGAGGCTTGTTTGGAGAGTGAAAACGAGGGAGAGAGAAACCCTTGTTTTTGGAGAGAAACCCTAAATTGTTTTGGCGGCATATTTTGTTTTTCAGAGAGAGTAAACGAGGGAAACCCAAATTTTGGTATGTTGGATATTTGATTGTTATTATGGCATATTTGCTTGGATAGCCGATATAAATGAGAATAAGGGGGAGGAATGACCAGGTATAATCTAGAATAAAGGGTTTAAAGCTATTTAGATAGTTGATATAAATGGAGAATAAGCGGGAGGAATGACCGGATATAATATAGAATAAAGGGTTTAAAGCTGTTTGGATAGCTGATATAAATGAGAATTTGTATGTCAAAATAAACTAGTATATGGATTCCAATCAACCCGTGGAATTAAGTTATTCCAGGTTATTCAACTGAAAAAATATGTAGGTCCACTATCAAATTAACTGTCACCACCTACTATAAATCAACTGTCAAAATAAATATCATCATTTTTTCACCTTTTATAAATCATTATCTACACTTTATTCACATTTTACTCAAATAATAAAAACATTATTATTACATATTCAATTCATTTAAATGGTAGAGATATAGTGTTTTGGGGTTGAATGGTGCATTAAATATATGATTGTGATGATATCTTGTTTGAAATAGTGGTGTGCCTTTGTTATTCTTGTAAACACAAGCAACTGAGAAATGAGGTTTGTTCAAGATGGGATGTCAAGAACAAAGTAGCTAGAGAGTGGTAACTAAAAATCGTTATCGATCAATAGACTCCCACATAATCGATTCTGAAATCGTCGGAACACCACTTTCTTGTATTATTAAAGTTGTATGGCTTTCTATAGTCATTTTTAATAAATTAATGATGTTTGTTTGTCAATTAATAGTTACACATGAATTTTCTTTTTTGAGGTATATTGTTGACATTGTTGTAATAGTATTGCAATTAAGATTTTAATAAAAAGTCTGGATCATGACTTTCATATGCAAATCAGAATAACACATTTTATATAAATAAAAATTACATGATTTGTCATGAAACCTTAGTCTCTTGGAGTACACATCGTCCTCTAAAAGGTAATTTAATATAAGATTCATAACAAAACATCGATTCGTTCAGCGATCGTGTTTATATGGTTTGGAATAAACAACGGTCACTAAAATGTAATTTAATATAAGATGCTTATTTTTTCCTTATTCACTTTTTTATTCGTGAAACAAACATAAGTTTGTTTTGATTCTCTGCTCTTTTGGTGCAATCTCCTAAATAAAGTGTGTTTGTTTTGATTATCTGTACATTCCCCCAATTATAGAATTACAAATCGCAATCATTATTAAAATAAAAAATAAAAAAAAACAAACATGGGTTGATCTTTTAATTGGTTTGGGCTTTGGGTTTGATTTTTATAAATTTGTGTTAGATATTGTTCGTGCTTGCTCCTAATATATACACATCATATATAGAAGCAATAACTAAAAATCTAACTTGATATTGGACTCATTAAAGACAATAACAAGCAGATTGTATATAATGTTAAAATGTATATACTCAAATTTGATATCAATTAACCTCAATCAATTATATAATATCCTCTGGAAAGGAATTCATCAAACACATGCATGATACAAATTAAAATGTCCTTTTTCGAATATTTAATTATAATAAACATAATTAATCTAATAAATCATCTAATTCGATGATAGACTAGTACAGAAAATAAAGTATATATCTTGATTGAATATACTAATTTTTATCTATATCCATTTTTTTATTTATAAAAATTTAAATAAAGAAAAATATATATGAAAAAAGGACCCCGATCGCTCTTTATCCAGTATAATAAATAATGCTTAAATTTTGTTATTCCTGTATAAATTAGATTATAGAAATAATTTATAGTTAAAAAGATCTTAGCCTTATAATGATGCAGTGTAAATCATATTTTGATTTCATAACAAATAAAATATTTTGAAAATCTTTAAAACTATTGCTACGAAAATCAATTTCGCAGCAAAAAGTCAAGTATTTCGCAGCTAAAAGTCATTACTTTGGCTATGAATATCGATGGGTAGTTAAAAGGCACATCTATTGCTACGAAATTGACATTTGTAGCTAAAACATAAGATCTTTTGCTACGAAATAAGATTTCGCAGCTAAAAGTTATAATTTTTTGCTACGAGATATTGATTTCGTAGGGAAAAGCTATCCATTTTGCAACGAAATCTATTTTCGTAGAGAAAAGTACAACTATTTGCTACGAATTAATTTTTCACAGCTAAAAGGATCATTTAGCTACGAAAATAAATTTCGCAGCTAAATGTTCGTAGCTAATAATAAAATTTGTTGTAGTGAACATCGCAGAAACCGATGGACAACGGGTGGCTCGATACCTTAACGGGTTGAAGCCTTGGATCCGAGATCGGATTGGTTTACATGTGGTGTGGACCATCGAAGAAGCCAACAATATGGCGTTGAAGGCAGAACTCATGGACCAGAAACCCGGGAGTTCTTCAAACTTTCGCAGAAGCAACCCAGATTCTATTCCTTCCTCTGACAAAGGTAAAGGTCTGGCATCTCAAACTCCATTCAATCAGACGAGATCTCAAGGAATACCATCCAAGGGAGCAAACAACGGACCGGGTGGTGTCAATCAAACCACTGCCCCAACAACTCGTACTACACCAAGAAATCCAAACCCCTATGCTAAGCCTGTACCAGGCAATTGTTATCGGTGTGGAAAGCCAGGACATCGTTCTAATGTATGCCCAGAACGCAAGACCGTGAATCTAGTAGAAGGGGATGACAATGAGGATGCAGGAGATGAAGAATTTGATGAAGATTTCACATATGAGGGTGCCGAGTTCGCGGAGGAGGACGGAGATCGAGTCAGCCTTGTCGTACAACGATTGTTGTATTCTCCGAAACGCGAAGACTCAAATCAACGGCACACTATTTTCAGATCTTGCTGTTCCATCAATAAGAAAGTCTGCGATTTGATCGTAGATAGTGGAAGCTGTGAGAATTTTGTGGCAAAGAAGCTGGTGGATCACATGAAGTTACCAACAGAGAAGCATCATACACCTTATTCTATAGGCTGGATCAAGAAAGGACCGACGGTGAAGGTAACAGAAATTTGTAGAGTTCCTATTTCAATTGGCAAATATTATCAAGATGAAGTGCTTTGCGATGTGGTGGACATGGATGCTAGCCATGTGTTGTTGGGGAGACCCTGGCAATATGATGTTGACATCACATATAGAGGACGAGACAACACCTATATGTTCTTCTGGAAGTCACATAAAATTGCGATGGCCCCCGCAGGACTCCAACCAACCAGCAAAGGCCACAAAGTCGATGGTCGATCACTATTGACAATCGCCGATTCTGAAGCAGAGTTCATGAAAGATGCAAAGGAAGCAAAGGGAGTCTATTGTATGGTTGTTAGATCTCTTGTTGTGGAGGGACGAGAAGAAATTCCAGTGGTGATAGCCCCTAGCATTAAGTCAGTACTAGAAGATTTCAGAGAACTTGTTTCCGAAGAGTTGCCTGATAAGCTACCACCGTTGAGAGATATTCAACATCACATAGATCTTATTCCTGGAGCAAGTTTGCCTAATCTGCCCCATTATCGGATGAGTCCGAAAGAGTGCGAGATTTTGAGAGAACAAATAGAAGGCCTGTTACAAAAGGGGTTCATCCGTGAGAGCATGAGTCCTTGTGCCGTTCCTACCCTGCTGGTGCCCAAGAAAGATGGAAGTTGGCGCATGTGCGTGGACAGTCGAGCAATCAATAGAATCACCGTCAAATACCGATTTCCTATTCCCCGTTTAGACGACATGCTGGATATGTTGGAGGGCTCGAAGCTATTTACGAAGATCGATTTACGTAGCGGGTACCACCAGATTCGGATCCGACCTGGAGACGAGTGGAAGACGGCGTTCAAAAGCAAAGACGGATTGTACGAGTGGTTAGTTATGCCCTTCGGTCTGTCTAATGCACCTAGCACCTTCATGCGGGTGATGAATCAGGTATTACGACCTTTTGTGGGTAAATTTGTTGTGGTATACTTTGATGATATACTCATATACAGTCGAGCTGAGGAAGAACACCTAGGTCATGTGCGACAGGTGTTAACTGTTTTGCGAGAAAATCAACTATTTATTAACCTGAAGAAGTGCAGTTTTATGACTAGCAGTCTCTTATTTCTGGGATATATAGTCTGTGCTGAAGGAATTCATGTAGATGAAGAGAAGGTGCGGGCAATTAGAGAGTGGCCTACACCTAAGACTGTTGGAGATGTTCGGAGTTTCCATGGTCTAGCCACTTTCTATCGTCGATTTGTTCGGGATTTCAGTACCATTATGGCGCCAATTACGGAGTGCATGAAGAAAGGAAAATTTTTATGGGGTGAAGCCGCAGAAAGGAGCTTTGCATTGATCAAGGAGAAATTATGCACCGCACCAGTCCTTGCTCTGCCCAGCTTTGAAAAGATCTTTGAGGTGGAGTGCGATGCTAGCGGCGTCGGCGTAGGTGCTGTTCTTTCACAAGAGAAGAGGCCAGTTGCGTTCTTTAGCGAAAAGTTGAGCGATGCACGACAGAAATGGAGTACATATGATCAAGAGTTTTATGCCGTGGTACGTGCCTTGAAGCAATGGGAACATTATTTGATTCAGCGAGAGTTCGTGCTATATTCTGATCATCAAGCCTTAAAGTTTCTGAACAACCAGAAACACATGGACAAAATGCACATCAGGTGGTCTACTTTTCTTCAAAAATTTCCTTTTGTTATTCGTCATAAATCTGGTGCTACTAATCGAGTTGCTGATGCATTGAGTCGTCGAGCCAACTTATTGATGACAATATCCCATGAGGTTGTGGGATTCGAGAGCTTGAAAGATTTATATGCTGAAGATGATGATTTCAAGGACATTTGGACTAAATGCGAACAGAACCAAGCCGTTAGTGATTTCCACATCACTGACGGGTATCTATTTCGAGGAAATCAGTTGTGCATCCCAAGATCTTCTCTGAGGGAGAAATTGATTCGCGATTTACATGGTGGCGGCTTGAGCGGACATTTGGGCCGAGACAAGACCATTACCAGTCTAGAAGAGAGGTATTTCTGGCCAAAACTGAAGAAAGATGTCGGGATCGTCGTTAAGAAGTGTTATATCTGTCAAACCTCGAAAGGTCAGTCCCAAAATACTGGTCTTTATATGCCTTTGCCTATTCCTAATGGTGTTTGGGAAGAATTGTCTATGGATTTTGTGTTGGGTCTTCCTCGTACCCAAAGAGGCGTAGATTCTGTGTTCGTGGTAGTCGACAGGTTCTCGAAGATGGCTCATTTCATCCCATGTCGCAAGACGTCAGACGCCTCTCATATTGCACGATTATTCTTCCGTGAGATAGTTCGTTTACATGGAGTTCCTCAATCCATCACTTCTGATCGTGACACGAAGTTCCTTAGTCATTTTTGGGTGACATTGTGGAAGATGTTCGATACTTCATTGAACCGTAGCAGCACTGCGCATCCCCAAACTGATGGCCAGACGGAGGTAACAAACAGAACCTTGGGTAACATGATTCGTAGCATTTGTGGGGACAAACCGAAGCAGTGGGATCACGCACTACCACAGGCGGAGTTTGCATACAATAGTGCTGTTCATCGTTCGACGGGAAAATCTCCTTTTGCACTAGTATATACTTCTGTCCCAAAACATGCTGTGGACTTGGTACGTCTACCTAAGGGTCCCGGTATGAGTGTTGCAGCGGAGGCTATGGCAGAACAAGCTCATGCCATACAGGAAGAAGTAAAACAAAAGCTCGAGCAATCCAATGCGAAGTACAAAGCGGCCGCTGACAAGCATCGACGCTCCAAATTATTCGAGGAAGGCGACTTTGTCATGGTTTTCTTGCGCAAAGAGAGATTTCCAGTGGGAAGCTACAACAAACTGAAGCCCAAGAAGTACGGCCCATACAAGGTTTTGAAGAAGATCAATGATAATGCATATGTCATTGAATTGCCGACAGACATGGGGATTTCTCGGACTTTCAATGTGGCAGATTTATATGAGTATCATGCAGAAGAACCTCTCTATTCAGATGATAACTCGGGGTCGAGTTCTTTCGAAGTGGAAGGGACTGATGCAGAACGGGTGGCGGACGCGTTTCGGGGGGCGATGAACCCGAAAGGGTCCATTTGAAGATTTCCAACTATTTACAGAAAAACCGGCTAGTAGAAATAAATGGCGCCCCGAACTCGGAATTGGCTGAAATTTTTACTGGAGGTAGATGTCGAGGAGATCTTCAAGAGTTGTCGCTACGCCACAACACGTCCTTATTTTTCCATTTTTCCCATTTTTCGGCCCTCAAAATGGCATTTTTGCTATTTTTAGTAACTTTTTAGATTTAGCGTATCTCTTTCATAATAATTCGGATTTGACCGAAATCAAATCCCACGATCTTCTAAGATCCCCTAGAATTAGTTATAACAAACTTTCGTTTTTACTATTTTTAGTAAGTTTTTCCCTATTATAAAAGGGAGGCTTGTAATCTAGGGTTTGCAACTTTTATTAATATATTTTTGAGTTTTAGTATTCTCTTGAGAATTGTGGTTTGTTGAAGGATCTCAACGCTTGTTGGATCTTTATTTTAGTTTTTCGCTGCGTTAGTCGTCATGGATCTGACAGCTTTAATAAGGTCTTGAACAAAATAAGGACCCGGACCCATTTCATTGCCTTGAAAAAGAGATATGGACAATTGAGAGTTAGAACACATTAGACAACCTACCTTTTGTAACCCATTAGACAATCTGCCTGAATTCCTAAGCGTATAGCTTCTATTTCCACACGCAGTGGAGCAGCCCACGGGCACCACATACACCCAGCCCTTAAAATTTGTCGAGGGATCTTGAAAGACCACATAACCAGCGCCTGCCGTTGATGAGGAGTCATTAAAAAAAATTTTAATTCAAATGATGGTGTTTTTCCAACAGAAAAACCTGTTCAATTTGAACATTTTTGGCTGACAACAATTACTCGTTCTCCATTCTATTATGCTTCTTTGATATCGAGACGTTTGAAAGGATCAGAGTTCGTTGATTGTGATTTCTCCATAGCTCGCATCCTAGAGAAACAAAACTAAGTGGTCGTATCTCTCTGTGGTAGAAATTGTATAACCATGTGCATGAGGGGACACTATTCACTAAGAACAAAGCCTAACTCACTTTCACTTTTCAGGATATGCATTTTTAAGTCTACAATTCTATTTTATTGATGCATATTGATATTATTTAATGCATGTTATATTCTCATTGTAATTGAGTTTTTTTTTATCATATTGTATTTATGGTGTTCATGTGTAAGAATTTATATTTAGTTTAAATTTTGATATGTCACGCACATTGTATACAAATTCCAGTTAGGGGTAGAGGTGTACAACAGGCTGTGTTAACACGGCACATTAAGAAACTATCTTGGCACAGTAGGACACGACGACACGTTAAACTATATGGGCCGTACCTGGCCAGCACTATGGCAGGTGGGCTGTTTCTAATACACGTGTTAGTGTGACATAATAATTCACAGTAGATGAAATATATAATATGTTGAATAGATGTTATTTTATTGTTTTTTTACTTTATCAAGTATATATAATGTTTTTGTGTGTATAAGTATATTTATTACATCTATATATTTATGTGTGTATAATATTAAGAAAAATGAAATTTAAAATAAAAAATAATAATAAAATATATTTTAAAATTTTTTTTTTGGGGCCAGTCCGCTAGGCCCACGGGCGACCATTGGCCTGACTCGCAAGGTCCGGCTTAGCCCGTTAGCCTGTTGGCCTATTTCTTTTATGGGCCGGCATGACCCATTTTAAACCTCAATTTCAACTTTTCAAATGAGTTTTATCTATTTATAAAACAATAAAAAATAAAATTTAATTATAGAAGGTTAATCATGAATTAACCCTTGTAGAACATATGTTCTAGTCTTTTAAGTGAATTTTGTGAATTTCGAGATGAATATACGAAAAGCTTTTGAAAAAAATTTTAATGATAAAAATAAATCCATGAATTGCAAAAGGGAAAAAAAATCATTTTATCATAACAAAGGTATTTCAAATACGCATGAATTGCATCTCTCCCCAAAATTAAAGTCAAAAGAGTATTAAAAAATTATTCTTTCAATTTTTTTTTATGAACAATATAATGATTTATCGAAATTAATTTTACATTGATAGTACAATGTATATTTACAAAAAATTTAAATGGTATTATGAGTAATTTATTTCAAGCCCTCCCTTAAATAAAATCCGGTCATGTACGGGCTCTGGTCCCATTGATTTTAGTTAAAGTGGGTGGATCTGTAATAGTCCAGGTATTATCAGGACGATATAGCCTCGCAGGGCTTTTGCTAGAGCATCTCCAATCCTATATTCAAACATTTACTTAAATTCAAATTTGAGTAAAAGTCACTCAAAACTCTCTAACTATTAATCCATATTCATACCAAATCAAGTTTTTACTCAAACATTTACCCAAATCAAGAGAGACTCAAATTTTTACCCAAATTTTTAACATCTCTTTTTTTTCTCTTTATCTTCACATTTTTTTCTAAATGTGACATTTTTTCCCCTTTAACTCCACTTTAATTGAATTATATTAAATGTCTTCCCACCCCCCCCCCCCCCCAAAATTTTCACCACATTTTCACCCACCTCTTCAAAAAAAAAAAGTCTTCTTTCTGAAATCTTCATTTTTATTTTTTTATTTCTTATTTTTACTCCAATAAGAAAGTATTATTTTTATCTTATTTAAAAAAAATTGAATGATAATAATTTTTAAATTTAAATATCTTGAAGAGAAAAAAAATTGAATAGTAAAAATGTTTGGGGAAAAGACTTTGATAATGTTTATAGGAAATAATTAAAAGAAAATATGAATTTTTTAAAATATTTGAGTAAAACA
This sequence comes from Acorus calamus, assembly GCA_030737845.1. Classification (NCBI taxonomy): domain Eukaryota; kingdom Viridiplantae; phylum Streptophyta; class Magnoliopsida; order Acorales; family Acoraceae; genus Acorus; species Acorus calamus. The sequence goes on from CM060876.1 coordinate 15,033,601, forward strand.
CAAAGTAATGGTTGAAGACACATCATATCAAATCAAGCTTTTACTCAAATTTTAAATGAAATTTGGGTATAGGTTTAAGTAAAAGCTGGAGATGGCCTTACGTTAAAAAAAAAAATTCTAATACGTGCCTTGATTGTTTCCGATTGAATCGATTTGGACCTGTCTGACTGCCCACGTCACCAGATGACAGTCCAAACCCAAGACTTGCAGGTTACAAGGTCTTTTTGAAAACACAGTTTGAAAAACAACTTTTAATTTTAATTATTTTATACATGATTTTTTAGAATATAATGATGACGACTGTGTTTTATGAAACACATATTTTTAAACATAGTCGTTTGACAAAATATAGTAATGATGATGCATATAAGCTGACATGTTTGATAACAACTTTTATATTTTAACTTTTAAAAAATTAAAATCTCCAAATTATTTTACGGCCAAACGCACTCTCAGAGTTCTTAAGTAGATCTCGATCGAATGTTCAACTTTTGAAATATTTAGGTCTCACGTGCGTGAAGGCTTATTTTGGGCATTATTACACTCAAATTTTTTTTTTTACAATATAAAATATAAAAATACAATTCAGATTTTGACTGTTGTAAATTACATAGTCTTTTTTCGATCTCGTATATCTTGTTAATTTTATTTACATTTTCTATATATAAATCCATACAATTCATTGAGGTATAATATATATCTCATTATGAGGTATGTTATTTTTTCTTAAAAAAATCAAAATAGTCTCATTATGAGGTATAATATATATCTCATTGAGGTATAATATATATCTCATTATGAGGTATGTGTGACTAAAATTGGGATTGAAAAATAGTCTTTGTAACATGGTACTTTGAATATGAATAATATTATATTTACAATCCATCTTTCAGTCCCAATTCCAGTCTACATATGTTTATTATTTTTAAAAAATAACATATCTCATGAGATACATGATTTTATAAAAAATGACGCATATTTTCTAATAAATTGCATGAAAACTTTTATAGAAAATGTGAAAAATTTCTATTAATGCATGTACCTCGTTAACATGAATACATGCGCTTGTGATTTTCTATCGACACATATGGAACATGAATTGGGGCATAAAAAAAAATCATATGTAACAACATTTTGAATTGAATTTTGGCCTCCAAAGGGATGAATGGATGATCAGACGCATGGCAGCATATATATGAAAACGAGTTTAAAAAACAACTTTTCATTTAAGATAGCTTTTCAAAATAGTTTCACAATACACATATATTTGCTATGTTATTTGAAAACCATTTTTCATAATTAGAAGATTTTTTTTTTTTTTCAAAATCTCAGACAGCCAAAAACCGTTTAGGGGTACATTTTAATTAAATATAATTTATGTGAAAACAAAATCTCTGAAAACCGTCCAATTCATTTCTAAACGTAACTTATATAACAAAAATAACTGGTGTAACATGACTCGACACATTTCCATATGCACATGTATAAATATTGAGTCTTTTTAATATATGGGTGAGTGGCGTGTGTTCAATCACGTGATGGAAAGTGCATGCACTAGAGCAGATTTGTTGGTCTCCCACATTTAAGGCAAACATAGGCATATATTATATGTCCACGTGTTTTTAGGACAGGCTTCTTGCATGAAACAAAGAGTTGTACGACATGATTCTGGGCACCATGCGATTTCCCGATCGAACATGCGAGACACTTATTAAAATCTTTTCTTATTTTGCATTCTTCTTCATGTCATGATAAATCACACTTTATAAATCTTTCTGGACCCATGGCACATGCTCTAGCGAACACAAAATAATATATATACATAAATGATGATAACGTGAAAAATATGACTGACCGATTGAAATATCCGAACAAGTCCCGTACGTGATAAACACGTGTTAAAGATAAATTCTACAGTGATATATAGATATGATAAAGAGGGTTTAACAATGTACCTAAGTGGCTAAGTACATACTAAAAAAACACCTAAAAACTATAAAGTGCCTCCCTCATGTCATGTGATGCCCTTACCAAGTGGAGGTGGTCATGTTTATCATTATCGAAGACACATTTTGTATATATTTAATTAATCCATCACTACCATAATGACGAATGGGGTGATGTGTCCAAGTCTTCGAAAGCTATATTGTTCTTTTTTTTTCTTTTTTCTTTTTTGTTAATTAAGCCGTATAAGATAACATGAGAATTTATTTCACCTACATATAATTGCTCTAATAATAATAATAATAATAATCCACAATATTGGAACGAGGTGGCGGTCTCTTGGGGGCAAGGGCATGAGACGTTGTTAGAGATACCATGTTAATGATAATAAAGACTCACTGTATCATTCAATACAACAGATTGAATAGATGGATGTGACGTAATTAATAAATAAATAATAGCATTTTTAATGAGCAATTCCACAACCACATCTGTACATTGAATATTATCAGTTTATAAATAAAAAAACTTTGGACGATCTAATCATTTTTTTAAAAATTAAACATAAATAATAGCACACCCCTGGAAAAGCAAAATCCAATTCTAAATTACTCACATTTAAAAAGAAGTTTTAAAACTAAAATGTTTCTTAAATTCCCCAAATTTTCACATATAGCCATTTTTTTTGTTGAGAAGACACATTGCAAATATTACATGCTTCAAGATTGTTTTATAATGATAAATAGGTTCTATTACATCATCTATAATGTTTGCTTGTGATAAATCGAGTTTTGGTTAAGTTGACAAACACCTCTCGCCTCTACAAAAGAAGTTAATGGATCATATCATGGAAGACATCATTCTTAAATAAAAAAAACATAACGATAATGTTTGCTTGTGGAAAGAAAAAATGTTTGTCTAATAAATAGTTCAAGTGTCTCCTCTTCCTTATTAGTCTGATATGAGACTTAGATATCGATCTAAACTTACATCTCAACACAGTTTCTCTATTCATATTCAAGGTCATACAGTAAATTATTTATCTATCTTAATTCAATTATTCAATAAGATAAACATAACACGTGACATCATCTAAAAAAATATGAACAAGTCCGTAGTCAGATATATCATGCATCATCTTCAATTTCTTGTTCTAAGATGAGACATGAAACATCCACAATTTATAATACTATATTAATTATAGTGTGGTAGGACAAATTAAAGAAAGAAAGAGAGTCATCAAAGGCGATTAGATTCTTCACGACTCTTTTTTGTGAAGAAGAATAGATAATACGATGTCTGCGGTCCCGATCGTGGACGTCTCCCGTGCCCCCGAAGTCTCTTCACTTGACTGTGATGGTTCAATCTCCACCGTTCATACAATATTCCCACTCAATTATAAGACCAAAATAAAATAAAAATCACCATGTCGACTCTGCTTCCAGACAAATTGGGAATTCAAGTGCATGACAACTCCCCAAAACAGTCCCACCCCTTTTTTTTTTGTTTTATATGCATTTCCATTAAAAGATAAGCCCATCCAAAAGTCATGAATCCTAATGAAATAAGTCTAAATAAGACTCCGTTTAGTTGCGCGATTTGAGATAATTCCGTTTTTTAAAAAATTAAAATTTCAAAATCATGCAACTAAACGAAACGAATTCCGACAGAATAAAAAACTAAATTCCTTTTAATTTCTCGCTCGAAATCCTTGTTTTAAAAAGTTCAGAAACTGCGATTTTCGATCGGAATCGATTTTTTGAATTGAAAATCAACTTTCTCTACCAAACATTAAACTCCTTTCAAATATTGAATTCCTGAATTAAAAAAAATCATCTTAAAAAAGTCAAGGTCTAAAGTCATCTTAAAAAACAATTTTATTCCAAAAGCTATTTTTTAATATATGTTTTCAAACGCACCTAAAAACAAACAAACAAACGTTTCAAATTAATTATAGCCCTTCAATGCTCTCCATCAATGCCAACATATCTTGCAATGCTTTCAATTCAATATAACTGTTACAAAAAAGAGGGGGTGATTCATCCATATAGGGAAATGAATGGAGAAGATCACAAGAACACATGACATATACTATATTTAAACCTCACATTCAGAAGCCATTATTCCTGTACAACTACTATATGTATATATATCAACACTGGTAGATTAACTGTACATGCTTCTTCTAATTACCTTTCCTTCTTACACCTAAAAATAAAAGAATATCTACACTCAAAGAGGAAGCCATTAAAAAGGGGAGGAAAAAAAACTAGGTTTTTAATTCTAATATGCTATGCCCACCTCTCCTTTATCTATAGACCACCACCACACCTCATTAGTTCACTGTAACCATACTCTATATTTCCTTTTCCATCACAAGCTTTTCAAAGTGTCTTTTATACTTGAATGCTTTCCTCTTCTTTCTTTCTTTTTTTTCAAAAGGGGGCTCTGTGGGGGATGCCCTTTCGCCTGACTGTCCGGTAGCTCATGATCGGAGGCGTCGCCGGAGAAATGCTGGTGCTGGAATTTGATGCCTCGTCGTTTGAGCATGGGGAGTGGGTGTTGATCGGATGGAGGAAGGTCGAGGTCCTTCGGAGCTTCAATGGGGTTGACGGTTCATCGGATTCTGATCCGGCGAATGGGTCCCGGCTGTGCTTGGGGCGGAGGGAGAATGTCAGGTCTGGGTCATGCTTCATGCCTCCAAGCTGTGAAATTATTTGGTGAATTTCAAGTACTCCATTGATCACCCAAGAAATACTACTTGGTTTCTTTTAGAGAACATTTGGAATAATCAAATCATTCAAGAATTGTTTAGAAAGATCAATTGACTGAATAACAAATGAATAATCAGACAATCAGAATATTTATGGACTTTAAAAGAGTGTGAAAAGAAATGAGAACTTATTCGATGTCACAGGTGAAACCAAATGAATACTCAGAAAACACAAATTGGGTACTTCTTAAAAAACCGAAATCCCATTGAAACAATCCAATTAAACTTGATAAAGAAAAATCATTCAAGAGTGAAAACAAGAACATATTGTTTCGATCAGAAGCCACGAAAAGCTTGAGACAATCAAACCTATTATACATTATTAAAAAGTGAAACCAATGAAGGAATCGTTGAAATATCAACAAAAGATCAGATTTTTCAATGAACCCAAAATCGAAATCTTCTCACATGTATACCTTGCAACCAAGGGAGCAGAAGCGGAAGGTGTCGAGGAGGCTCCGGCCGCAGATTTCACAAGTGTTGGTGACGCCCTTTCCCGGCCTCGGCTGAGGCCTCTCATTCAAAAACACAATCTTCGCACTGTTGATAATGTAGGTCTGAACGCAGGTGATGTCGATGAACTTTGAAACGTCCGACACCCTTATCACGTTATGGTAGGAAGACCTCCTTATCTGTGAAAAGAAGAAAGAAAAATTCAAAGATCAAATCTTTTGATAGTTAAGTTCATTCAAAATAACGAGATCATTCAAAACGTACTCTCAAAGAAACCAACAAACCTGAACGACATGGTGGTCTTTGTGATGGACAAGGCAGTAAGAGCAGAGGGCGTTACCCATGCAATCCAGGCAGTACATGTTGCATTCGCTCTTATTGGAGTCCCCATGAAACCCACAAGGGATGAAGAAGCTCGTCTTCAACAGAGGCCTCAGCCATGGCGGCCCATAATCTTCTTCACTCGTTCGAATCATCGGACCCCCCTAATATATATATATATATATATATAACCATTCAATCAATCAATCAATCAAACCAAACAAAAACCCCCACATAAAAAAGAGCCTTTTTTATTGAGTTTATTTGTTTTGTTACCATGATTTTCTTCTGTTTAGTCCTCAAAAAACCAATCTTGCTTTGATTCTCGAAAGCCAGCTCTTGTGATGTTTGAAGAAACAGAGCAACTGAAGAGAAACAAAAAAAAAAACCCCAAAAAATCCAACTTTTATAGAAACCCAATCTAGTAAATCAAATATGAAAAATGGGTGTTCATGTTTGAAGAGTTACCTTGAAACTAAGAAAATATTGGCTCCGGAGCTGAAACAGGGGAAGAAGAAGAAAGAAGAGGTGAGTATGTGAGGGGCATTAAAAAAGGATTGGCTTTTATGTAAGTCGGTTTTGCGACAACCAAGGAAAAACTTGCCCCTCCGAAAACGTAGAGACGGTTGATCGTACGGACGCGACGCATACACATGGAGGAGGTCATCAGATCCTGGCCGTCCAATTTTTATGCTGTGGAGTTTGTAAACGTATGCCCTAGGCTTTTCTTTGCTTTTCTCACGATATGATTCATGTAATGTTTTGGCCTTCTTGGGTAACTGGGTTGTATATAGACGAGATTATTATTAGATTATAAGTGCCACTGTTGTTTAAAGCTGCAAGAGGGGTCTTTTTTTAATCAAGTGGGATTTATATAGATTTTGTGTTTAACTAATATATATGTGCAGATTTTTGGGTCAAACCTCCTAAATTATATAGTTTTCTTGTGATTATGCATAATGTAAGCGTGTATTGATAGAACATGTTTTGTGATAGAATACTAGGTAGTACTTTTTTGCTTCATATTTTGTATTAAGTTTTAATTTTAATAGGCTACAAAGTTTTTTAACATATTAATTTTGTAAAAGCTACGAGAATGTGCTAAGGATTTAGGATTACACAAATCACAAAAACTAGCCAAAAAGTAGTGCACTCCGTTTTTGCAACCTTGCTTTTTTTGGATCACGAGGCCATTGATACACAGAACTTTGTTTCTGGTTTTAATGACATTTTTTTATTGATTTATGACAAATTTAAAAATAAATCAATATATATATTTAATTCTAAATTAGTCTTCAAAAAATAAAATTTTATAAGATTTTTTTCATTTATAAACAAATTCTCATTATTTAAAATCATAATAATCACATTTTATTGGTGAATTAATAATTTAAGATTGTTAGGACTTATGTTTTAGATTATTAGATTTTAATAATTGTTTTTGTAATTGTGTCTTTAATATTTTTAATACTCATAATTAACATTATTAGTATGAATTTATTTTTGTGGCTTATAAAAATAGTGTCACCCCCTTTAGTGTAAAATAACATTTTTCATTTGTCAAATTACATATGTATTGTATTATTATTATATTACATGTGTATATTAGGTTTTGTACTACTATACAAAGAGTTTTGTCTCTCTCTAATATAATTATGTTTCATTATTATTTGCCCATCTAAATCTAATATCATTCAGTAAAAAAGATATATTTTTTATTATTCTATTTATGGATTCAAAATGTTTATGAGATCTTTACATATATCCGATCATTTTATCGTTATTACTGCATTAGTTATTGTCAAGGTCGGTCGGCTATGTTTTCGTTTCTTGAAAATAATTTAGGTTTGGTTAAGGGTGCAACTCAGGCGGGTTGGGTTGGGTTCGACTTTAACCCATATTGTAGCGAGCCCAATCCAAATCCGAGCCCAAACCCGGCCTCAACCCGAAGGGTTCAACCCGAACCCGAACCCGCGACCCGACCTCTACCCGCGGGTTTGGGTTGAATTCGGGCTCAAATCGGGTTTGAGTTTAACACCTAAAATATCATAAAAAATATTTAATAAACAATACAACAACTCTAATTAATTATTAATTATACCTTATATACAAATAATAAAAAAATAAATATTTATGATAAATTAACCCAAACACAACAAACATAGTGATGCTCTAATTTGTGTAATTGTTTATTGTGTTTTAGGAATTTAGGGTTTTATTGTTTTAGAAACCCGATCTAACCCGGTTCATGGACGGGTTTGGGTTGATGTTTTTCTCTGTCGGGTTCAACCCGACTTGAACCCGAACTAATCCGCATTCAATTTAGGTCGGGTTCGGGTTTGGGGGTTCAACCCGCGGACTCAACCAGAATCCGACCCCAGATTAACAAATGTTATACTATCATAACAACATACTTAAGGCACGTTTGGATGCAGTGATTATTTGTACGTGTTTTTTTGCACAGGCAAATTTTACATTGTACGTGTAAGGAAATTTTGTACATTGTTTGCACATGTTTGTCTATTTTCATATTGTGTTATCATTTACACATATGTTCTTATTAGTAATTGTTTGTCTTATATATGTGAAACTGTTTGTATATGTGTCAATTTATTATGTTAAAAGATAATAATATTATAAATAGATAAAATATTTTTTTCAAATGATTATCAAATATATTATTTTTTTAAAACCCAAAAAATTTATGAAAAATATATTATATAAGTCAATGTGGTTAAAAAAAGTTTTAATATATAAATAAAAAATAATCGGATTTCAACTAACAAATAATCCTATAAGGTTTTTTTATATTTTATAAATAACAATTTTTTTTTGATAATATATATGATAATTAGTTAAGATTTCTTGACATATTTTAATATTTTCATGCCACATTAATATTTATTATCCACACAATTATATTATTGTAAGTTATATAAATTTATAAAATATAATTATCTACTTTATTACTTAAGATAAGATTAAGAGATGAAATATTTGTTTTGGATAATATAGACTTTAATAAATTTGTTCGATGGTAAAAATGTAAAATTGCTTTATATACACTTGAGAGGTGTGAAAATAAAATCTGTTACAAATGAAAACACATGGGTTGGTTGGGATTTTGTTTCCCCATATATTGGGGGCAAATGAAAACCTTGAATTTTATTTGTCACACTTTAAATATCATAACCAAACAAAATATTATGTTTGAACATGTGCAAATAAAAACCCACCCTCATTTGCACAATATCCAAACATGCCCTTAGGATTCAACCCGTCCAATGTGCACCCCTAGGTGTGGTGGCCTATGAGATTAGGTAGAAAACCGCCGAAGAATACATTGTGTTAATTTATTTCAATATAGTTTATTTCTTAAATAATTGTTGAATCCTTAACATAATGTAATGTGACATCTTAAGTTGCGTGCCGAAGCTTTGTTTTATTTCTTTCTTTAATATAATAACCCTTTTTTTTTTATCGCTTATCAAATTATCGCGAATATATCGTGATATGTAAGGCTAAAAATCTAGCTGACGTTTCAAGTGGACGGACACAGATCGAAATGAAAGAATCGCAAACTCCGTTTGTGAACGAACGTTAAATAACCGTTAAATCAGACGGATTGAACGTGCGCCGACTTTTTTTGCCGCCTTTGGTGATGACGTCAAGAGGGCGGGCCGGGTTGGGTACCCACAGCTTGCCCACGTGTACTGACTTCCACGTCAGTAGTATTTTTTGGGCCCGGCCAAGATACGAAAGGTGGCCCATCTATTGTTAAACTCATATGTACTACATTACATATGAAAATGCATACATACATAGCATGAAAATGTATGAATTTGATTATTTAAATATATATAAGTATTGTTTTTATAAAAGTGTATATTTTTTAAAAAATACAATTCTTTTGTGTGGTTTATTAAAGTGACGGCATGATATCACCTTTTTCAACCTGATAATTTTGGATAGGTTGTTGATCAATCATTAATATAGTACAAATTAACCTCGTATTCTGCCAACATAAAAAAAAATACATTCATTCAATCCATTGGTATATGTATTTCAAATTTTTGTAAAAATATAAATTTTAAGAAATGGCTATATAACTTAAAAATTCAAATAAATTGGAACAACAAAAGTAATCTTGAATGTCTATATCTTATCACTTATTTAATTAAATGGGGTAGTTTCGATTCAAATACAACATACTCACACATGAAAAAAAAAAAAAAACTTGTCTACTGGATGTGATTCCAGTCGTTGTGATCAATTTTTGTTAATCCTATTAAGATATTCGTACATGTTATCTTACATATTTAATATGTAAATTTTATTATCATTTTAAATAAACGCCAGTCCCCATCATCTAAGCAACATCCATCACTAACATGACCTCCATAATTCATTGATCACCACATCAAAAACACAGAACAGACCCCATACAGATGAAGCTCGCAGTTGTGGTCACTCACAACGGAAGAGGCACAACAAGATCCTCAAAAGCACAAGAAGATCCTCAAAAAACCTTTTATAATCATAATATATGAGAACCTCTGTCTCTCTGTATACATATGAATGAAAGTGGAATCAATAAAATTAAAAAACCAGCTTTACACCATGAATCAATGGAAATTCACTATGTCACATGATGGGAAAAAAAACTAGTCCTAGTTCTACCTTGGATGGGATTTCATTGATCTCCAAAGAGAGGGATTAACACATAATTAACATGATAATAAGCATCACATTTTAAACATGCAAAGTGACATCCTAACCATAGACTGGTTAGACCTGATGGGATGTAGACATGCATCTCGTTCAGTCCTATCCCTCAAGCACGGGATGATCTGATCAATCTCTTCTCAAAATCCTTCACGGTCCTTGCTAGAGCCTTCAAGGTGCCGTCATAGATGTAGGAGATGCCCTTGTGACGTATCCCCTTGCCCCTTTTTGGCATAGGGAAGAAGTCACGGCATGGCTCGCCCATGACGTTTATGGAGTCGTGGTAATGGTAGTACCGGATCTTCGACTCCGTCCGGTGGAGGCTCTTCCCCATGATGTTCTCCGACATGTGGACTCCGGTGGCATATGCGTTCCTTGCCTGGATCGCGTACTTGCGGTCTTTGTGGCCCGGTGGCCGCGTTGTTTGTTGAAAGACCAGCTTTTCGAACCCCCATTGGCTGTGGAAACACCATAAAAGCAATGCCAGTTTTTAAGAACACATTTTGAATTGTAAGCAACAGATCTAATTAAACTAGTCTCCTATGTTGAAGAAAAAAAGAGAAGTGGACAACAAGACAATAATCAGAATGAGCCACATGAGTGAAGGACATGCTAACTCCAGCTAATTAGCATCAATTTAAGCACTCTTAATTTAATAATTATGTAATCCACAAAACAAAAACAAAAAATCAAGGAAACCAAATCATTCACACGTGACAATGAATTTTCAAAAAATAGGCTCTGTTTGGAAATACAGATTGAAAAGTAGATTTTGGAATAAACCTGCTTTTTAAGATGATTTTAGACTTTTTGGAGATGCTTTTTTTTAATTCAGGAATCAATATTTGGAAGAAGTTTAATGTTTGGTAGAGAAAATTGCTTTTCAATTCAAAAAATCGATTCCGACCGAAAATCACAGTTTCTGAGATTTTTAAAACACGGATTTCAAGAGAGAAATTAAAAGGAATCCAGCTTTTGATTCCGCCGGAATCCGATCCGTTTGGCTACACAATTTTGAGATTTTAGCTTTTCAAAAAGCGGAATCTACCTAATCGGTGCAACCAAACGGAGCTAAGAGTTGGCAACAAAAATTGGTCTCCTCTCCATCAAGGATGTTTGGGACCCAGTCAGACCTAGATATCATCCGATATAATCATATTATCTCACTAAATTTATTACAATCACATATGCTTCTCATGTTAAATGGGATCGAGGCCTTATTAAATATTGTTGGAAACAACACTAAGTTTTCTAATTTTGACAAACCACAACAAAATTAGGACTAAATATAGAGTTAGAAAAATCTGACAAATTTGGTGGATCGAAGCACGCAAATGCGCTTTCCGAAAAGCAGATTCTGCCCCACTTTAATGCAATGGTTCAATGGCAGTCTACTTCGAAGATACGATGATCCCTAACTCTTCTCAAGATGCACTCCAAGTGAGAAGATTTTAGCGAACACCTGTACGTCTTTTTCTCAGTTTTTTAATTTTTAATTTTTGTCTTGGATTGGTTTTTGTGAACACACAAGTTTCTAGTTTTTGTTGTGGAAATTAATTAAAGCCCCTGTTTGGAACGAGTATAACCCCCGGATAACCCGGATAAGTATTTGGGGGTGTTTGTTTACCCCGGATAACCCCAGATAAATTATGCCAGAATAAACCTTGATAAAGTGATATAGGGATTCCAATCAACCCCTAGAATAAAAGTTATCCTAGGTTATTCCACCTAAAGAATATGTGGGCCCACTGTCAAATCAACTATCATCACCTCTTATAAATCACATATCAAATCAACTATCATTACTTTTTTTACATTTTATAAATATTTATCCATACTTTATTCACATCTTACTCAAACAACAAAACATTTATTCTTACGTTTACCAATGAGAATAATTCAAAATACAACCAAACACAAAATCATTTTATCCTTATTTATACTCATTTATGTTTGGATAAATCTATACCCTAAAATAAAAACTATACCCGTTACAAACGGGTGATAGCGGAGATGTTAAAGCACCCGCCAAGAATAAAACGGTTTTCATCCGTTAATAACCAAAAAACAGTTTTAAACAAATGTCAAAAGTCACTTTGAAAACTTGCAATCATTTTCAAACTACGTAAAAAAAAAAACACCAATGGCTCTGATGTAAAAACCACCGTGATATCAACTGTTGTACCAAAACAGTGAACCCATGAAATAACATCCATTCAAGTGAAACATATCCAACAATTAATTTAACACTCATAAAATAAAATAAAATAGTTTCTAACAAATATCTCCATTAGTAGTCCCCGTGGATGCGCAGTACTATCAACATCCACTGACTTCAAAATCAAAATTATTAACATATGCCAAACTGATAATTAATAACAGCCACATAAGACCAGATTCTAAAGCAATTTCAACCTTGGTGATTTAAAACAAATCTTAACAACCCGATATTTTCATAATTGATGGCATGCAGACAATGACTATCATAATCAACAAAATAAAAAATGAATGAACAAAAACAACATCTTCAAAACATAAGAATAATAAAGAAGATCACACCTTGAGTGGTTGCGAGCCCGATTTCGCACACACATACTGCTCGACATCGTGTTCTGCTCGATCGTGAATTGCGTGTAGTCCTTGAATCCATCAAGCACCGACTCGAGAGTGAGTCCTTCCATCACGTGTATGTACTCATCTACATCAAAGAAAAACGTCCAATTCGCAGCGTGTCTGTGCCGATGCAAGCAATCATTCACGACCAAGAACTGATTGTAGTAATACCCATCGTACATCGCCTGGTCCCGTATGTCCTGCACCGTCGCGCGGCCCGCGCGCACCCAAGGTTCCAACACCGCGCGCACGGCGGCGCTCACGCCGCCCGCATCGTGGAACACGAAGTGCGACTTGGGCCCGAACACGAACGCGTGGTAGGCCATCCATTCCCGGATCCTGTTCGCGTTCAAATCGCCGTACAGAGACGACCCGCAGTACAAGATGTCGTATTTATACGGCGGCGAGTACTTCGACGCGTCGAACTCCCCCGCCGCCTCCTCCAACGCGACGAACCTCTCGTAATCGGCGCCGCGGGAGTCGCCGTAGTACGCGTAGATGACGAGCTTCCCGCCGGCGTTATCCGAGTTGGGGTTCTCGGTGAATGTGCAATTGACGACCACCACAGTGTACGCGTGGCCGTAGCCCCAATCGGGGAGCATTTTGAAGGCCTTGTCGGCCTTGATGGGTCGGCTTGAATTGGAGGCGGGGACCCACTCGCACTTGTAGTACGGCTTCGCGAAGTCGTGCAGGGGCTTCGATGAGAGACCGACAACGGAGAACGTGAGGGGTCCGCCGCGATAGGCGCCCATTTGAACGAAGAGGGCGGCGGCTTTTCCGTAGGCCTTGAAGGATCTCTTGTTGGGGTCCAAAGGCGCCAGTTTTTCGATGGTGGGGGGGAAAGATGGGAGCTTTTTGGGTTGGGTGGGGTTGAGGAGGGCCCGTCCGGAGGGGGAGGGTTGGATACAGCGGCGGAGAGAGGAGGAGGAGTCGTAGGGGTGGATTAGGAAGAAGATCATGAGGAGGGAGACCATGAAACAGACGGCGAAGAAGAAGCGCTTGATCTCGAGACAGGAGGGGTAGAGGTAGATCAGGGCGGCGGAGGAGAAGCCGCCGTTTGTGGGAGAGACGCCTCCGTTGGAGGCGGAGTCCTTCCTCATCTGGGTCTGTAAAAATGGAGGTACTGGAGAGGGGGGAAAAGAGATTTTGGGGTTCCTCTGTTTCTGGAGGTGCCTGAGAAAGGTTGGTTTTTTTTTTTTTTGTTGCAGTGGCTACTAAATTGAAGCTGAGTTTTTCTGAGATTTATATTAAACTGCCATTGGTTTTTTAGAGTTTGTAAAGCTTTCTTACCGGACATATATGTGGGGGTAATATTGGAATTTGAACTCTGATTCAGGGTGGTCAGGGGAGGATTTTAAGCCATCGCTTTGCGTGCGCCTAAAGCGGTAATTATTAAGGTTTTTCCGGAGAACCTGAAATCTTTTGTTTTTTTGTCTGATAATTAATTAAAATAAATTAAACATTGGTAATTCTGTATTATGTAGTGATGAATTAAAATAAATGTTTATAATCATGCAAATATAATTAATTCTAACTTATTTTTCAAAGCTAAACCGTTCTAAAATCAAGAAAAAAAGGTACTAGTAAAATAAAAAGTCATCTAATTTACTCCTATGTCATTATATAATTATTTTATAACCAATAAGCTATTCAGGATCAAATGAAACTTGGCATATCAATTATCAAAGATCACTCATCACCTTAGTTACATTATCTCTATATCTCTTTCTATAATGTAAGGGAAAGTAAAACATCTAACTCCAATTATAGTACATACCATTTTATTTTTGGAATTTTTAATTTTAAGTCTCCGTAAACTATCGAATTTAGCGATCGATCCATCATTTCTTCATATTTTAGTTTTAGTCCCTATATTTAAATAATAATTGAGAAATAAGTCCCTGGGAGAGACTTATTCCTAAATTATTAAGTTTATTTTTTAGTCCCTAGGAGTAACCGCACGCTATCACTCGACTATATATATATATATATATAGTCGAGTGATAGCGTGCGGTCGGTGCGGTCATGCGGATCTGACATGCGTCGTCCGATCGCGGATCCATCGCATCCAACGGTCGATGTAAATCGCCCCCGACCGTCTGATGCGATGGACCCGCGATCGGACGACGCACGTCGGATCCGCACGACCGCACCATATCACGAGTATATATATATATATATATATATATATATATATATATATATATATATATATATATATATATATATAGTTGTGATATTATACGGTCGTGCGGTCGGTGCGGTCACGGGCCGTCAATCACGGGTCCATCGCATCGGACGGTCGGGTGCGATTCACGTCGACCGTTGGATGCGATGGTCCCGCGATCGGACGGCTCACGATCGCGACCGCACGACCGCATATTATCGATTCATTATATATATATAATGCGCGAGTGATAGCGTGCGGGTCGTGCGGATCCGACATGAGTCGTCCGATCGCGAGTCCATCGCATCCAACGGTCGAGATGAATCGTCCCCGACTGTCTGATGCGATGGACCCGTGATCGACGCCGCACGACCCGCACCTAATCACTCCTCTATATATATATATATATATATATATATATATATATATATATATTTTTGAAGTGCATAATAACCGTATGAAATGATGTATAAATATAATAACATATTTTTTCATTTAAAATAAAAAATTATGTTATTCATTATAATAGAATCACAAACATTAGGATAATGTATTATATATATTATGATATAATGTGTATTGAGTTATAAAAGGAAATGTAAAACTGATCGGGTGTATCTACGCTATGATACAAGACAGTCATGGGCCCCCGACATGTCGGAAGCACTTCATGCCACCGATTTCATGGGCTGCCCACGTATACCACCGTGTTCACAGACACGTTGAGAACATTATTTTATATTTATTATTATATATATATAAATATTATCCAGAAGGGTAGATGGCGAGTTATCATCTATGGCCCCATGAACTTATCATTCTTCTTTTCTCTCTTTTTTTCCGGTACACGTGTTGTCACGCTGTTAAAAAAATTTAAGTCGAGGGACATGGAATTAATCATGAATCACTTTTGTGGGGGCAATATTCTTGTTTCTATATTTATTTATTTATGAATATGTTTATCTTGAGGCTTATATTATATCATCAGGATTATATACATCTGCATCATTATGCATTACACTCAGGACAGCTACAGCTAAGCTTTAATAACAAGCATGAAGCACAGGACTTTGTGTTTGTAATAACCTATGGACCTTAGGATACTCCAAAAAATGAGTATGACAAAGACTTGTATCATGTGGAGAAAATCTGGCTGGAACTTCAAGTGGCCCAACCATTTCCCTAGAAACCTTTTATCAAAATTGGTAGACCAAATGTACTCGATTGTATTAATCGATTAACTTTGGACTAAAGTAGATACAAGGAGATGAAAAACTAAAATATAGATAAGGAGACAAAAAAAAAAAAAACTCAGGAGGCAATCAAAATCGAAGAGAATTCAACCCCTTCAAGCTCCCCGAGAACCACTAGCCCTTATGGCGTTATGACAATGCCATTTCGGTTGATCTCCACCATCTTTGCACCACCAAGGAACCTGCCCCATTTGCATGCAAGCCTGGTGAACGTAGTCCATAAGTTCTCGAAATAAAAGCACTAACCACAGAAGATGACCGTATTCCAAGTCATCCATATTGCCCACAAGCCCGCCAAGATGAGGCAACACTTTACTTCCACCAATGTTAAACTGTCATTATGCCTTGCGAGTCGAGAAACTGGCCTCCAAAGATGCTCGATTGATTGTATCTCTAGGTTGATTGTTGTGGCCCATTCCAACGTGACCCAAAGCTCTCGCGCTGCCTCGCACGTATAAAAGAGATGCGCAACCATTTCCTCGCCATTCGAACAAAGAGCGCAGACCGTGGATGAGTTCGGTGACCACTTCACCTTGTAACTTTTAGTGAGGACCTTGCTTTGGTATACCAACCAAATAAAGATTTTGATCTTGTGGGGGACCTTTGGTCTCCAAATGGCTATTCGTTTTGCTGCCACAACCTCGTTGAAATTGACATTGCGCACCCACCATTTGTAACACCTTGCGGTGTAACCTGTGGATGGATCGACTTGCCACATAGTCTGGTCTAGTTCACCTGAGACTAAAGGAAACTCTCATAAGAACTCCTTGAGGCATTCAGCCTGCCTTGCCTCCTCGACTGTAGTTCTCTTGTGAAGCGCACGGTCCACCCACCAACATTGTGTTGGAACACCCAGTAATGCGCCACAGGGTGGTCTTTCTTTACTACAATAATGTAAAGATTGAGTATCTATGAGAGAGACCTTGCCACACCATACATCCTTCCAAATAACAATGCGTGCCCGTTACCCACCTCCCATTGAAAGGACAACCCCAACTCATCCATACCCTTGAACCATCCTTTACTTAATGCGGAGGCCCTGTGTTGCAAGTTCGGAAAGTGAAACCCTTGTTGCTCCCCATATCTCTCACGCTAGTTACAAACCCAAAACACCTCTGGAGAAGACATCCACTACCTGTACCATTTGGCCAAAAGAGATTTATTCATCTCCTCCAGTCTGTGAATGCCCAGACCGCCTTTGGCCTAAGGGAGACATGTCATATCCCAATTCACAAGATGAGGCTTGTGGGCTACTCTGTCGGGGCTGCTCCAAAAAAAATTTCTGTGAATCACATCCATCATATGTAACATCCTCTTTGGAAGCTTGAACATTAACGGGTAGTAGACTGGAAGGCTCGAGAGCACGACTTGGAGGAGTGTAACCTTGGCCCCAATGCTGAGCATTCGACCACTCTAGCCCTCAAGACTATTTTCCATCCTTTAAATGAGCGGGCACCAGTCCTCCAAGTGCAATTTCTTTGCCACAAAGGGAAGCCCGAGATGTCGAATAGGGAAATCCTAAACCACACAACCCATAGCCCGTGAGAGGACCGCGGTAGTCTCTGCCTCTAGATTGATTGGAAGTAATGCGCTTTTTGCCAAGCTGTGGAGTCCCAATAATAAACCGAAACACATGAGGATGAACCGAAATCCTTCGAGCACCAAGAGTTTTGGCTTGCCAAAGATGATAGTGTCGTCCGCGTATTGTGATATGAGTAATTTGGTCCCCCCCACCACCTTGCATGCGAGACCCTCAATCCAACCCCTGAAAGCCGATGATTTGCACATGAGGTAGAGTGCATTGGTCACCAATGAGAAAAGCACCAGAGACAGTGGATCTCCTTGACGCAACCCTCGCTTGAGGGGAAAGAAACCGAAGAGGGGCCCCTTCACCAGTACTGATGCTCTCGCTGATTTGATGCATTGCTCAATCATTCTGCACCACCTAGCACTGAAGCAACGCAAATGCCTCAAATGCAAAAGAAAAGACCAATGCACGTTGTCATAAGCCCTATAGAAATCGAGTTTGAGGAAGATCCCGCTCCGTGAATCTGCATGAAGACCATTAATGAGTTCTTGAATGACTATGAATCCTTCCAAGATATTGCGCTCGGGCAAAAACGCAATTTGTTCCTCCTCGATATGCTACCTGCAAGAACCTTGCATCCGGTTGGTGAGAACCTTAACTAACAAAAGGTAAAGCCGTTAAGAAGAAATATCGGACACAAGTCCCCAATTCAGACCGCGCCTTCCTATTTCTTGAGAAGCACGATCAAGGAAGCGTTGATGCCTCCAATCCTGCCTCATTGTCTGAGAAACCACTGAATATATCCATGATTTCCTTTTGAACCGTGCCCCAAAAGTGTTAGAAGAAGCGTAGCCCAAATCCGTCTGGTCTCGGTGCCTTGTCCCCATCAGCTCCGAAGGAGGCACTTTTGATCTCCTCCATGAAACTCTCCTCGAGCCTCAATAAGCTATCCTCTTGAAGCTAATTAATGTCCTCCAACGCCCACCCCGGCCTCTAGCGAAGGCAGACTGAAAATGCTCCACCGAGGTGAATCGACCATATCGATCCGCTAAGTTTTGAATGGCTACTACATATTGCTGAAGGTGAATCGACCAAGACCCTGTCCCTACAACAAATGTATAAGCACTTTTAAGGTACAATATTTGAGTACCCCATGCAGTGTACTCATGTGATGGCATTCTGATTTTGTTGCATTTCAAATCTTATATTTAATGAAGTAGAAAAAATCAATAAATAATTAGATATTCGTCAACAACAACGGTTCCTTCTTGTGGTATTTAGAATAGATTCCTCATCTAGTCCTTTGCTTGTAAGTATTTCTGTATGTTTCCCTTTGAATGTTGTAACCTCATTCCATATATGAAATTGAGGTAGCAATTGTCTATCAGTTCCATAAAAAAAAAAACAACGGTTCCTTTTATAAACTCATGTGAGTTGTGATTCAATATTGATCGGATGGCATATCTTACATTTGAATGGGGACACATTACAATAAAGGATCCTTCGGTGGGTTATCTCACAAGAGTTGGGATCGTTTTTGAGGTTTGAAAATGGATTTTATGCTGAAATTTATTCTTTTTTACCATTTAAAATACAGTTCATATAACTCGTTAACACTCTTCACTTACTATATTGAAGTATATGTATCTTCTTCTTTTTTTTCACATTTTCTATAAATTAAATGATGCCATTATCTTCATTAGAGTATATATACTTCATATATATATTAATTTGGATATATATAATTTTAAGAAACAAAAATATGCGCCGTCTCTAATTTATCATAAATGGACTGGGTATAACAATTTTTCTTTTTGAAAAGGCTTTGAGATGGTATGACTTGCCAAATAGGGCCTATCAGAGAGTGTGATTTTGTAGTTTGGATGGACCTTGAACCACATATGATGGTTTGGCCCACCGATGTATTACTCAGAGCGTTGTTACATTCAGTATGTTTTATAATACAAAATACAGTCTTGTAGATATCATTGAAATTTTAGTTAAACATATGCATCGTTAGATGAGATATATACTTTGTTAAAAAAAAAATTTACATTTATTAAAATGAGTTCATTTAACTCAAAATGGAGCAATATATATTTTTCATCAAAACATATATCTTCTTGGATAATTTTTATTTTTTTTTAAAAAAAATATGTGATCTATATTTTGAACTATAAATAGATTTAGTCTAACATTTTTAAGTACTCAGTGGATCAGAGCCCATTTGTTAATTTCTTAATGGGCCGCTGCCAGAGCCTGACCCACAAAATCACCCATTTATTCACCCTAACCGTTTCCACTGAGCACAAACGTTATTATTATATTATTGAAATACATACATTTCAAATAAATTAAATGCACACTTTTTTTTACCAGTGATAGAGTATGTGTATATATATGTATTTATATTAAAAGACATGTCTGCCGAAGCGTTTGAGCATGATCAATGCGGCCCCTAGCCATATACGTAATTTTGCGGACCTAATATCATTAGATCGACCTTTTTCTTCTTTCTCGTCAGAGCCGCACTGTGTATTTTAATTTTGTGGATAAAGAATGTTACGGATAAGAGTTTATAAAAAAATATAATTTTCATGTCAGTCCATACTCACATTATAATCATTTTTCAAAGACTTTTACTGCTAAGAGTCTTCATCCGCAAAAATAAAATATGTGAACATCTGCTTAAAAGAATTTGTGTGTATATATATAACCTGTGCATATGTACATGATTTTATATACATGTACGAATTACTATGTTATTGGCATCCTATACAAGATAGCTAAATTGGGTATGCATGAATATATATATATATATATAGGGAATCGATATGGTGCGGCGTGCGGACGGGTGAGGCGTCGATTACGGATCCATCGCATTGGACGGTCGGGTACGATTCACGTCGACCGTTGGATGCGATAGACCCGCGATCGGACGGCCCGTGATCGACGCCGCACCCGTCCGCACACCGCACATAATCGTTTCAATATATATATATATATATATATATATATATATATATATATATATATATATATATATATATATATATATATATATATAGGGGGCCGATTAGGTGCGGCGAACGGCAGATGCGGCGTCGATCGTGGGTCGTCGATCACGGGTCCATCGCATCGGACGGTCGGGTGCGATTCACGTCGACCGTTGGATGCAATGGACCCGCGATCGAACGGCCCACGTCGCCGCCGCACCTGCCGCACGCCGCACCTAATCGCCCCCGTATATATATATATATATATATATATATATATACACACACTCGAGTGATAGCGTGCGGCGGGCCGCACGGTGCGGATCCGACGTGCGTCGTCCGATCGCGGGTCTATCGCATCCAACGGTCAATGTGAATCGCATCCAACCGTCTGATGCGATGGACCCGTGATCGACGGCCCGTGGTCGACGCCGCACACAGCACATAATCACTCATATATATATATATATATATATATATATATATATATATATATATATATATATATACACGCGAGTGATAGCGTGCGGGTCATGCGAATCCGACGTGAGTCATCCGATCGCGGGTCCATCGCATCCAACGGTCGAGATGAATCGCCCCCGACCGTTTGATGCGATGGACCCGCGATCGACGGCCCGTGGTCGACGCCGCACGACCCGCACCTAATCACTCCTCAATATATATATATTGAACCGATTAGGTGCGATTTGCGGTCGGTGCGGTGCGCGACGTGGGCCGTCTGATCGCGGGTCCATCGCATCCAACGGTCGACGTGAATTGCACCCGACCGTCCGATGCGATGGACCTGTGATCGACGGCCCGTGATCGCGCACCGCACCGACCGTAAACCGCACGTAATCGCGACTATATATATATATATATATATATATATATGGGAACCGATATGGTGCGGCGTGCGGACGGATGCGGCGTCAACCACGGGCCGTCGATCACGGGTCTATCGCATCGGCCGGTCGGGTACGATTCACTCGACCGTTGGATGCGATAGACCCGCGATCGGACGACCCGTGGTCGACGCCGCACCCGTCCACATGCCGCACGTAATCGTTTCACACACACACACACACACACACACACATATATATATATATATATATATATTGTAAATACGCCAAGTTATAAGATTTTCAGTTTTGTACTTTGGATGATTCTCATTGACACCTCTAGAATATATAATTAGGCTTTGAGTTTGATTAATGCAATTGGGAAATTAAAAAAAAAATCCTGTTAGGTTGTTAAGAGACCCATTTTTTAACCTAAAAAAAACACAAGTTCATTATATCATTTAAAATATAAAACTTTATATACAATTATAAATTAGTCAAGTAAGGGTTAAAAAGCCACCTTGGGATAAGGAGGCTTTTTTTTTAAAACAAAAAAAGGTATGAAGATAGCAAATCACAGTTGAAAACAAAATCCCAAGGTTATCAACAAATCGATTGTGTATCTACCAAGCAATAAAAAAGTTGTGTATCCACATTTATTTTGAGCGCGATACACTCAGTCCATTTTACAACCTGTTTTGTAACTCTATATATTACAATAGCGTGTTATATATTACATTATCATAGTGTATATGTTTTTATCATATAGTATGATGCAAAACATTTATCATTTTGTTAAGATGAAAAACAATGTACTAATGTATCTCAATATATGCTTATTTCATATACCAACATCTACTTCAATAGGAGAATGTATGGTTTTAAAAAAATGACTGTAATTGGGGCTACATATACATATCATTTTCTATTTATTTTTTATTATAATATTTGATGTGTGTTAACAAATCAATAAATCAAAACAAAACCCAAGATTTAAGTTTTAATTTTTTTATTCTCCTTTAAAGTAAAAACTTGATAAGTGTTCTTTTTGGAAGTATATATTAATTTTTTATTATTTTTCATTTTTTGTTCATTTCTTATTTTTTAGTTTTCTATTTCTCTTTTTAACCTATACAGTTCTAATAAATAATGTAAATAAATAGTGAAGATTCCACATTCATTAATTATTTTCAAGCCCCTGATCGAGTTTAATTCAGTCTCTGCCACTGAGTCAAAGCCAACTCCACTGATTGCTCACCCACACTTTTAATTTTAATTTTAATTATGACCCAAATTAGAAAAAAAAATACATATCTGTTCGTGCATGTCATAATCTTAACTTGATTAAGTCGAATCTGGTTTATTCGTTGGCTATATTTTGAATGGCTACCACATATTGCTAAAGGTGAATTGACCAAGACCCTGCCCTCCAACAAATGTATAAGCACTTTTGGGGTGCAATATTTGAGTTCCCCGTGCAGTGTAGACATTATGATTTTATTGCATTTCAAATCTTATATTAGATATAATTAGATATTTGTCAACAACAGTTCCTTTTATAATGTTTTTTCTTTGTTGGTAGAGGTACATGTAAAATGATCACATGTTAGTTTTTTAATAAACATGTGTGAGTTGTGATTTAATATTAATGGGATCTTTTGAATGGACGCATTTGACAATAAAGGATCTTTTGGTGGGTTGTCTCAGAAGAGTTGGGATAATTTTGAGGTTTGAAAATGGATTTTTAAACTGAAATTTAATCTTATTTACAATTCAAAATATAGTCCATGTACATCGTTAGTGTTACAGGGGGAAATTAAAGATTCTAGTCTAATAGTTAGCATCCTTCATTCAATGTATCAATGTATATATCTTATTGAAATTTTTTCATATTTTTTACAATAAAATCATTCCTTACATTTGAATGGACGCATTTTACAATAAAGGATCTTTTGGTGGGTTGTCTCAGAAGAGTTGGGATAATTTTGAGGTTTGAAAATGGATTTTTAAACTGAAATTTAATCTTATTTACAATTCAAAATATAGTCCATGTACATCGTTAGTGTCACAGGGGGAAATTAAAGATTCTAGTCTAATAGTTAGCATCCTTCATTCAATGTATCAATGTATATATCTTATTGAAATTTTTTTATATTTTTTACAATAAAATCATTAAATTTATTAGAGTATAAATACACTTTATATTAAATTAAATATATATATATATATTAAGCAATAAAGATATAGGCGGCTGTCTTTTAAACTATAAAATAGACAGGGTGTAACAATTATTTTTTGGGAATGGGAAGACTTGCCGTAGGGCCCATCAGAGAGTCCATGATTTTGTAGTTCGGATGGACCCTGAATTCCAGATGATGGTTTGGTCCACCCAATATATTACTCATGTGGGTCAGAGTCCGATTGTTAATTTCTTGCATGGGCCGCTGCCAGAGCCTGACCCACAAAATCGACCATTTGGTCACCCTAACCGTTTCCACTGAGCACATACATATTATTATTATTATTATTATTATTATTATTATTTATTTATTTATTTATTTTGGTAAGAGAGGCCCATATTGGGCTTATATTTCTATATAATCAAATATATATACATCATATTAAAGAGAGGTCGACTGACCGTCCATAACCTCTCACAAACATTGTTTTAGAGTTTCTATATGAGCTTTTATACATTGGTGTATTTCAGTATCCTGCAAGCCATTTGTTACTCTATTAAGTTGTCTCTGTGCCGCCATCCAGGCTAATGCTTCTGGAGCTCTCACTGCCAACCTAGAGACTTTGCAAAAATGAAGGGTCCTCTGTACTTATATTTTCCTTGAGACGATTCATGCATTGCTGTAGTTGCGCTGGTCCTAATGGACCAGTTGAAATCACTCTGAGCACCGTTTCAGCATCACTGCAAACCCATATATTCTTAAGTCCCAGTTGCCGTGCCTTGCATATGCCCAGAACAATCGCTTCCGCTTCCATCCGGATTGGTGATGCCCAAGGCCATGCCGCATAACCAGCCGCTAGTATTCTCCATGGCCTCTCTTGGAGGATAACAAAGGCTGCCCCTGCTCCCCTTGAAGATTGTATAACACTCCCATCAGCAACTATGAATATTTTTGTCTCCTCCCCTACATCATTCATCTGAACCACTTGATATCTCCACTTGATATTATTATTATTATAGAAATGTTACACCAAATCATTCCAA
This sequence comes from Acorus calamus, assembly GCA_030737845.1. NCBI lineage: Eukaryota > Viridiplantae > Streptophyta > Magnoliopsida > Acorales > Acoraceae > Acorus > Acorus calamus. The sequence continues at coordinate 15,058,442 of CM060876.1, forward strand.
TGATATGTTTATCTATTGAAATATATGCTTACACAAAGAGTAAAGTATATACATGTTTTTCTGAAATGCCCTCACGCCTTCAAATACCACTTCATGTATATATGTATATGTTTTGTATGCTAAGTTGTAAGGTTTTGAGTTTTGTATTTCCGATGATTTTCATTGACACCTCTAGAATTTATAAGGTTTTGAGTTTCTTTTTTTTTTGGAGAAAGATAGTCATTATCATTGAGTAAATGTAATTACAACGACTGAATTAGGGGTGAGAAGACTAGAAGAATAACTAAGAAGGGTACAAAATGTGAACTAACTTAAATCCGGTGGCCGAGAGGCCACCCAATTCAGAAAGCCACCCGAAATAAAAATTAAGGTTTTGAGTTTGATTAATGCAAATGGGAAATTCCCAAAAAAAAGTTCCTATTAGGGTTTTTTTTCTTTCTTTCGCTTGGTATCCTATTAGGTTGTTAAGAGACCCATTTTAGAGAGGACAGTCCAACACGCACCACTTCAACAAGGAGAGGACCAGATCAGATGGAGCCCCCCAGGGCATCGAGCAACTTCTCAGTGAAGAGCGCGTATAATTGGTGGCGCGACACCGCGGTGGGAACTCACATGACCTGCGCAAAGTTCCACAAGGTATTCATGTGGCTTTTGTACAATGAGCGGCTGCTCACGCGTGTTTATCGCGCGAGATGGGCAATCAATGACCCAACAGAGTGCATCCTATGTGGCGAGGCCCCAGAGACGGCGCAACACCTGTTCGGCAGATGCGAGATGTCTAAAGGCCTCTGGTCGACCATTGGGTAGTACACAGGTTTGAACTCGAACTTCCATACACTCGAGGAGATGTGGGCGGCGGGCAAGGACCTGAGAAGAGGCGAGACGGACGAGATGACAGCGAAGGTGTCGCAACTCATCGTGCCAGCAGAGGCGTGGGCGATATGGAGAACGCGCAACGAGGCGATCTTCCGAGGAACAACGCCATACCGCGAGCAAATGTGGGAGATGTTTGTTACTAGTATGAAAGACTGGGGTAGGTGCATCGCTCTGGCGAGGGAGGTCTCGTTTTGCAATGATCGCCTTGTGGTTCATGACGGGTAAGGGCCATCGTGCACTCCCTCAGAGTAGAATTCTCTTCTACTCGGGAGTCGCCCTCCGGTCAGGCATTTTACTTGCCGGTCATCCTTCTCTTTCTTACTCTCTAACCTCTCCCCCTACCCCCTTCAGAATTTGTAATTCGATATTCAAGAATGAAATCGGATAGCAAATTACTACATTTGTTCAAAAAGAAAAAAGAGACCCATTTTTTATGGAAAAAAAAACAAGTTCATTAGATTTTATATCAAATTATAAAACCTTATATACATTTATAAATTAGAATGGTTCAATCAAATAGTTCGATTCATAGCTAGCTGAGCTCCAGTGACCGCTCACCCACATATTAATTTTGATTTTAAATATGACCCACAATTTTTTGATTTTTTGATTTTTGGTATGGGTTCATTCATGTCAAAGTCTTAATTAAGTCGAAACGTTGGTCATTATATATTCTCTAATGTTGGATGAACCTAACAAGGGAAGTCATAGATAATTAAATAGAAACCCCAAGGAACCCTATGTCTATGTACCTACCAGACCTCCTATAACATAGAGTAACTTATATAATGTTTTCACAAACCAAATCTCATTTTGACAAGTTGTAATCCCTGTTACCATCCTTATCTGCTTTGTATTAAAATGATATATTATTTTTAATATATTGATGATGTTAAGTTAGGGTTACCAACTCCCAATTGTTATTTTAATTTTCAAATTAGCTAGATTCTAAGATATATAGGGCAATTTATGAGGAATTTAAATACCCTCTACAACTCTACTGCTTATCCCACAAGAAAGACCACTTGTATCAAACCTTGATTTCAGACTTTAGTGTGTCAAATGAGACCAATTTTGTGTGGGGGTACTTATTTATCGCATCCATTAATTTGTTCACAGTCAATGAACGTTTAAATCTACGAACCCCACAAGACATTTCATGCATTGGACATTAGAGAGAAACCAACATTGAACATTCCTTACAATTTCTTCTCGAGGACCAACATCTATTATTTTTTCCAGATACATAGTGAAATGTGAACCCAAGACTTTTTGGTTTGTCTCATTGAGTTTTGGAATTTGGATTTAATTATGTAACAGTTATATTATTGTTGTAATCTACTAAAATTTCGAGCTACTTTTTTTTTTAATATATGAATGTAAGTTAATTTCTTTTTTTACAAATCATATATTTAGGGTTGCTATTTAAATAGGTTGCGTTCTGAGCTTAATTTGAATCCAACATAAACTGAAAGTTAACAACCCAAATCCAACCTAACTTAATTTTAAAACAACCCAAATCCAACCTAACTTAATTTAATCTGAACCCAAAACTTAACTTTGATTTGGTTTTATTTGGACTTGGGAGAGGGTTTAATTAGATTTCGAACCCGTATCATTCTAAACATTTCAAACATTACAAAAAGTCGCAATCAAATTGTCATTGTTTCGGTGATGGAAATAACGCAGATGAAAATGAGGAACGACAATGGAGAGAATATTGCCCGTATTAAAAGTTTCATATCATGCTTAATGTCTAAATTTCCAAGATATAGACTTTCAAAACGCTAAAGTTGACGAACCCAGATTTGATTAGATTCAATCATCCCATCACGACAATATGCTCTGCTCATTCCATCGGACTCATTCGAGTTAAGACATGAAAATTACTAAAACCTCTTAATCCAAACCCCAAATTGAGTTTGGATTTTCTCAAATCGATACCATTAAATCTTAATATAAAATCTGTTTAAAGGCCTTGTTTGGGAACAGTTTGAAAAAATATATTTAATTTTGCAAAAATTACTCTTAAACCAGTTTCTTTAATAAAGTTGTTTAGGTAAAAACCAAAATTTAAAACCTTGAAGCCAATTGTCAAAAAATCTGAATTTGCAAAAATGAAATTTATTTGAAAGGAAACATATTTCAAGTCAGTACTACGGTTTGGGGTGTGATATTTTTTCGCGGTCACCAAATATTTGAAATGTCATGATCCAATAATATATATATATATATATATATATATATATATATATATATATATAAACCTTAATTTTGAACAAATTAAGTTATGCGTATGATATTTTGCTATCCACAGTCAAACAAAACCTAATTATTTAAACCCGTCTAACTCGCTAGGTACATCAAATCGAATTTTTTGTTTTCTGCATGGTTTGTCAATGTAGAAACAATTACGAAATCATAAATTAAAACAAGATAATATTATTTACATAATAATTTGATATTACTCTGAGGTACTCGATCTTCTGGGAAGCCTTTAATTAATTAGGATCACTAACAGAAATGGCGATCGGAGTTTATGACATGTTTAATTCATACGACATATTTAATTCATACGTTTCTTCATAAAAATTTGGTTTTTGAAAAGTCTTTCAAACAATGATTTTCAAATTATAGGTTTTGAGGGGGTGGATTTTTAAAAGTCCACATGTCTTTGGCTCTCATCCAAAACAAAACCTGAGTGCCCTGTTTCGGAAGCAGAATAGGTGGGTATAAGGGTAGTATAAGGGTGATATAAGAATGGATAAGGAAAATGGTTGTTTGTTTGCAGAGTATAACTTGGTATTACTAAGCCAGTTTAAATGAGTATAAGAGAGTATAACAATTCTAAGTAACCCATAGGATAAGCTATACTTACTTTATCTATTCTCATGGACCCACATGTCAAATCAATTTTTTACATCTTATCACATCAAATCACCTATCAACACCTCTTATACATCAAAAAGCCTACATGTCAAATTAACTTTTTTACACTTTATTTATATTTTATTCTTTATCAACCAAACAACTCAACCTTTATTCTTACGTTTTCCAATGAGAATAAAAAAAAACACAATCAAACAGAAAATCTCTTATTCATATAGATTTGTTATCTATACTGACATAGTTATCTATCCAGAATAACTCAATTCCGCTATCCAAACGGGGACAAGATGTATAAGATATTCTGGTTAACTCGAGTTCACACACTAGATCAATGTATTTTTAACTTCATTGCGTCACATCCATATATATACATGATACATTGCAACCACATCAAAACATTGCATGAATGAATTTAATGGGCACTAATAAACATCAAAACTTTGTTCTTTCTGTTGTATCTCAATTTTCTCATTGTATTTCAAACTCTTAAAACTTCAATTAATAGACAATCAAGGTAGAAATTGCCAACTGTCCACTCAAAAAAAAAAATCCCAACAACACGAATTAAAGGATCTGTTTCTACAAAGAAGTAATGCATTGTTATATTGCTGTAAACAATGAAGACATCATCTGCCCAAGCCTTTTACAAAACACGATCCAAAACCGAAATATTGAACATGGAAGATCAATATAAATCACAGAGTCTGTACACCTCAAACTATTGAAAAAAAAAAAGTGCAGTCTAATTACATGACCCAAAAAAAATCCAATAATCCAATAACAAAACATAAAGCGAACACCACCACGAACCTAAATTTGATCACATCCCCGACCCAAACCTCTCTATTATAACCAGGCCAACTTTTTTTTTATTGTGACTATGTGAATCAGTTGTTCACTTAAAAAGTTTTTGTTTTCCTATCAAGCACCACCCCTGAAATTAAACTTCACACCATGCACCCACATTTCATGCATAGTTCGACGACGATGTCCGCTCCGTGGTGGTCGCCGTGGTGGTGGCCGTATTGCTATAGAAACTGTTGTCGTCGAAGCAGAAGGACTCCACCATGGGCCAGATGAACGATGGCTTGATGCGTGGGACTGCGGGGGGCGGGACCGACCTGTATATGATCTGCGCGATCTCCTGCGTCTTCGGCCTCTCCACTGCAATCGGGTGCGAGCAGGCCAGCCCCAGCAACAACAGCCTCTCCGCGTCCTCCGCCACGAATTCCCCGTCTAGCTTCTTGTCCACCGCTTCCAATATTCTCCCTGTTTTTTTTTTTGTTAGAAATATATAACATATGAAATGAATTATATATTGATATATAATGGTATTTTTTTCTTTTTAAAAAAAAATTACACTTCATAGAACATCATATATTATAATAGTTCAATAAGATTACAAATGAGATTTTAAAATAGACTGAGTGTATTTGTAACGCTCAAAAATAAACTATATCTAAAAAAAGGAAGATGAACAAGGTAATGGGCCGGCCCATTCAAACACAACCCAGCACGGGATGGAACCGTGCCGGCACGGTGGACTCCATGACGGGGTATTCTCACATGGCACAAGAGCGGGCCGACACAACCATTATCCGGACTGGGCCGGGCTGGCCCGATTGACACTTATAATATAAGATCCATTAAGAGGTACTAACTAACCTTCACGGTAGAGGGTCCAGACCCAGTCGGAGAGGTACTTGAAACCGCCTTGGAAGGCTCCGTATGGGCGCTGGCCGCATACGACCTCGAGTATGACAACGCCGAAGCCGAAGACATCGGACTCTCGGGTGGCCTTCTGGGTGTGGAAGCACTCGGGAGCGATGTAGCCTGGCGTGCCCGCGAAGCCCTGATCCTCCATGTAGGAGGTCTTCTCGTTGTCGAGAGCGCGGGCGAGGCCAAAGTCGCCTAGGCGGGCGTTGAAGTGGGAATCGAGGAGGACATTGCTCGCTTTGAGATCCCGGTGGACCACCTTTTGGTCGTATTCGTCATGGAGATAGTGGAGGGCCGAGGCCACGCCGGCCAAGATTGTGTACCGCCGGTCCCATTCGAGGGGTTTCATTCCGTTGTTGCCATAGAGGTGGGTGTCCAGGCTCCCGTTGGGCATGTAATCATACACCAGCATTAGCGTCCCATTTTTGTGACACCAACCTGTTATGAATTCAAGATTAAAAATATAACAATACATATTTTTTTATTAAAATATATATATGTATCTTATTAAATATTTTTAATTAATTATTTTTAATAAATTATAACATGTCTTAAATTTTCTTCGAGACTATACATAACATTACCTTTTTATCTAAAGAATCATCACACCCTTTAACAGAAAACAACTCGTACATATGTGTAATTATCAAAAAATTTCAATAATGTACTGTATATTGGTCCTTCAAAGGGGGACCCCCTACATTTTGTGTTCAACATAATATTCCCATTTTCCCAAGTAGGCCAGGGCAAGTGACATTTGACAAAAAGACAGAAATTAAAAAGCCCGTGTGTATTGGGGTTATTCTATTCCAACTAGGTGGGTTTGACAATTAGATGCCTATCTTTGGACTATTTTTTTATTGAGATTATAACATTGGTTTTATAAAAATATAATTCAAACAAGAACCATCATTGTCTACACTTGGCTATACCGAAAGGGTTGATTATCTCTAGAAAAGTAAAGAAAGCACATTCGATGGACGATCATGATGGGACCCACCCATGTTCCTTCACACAATCAACTTTCTTCTTCTTATTATTATTATATATTATATTTATATATAATTATATATATGTATATATAATGACTAAACAAGAGCCGACCGACATATTTGACCAAATATAATATGAACATTTTGAGTTGGCCCCACAGTCATTCACATGTCACAGACTACAACGATCTGTAGCCGTTGATTAGTATATGATCAACGGCCAAAGTGTACTTTCAAGGACTCCAATGCAACACACATATATGAATCACGTTCAATCAATCAAAACACATATAGGAAAGTGATATTCGCTCACTTGTAAAAGTTGCAACCACTACCCAAATTATTTGAATACACAGTAAAGCTAACTAAAAGGCACTAATGAAGCATGTCCGCAGATAACATGTGCACATTATATTCCACTTAAAAGCAATCTCTATCTTTATTATAGTAATCAAAGTCTAATCTGACATCCTAAAAATAAAAGCATTTAGTTATAAAATGATAAAGACATCCATAACCATACAATACAATACAAAATAAGGAGCATAAGATGCAAGTGCATCAAACAGATCAAATTAATTATCCCACATGTAAATGCAATTAAGATACCAAGTAAATGAAGCAAAATTATATGCATTAAACTCAACAATCTATGTTTATCATTTGTTTTTATATTCGTCTTCTGTTCTCCTCCAGTTTAGGGTTTGTAAACACCTACCTATTATTCAAAATAATAATAATAATAATAATCTAAGTTGACAGAGTAATAAGACTTTAAGATTTGATTCATTCAAATTTATTACTATAAATCTACCCATATTATTTTATTCATAATTATAGTATGCTTGAATAAATCAAAACAGTTAAAAAATGCATCAAATGAGATGGATTGTCCAATGCAATTGATGAAACGAGAACCATCCGATCTATACATACCGACGAGGCGGACGAGGTGTTTGTGGCGGAGGCGGTTGATGATGGTGAGCTCCGCAAGAAAGTCACTCTTCCCCTTCAACTTCTCCCTCGAAAACTGCTTCACGGCCACCTCCGCGTTCTCCTTCGCCAACACCCCCTTATAAACTATCCCAAACCCTCCCTCCCCCAACTTGTTCTTCTCATCAAAGTTGTTCGTCGCCCTCTTCAGCTCCACATACCTAAACTCCCTCGGTGTCCCCGGCAAACTCCTCAAAGCCCCCAATATGTTCGTTTCATTCCTCCACCTCCTCCTCATCACAAGCAAACCCCCCACTATCAACCCCACCACCACCAACACCGCCACCGCAGCCCCGGCTATCACCGCCGCCAGTTTCCCTCCGGAGAGACCCCCTCCGTCCTTCGGCAGCACCTCCACCGTCAGCCCCCACTTCAACACACAGTTCAGCTCGTAATCCGTCCCCGTCGACGCCGAGAACCCGAAGTAGGACTGCTTCGCGACGTACTTGCTGATGTCGATGTCGGCCGACAAGACGGGCTTCGCCGGCTTTGGGTCCGACTGATTCGCTATGTACACCGACAACCGCTTTGAACCCCCGTCGTAGTCGATCCAGACTGTGTAGTTCGCCGGGTTGACCGGGGAGAGCTCGATCCCGACGTCCGAGAGGGAGGCGGTCAGGTTGCTCTTCACCGAGTTGATGTCGAGCCCGACGTGGTCGCCGTCCGGGTCGTAGGACTGCTTCACCGTGTCAAACTCGACCGCGACGAACTTGTTCGATGGGTTGCCGTCGGTGGCGGAGTTGGTGAGGCCCAAGTAGCCGCCGAAGCTCCCCGCCGGCGGTGCGGAGAGGTTTGGGGCGATGAGGAAGGCGAGGCCTTCGCCGGGGAGAGTGTTGTTGTTTAGGCGGGATATGTTGATGTCGAAGGTGGTGTTGAAGGAGGCGACGTGGTTGTAGGTGTTGTTGATGGGGTGGTAGAGTTTGAAGGGTTGAATGAGCATGACACGGCCGGACTTGTTGATGAAGTAGGAGGGATCTGGGTTGGAGGTGTCGGGGGTGACCTGTAGGGCGCCGTTGTTGGGACCGTCGGCGCCTCCGAGGGTGGTGAAGTTGTTGGCGGAGGCATCTGATCTGTCGAAGGAGGTGAAGTTGTAGGTGGTGGTGGAGAGGTTTTGGGCTGTTTGGGTGGGAGGATAGGATAGGAGGACAAGGGATAGTAGTAGGGGAATCCATGGTGTACCCATTTCTCTTTGTGTGGGGAGAGAGAGAGAGAGAGAGGGAGAGGGAGCTGTAATGGGGGGCTTTGTTGAAGCTTTATTTGGGGGGAGGGGGGGGGGTTGGGGGGATATGAGAGAGAGAGAGAGAGAGACAGAGACAGGGATAAGAAGGAAGGTGGGGAGAGAGTGATGGGTAGGTTCTTATCAGGTTCTTTTATTTTTTATTCTGGGAAAAATTCAAATAACACATGTAAACCATGTAATTTATGTAACCTTTTTAAAACAAATATGTAAATATAAATAATCCTCTTAATTAAATTTTTATCGAAAAATAAAAAAGGTTATATGAATATTATATTTAGTTAATCATGATTAAAAGTATTGTATATCAAAAACTCACTACAATGTTTTTAAAATATGAAAATCCCTTTGTAAATAATGGTTTTATCATCTGAATATATTATAAAACTGATGCAGACATTATAACCACACATTATATATTATATGGACGGCCGAGATCACATGGAACAGAAAAAAAGAAGATATCTTGATCGTTTGAAAGCACTGTGACTTCAAATGGCCATAATTTTTTAACCGTAGATCAGAATCGCTATTATAATACGTCCATGCGTTCGTATCGACGAGCCTTACATCCTTAGCATTCTTTTCTTGAAGAATCAACAGCGTTGCTGGAACCTGCAAATTCGCATTTTCGATCAAATTAGCAGAAGAGCGTATTTATACGCTTAATCAAAAACCCTGTCCGAATGGGGTAGTATCATCATTTCCATATGATTTTATGCATTTTTAACGCATGGGAGGAGATTTTTAGTATACCGTGTTTTAATTTTAGTTAAATTTAATCAAACAGAATATTCTCATAATATTTTACATCTATCAACGAAAATTTAATTCAGATGGTTATTTAGATTTAAATAGGCATTTTTAGGGGGTTATATGAACTTCAGAAAAAATAATAGATTATATGCATATCAGACATTTTCCAGGGGTAGAATTAATTTTTTTTTTTTTTTTGGATTTAGATTGTTGTAATTTTTTTTTCTTTGTTTATTTTGGTGGTGGGGGCTGCTATTGATTTTTTTTCCGTGTTGCTTGGGTTTGAATTGAATCGGATATTTCTATGTAAGGGCGATGTTGCTAACGAGGTGTGTATTTATTTATTTGTGTAAGACAAATTAAATAACAGTGGTGATACTTAGGCCTAAATCACAAGCACCATAAGGTGTCATTACGTTATTGGTTGGTTTTGAATGTTCTGTTGACTTTTGGAAAATTATAAAATGGTAAAATATGGATATGTCCTTCATTAAAAATATATCTCATTAACCCAAATCCCCTTTTTTCTCTATTCGGTTACAAATCTTTCATATTAATTTTGATTACACTCTATTTCAAAATTTAAATTTTGAAATCTTTACATAATAATTGAATTTTTTATTTCAATTACACCAAAACTTACCTAAATTACACCAAAAATACCTAAATTATTTTTCGTTAAAATCCTTCAAACAGCAACAAAAACATTTCCTACATGTTTACATCATTTGTTACATTTACATTAACATTGTTCCATTTACATTACATAAATGTTTTACATTTCATAAAACAAATCTTTACATTTCATGGAAAATATCACACATTTGTTTTGCTGTGAGTTACATTTAACAAATATTACATGAACTATTGGTTTCATTTTCATAAAAACTGTTACATTTATATATATGTATCTTTAAATGTTTTACATTCCATTCAATTTACTTGTAGTTCATTGTTACATTTATGAATGTAACAAATATAAATCAATATACTTATGCGGTTGACTGTTACATTTACAAATGTAACAAAAACGACACAAATTTAAAAAACTGAAGAATGTTCCATATATAAAATGTAACATTATAAAAAACAAATCAAACTATAAAAAATGACATTCAAAACATAAATAAAACCTGATCCGGTAGGCGTTGATGGGAGATCCAACTCCATAAAGAACAAAACAATGTTTTCGAACTTCACATGATTAAAAAATCCAAGAGAGCTACGAGGTGAGCAGCAACAAAGGTCACAAGTGGACTATTGAGGAGGAAATGCAGAGCAGACAACAAGAAGAAGAGATGGGTCTTCGGAGATCACCTTGATTATCTTCCGTTTTTTTTAATTATTTGTTTAGATCTCATTCAAGAAAATAATAATAATTCGGTTGAGATATGCATAAAGAATTAATGATACTACATGATTCTCGGAATAAATCTTGAGGTTGTTATCAAATAAAGGGTATAATAGGTAATATCTTATTGCCATCTCATGGAGCCTGTGATGGGGCCTGTGAAGTTGGGGCCTAGAAAATATTATTGATTAAATAATTTTAGTGTACACATACCTCGGGACCCTTTGTTAACATTCACATGTTTTAATTTTTTTAAATATATATTCATCTAATAAAAAATAATTTTTTTGTTACAAAATGGTATACTCTTGTAAATAATTATGAAATTTTATATTAATTTTATATTTTCACAAAATGCGCAAAAATAACATTTCTAATTAATGAGGAAAATCTTTGGGCAATGGTGGGAGGGAGGGAGCTGTAACGGTGGGTTTTGTTGAAGTTCTTGTCAGGTTATTTGTTTTTTTTTTTATTTTGGAAAAAATTGAAATAACACCTAGAACATACCAAAAACATATAACCCCATAATTGGTTAATCGTGACTGAAAATAACAGTATATCAAAAACATCCTAAAATATGTTAAAAATGTAAAAAAATTATGTAAATGGCAATTTTATCTTCTGAATAGATTGAAAATCATCATTTATATATGATTTCTTGTCTTTTTAACATATTGGAGGAATTTTTTGATATACTGTGTTTTCAGTCAGTGTTAATCAAACATAATATTCTTCATCTGTGAATGAAAATTTAATTCAGATGACTTTGCTTGATTTTTTTCGTGTTGCTTGGGTTTGAATTGAATCGGATATGTCTATGTCTATTGAAAGAAGGCAATGTTGCTAACGTAGTGTGTGTGTATTTATTTGTGTAAGACAAATCATTTTTTATATTACCATTTGATGATAACTTGCACATATTTCAATTTCTTTAAATACATATTCAACTAATAAAAACATTTTTCATATAGCAAAATGGTATGCTCATATAAATATTTACAAAATTTTATATTTAATTTATTTTTTCACAAAATGTGCATATGAACGGTGGTGGGTCTAATTAGTGGTTGGGGAGAACATTTAGCTGTAGTCAAACAAGCCAGTTTCATTTGGGGGAGGCGGGGGCGTTGGGGTCAACAGCGCGGAGTAGATCCCTCTTCCAATCTCCACCTCCATTGGAATGAAAATGGTGTAGCATTTGTTATATATATTGGATATAAGTAGGGGTGTAATTATCAATTATGTACTTTTTTTTTCTATGCAAATCACTTTTTTTTTATTAGATTGGATATAAGTAGGGGTGTAATTCGGTCGGTTTGGTTCGGTGTTTTGCAAATTTAAAATGAATCAAATTATAATTACATGTAACTTGAAAATCGAATTGAACCAAAAATCAAAATCGAATCAAACTGATTTTTGTTTGGCTAACACGAACTAAACTGAATCATACGGTTAAAAATAAACATATATATACTCTTTTTTTTTCTTTTCTTCCTATCAAGTTGGGTTGGTAAGAGTTTTTTTTGGGGTCAGGTTGGTTTATAACATTATATATATATATATATATATATATATATATATATGAAAGAGCTATGATTAATAGTATAAATTAGTGTATTCATTTTTTATGAATATTAATGTTATAACAACAATATAGTTTTTATTATAAAAAAATGATCTAAATGTTGATGGAACTTGAATAATCATGTGTTTAAATTTAATTCGGTTCAGTTAATTTAGATTTTTAACAATAAAACCAAACCCAAACTAAATTAAAATAGATTAGTTTATTAATTTTTTTAATTCATATTCGAACTAAACAAAAAATTTATTGACTTGAATCCTAAATAAATTGATTTAAATTTGTTTAGATTTAGTTTAACTTACTAAACCTGCACCCCTAGATATAAGTTCTTCTAAAATGACATTACAATGGTACCATTCACTGTGATCAATTAATTAAAAATGACCTGCAGGAATTCGTGTGAAAGAAGTTTGAAATGTTATCAATGTTAATCTTTCATTTGAATGGTGTTTAAAATTATGAATTGCTCAAAGTTTCACGGAGTGACGGATGCACAAATTATAATGTATGACCTTGATTTATATTTAAATAATTGGATGCATTAACTGCTGTGATTTAGGGACTATTAAGGTGGTTGTGTTAATTTAACTACCGTAAATTTTTTGACATTGTTGCTTTAAGAGATGTATTAAAAACGTGGGTTTGAAGGCTTTTTTTTTAATATAGTTATTGGAGAAATAAATACCATAAGTCATATCAAATATTACTGGATTATGGTTCAAATATTACTGGATTATGGTTTCTAGGTAGGTTGGTATCTTCGCATTCCATTTCCTCAAGTCAAACAAGAAGATAAAGTCTTCTAATAAATTCCTAGAATTATTTATTCTGGAATGAACAGTTTGGATGGATTTTATGTTTACAATAAAAATAATGTTATATCCAGTCCATTTTCAGTCTTAATTTAAGTTTATATGTGTTTTGAATTTTTTAAAAATAGTATACATCATCTAATGAGTACACGCTTTTATAAAAAATGAAGTATACTCCAATAAATTGTATTGAAGCATTTATAGAAAATGAAAAAAAAAAAATTCGAAGCATATGTCTTGTTAACGTGAATTTTTCCCTCCACAATAATTATGCTCCCTAAGGTAGAATATATGTCTCTAGGTAGTAGGAATAAGAGAAAAAATATAACTCTTTTTTTTAATCCATCTAACATTATATCTAAATTATTGGTGACATTAAATATATTAATTAAAAAAACACAATGTACAAAATCACTTACACACCGCATGAGTCAGATAAACATGAATGTTTAATTTAAACTAGAGTTTTATGAGAAATAAATTCATGGCTCTAAACAAATTGGAGGAGGCCACTATATATGTTGAGTTGTTGATATGTTGACTTTGACCTGTTATGTATACCTTAAAAAAAAGGGGAAGGTCTACTTTATGAGCTTTTATGTATGTATTTAAATAAAAAGTAAAAAAATTGAAGAAGAGCATGGTAGTGTAGGTTTGCAAGTTGGGTTTGAATTAATATTTAGTTAGGAATTCCAAGAAAAAATATGAGTTTTATGATCTTTAACAAATATAGAAATTAAAGATACATATATAAATCTGCACAAGTGGATGGAAGATCCTACATCCAACCACAAGCATGCACCTAAGTTGATTATATTACATAGTTTATCATTGCATGCATGATTGAAGCTCAGAGTATGAATTGATTAATCTTGTATACACAGTTTTTCTACAAATATAAATTATAAAATTGCAATCCGAGACCTTCCCCTGTCTTATATATTTTGGTATCAATGTAAATTAGCTTAAAAATGAAACCTATGTCCTCTCACCGCCTTATTTAATTAGGATCTTGTCCATATAAATATGTAGTATTCTTTCTCGTTTATTTTTTCAATAATGAAAGTTTAATTACCAAACAATTTTTTTATATATAAAGTTGCGAATATAGTTATAATTGAATATATATTTGGACTCTGTCAAAGAATTTATTTATACTTTGAAGATATGTATATATATATATAGTATACTTAAAGACTTTAGGAGTGAAGTTTATAAGGTTCGTTGACAAAAGTTATAGTAGGAGTGTAGGACTCCTTGTTAATATATCATTTTAGTGAAAGATGGGTTGTATAATCCCATCATTTTTTAGAAGTGTTTTTTTTACTCCACATCATTTTCTAATTTTTCAATTTAAAAATGATATGCCACTTCTTAAAAGAATCACCAAGAATGATCTATGAATCAGTTAGTTTATTACTTTCCATTATTAGGTTTTTTTCTCATAAGAATTTTTTTTGATACATTTGAATATTTAAAAAAAAAACAGTTATTAAGCAAATGAATGAATCGAGACCAATTTCTACTCAAAATTGCATCCCTGATCGGACACCTGGACACCTTACAATCGAGCTAGATGCCTCATATATTCTTTGAAAGGACTCATTTTTATTGAACCAATCATGAATTAAATTGAATAGCCATATAAATTGAATAGAATAATCATATAAATCGAACCAAATAATGTTGTGAAATTGTTTTTTAATATTTAGTTGAACTTAAGGCGAATGGTGACATGGGATTGGGATAAGAAAAAAATTGGGTTAAATCACTTGTTATCTCATATGGCATTAAAAAAAGAGATAAAACATGAACAATTATCCACATTTTGAAATAAAAAATGGGGATAGTTTGTTCTGGATAAAAGGTGTAACAGATTTTATCTCAATTTTTTATCCCTATTTTGTAAAATTGGAATAACATTTATGATCTGATATATTTTAAAAAAAAAATTTGTTCCACAAAACAAAATTAATGCCCCATTAATAAAAAGGGTAGATCTGATATATTTAAAAAAAATTAAAGTTATCCTATATTTGATTCAAATACAAAATTGAGGATAAGAACACAAAAAATAAGAATAAAAAAAAAACATTACCAAAAGCAAATCTGAATAAAAATAGTGATTTTTTTATCTCCATAAATTAAGCTAACTTATCCTAAAAATTTATCCATTTACTAAACTAGGACTAAAGGTTTGGTTTGACATTAAGATAAGAGGTTGGGATAAGAAA
Organism: Acorus calamus; assembly: GCA_030737845.1. Lineage (NCBI taxonomy): Eukaryota > Viridiplantae > Streptophyta > Magnoliopsida > Acorales > Acoraceae > Acorus > Acorus calamus. Next base: position 15,073,883 of record CM060876.1, read on the forward strand.
ATAATTGGGTTAAATCACATGTTATCCCATATGGCATAAGAAAAAAAAAAAAGATAAAGCATGTACAATTGTCTGTATTTTGAGATAAAAAAGTGAAGATATTTTGTTCTAGGTAAAAGATGGAATAAACTTTATCTTATTTTTTAACCTCATTTTGTAAAACATGAATAACATTTAATCATTTATGACCACCCTTCTCAAAAAAATAAAAACAAAAAGCTTTATAGAACCAAAATCAGCAATACTAATGTCCATTTAATAGAAAGGATAAGCTTAATATTTTTTAATTTTTTAAAAAGTTATTTCATATTTTACATTATGTGATCTAAATGCAAAGTTAAAGATAAAAATACAAAAAAATAGGGATAACAAAATGCATTATCAAATGTAAATATGGATGATTTTTTTATCTTCATAAATTAGATTAATTTATCATAAATATTTATCAATTTATCAAACTAGACCAAAATAATTTTGCACTCAATTCATGTAAATTTTAAATTGTTTCGATGAATAAATGAAATTTAAAATATTAATCAGTTTGCTTGCCCTAAAGAATGTCTTGCATACTTAAAACTCTTGAATCCGCAGGTCAATGGTCATATAAAAGCGAAGTTAAGATCGAAGCTTCTCAAAGCTAGCTTTCTTCTTATTCCATTCATTTTTCTCCCATTTTAAAATGACTTTTGTTTTGACATTTTGATTTTTGTTTGATAGAGTTTGAACTTGCGTTCAACAAATAGATTGACGTTACAGTTGATGTTGATGATGGACAAAGCCAAGGATTTTTAAAGAGCTGAATATTAGTCTTCCACAACTCACGTTTTGTGCGTATAAACACGAAAAAAATATTTTGAAAAAGCAGCTTACAATCAATATCCTCAATTTTTTTAATTCATGTATATGTGATAGAATATATTACGTTATATGTGTATAAATGATATATTATAAAATTTATTATGAAATTATATATAAAAGTGATATATTATAATTGAAAATGAGTTTTTTTTGCATATATACCTGCAACAAACTCTATATTATAAAAATACCCTATTTAAAACTCTCAATCAATAATATCGCTCTAATAGATAAAAAAAAGGATGTTCATATATATAATTTAAATCCTTTTGAATAATATTATTAGAAATAACAAATCATTAGAGATATTTTTCTGAAATGTGATTTTTTAGAAGTGTATATATTAAAAAAAACCATTAAGATTTGGTGTATATAGATGATATTATCCAATTTATGTATTGATATAAATAAAAAAAACCAAGAATTTAATTATTCTTGAATTTTTTTAACAAGTATAATTCCGATTGGGGTGATATATATATCCATGAAATAGATTTTTTTCAAAAATGAATATTGCACGATGAAAAGCGAGATCAAACATGAAACTTATATTTGACCCGAAATTTACTATTCATCACTTATATTATATCATTATCTCAATCTAAATTTAATAAAAATAATAACAACAAATATCATTATTAATATATGTGACACAATCACTACCATTAATTCATTCAATATATCATTAATATAAATAGATAGATATTAAAAAGATAGATTTGGTTAATATCTCACTTATCTTTTAAAATATTAATAATATATAGTTTTTTTTCTTCATTTTTACCCTTAATATAAATTAAAAGTTCACGAATAACTAAGAATAAAATTGAAAATAAAAATATTATACATGAAAGAGTGAATTTGAAAACTTAACACTTTCTATTAGCATAATAGATAGATTGTTGATGCAGGATTTTTATTTGTTTATTTATGGTAAGCGGGCCCTAGGCTATACCCATGCCAATACAATATTACATTGAACTCAAAAAATTATGAACACGGGGAGGATTTACATGAGCCGCGTGGATCACAAAAGCCAGTCTCTTTAAGCGCATATGTGACCTAAAGACACTAGCAAAAATACCAGACATAAAGTTATGCACTTACGCCCACCCTAGCATTTGGGATTCCAATTACCCAATAAAAATTAATTAATTTTTTGAGCTACGAGGATAATGAAAAGACTCAGAGAGAGGGGGGGTTAGGGCGAGCATCAATTGGTAGGGGAGGTTGAGGGTGCAGAGAGAGAGAGAGAGAGGGGGAAAGGACAGTGAAGAGTGACAATAAGAGTGTTAGATTACATGTGTATTGTATTACATGTGTATTATTATGTTACACGTGTATCAGGACTTGTACTACTATATAAAGGGCTTTGTCCCTCTCTTAATAGAATGAGGTCTCATATTCTTTTTTCCCTAAAATCTATCATGGTATCAGAGCCCTTTTGAGACCCCAAATTTTTTTTTTCTTTTTGGAACGTTTGTCACATCGTCATCGTGCCGTTGGTGTTCGAGCCGTCGTCTTCTTCAAGTTATAGTCGTCTTCATCGCGTCGTTACCCGTCCGCGCTGCCCCGTCCGCGCAGCCCCGACCGTGCAGCCCCAACCGCGCAGTCTATCTGCGCTGCCCCGTTCGCGTCCGCGTAACATCCCAGCAGATCCCAGGACTCGCGCGTGGAATCCCAGCGAATTTGGGACAATCAACCGGACCGCACGCGTACCACGCTCGCGTGTTCGCGGATCCCGCGTACACTGCCCGTCTCGCGTGTTAGTCAGTCCGCCCGGCCCACCAGCCCAACCCGCTTGCCCGACCAGCCCAACCCGCTGCCCGACCCTCCAGCCCGACTGTCAGCCGGATCCATCAGCAGCGACCCGACCCGCCTGAGAAGCCGTCCGGCAACCGTCCGTCAATGTCGTCGGCCACCGTCCGTCGCCGCCGGCCACCGTCCGTCTCCGCCGGCCACCGTCCATGCCGCCGGCCGTCAGGCCACTGTCCGGCCTTATTTTTTGTCGCATTTCTTTCCTGGACTGTTATGACTTCGTTCGGACTCTGAATCTAGTCATCCAGGTACTCATTTTGTTCAGTTTTTCGTCGTCTACGCATTCGTGTATATTTCGGGTTCATTTGAGATACTTTGATTATGTCTTTATCTAAAAATCCGTCTGACTCGGATCCCACTTTGACGGTCAACGCTACTGTTAAACTACCCGTCTCCACGGACTCATTTGAGCCCCTTCGTGATGTTCTTCCGAATTCAACCGATTTTCTTTTGAGCTCCGTCGAAGATTGGCCGTCCTGGCGTGCCACTGTGAAGAGCACCCTCAGTTCACGAGATTTGTTCGGCCACCTTGATGGTACTATTGCTGTGCCACCGTCTGATTCTCCAGCGTATATCTCATGGCGGAGACGTGATCAGCGTGCCTCTTCTTATGTGATCAACTCTGTTGATCGTTCTCTTCGTGCTGATCTCAGTATATTCGATACGGCAGCGGAGATTTGGGCGTCTCTTCTTGAACGCTTTGTGGAGAAAAGTGACGCTCGAGAGTATCAGTTACTTGCTGAGGTTCAGACAATTGTTCAGGGAGATCTTTCTGTCACCGATCTATACAATCGCATGCGCACCTGTTTTCGTGAACTACGAAATCTTGAGCCGGGTCCACGTGCATCTCTAGCTGAGCGAGCTGCCTTTCGTGATCGTCGTGAACTCTATCAGTTCCTTATGGCTCTTCGTCCTGAATATTCCGCGTTGGCTGGACAGTTGATTCATCGAGATCCTTTACCACGCTTAGAGGTTGTTTTAGCGGAAATTGTTGCCGAGGAGACTCGTCTTCGCACTGTCGCATCACGACAGACTACTTCCTCGACCATGTATTCTGGAGTTTTGGCTGCTACCTCTCCTGTTGTTCCTCCTGCAACCTCATCACGTCCTACAATTCTGTGTGCGCACTGCCAAAGGTCAGGACATGCCATTAATAATTGTTGGGATCTTCATCCAGAGAAACGCCCGGTTACTCGTAAGCCACAGCAAGCCTCTCAAGGTCGTGGTCGTGGCGTGGTCCAGTTCACCGTCGTCCCACTGCTGCTGTTGCTACCACCACTATACCAGGTTTGCCTACTTCTGATCATCTTGACACCTTGATCAATCAGCGACTTGAGCAGCTCTTACAGCAGCATCCACCTCGATCTGAGTCTACTGCTCCCTCAGCCTTCTCTTCCACTCCGGGTACTTCTGTCTCTTGGATTTTTGATTCTGGTGCATCCCATCATATGACACCTAATAGTTCTATACTTACTGCATGTTCACCTGCTCCTGCTCATTTGCCTCCGATTCATACTGCTGACGGTTCTGCTTTAGTTATCACCCAGTGTGGATCTATCACCACCACCTCAGATCCCACTGGTCGTCTTTCCATTCCATTTGTTTTACATGCGCCGGATCTATGCATGAACCTTATTTCCATTAGTCGACTTTGTGATTCCGGTCTGACCGTTTCTTTCACTTCCTCTGGTTGTTTTGTGCAGGATCCACACTCGGGGCGGAGGATTGGCGTTGGTCGTAGAGTCGGCGGATTGTACTTCGTGGAGTATCTGCATCTCCCTGTTCCAGATCCCTCTGTCTTCTGTGGTAGCGTCACTTCTAATGCCGATTTGTGGCATAGAAGGTTAGGTCATGTCTCTGAGTCTCGCCTTAAAGGCCTTTTTGAGTCTGGTGTGTTAGGATCTACTTCTTTTTCTCCTTTGTCTGTGTGTGAGGGCTGTAAATTGGCCAAACCTGTGGCCTTACCTTTTAGTTCTAGTAATAATCAGTCCACCAGTCCTTTTGAGTTAGTGCATTCTGACATTTGGGGTCCTGCTCCCGTACATTCTCTGAGTGGTTTTTCTTATTATATTAGCTTCATTGATGATTATTCTCGCTTTACGTGGATTTATTTACTACGTAATCGCTCTGAGGTTGCTCACATTTATGATGTTTTTACCACCATGATGCACACCCAATTTCAGACTCGTATTAAAACATTTCGCTCTGATTGTGCCAAGGAATATATTTCTTCTACAGTGCGCTCTCTGATTCAATCACATGGCACAATTTTTCAGCAGTCTTGTCCCTACACTCATGAACAGAATGGTGTTGCCGAACGTAAACATCGTCACATTCTTGAGACCACTCGCTCTCTTCTACTATCATCGTCTGTTCCACAGCGTTTTTGGGCTGAGGCTGCCCTTCTTCTGTTCATCTCATAAATATCACTCCCTCTACCATTCTCTCTGGCATGTCCCCTCATGAACGCTTCTATTCTTCACGTCCCAACTACAGTTGTCTTCGAGTTTTCGGTTGTACGTGTTATGTTCTTCTTCCTCCTCATGCGCGTGACAAGCTCTCTGCTCGGTCTGTTCGATGTGTTTTCTTAGGGATAAGTTTCGAGCATAAGGGGTATCGTTGTTATGATCCTGTGGGTCATCGTTTCTGGTTCGCTCGTCATGTATCATTTGTTGAGGATGTTCCCTATTTTTCGTCTACGTCCCGTGAGTCCACTTCTCCTACGTCTCCTTCTGTTCAGCCTTGTCCTGTTATTGAGTCTCTTCCTCTTCCTAAATCATCTCCTAGTCCTCCCCTGGTTGAGCCTTCTCCGATCGAGTGTGACTCTCTGTCTTCCTCTTCCAGTCCTACTGCAGATACTTCTCCTGGTGCTTCGCCTCCTGCGCCTGACGCCCCTCTCCCGGCCGTGGATCCGAGTAGTGTCGCTCGCTATCCTCCGCGCGAGCGTCGTCCGCCTGCCCGTTTCAGTTTTGATAGTGGACCCCCTGATCAGTTTGGTTTTGCCACAGTTAGCTCTTATTCTCCACAACTTCAGGCCTTTCTTGCAGCTATTCATACACATCGGGAGCCTAAATCTTATCAAGAGGCAGTTCAGCACCCTGAGTGGCGACAGGCCATGGATGAGGAGTTTCAGGCGTTTCAGGAGACTCATACGTGGGATATTGTTCCTCTTCCCACCGGTGTTGAGCCTATCAGTTGTAAATGGATTTTTAAGGTCAAACATCGACCTGATGGATCCATTGAACGACACAAGGCTCGTCTAGTTGCTCGCGGTTTCACACAGGAGTATGGGATCGATTATGAGGAGACTTTCGCCCCTGTTGCACAGATGACCACCGTTCGCACTCTTCTTGCAGTTGCTGCGACTCGTCATTGGCCGCTCTTTCAGATGGATGTGAAGAATGCCTTTCTTCATGGGGATTTATCAGAGGTGGTCTACATGCAACCACCTCCTGGTCTTCATACTCCTCCTCAGCATGTCTGTCGTCTCCGGCGTGCTATATATGGTCTTAAGCAGGCTCCTCGTGCATGGTTTGAGCGTTTTCGCAGTGTTATTCTATCAGCTGGGTTTGTTGAGAGCTCTCAGGATCACTCTTTGTTTGTGCGATCATCATCGCAGGGTCGAGTGATTCTACTTCTATATGTGGATGATATGATCATCACTGGTGACGACTCAGCTGGTATTACTCTTGTTCAGCGTCACCTCAGTAGCCAGTTTCAGATGAAGGATCTCGGTACTCTTCGCTACTTTTTAGGGCTCGAGATTGCTCAGAGTAAGCGGGGGATTCTTCTCTCTCAGCAGAAGTACACAGCAGATATTATTGATCGTGCCGCTATATCTGACACTCGCCGTGCTGACACACCACTTGAGCTTCATGTAAAACTACGTCCTACTGATGGTGAGCTCCTTTCAGATCCTACACGATACAGACAGATCGTGGGTCAGCTAGTGTATCTCTGCATTACCAGACCTGATATTGCACATGCAGTCAGCATAGTTAGTCAGTTCGTTTCTGCTCCTCGTTCGGTTCACTATAGTGCTCTCATGAGGATCCTTAGATACTTACGTGGGACTATTACCAGATCACTCTATCTGTCGTCATCTTCATCTCTGGTTCTTCGAGCTTACACTGACGCTGATTGGGCAGGAGATCCGACTACTCGTCGATCCACTACTGGTTTTTGTATATTTCTTGGAGACTCTCTTATTTCCTGGCGCAGCAAGAAACAAGATGTTGTTTCTCTTTCCAGCACAGAAGCCGAGTATCGAGCAATGGCCATCACGACCAAAGAGATCGTTCACCTTAGACGTCTCTTGACCGATCTTGGAGTTGATGTTACAGGTCCTACTCCACTTCACTGTGATAATCGGAGTGCTATTCAGATTGCTAGCAATCCAGTTTTTCATGAGAGGACTAAGCATATTGAGATCGATTGTCATTTTGTTCGTCAGCACTTCCTTGCTCAGACACTGACGCTTCCGCACATTTCCTCTGCTGAGCAGATCGCAGATTTCTTTACGAAGTCTCATCCAGTTCCTAGATTCTTGTCTCTCATTCGCAAACTCACGTTGTTTGATCCACCTTGAGTTTGAGCGGGGGTGTTAGATTACATGTGTATTGTATTACATGTGTATTATTATGTTACACGTGTATTAGGACTTGTACTACTATATAAAGGGCTTTGTCCCTCTCTTAATAGAATGAGGTCTCATGTTCTTTTTTCCCTAAAATCTATCAAAGAGAAAGGGAGGGAGGTGGTAGGGTGATTATTAAGTGAGGTCGTAACAACTGCCCTGAAAGCCTATTTTGAAGTTCAGTCTTTCCACCAGCTCTTGTGCTTCCGCCTTGCTGTATCCAAATGTGTGACTAGCCATTTGTAAGCCATTTGTATCCGCATGTGTGCTTGATGTAGTCTAATCACATCCATTGGAGCCATATATTACCATTAGCAACTAACTTAACGAGGTGAGGTACACTAGATTGTTTAAATAGTGTTGGACCTAATCCGATGCCAAGATAATTGGCTTTGTATTTAGTTCCACTCATCACGTGAAGATGGGCCTCCCCCCAAATTCTGCTTACTTTAGCTTGTAAGTCACATTGTGTTGTACATGACAAGTGACCAAACATGTGATGTGCACCAGTCATGAGTTGCAGCATATTACCAACATAATCTAAGCATGTAAGTAGCTAGATTAGTATCTTTTATTTTCTTATCATGAATTTGTTTATAGCTAGGTACCCAAAGAAACCAAAGCCATGCTAATATAATCAATCATCTAAAAATATATAGCTTAATGTGTGGTGGTTGATTAAGTACAATGGCTGCGATACCTGTATTTTGTTAAACATTAATCTACATGCAAGTGTCAATGAAGTTTAAAAAGAAAGCTAATAGTTAATATGTCACTTTCTGGCCTAAACAAAGAGGGACTTCCTCTAACAAACTACACGTAATAGAACATCAACATGATCATATCTCACAAGAATTTATAAGAGTGTGTATATATGTGTGTGTGTAGGGCCCAAAAATGAAACTCACCAACTATACTCCACGTATCAACAGCCCATGACCCGATTAACGAGTGCCGATGATCCGGATCTCCCGCCATTGGTGGATCCAACCCATCAAACCCTCCTTATTCGACCACCAGAAAATATCAAATAAGATTTTGGATCAAATTCCAACAGAAAATATGATTTTGGGATCACCAACGCAGAGATCTCAATATCTCATACAAATCTCATATTGTATATTGAATTTGGAATATCCTTAATTGATTTTTCAAATCCCAACAATAAATATATTTGATTTGAGACCATCAATGATGGATCTCCCACATCCCAACAATATATATTTATTTATGGACCATCGATGGTTGATTTTCCAAATTCTAATAATATATATTTTAGATTTGAAACCATCAATAATTAATTTTCAAATTCGAACAATGTATGTTAAATTTGGAAACATCATTAATTGATTCCATAAAATATCAAGCAAAATATGTATATTTAATTAGGGATAATCAATTACTGATTCTAAATATACCTAAATATGTGAGAAATATTCTTTCACTAGATCCCTTGTACAATATCGACTGATTTGAGCGTCGAAAAGTCTTTTACAGATTACCTACAACTCTGTTTCTGATGATGTTCGAGAAGAAGGATCGTCGACAATTAAACGGTATCCATCTAAGGAAGCAGAGTGTGACCCGAACCTCGTTCATTATTTTTTGTCTCTCCACTGTTTGAATGATTACATTGTTTACTTTCATGTATATCCACTTGTTTGTTTTAAACATATAAATTGCTTGATAATCCAAAAAAATAACCATGTCCTTTTGTCATAGACCGTGTGATGGTTCTTTGAAAGTGCGTATGTTTTACGAAGGTTCATTTTTAAATAAAAATTTGATTTGATGAATCAATTGTTCAACATCTTTCTTCCAAATTATATATTGAAAGATGGTAATATGGGAAATTTCTTAGAAACTTCATAAAAAAAAATTCTACAATAACCAAATTTAATTAAAGAAAAAAGAAGATTATGATGAGTTTTTATTCAAGGGGATTGATATATATCCCTACTCCTACTTAGCTATCATGATTTGACATCTTTACTACATCGTTCTAGATTTCGGGTCCGTTTGGATGCACGATTTGGGCGATTTTGCTTTTTGAAAAGCTAAAATCCCAAAATCGTGCAGCCAAACGGGTTGGATTCCGGCGGAATCAAAAGCTAGATTCCTTTTAATTTCTCTCTCGAAATCCGTGTTTTAAAAAGCTCAGAAACTGTGATTTTCGGTCGGAATCGATTTTTTGAATTGAAAAGCGACTTTCTCTACCAAACATTAAACCCCTTTCAAATATTAATTCCTAAATTTAAAAAAAGCATCCCAAAAAGGTCAAGGTCTAAAATCATCTTAAAAAGCAGCTTTATTCCAAAATCTACTTTTCAATCTGTGTTTCCAAACGGAGCCGAAGTGTTGCTAGAATTTTGAGAGGGATTGGACAGGTCTATCACCTTTTGGCTTATAAAAGTATGCTTAATTAGACATGTCAAACCTATATATATAAAAATGATCATGTCTCACAACAAGTAATGAAGGGATAGGATTTATAATCATCTGCATGCAAGTGAAAAAAATGACGTGTGTTAGGAATATATATTGTAGCCCATCAGACAGTTGTAAAAAATATATATATATAAATTCTTATAATTTCATTTTTCATATTTTGTAATAAAATTCTCTAGAAGATTATACATATATAATTTTCAGTTGTTACTGAAGACTATGTTAACGCACAAATACCATGTTCAGGGCGTACACAATCAACGCATGAACACAATAAGAAAAAAAATGATATTTGCCAATTTTTTTCAAATGTCTTTAAAAAATAAATAACTCAAAATATGTAGTGGCTAATTGAAATAATTCTATCATGCATGTTGAAAAAGTGATAACAATCCGGTCGATATTACTTTTATTATATAGAATAGCTAGCTGTAAAAATATTAATTTGTTACAATGGAAAACGTTACACTCGACCCTTTTTATAGTCACAAACGTAATTTATACACATTTTTATTTTTTTAAATATCATATACATCATTTAATAAGTTATTTACTTTAATAAAAAGTGAAATAATATTCCAATGAGTTATCATTTATAAAAACTATAAATATATACCGTTCGCCGCGCGTAATAATTTTCATATATATATATATATATATATATATATATATATATATATATATATATATAGGAGTGATTAGGTGCGGGTCGTGCGGTCGTGCGGCGTCGATCCACTGGCCGTCGATCACGGGTCCATCGCGGGTCCATCGCATCAGACGGTCGGGGGCGATTCACATCGACCGTTGGATGCGATGGACCCGCGATCGGACGACGCACGTCGGATCCGCACGACCGCACGCTATCACTCGGTATATATATATATATTTATTTATCACGTATACGGAACTAACGAGGTATATAAAATTATAATTGTAATTGTAAAAAAAATAAGTGTAACGACGTTTGTTACAAATTTTATATTTCCTTTAAAGACTCATGTTATTCTTATGAGTGTTGTTACACTCAGTTTTTTTCTCAGTCTAAAACACAGCCTTATATACTACATTAGAAATCCAGTGAATCATATACATAATTAGATGTTGTATGTACCTTATTAAATATTTTTTTAAACTTAATAAAAATGAGTTCATTCAACTTGAAATGAAGGAATATGCACTTTTTATCAAAACATATATCTCATTAGATGATGTTTACTATTTTAAAAAAATGACAACATGTGAGGACTGAGTTTTGGTTGATAAATGTAACTGAGTCCAACATTTTCCTAGCCTTATTGGGAATGAGTAAACAATGTGAGTTTTTAGCTCATGTGTTTGTGCACAAATTGGATGGTAAAATGAAAGGAAATGGAATAATTTAGATCAAAGTGAAAATGATGGAAAATAAAATATTTGTGCATGCTGTGGAATATTTTCCATCATTTTCTCTTAATTTTCACTTATAGGTAAGAGAAATTTTTTTCTCACTTTTCCTAGCAAAACAAATAGGGTTGGGAAAGTAATAAAAAAAATTTGTTTTTCATTATTTGGTACAAACATTAGATTTTTTAATGGTCAAAAAGAAATTAAATTTTTATTTTTTCTGATTTTTCCTTTGACACAAGCACACTTGTTGGACTGTTTCATCAAACAATCGGATAGCACGATCAATCCACATATATACTTGCTTATACCTTCACAAAAATTAAAATGTATGCAAATTTTTATGTATTTTCTTATTCAATTATGTACTGGCTTGATATAATATATATACTTGATGAGGACTTCAGGAAAGACTGTATTGTCCAAGAGCGTGTAAGGAAAAGAGTGATATCTAGGCCCTGGACCGGATATTGGTGGGCTGAAAAACTGGTCCGTGTGAATGGAGATCCATCAGGTTTTGCTGAGGGTCATCAAATAAGGCCCAGCCAAAGAGAACTATGAAGAAGCCAAATATGAGTATTGAGTATTATTATATGATTGATTTTTGTTACTTTCAGTTTTTTACAGTCTCAAATAAATAATTTTTATGTATCTCATTAGTCCACTCCACTCATCGTATCAAGTTATATATATCATTATAAATTTTTCACATTTTCTATAAATGATATTAGCTCCAATAAATACAAATCTTGTCCACGGGATGTCTCACGACGCACGTAGGAAACAGTTTAACAAATATCAACTAATGATGAGTGTGACTCAGTTTATAAGAGCGTTGATATACTCAGTCCATTTTATAGTCTCATCTGTAACGCTACACACATTATATTGTGTTATCGCAATGTATAAAGTTTTATTATAGTGTATGGAGTAAAGCAAAATTATTTTTGAAAGAAAAATGCATCGTTATATCTCAATATATACTTTATTTTGTATAGCAGCATGTATTTTTTTATATGAAAGTTTGGCATGAGCCGTAGATAGGCCTGTCAACAGGTCGGGTCCGAATCGGGTCGGGGTGGACTCGGACCCGACCCGTTTGATTGTCGGGTCCTTCGGATCAAGTCCATATTGAGTCTCGAGTCGGGTCGGGTCGACCCATTAACAAGCACAGGCCAAACAAATAGTGGTTGAAGAACTTCTTAAGGGTCTACATTGGCTTCATTTTTTTTTCATTTTAATAGAATCTAGTTTATTATAAATAGTTCTTCATTATTTTAATGTTTTTATGTTTTATGATGGAACATTTGAAATACGGTTTGAATTATTATGTTTTTATGTTAAATCAAAATATTGTAAAAATATTTCAAATGTTTAAAATTTTAAATGATTATTCAATATTTAGTTATAAATGTTTGGTTAAATTATGAGTGTTAGGTTAGATCATAAATAAAAAAAAAATCACATAATATTTTGGTTGGGTCAATCAAGTCCAACGGATCTATAGGATTGGGTCGGGGTAGAGCCAGACCTGACCCGTTTTGATTGTCGGGTCATTCGGGTTTGGTATTTACACCTTTTATCAGTTCGGGTCCAGATCGATCCACAACCCGTTGACAGGCTTAGCCGTAGATTTAATCAGGCAAATGCCGATGGAGATGTAAATATCTGTATTTCAATGGAAGAGCATATAATTTTTTTTTTAATGTGAGGAAGCCGAACAAGGCTGCACTGGGTGCTGGACATAACATTTCCTCAAAAAAAAAAAAATTCAATTGACTTATAGTTGTGCTTTGTAGCTTTCAACTCTTTGACCTAGGCTGGAAGTTACAAAACAAGACAACTATAAGACAACTGAATTGTTTAGGAAAAATGATACATCTAGTCTCGTTTACAATCTCATTTACAACCCACACTTTAAAAAAAATTATATACTATTTCATTGAAATACATACTATTATAAGAAATAAAATTTATATACGATAGTGTATTTTTTCATTAAAAAGTTTCATACACTATATATGATAGAATCCCATACAGTACGACAATGTGGTGTGTGTGTATATATATATTGCACTATTATAATGTATGAGACTATAAAAATGGCTACAAAACGAACTTAGTGTATTAACTCTTTATTTTTTTTCACAATGAGCTTCACCCAAGAAATGCCCACACCTGATCTATACATGCAATTTTCAGCCTCATAAGCTTTATTATGATCTAGATTAAGCCTCACAATGCTTTATGAACTTAATCAGTGCAAGGCCGGCCTTCGGGGAAAGCAACCAAGATATATGTGTGGGACCTATCCCGGGAGAGCCCGACGAACCTTACATTTACTGGAATAAATAATAAAATGAATAGTGATGAGATGTCTACCTTTATTATGGTGAATTAATTTTTTTCAATTAACACACTTTCTTTTATAAAATTAAGTTTAAAATTTTATTTTGAAATATTTGTAGTTTTAAATTAAATGATGTATAATATTTATACAAGTTAAATTTTTTTTATTTTTTTTTTGTGAATACGCATGATGCCCCATTTTAAAAATAAGTCCACAGCTTAGTAAAAAATATAAATCTTCAGGGCTGGGCTTTTAAATCAATGATACGAAAAAAAATTGTTCAAATTATATGCGATGATTGATTTCAAAAGTTGTGAAATAACTCCCTAGTTTCAACTTATTTAGAGGCCACACATTGAATATTGAAATGAACTGTGGAATTAATCAAAGTTTCTTCTCCTCTAAACTTTTGCATTAGGATAACATAAACCATAGCATCCAAACAGCCAATCACGAATCATACAATTCAAGTTAAACAATAATAATTGGCAACCTATTTGACTTATGAGTAGGTTGGTAAAAAGTCTTTTTCATTGAATGGGATTAACAAATCAAAGTCCACTCCACGTGGTGTGCCATCCAAAGCAAAAGTCACTTGTTTTACAGCTCTTCTCGAACTGTCATGACATATTTATGATTGCTTTTATATATCAACCAACTACTACTTAATTTGCTCCATATGGCACAAAAGGGGGTGAAAAAAATAAATGAAAATGTGCATGGTACATTGCAGTAAGAAAAGTGTTAGACACAGCTCGCAAATGTTTTGAATTTTTAAAATTCATTATAACTCATTTAATAATATAATATAATATAATATAATATTTTAAAAAATAAAATATATACTCCAACGAACAATATGAACCTATTTTTAAAAATTAAAAAAATTCTAATGAGTTGTGTTCTATATAGTGGGTGAATGAAACAAAAAATGATAAATAAAAAAATAAAATAATGTCAAGATTCTAAAACAACATACTAAAAAGAGGGAAAAAATATTATTAATAAAAAAGATGAACACATCATCATGTTACATGTCCTTTCACATTATCTAATTATTTAGCATCACAATTTTATCTTCTCATCTAATCTAATCTTAAACCAAACTGCACTTATTGGTTGATATTTAAGTATTGATGCTTATAATGTACACAAGCAATTTGTGGGTCTCATTAATTTGTCATTGCTTGAAGCGTCCCTTTCAATTGTGAAATTCAAATATTAGACGCCACACACAAACACATGAGGTCCAAACAATATCACATTGACTTTAAGAACCAAATTGATTAGACATGGACACCATAGTAGAGACTTTGGGGCGTTGAGACTTGGCGAATTGTAGACGACGTTACATGCACGTGGAGAGATCTGATGTAAAACCCTATTATTTGATTATAAACTTATTTAAGCTTTGCTGATTTTAGGGCATGTTTGGAGGTATTTGTGGGAAGGAAGAAAATTAATTTAAATATAATTAAACCTTAAAATTATATTTCAACGGTACTTTCCTGTGGGCAACAAGTGAGTGGTTTGACTCAAACAGTTTTTATTTGTTTTGGTAATATTTATTTAGTTATTTTATGGATATTGTTGGAGACAGCCATCTCACATGTTTAGGTTTTTTTAAAGTACGCATTTAATATATTTTTATAAAAATAATATATACACTTTAATTAATTAATATGGATATATTTATAAAAAAATATACATGTTTTATTTAACAAAATATATATCTTGTTATTGATCTGAGCCTACAAGTGCTCGGCTGGCCCTAATAGGCGACCAAGGTGTTCGTCGCCTAGGGCTCCCACATCCCCCAAAACCTAAAAAAAAAATTATTTATTCCTACTTTATTGGGATTTTAAATTCTTATTTTAAATTTAAATTCTTTTCCATATTTTATATTTGTTCCTATTTTATTGGGATTTATTTTTTTGTTATTTGATTTGCAAAAAAATAAATTTAGTACTTCACATATTTTTTTGAGATTTTATTTGTTTGTTAATCTTTTTTCATTTGCCATTATCTGCTTTTTTATTTTTTTATTTTTTTATCCCTACTTATTTGGGATTTTGTGTTTTGTTGGATAAAATCCATTGCCAGAATTATTATTTGATACACGATGAGCAAAACAATACTGGTCACATTTTATTTTTGTTTTTTGTTATTATTTTTTTCATTCAGATTTTTTTGTTTTATTCTTGAACTATTTATTTAATTTTTAAAAACTTATCCATATTTTTCTATTTGTTTGTTCCTTTTGATTAGGCCTAGTTGTTTAAAAATTTGAAAATTAAATTTTAAATTTTTATAATAATAAATAATTTCCATAAATTTTTTTTATATATAATAATAAATATAAAAAAATTAAATGAATTTAAGAGCCCTTTTTACAAGCCCACCTAGAGTTTCATTTCTTTTTGTCAATTTCAAGACCGGCCATGTACAATCGGGATTGTAAGTTTATTAGAGGACATGCCATGCATGAATGGATATTTTATTAAATAATATTTTACTGATTTTTTATAGAGATTTATTTATAAACATACTCATACATTATAATTACTAAAAATACATAAAAGATTGTCACATGGGATGATAAAGTTCATAGGTGGACAAATGCCCATCCTAGAAAACTCATTTCATCATATATGTTCTTTACACCTTGCAACGTATATGATGTTTCACATGTGGGTGATCCTGGGGTATCCAATTTAAGCTACAAAGTAAAATTTAACTTATTTGAAATTTATTTAATTTTAATTTTGATCTTAATGATTCCTCTCTTTTTGCTCACCCACACCTAGAGGTTCAATTGACCTAATTCACTGTCAGGATATCTTACATATGATTTATCATAGAAAAAAATTTGAAATGTTACAAATATAATAAATAAAATAATTTTGACAAGCCTATTCAAGGCTCACAGTCCAGCCCCCCCGTTTTGATTCATTGAACAACTGTTCAAGCTTTGATTTTGATTAATATTCATTGTAACATATCTTTTATTGACCACTCCCTTTTTAATAAGCATACAAGGTGTTCTTTTTTTTTAATGGGTGTCCTTGGATTTGATTTCTTGACATCCTTTACAAAGAGGGGGTGCTGGTCGAGTTTTATTAAAGTCCGATTTACTATCTATGATGTGTTCGTGCCAAACAAAAATGATTGAAAGTGAATAGTTTTTTTACTACCTAATGAGGCGGAGTTTGTACCAAATAAAAGAGAAGAAAAATTTTCCTTCATTTTCACTCTAACATTTGTCTTATAGGATGGAAGAAAATTAATTTAGAAAAGTGAAGTAACATTTCAAACTTCTAATCAGCACACAAATTATTTCTACTTTCTACTCATACATCAATCCATTCTCAATGGTATTTTTCTTTGATACACCTTATTCCCCTTAATGTTTATGATTTTATAACGTTGTATCATGTGTCTTAAATAATTTTATATATAATTAAATTATAATGTGAATGATTTTATAGGTGAATTATTTTTCCCCCTTTAATATCAAACAAATGTTTTTTTTAAAAGAAATGGTAAGGCATATCTGTCTTCCATGGCCGGCCCTGGGTGTAGGTCTAGTAGGCGGGCCGCCTAGGGCCCCACCCAGGGAAGGGCCCTCGAAATCCAAATACCTACAACAGTTGTATATTTTTGTTATGGGTTTCAGTTTAGTCCACTATGAAATCTGGTTAATTATTTTTAACACATACAAGAGCCCCAAATGAAAAAAATGTATGCAATTACAACCATTTAAATATAATTTTATTCATCCAATGATAATAATTCTTTCTACATAACTAATTTTTTAGACCAATGACTCTCTCTTATAATCTTATCATGTCTCTTATAATCTTATCATGTCAGTTTTTTAGGGTTATAAATCTAAATTTTTCTCCCTCTCTCTCAATCTCTCTTTGTATGTCTCACTCTTTCAACCATTCCAAAATAAAAAAAATCAAAATTTAAATTTAAATGTTTTGTAACAATGTTGATCAATCTCTACTTTAAGCCACTTAGCCCCTTCTTGAATTTAGTTTTTCTTTTTTTTTTTGTTATATTTTTTATAATTATATTCACATATTCTTGTTAATCGGAGATGAAATTAAAAAGGTAGGCATAACGATCTTATTTTTTCATATGGCAAATTGATTTTTAAATAAGAATTTTTTTTATTTATGATAGGGTCCCATTTTAAAAGTTTGCCTAGGGTCCCGTCTAAATTTTCAAATCTCAGGACCGACCCTGCTAGTGTCTTCTATTAAGAAGAAAGAGTAAAAAAGAAAAATAACAATCAAAGTCCATGCAATAAACCTAATAGATAAAAAGTCTAATTGGCGACAAGTCCATGCAACGGTATGAGACAAATGTTAAAAAAGTTTATTTCCAATCACTTTCCATGGCGAAAATGACTATCTTATTTTCTATTATTTTCATATAAAAAAAACTATATTTTTATGTCTCGTTTGGGAAGCGAAATAGAAGGGTATAAGGGTAATATAAGGGTGGTATAAGAATGAATAAAGAAAATTGCTGTTTGTTTGCAGAGTATAACTTGGTATTACTAAGCCAATTTAAACGAGTATATGAGAGTACAACAATTCTAAGTAACCCCTAGGATAAGCTATACTCACTTTATCTATTCTTATGGGCCCACATGTCAAATCAACTTTTTATATCTTATCACATCAAATCACCTATCAACACTTCTTATACATCAAAAAGTTCACATGTCAAATCAACTTTTTTATACTTTATTTATATTTTATTCTTCATCAACCAGACAACTCAACTTTTATTCTGAATAAAAAAAAACACAACTAAACAAAAAATCTCTTATTCATATAGATTTGTTATCTATGCTGACATAGTTATCTATCTAAAATAACTCAATTCCGCTATCCAAACGGGGACTTATATTTTCTTTCACTATAATAAAAAAAAACTGGTCACACTAGTTTCTCTTTTACTCGTATTCATTATTTTCTTTTACTTTTCTTATAAGATTATTTACAAACACACTCTCTATCACATTTTTTTCTCCTCAAGTAATGAAACGTTAAGGGGAGGACAGTTTCTATTCTCCCCCTCCCTTTCAAAACGATCACACCAGTTCATCCACGAAGTTCCTCACTAAACCGGCTATAGCAGGTGTGAAGGCGTAAAAATAACGAAAAGGCGCGTTCTAGAAGAAAAGACGCCACGCCACAAAGCGGGCTCCGCACGTGACCCAGGAACGTAACGGATCACACGATTTCCTTACACTCGTCATCATAAACTCCATCAACGGTCCAAAAGGAGACACGTCATCCCGTCTTTTATTAAGGGAAACAAAATCTGGCCCCCCCGAAAAAGCACTGTTTACCCGATTTGGATATGTTTTGTAAATATTACCCCCGAAAATGCGGATTACTTAAAATAAAAACCGAGTTTTTAGAAACTCACGGGCTCGAGACAAATCGCGATTTCACGTGGTTTCGGTTGGGGAAGGTTTTGCAAAAACGTGATTTGGACGTGATTTTGAGTTTTATATATAAACACACTAAAAAACACGGTTTGTTTCAGGGACGTTCAAATCGAAACCGGGGAGAGAAAGAAAGAGAAGACTCTGTATCTCTCTCTCTCTCTTCGAAATCTGATCCTTTCTCTCTCTAAAACCCTAGATTTGGTGGATTCTCGGATTTGAACGGATCTCCGCCTCGTCGTCTCGCGAGATCTGGAGCTCTTCGATCCGGCGTTGTTCGGGGGGTGGTTTTCCGGTTTCCTCTGTTTCGGCTCGCGCGATCTGCTACGAAACAATGACGGCGGACTGCAACGGCGTGTCGGAGGCGGAATTCGAGGGGGCGATCGGATCTGGACTCGCCCCTGTTGAAGATCCGGCTGCGGCGGTGAAGAAGCCCCGGGGCAATGCCGATGCCGAGACGGAGTCCGAGGCGGACGGATCGTACGTGTTCGTCAGCGAAGAGTCGGACGGATCGGTCGGCGAGGCGTCCTATGAGGGGGAACGTGTGGCGGCAGCCGCGGAGGCGAACGATCCGGTTGATGCAGATCCAGGGCTGTGACCGAGGGAGGGGCGAATGCCGGTGACTCCGGTGACGGATCGACGGACGAAATTGAGGGGGATGTCGTGGAATTGACCTGTGGAGAGGTGACCGCGGTCGAATTTGGGGGTCCAGATACGATTCATGATCTGGTGGAACTGGAACCGGACGTTGAGGCGGAGGTGTGTCCAGAACCTCCCGAAACGGAGGAGGCTGTGGAAGATGCAGCAGCCGATGAGATTCCGGCTGAAGATTCCGCTGATGTTGATGAAGTGAATGTCACGGGGCATGAATCGAAAAGCGAGGCGGAGCTTGCAATGGTGAGTGATGAAATCATGACCGTCGAATCACCTATCGATGACGGGGATCAGTCGCCCATTTTATGTTATGAAGGTGAGGGCCCCTTGAAAGGTGAGGAAGAGTCGACCATTGTGTGCGAGGAGACTACGGTAGTTGAAGAAGTGGCAGCTGTTGAAAGCCCAATTGATGACAAAGAAGCACCAAATGATGTCGGCATGGTTCCGATTGGGGGATCGGTTGAGGAGTTGATGGTGCCCAATACGGAGATGGCATGTATTTCCATCGGTACCTTAAAATTTGAGACGGTAATCGTCGATGGAACTCCTCAAGTGGGGGAGGTCAAGCTGTTGGCCACGGCTGATGGGGATGTGGAATTGGAGGGATCTGAGGTCTGCAATAGAAATGAGGGCTTCCATGGTGGTTCTGCTGAAGATGATGACTTGAGCGGTTCCTCTGTTGCTAACGCATCCATTGAAGATGCCAAGGCTGCTGTTGTAATGGAAACCGAGGCAGAATGTGAATTTGACGAAAATGAGGGTGTAGACGAGATGGTGTTGGTGGTCAATGAGACCCCTGAAAGCTCGGAGGTTGAGGTGTCGAGTGGCTCCATTGATGTTGCCGAATCGGAGGGAGTCGAGGTTGGGGGCAAGAATGTGAGCTTTGGCAATTCTTCTGTGGAAGATGATGAGCTATTGTCGGCCTCTGTCGAAGAGGCAACCCTTGAAGGCACTGAAGCTTTAGACGAGACGGTGGTGGTGGTCACTGGGACCCCTGAAAGCTCGGAGGTCGAGGTGTCGAGTGCCACCATTGATGTTGCCGAATCGGAGGGAATTGAGGTTGAGGTTGGTGACAAGAATGTGAGCTTTGGCAATTCGTCTGTGGAAGATGAGCTTGTGTTGCCCTCTGTCGAAGAGGCAACCGTTGAAGGCACTGAAGCTGTAGATGAGACGGTGGTGGTGGTCAATGGGACCCCCAAAAGCTCGGAGGTCGAGGTGTCAAGTGCCCCCATTGATGTTGCCGAATCAGAGGGAGTCGAGGTTGGGGACAAGAATGTGAGCTTTGGCAATTCTTCTGTGGAAGATGATGAGCTATTGTCGGCCTCTGTCGAAGAGGCAACCCTTGAAGGCACTGAAGCTGTAGACGAGACAGTGGTAGTGGTCAATGGGACCCCTGAAAGCTCAGAGTTTGAGGTGTCGAGTGCCCCCATTAATGTTGCTGAATCGGAGGGAGTCGAAAGTTGGGGACAAGAATGTGAGCTTTGGCAATTCTTCTGTGGAAGATGATGAGCTATTGTCGGCCTCTGTCGAAGAGGCTACCCTTGAAGGCACTGAAGCTGTGCCTGTCTCTGCTCAAGTTGCCATTGTAACGGAAAATGAGAAGGAAGATGGTTCCACTTGTCCAGTTTCTAGCTTGGAAGCGGAGCCTGAAATTCGTGATGAACCCATCAAAATCTGCAATGAAATGGCACCTGTTTCCATAGCCAATGATGCAGAGTCCTGTTCGGTCAATCATAGGGAGTTGGCAACTGAAGCTATGGTTGTTCCCGTTGAAGATGTGTCTCCCCCGGCGATGAAGAGAAGATAGGCTCCGAAATTGGACAAGAGGAAGAGATCCAGAAAGGACAGAACATTGATGTTGATATGGAATGTGACCAGTCTGCTGATAAAGATTGTGATGATAAACCCATTGTTGAGGAAACAGGGAATGTCGAAGTGGCTGGAAAGTCTCTCACTGAGGAGAATAATGATGAATCAGATGGGGCAAAAAGGGGACCATTTTATGTGGTTCGGGTCCCGAGATTCGCAGATGAGACACTCAGGGAACGCGTGAATTTTTTTCAGATGCGGGTGGATGAATTGACACGGAGCAGGGACACTATTAGAGTCAGGATGCAAGATCAAAAGGTAAGAATATTGAGACTTAGTGTTTGCATTTCTTTCAATACTATTTTGATGTTTGTCTGTTTCAATTATGAAATGCTGTATGTAAATTTTTTAGAAAATTACTCTTCAATGCTGGGATGAGTTTGCTGCGAGAAGGTCAGAAGAAACGGCTGCACGAGAAACACTTGATAAGAAGCGTGCTGATCTCGATGCGGTTCGGGCAATTCTTAACAAGATAGAAAATGCAATGGCCATTGACGAGATCAGTGATAAGGTGAGGCAAAGCTGGCTTGAGTTCTTGGAAGCACTTTAGTGTTTTTTTTCTATTATGCTTCCTTTATTTGACTGCATGCTTCTTTGATTTATATTAGATTCGCAGTCTGGAGCATAAGATGCAGCATGAAACAGTTTCATTGCCTGAAGAGAAACAAATGATGCGAGAAATTAAGCAATTGAAATCTCTTCGCGAGCAGCGTCGCTCTAATATGGGGTCGCAAGCTGAAGTTCAGGAGGCACTTGATCAGAGGGATGAGATCAATGAGAGGTTTAGGGTAAGATACTTCTATTATGCTGATATTTATACAAAATTCCATGTTTGTGTAGTGAGACACTACTATGTTTCTTTTCTACTCCCCTCTAGGTTCTGAGGCAGGAATTTGAAACACTCAGAAGTGCATTGTCACGCTGTGAAGGCATTTCAAATGCTGCACGGAGGAGACACAATGATGAACAGAAGAATTTACAAATCTTGCAGATGCAGCATAGGGCTGCTGATGATCTTCGTCAGGAAGAATACCAGAACTTGTTAAAAATCAAGAGAGAGATATTTGACAAGGTATTAATGTTTAATGTTCCTGTAGTTTCTTTACAATTTTTATTGAGATATCTGATGTTTATACTTTTCCCCTTTGTTGACATTTGTTCTCTCAAGATAATTGTAATGACAGGAATAGAAAGGGTCTCATGTGTCAGGAACCATAATCAGCCCTGTTTCAGAGATACCAGAGACTTAATTATAACGGTTTAAATTTGTTGAGAGTGGTTCAACCATGCAGATATTTGGCTTTGCAAACCATCCATATCCATAACCTTTTTGGAAATGAATGAATTAAAATTCAAAGAGGAAGCATGACTTCATAGTTAGCTGATGTGTAGATAACTCGTTTGCACCATATATTGGTTCGTCTATACAGAGCGTCCTGTGACTCGGTTGCTGAATGATCAAAACATGTTTGTACATGACAAGCAGTTCAGTGATGCAGAAAGACCTCATTATGTTTGAAATTAATATATCTACAGTTTGAAAACGCAAGAGGATCTTCCTTTTTCCAGAAATTTCTGAATTTTCATGGTTTCAAAACATCTATATGTCCCAATGTCTGGAAATGAATGGAGAACACCCCCCCCCCCCCCATGCACGGGCATAGAGAAGCATACTCTTAGTTCTTAATTCCTGTCTCATTTTCCATCCTTTTCGAAAATTGAAACAGTTTTAAAGGAAAAGTTGTAATAATTCTCTGCAGCATATTAAAGTCATAAAATATATTAATTAAAGAATATATGGATTAACTATACTATCAAGTTCACGTATTTTTTAAAGTATACCAGCACAATGTACCTGGCCTTTTGGGTAATCTGCAATTTGTTTTTCTGACTAGGATCTATTACATTTCTGGAAATTAAGTCATAGAGATTGAGCTATACTTAGAGTAGACGAATCCTGTTTAACCATCTCAGTCTATCATTGGAATTGGGAATGACAGTATCACCGGACATGGCTAGAACCATATCTTGTAGCTCTAGATGTTCTTTTTCTTCTGCTGCGACTGCCTGGAGTGAGGTAGATTTGTGTGAGATTCTATTGATTGATTGATAGGAGAGAATGAGTTTGTGTGTGTATGCGATAGAGGAGAAAAGGGATGATATCTGTTAGCAGGTTTCTTTTGTTTCTACAGGGGGTGGGTGTGGTAGTAATTGAGTGGGGCCTTATTCCTGAGGAAGGGGAAGTCAGCAGCATACAGAATATGACGAAGGGTAATTACTGGAATAAAAGATCTATAAAGGCTGGCCGTCGTTGTTTTTATTCATTCATGATTTTAAAGAGAATTAACGGAGTGAGCGAGGGTGCCAAGCCAAGACCGATTTTCATTCCTTAATATGGAAAGAAAAAGAAAAAGAAATGAACTCTTATATGCAAGTTTCTTTCGCTTCAATATATAGATTGTCCCATATTTAATGGGAAGCGGAAGTCAAGTAGAGAAACTGTTGTAAAACAACATATAAAGACTAGATTTAACAAGCAATGCTTGTGGCTGTATTCCTTGATATGAAGGCCTTCGATTTCTCATATTTGGGAAGTTATATGCTTTGCTTGTTTCTTCTTTTATTATAATTGTATTTATTATTCTGTTCAAATTCTATTTAAAACTGCATTCCGTCTGGAAAATTTTTCTTTAGCTATTCTGTCTGACAAATTATAATGTTGCCATTTTGGATTTTGATTGAATCAAGATGTTCCTTTTTTTGCTCTTCTTCTCTGAGTTGCTTTGGCATTTCTTTTTACTATTTATATCTACTCACATAAAGATATGTAAACATATATAATTATTTTCTATCACTGATGTGAGCCAGGGTTGGGATCATCAATGTATTTGTCTATTACTGTAGAATGTTTGATTGTATCATTTGGTTTGTCAGTAATTATATCACTTACTAAATAGATTAGGGATTTGCACATGTGATGCATGACCTTGTACATTTGTATTTCTTCAAGAGGGATGATTTGCAAAAAAAAATCGAGTCAGTCAGTGGCTTTATTAGAGAACAATCTGTGTAGGGTTTGAATTACAACTCATTCAGCGAAAGTTTCAATTTAGTATGGTCCTTTTGGTAATTATTATTTATGGGAGTCGAGTTGTAAATTGTTTAGCCAAAAGTATTAATAGGAACCTTCTGGCATATTTCTATTTCTTAGGGTTTGTAGTGCACATATTAACTTTGATAGTGTGTGAGGGTGGTGTTGGGCATGTGCATATGCGTTGTGAATGTACGTACATGAGGGAAAAAAGGGTTATTTTTCTCATATAGGTAGGGCATTATATCATAAACTAATGAAATATGCCCCTTGTACATAGGAGACGTAGGATCGCCAATGTTAAAGTATAACATAAAATGGAAAAATAACCAACCCTCCTATGAAACTTCCACTATTAACAATTTTATTTTTCCACTCATCCACCCCTGTGATGGCCTTCACATTTGTAGTCCCTAAATTATAAGTTCTCCAATCCCAAAGAATATACAAAATGCACGCCCAAGTGTTCTCCCAATGTGCTCTCCCTCTTTTGAATCACTTTATTGCGTGTGATCCATATACCCCAATATATCACGTCTTGTTGTGATCTCCCTTTTCTTTTTAGAGTTAAATGGCTGCCACATTTGTTCCAAATATTGGAACAAAGATTGTGCCCCACAAATACCTCCCAAAAATACCTCAAATGGGGTAATTTTTATCATTTTATTTAATTTTGACTCTCGCAGCAAATGCCTATGAAGTTTTCATTATAGCAATTACAGATGGAGATAACAAAGGGATGAGTAAATCTGAACTCCAATTAAGGTCACAAAACTATTAATGGAAATGGAGACCAAAGGTGAGAGAAAAGGCAGATATCAGATCTGATAAATTAAATCCTAGAATAGTAATTGGATCCCCACCTTGAAAATCGGAATTGATGATCAAAGGGTCATTAAGTATCTAATTCAAACCAATTGTGTGAATATTTCGTTGAAGTTTTTTAAATTGCTAACTAGATGTGCCTAGGAAACTCTGGTTAATCAAATCCCACCAACCGGATATTTTTCCTAAAGAACTTAATTATTAAAAGAAAATGAAGAGCTTCTGATTTGGTCATGTTTAAAATGAGTATTTATTCTTATCTTCCCACTTTGAAATTTTTTATTGAACAAATAAACCCATAGCTTTGACTAGAAGGCTATTCAGCCATATTTGAGTTGTCTTCCTAATTCCAATTTTTGTCCTTTATTGTACTTTCAAGATGTTAGAAAATGATCATAAAATTTCCGAACCTTTGCCACAATGATGGAAATTATTGCAGGGGAATTTAATTGCCTTCAATGCTAATTTGCTTTTTTGTTTTTGGTAAGCTCAATTTTAAATCATTGGTTTTCTCTTCTCTATATTTCTATTTGAAGTCTCTTCACAAAAAATTTCTTAGTGCGTCAAGGATCTTGTTTGGTATGCTTGCGCAGAGATTCTAAAAGCGCTCTTCATTATATTTGTCTCCAAGTTAATGCTGATTGCTACACGTTCTTGTCCTATATTTTACATGAGCTGAATAAATTCAATGTGTTACATACTTCAAGACTCACCAGACTTATAATTGGGAAATTTGGAATATGACGTGGTATTAATTCTTATCGAAATCTTGATCTGCTGTTTTTTTTTTTTTGGAGTGGACTTATTGTAATTGTGGTTATGAACTATGTAATTGTGGTTGTGAACTACCGTGCACTGAACCATAATTGATAGATCAATGAATTTGCCAGTCTTGATATGCATGAATGTCGAAGTTGATGGATAAAGAGGAGAGATTGTCAATAACTACCCATGTATTTTTGGTGATGAACCCAAAAAATATGTATTATTCTTTAATTATATCTAATTTTGCCTTTTTTTTCTATTGAAAGTTGAACACAACAACTTACCCAAAAAGTTGAACACAACATAATAATTTTTGAATTTAAGTAACTTTGTTTATCCATATGTCTATTACACCATTGCCCCCATGTTGATTCTGAAACCTGAGTAAAGAGAAATTCCTGTGTATTGTGGTTGATTCTCATACTTTGCAGATGACTATTTCTGTATGATAAGATGAAGTGATTGATCAACTAGAAATCTGTGAATTCTTGGAGTCAGGTCGTGAAATTTAGCTAAACACGTATGGGTATTATTTTTTACCTAAATTTTTGTTGGACATCTCATGGCTAGGAAAAAAGGTTCAGTGACATGCTTCACGCACCTCGTTTATTAACATGAGGAGGAGTTCAATAATGCTGATTTAGGTGAGATGAAACCAGGTGAAATGAACTAGTGTCCATTTAGACTGTCTAGAATACCATGTAAACATGATTTTAACAATTTAATATGACATTGATAAGACCAATATACTGTATAAACTAAAGTGTTGGTCCATTCAAAGCAACACTTGTTGCCCGTGACTTGAATGAAGATGTATGTATGGATGCTTCACCAAATATCTAGAAAAGGAGTTTATCATGATTGTGTTGGAGAAACTTACATTGTGCTGTTGGGGAGTCTTAAGAGTGAAGTTGAAGTTTGCCTCAGGGGAGAGTATTGCATAGCTTGTAAACAAAATGGAATACTCTATCAATTAAGGGGTTTAGGGTAGCCAGGAAGCATATTGGTATGTACGAATTTATTTTTTTCTGGAAGATTTTTGGTGGTGTAGTTTTCCTATTAGACATTATTAGATACTTTTGTCTTATATGAGATGTAATCACTTTTTAACTGTGGATGTCTATTGTATGCATGGATAGGGTATCTGTGAATAAGATTTGAAATTATCATTGAACTTCGTTCTTCGTATTTCTTTCTAGCTGGGTAATAACTATCCAGTTACATGAATATTTGTTTCCTATAGCTTTGTACTATTTGTTATTGTATCAAGTTTTGCATGTCTTGTTGAGAATGACCTCCACACAAATGTATGGTATGATAGGGTTCATAAATTTAACTCCCAACTTCAAGGAACATGGTGTGGAAATATGTTTGGTTATTTTTTTCTGCTATATCATATGACGCCTTCAGTAAACTAATCTTGCATGCAATAATGTTGGTCTAACCTTGAAGCTGGAATGTCTTTTTCAGAATTCGGCTTTCCACAAGTACAAAGACGATCAGACGCTCGCCATGCATTACGCATCCAAAGGTGATAGGGACAAGCTCTGGAATCACTGTAGAGATCAGGTTAGTCCACTCTCTGTTTTTGTAGTCTGTCAGTTCCCTTTTCATGGTCATGAACTTACAAGCAACTGGATTTAGATGGAGAGAATTATGGACCTCTGGAACAATAGTGATGAATTTCGAAATGAATACGTCAAGTGCAACGTGCCTAGCACATTGAGGAGACTGGGGACGCTGGATGGGCGTGCACTCGGCCCTGATGAGGAGCCTCTCGTACATTTCAATCCTGTAAGAAATTACAAGGTTATTACCGCCGTGCCCACTCCAACATCGGAAATTGTGCCCGCTGCAACATCGGAAATTGTGCACAATAATGCTGCTGGAACCTCGTTCCCAGTGAAAACCAATTCTGAGCTTGCTGCTAAGGATGCTCAAAAGAATCAGCCAGCAAAGAAACCCAAAGCACCTAAGAAAGCTGTTGTGGAAGAAATTGTCCCAGCAGCAGTTTCCAGAGAAGTAGATGTTGAAGAGGATAAAGAAAATGAAAAGAAGCTGACGAAGGAGGAGGAGGAGCTTGCAAGGAAGGAAGCCGAGCAGGCTAGGAAGGAAGAAGAATTGAGAAAAGAAAAGGCTGCGGCTGAGTTGAAAGAGAAGCTTCGGCTGGAGCAGAAGGCTAAGGCGAAGGAAGCAGAAGAACGGAAGAGGCGCATGGCTGAGAAAGCCCAATCAAGGGCGGAATTGAGGGCGAAAATCGAAGCTGAGAATAAGGAGAAGGTACAATTCATATATTATAGTTTTGCTTGCATTTCTTCCATTATGTAATTCAAATACAGCATGGACCACCATATCAAAGCATACAACTCCTGAAGTTTAATATGGTAATACTTGTTGGAAATTATTAAAAGATGAAATAAGAGTTCGTCATCCTCTTGGTATGCTGAATGTTAGAACATTTCAGTATGAAGTAAAATATGGTAATACTTGTTGGACATGATTAAAAGATGAAATAAGATTCCTGAATCCTCTTGGTTTGAATCATTTGTTAGTCTTGCTTGCATTTTTTTTCCATCTTGTAATTCAACCACAGCATGGATCACCATATCAAAGCATATGAATCCGCAGTATAACACGATAATACGTAAAAAAGTTATCAAAGCTGAATTATCTAACACTCATTTGAAACACGGCTTAAAATTTATGCAGCAAAGGGAGAAGAGAGAAAAGAAGAAGGAGAGGAAGAGAGCGGTTGCAGGAAGTTCAGTGAGTGGAGTCACTGAAGGAGAAATCACTCGAGAAGCTGACAACAACCCATCCGAAACAACTCCTCCCGCACCAGAAACCAAAGACAAGGCACCCACAACAGCGGTTGTGAAGAGGTCCTCGAGGCCTCAGGTGGTTTGAAACAGAAAGTGAGGCCTCTTCCTCCACCTCTCCGCAACAGGGGCCGAAGAAAGATGCAGACATGGATGTGGGCTGCTCTTGTAGCTCTCGCTTTCGTCGCGCTCTTCCTTGCAAGCAACTATGGCTTCTCTTTCAAGATTGATCTGCCAAGCTTTCGCATCTGAGAATACATATATACATACAAATATCAAGGTATAGGATATCAAAGAAAAAAGGGGGTTTATGAGTTATTTACTAGGCGGACATTGAAAAATTCTTTTCGCATAGCCTTTTAGGTTTGGGGTTAATCAGGATTGTTCTTTTGATTGCTGTGTCCCTCTCCTCTATATCTGGAGGTTTTTTAAGACAGTCTCACTCTTACATTTGGTTTTGAACAAGTAGAACTTGCTTGTGTTGCTGCGTTAATCTATGATGATAATAAACTTGGTTTTGTTGAATTTCTGTTTGGTGTTGCTAAATAGTGAATAAATGTTGCATACATATAATTCTTAATTATCAGTGCAAAACATATCCAATATGTTTATACATATATCCATCTCTGCTGTCTTGCTCCTCAGATGCCCTGTTTGCTGCCTGAACAAAACCACAAGAAGGCCTGCAATTGAAAACATGATATATATCATTAGTATATAAGAGTTTTATTTGTTATCTGTAGTTGAATTTTAATGCAGGAAGGGACTCACTGATTTTGGAATGCCAGTGAAGGTGAAGAAGCCGAGCAGAGGTGCCTAAAACATGCTGTCTGGACTCAGGACTCCAAACACAGGTTTCTGATTTACATATTCGAATACTGCGAAGTGAAGGTTTGGATGTTTAGAGTGCGTCTCGAATCAGGTTTAAGAAAGAAAAAAAAACTTTTCACTTAAAGCAACATTTGAAAACAGCTTTCAAGAAAGCACACTTTTCTTAGGTTTTGAGAAAGTTATTTTTCGCCTTTATTAAAAGTGAGATTGCTTGAGGCATTTGAAAATGAGTTTAGAT
This sequence comes from Acorus calamus, assembly GCA_030737845.1. Lineage (NCBI taxonomy): Eukaryota > Viridiplantae > Streptophyta > Magnoliopsida > Acorales > Acoraceae > Acorus > Acorus calamus. The sequence goes on from CM060876.1 coordinate 15,103,938, forward strand.
TAAGTATGATTTTTCCAAAAGCAAAATCCCTAAAAACTGTTCAAACTCGTTTTCCAACGCTGCCTTAGTAAAGAATATTATGCAATGTACAGCTATAAAGAAAATGTTACCGCAACTATGGCTGTGATTGCTGATGTGAGTAGGTAAATGTGAAATGGGACTTCAAAGGTCAGTTCTGAAGAGCTCTCTTTGCCTTCGTTGCCTGCCCACAGAGGTGGCTCATCAGAATAAGGCCTTGCCCAAGATGGAATATTATCATCAGATTTGCTGCTCGATTTTGCTGAACCATCTGTCACTGCTAGTACTTTGAAACTTCTGTGCTGCAGCCCTCTTCTCTTTGATATTTTGGAAGGTCTAAGCTCTATGGTTGGCTTTATGTGAAACAACTCTGGCTGCCTTTTGAAGATTTTATTATGAGTGGATTGAATGGGACTGGGGGGTTGTCATGAGCCTCTTTTATTCAGTTCAGTAGTGGCTTCAAATGAGAATAGAGTCCTAAAACAGCATCAGTGAAGATAATTATAAATATTAAATCAACAGCCCTACAAGAACATGAACTCTACAACATATTGGACTTGCATGGTGTCTTTTTTGAGGCTTCAACAGATGAAAAAAACAAATAACATTCCAACCAATGACCAGAGAGTGGATGAAACCACAATGCAAATATGCATGATATGTGCATCATTTGGCACGTATAATTAGGGGGGAGAAAAAAAAATGAACAAACTCTATGGTTGTCATGATTGAATTGAATATAGACATGAATAATATATACTGATATGCCAGAGTTATAGTTTTGCTCTCGATAGGTCTCAAGTTTGGGTCTTCTTATCGTTTACCTGATGCACTTGGTTTGTGGGTAATTCCGTGCATAGGTTTTCCCAACTAATTAATGTTAGGGTTCGTCGTCGTATACGTACCAGGATTCCCATGCGCACCATGTATTCTCACATAAAACCTTCAATCCATGCCATCCCCATTAAACATCAAAACTCATATTTACAATCCATCTCTAGTGGTATAGATCAATCTCAGTATCTTTAATGTTAATGTCAAACTAAACACACATTTTGCTGAGACTGCAACTTTTTCACCTACTTGTTAATATTACAGATCAAAAGTTAAAAAATCCAACAAAACCGAAGAGGAAAATCCAATACACTAAAAATTGGCATTCTGTATACCTCTCCAAATGACAGAATTCTTATCTTCAGAAACACAAGTTTCCCAAATCACTTTTGATCCCATCATTCCTTCAGTCCCAGAGCTCCCCCCTCCAAATCATCATTTTCAACAAATGGGTTCTCATAAAAACAGCAACCAACTTCTCAGAATGACCATTAATCCATAAATCAATGCCAAAAAAGAGCAACCCAACTGATGTGAAGAAGAAACTCATCAATAGTTACTATACTAATGAAAACATGGCCATCTTATGTGCAAAACAATAGCACAATCTAAATGAGGAGACTAGATTTTGATGTACTTACAGTCACTGAAGGTTTTTTTTGAAAATGTACAGTCACTGAAAGTTGGATAACACAAGCTGATGTGGCTCCACTCTGGTTCCCTTCTTTGTTTGGATGACACCCATCTTGGATTTTTATTGGATCAGAAAAAAATTGCAAAATGAGAGGATATCTTTTGGTCTGCCAAATGACACCCATCCTTTGTTTTTTTTTAGTACAATATTTATACAATTTGTATAATCTAACCGAACATAACAAAGAATCTTCAACTCGGATTTCGATTTTACAGAAATGTTGAAAAGAATAACTTCCATGTATGTCTGAAATTGATTTACAATTGAATGGTGAGAAGTCCTGAACTTTTAAGTTCATTATGACAATATTGAAGCATGCCTTCTAAGGCTTGTGCTGGTGGAGAGGACATATGATTGCTTTGTCACAACTGCCACAATGAATGATCAATTACGCATTTGAAACGTGGCATAGGTTTATTAGGAATAGATTTATTATTGGGAAAGATAGCTATTGGGACCAGTTGTTATTTGGTTTATGGTTTTCTTATTGTGTTAGGGTGTTTCCTAGGTGTATAAGATATGACAGGTATTTCCGTCTTTCATCAGAATTATTATTAAAACTTATATTAATTTATACATGAATGATTATTAGAATCCAGGTGAAATAAATAAATAAAGAATTAGTCTTTCTCTATCACGCCCTCAATCCGTGCCCCAAAGGTGTTATAATTCATTTATCCCCCATTTGGGGTGCGAAACAGGGGAATCATAAATATAAAAAAACATTAATTATTTATCTGATTAAGCTAACATAAGTCATGATAATAATTTTAAGATGTTAGAATAGCATGTCCATACTTTATACATCTTGTTGCTAAACAAAAATGCAAACAAAAATTATTCTGATGGACTAATGGCTACCTATCCTAGAATACTAATCTATTCCAGGTAAACTTGTGTTGCACCTCAAAATGGGGGAATAGATCCATGAGAAGAGAGAATAGGATTGGACTAACCAACAATAATATTTATGTCCTCTCTAATATATATGCATGAAAGTATCCGCCTATGGTCCCCCACTGGGGAAATTAAACCCTCAAATTTTATTTATTTTTATTTTATTTTATTGTGTTAATACTTATAAAAAAAAATGTGTGAATATCTAAATGTTTTTTTTGCATGATCAGTTGTCCAAAAAATCGTATTAACATATGGTTCTTCAGGTGTTTAAAACATAACAAAAACAAGCGAAATAAATTAAAATAAAATGTATTGTTAATTTGGGGCTAATGTGACCAAAACCATAAATTAAGTATAAGAGGGTGGGTGATATAAAAAAAAAGAGATAAGAGGGTGGGATGATCATGTCTACATCATGCGTTACCATTTGTAGCAGTTGAAATGAACTTGCCCAATTCAAAAGCATGCTTTCTCTAATATAGGAAAAAAACAAAACACCACCATTACTGAATTGCTGGGGTTTGGACTTTGGAGATATTGATGGATACCTAAAATTTTAGATTAACAAATTGACAACTTATCTTGTTGGGATGATTTTGGGAAGCCAAATGAAATCTCAACCAGGTCACCAAGTTGAGCAAAATATATGAGAGAATGATTTTGTTTCATAGAGATATATATGGAAATATACATAGACAATTAATAATTAGACAGTTTTAGATTTTGATCATTACAATGATAAATGTGGGAATGTTGTGTGATGGGGAGATGAGACGATGACAACTAGGATTGTAATTTAATTTATGAAATAGGCATACATCCCATTAATCTTAGTGTTGTAAGATATCTTGTATTCGTGGGCATATTCAGAAATCTAAGACCAAGCTATGGATACAGGTTTAACCTGAATTTTTTGAAGGAAAATTTTTCTCATTTTCCTCATTTTTAATATATATTAAAAATCAAGATATCCGTGAAAATCCAGATCAATCAATTCATCAAATTAATTAAAGAACAAAATTTTTTGATTTGTTTTCTTTCTCATCCATTGACAACGTCTTGGAACATGAAGGTGTGACTCTTCACATTCAAAGGAAAAGCTGAAGCTTATTTTAAATGGAGATTTTTTAAATCTAATTATTGATTTGTGGGTGGAAGACTGGTTTGGGTCTTAAAAATGTGCATTATTGATTTTCTTCGAATCATCATTCAGATGAAGATAATGGGGGTGATGTTGAGGTTTGTATCATCTTATAATATAACCACTCAAATCAATTTGATTTTGTATTTGTGTCACCATCGCTTACTTCGTCCGTACTTCTTTGTTTTAATGGCCCCAATATTTTAAGTGGGTTGTAAATATAAAAACATTGTTGAAGTAGTGGCATCTTCTTCATATAAAAAATTTGTATTAATAAAGAAGAAAGATAAAAGACAAAATTTTCATTAATGCAAAAGGCTAAATCATACACTGATAGCCTAGGATTTATAAGAATAGACTCTTTAATATTAAATTTATTGAAATCTATTAAATATATAAATACAACATAATTAATTAATCCAAAAGTACATGAAATTCAACCCTGCTGATGTAAGCATTGTTGCAGCTTAAATTTATATATTATATATTATAACTTATATATTATAACTTTTTTAATAAATAGTAGACAGTTTGTAGTAACTGTTTAAAAGCAAAATAAGCAGAAGTGGACGTTTGTTTAATAAACTGGTAAAATAGTTTTCTAATATACAATTGTCAAAAATACCCCTAAATTGTAAAAATAAAAAATTGATTTATATTTGTTTTTGACATTTAAAATTGATTTATAAATATTTAAAAGAAAATCAACTTAACATTTTTCAAATATTACATTATAGAATTTTAATAAATTGAGTGACAAATGGAATTATAAAAAAAATATAATGTATTATTTGTAATTGTAAAAGAATTGAGAAGATGAAAGGAGGTTTGGTGATTTTGGTGTAATATTTAAAAATAAACAAATATTATTACTAAAAAAAATTAGGGGTAGAGTGTTCAAAATAAAAAAAATTAAAGTATTTTCTATCTATAATCTCAAAAGTATCTCTTTCTCAGTTTAAAGATTATGATTTTTTATGTTTTTTTTAGCTTAAAATAAGTTTTAATAAATTTAAACAAACATGCAACAACTGTTTATTTTGAACTAAAAACTATAATATCTAACTTATAAGTTTTAACAAATATATATACAGTGTGACTATTAGGATTCTAAATAAAATTTATCAAAAAATAGTAAAAATTATAATAAATAACAAATTTTTAGAAAGACTTGAATTTGAAATGTTGAATTGAGGGAATTTTTCAAAATTAAGATTGAAGATGGTGTTTTTCTCTCAAAAAGTGTAGTTGGGTCGGAGATCCGTTTCAAGGTGAAGATCTGAGTCCTTGTATCTGAGATCTTGCAACAAGAGAGTCTAGGACACCAGTGTGGTGCATGCCAAATGGACTTCGACGTTCAAGTCAGTGGAATGAGTGAAGAAGATGAAGATGAAGAAGATGACTCAAAGAACTAGAAGACTCAAAATATTTTTTAGTGCTTACCTTAAACAAAATTGATTAAAAAGTAGAGGTTTTGCAGACAATTTAAACAAAAATACCTGAATAGCATCTTTTGAAAAATAACGGCCATCACCATAAACCACTAGTGTTGCACCTACATTGCCAAATTCCAAGTGACAACAATTATCAAGAAGTACTTGGTAAGTGAAAGGATACAAGAACTTGATAGCAAATTAAAAATGTGTTTCCAGATGATGAAAAAAAGTGCAAACTAAAATGATGAACTACCCATTTCAGCCGTCTGAATAAAATAGCACACCAGCTAAATGCAATGCACAGAAATAAGTGCAATGTATGCTATTTTGTAAAAAGTGCATGAATTATGGTTCTCCTGTTTCATTGTATTCTGGCATTGTTTTGAAGAGGGGAAAACTCCTTCTCTTGCTATTTTAGCTGAGTGAATAGTCACGTCATTTTCGCACAAACATCCTTCTATCTCGATGAGAATCTCTTGAAATGAAAAATTTCGCGAGGTATAGAATTGAGGGTTTGTTATGATGTCGTGGTCATGTGTAGCTCCATTAACTCTAACTATGACTGCAACAAGTAGTGACAGGTTGCTTGTCAGAGCCAGAGCACGTCTCTGCCAGTTCAGTGGGGCAGAGCAACCCTGACCTTGTCTTGCATTGTTAGTGGTCCCCCTCCTCCTGTGGTCATGGCTAGATCTGGACCTAGGTCAGGCTGGTTGGACTTGGGGATGGTCCAATGGTCATGTTTTGTAGAGGGTCAGGCCAATTGGCTAACCATGGTCCTCATTGGGCCATTGCTAGCCTGGTCGTCTTTGATTTCTTCTCGGAGTCATACCCTTGGTGGAGAATCCATGAACAAGATCTCACAAACAAGACTCTTCAAGCAAAGAACTGGGCTGTTCTCTTAGACTGGTCAGTATTTGATTGTAATCTGGGCCGGGTTATATTACCCGTTTATCTAACTTGTAAAGACACGTCGCGCTCTTAGAAAAAACGGGAGGTTTTCCCTACACAAAGATAACCTCCATTGTGATGGATTCATTAAAGTTATATCCTCAAAATGATATATGATATATACGTCTCTTTGACACCCAAATCAAAAGTTATAGCCTTTTGAAGTATAAACCTTGTGTGAGTTATCAACCTGTTTTTCATTAGATTTGGTCAACACAGTGACTCTTGGGAGCCCTCCACGTTCTGCACTTATCAAAGATTCAAATTTGACACCTCTAGGCCAATGCCAGAAAAAAAAACAAAGCAAAACAAATTTGAACACAATAACTTGTCTACATCCATAGAAGAAAAGATTTACAATCACAAATAATTAGAACTTCTCTCCACAGGACCATCTACTATGTGAAAACAACCCTATACAAGACATCTCACCAGACGACCACATACATGTTAGATGTGTTTATCTAATTAATAGATATAAATTGATGTGTTGGGTCCCAATACAAGATGCATGTCTTGTGATTCCTATACCCTGTTTTCAATGAGCAACTGCCGCGCGCGCATGATCAAATGTTTTTACATGAGTGTTCTCATTTTAAGTAATTTTATACTAGTGTTCTCATTTTTGTAGTCCCATATCATCACCCTTCAATGAATCCAATAAGTCAATAACTGAGTAGTAGAGAGACACCTTCCCACATCAATGTCAAATATGATGACAACCAGTGTCATAAACCAAAATTGAATGAAAACTTCACTGTGAGTCTTTGTTTTCATGGTTGATTATAATCCAACGATGTATCAAAATCTAAAGCAATAGTACATATAATGTTGTTAAAAATTATATAGCATGTCAGGACGTTTGTATTAAAAATAATAATAATCAAATTATGGAAGAAGATTTGTCAATAGATTGAATGTAAATATTTTTATAAATAATTAATATGTAAAATATGTAAACTAGTTTGAGTTATTATGTAACATAAAGATTTTAGATCTCTCTTCTTTTTTATAAAAAATGATATAATAATGTTTAAATTGTAAAAAATTATCATTTTTAGTCATACAGAATAATTAAATTGAATCATACATATAATATAATATATTTCATATTCAAATATATTCAGATATTTTTCAAAATATTCAGATATTTTTTCAAGTCTCATAAAGATGGACTATATATTAGGAGTTAGGACTGGACTTCAAATCACATACGACAAAGTCCATTGGTCAAAGTCCCCTCTTCGTCTACTCTAACTGGTCCACAAAAGCACACAAACAAACGGCCCAAAATTCACCATCACCCGTTCAAAAGTGTGTACCCATCACGAGGAGTCGTACGCACACAGAAAAACCCAAGGGCATTCCCGTCATTTCCCCACCCTAACCGGGTCCAGCAAGCGAAAACCGAGTGCATCCCCGAGAGACAACCCACGTGCCTCTGTCGCACGTGTCAAACCCACCTCCCTTTTTGCGCCACGCGTCCCTCCAGTCCGACCATCCGTACGTCCACCGACTAAGTCCGTTGAATGGACGGTCCAGATCTCGAGATTCGTGCGATATACCGTACGGTCTTCGAAACTGTTCACGTTACGTAATTAAAAAACAGCTGGCGCTGCTTGTTTTATTTTCTCCCTTTTTAAAGCCGTTTCGCGTGGGCCCCACTTCACCGCCACGTGTCCACCACAACGTCACGATGATCCACCCAGTTAGAGAGAGGGAATCGCAGACACGTCGTGGAGCGGTTACGGCGCACACGTGTCTGTTGTACTATCTGATAATGTATTTACAAGATTACCCCTACGAGTCACAATGGGTGGGATAGACGCGTTAATGCATATAATATATGTAGTACGGTGTACTATTTTTATTTTTTACCTGCTATCACCGGTCGAAATCCCTTTTTAACTGGCTATAGAGGGTTCGAGAAAGAAAGGTCGTCTCTCCAACACGAAGTACGGTTAGTCGAGTATTAATAATGGAAAACGTACGGTGGCATTTCTGTGATAATGGGAATTTTGTGGCATTTTGGTTGTTATCTGGTTAACAGAAACTGAAAAAGAGAATTTCACGAGTGTTATGTAATAAAAAAATATTTAAAGAAGTCCTTTTTTTAATTAAAAAATGGGAGAAATCTTTTCATCTTTCATGAATTCACCGAAAGTTGAGTTTTGATATCTGTTTCTGAATCACTTTTTTATTTTTCTGTTTTCGTTACCCGAACTGCCCTCTGTTCTTATCCGAATTTACGGTTTTTCCACTTATGGAAGGGTGGAAAAGGTGGGAACCCTAAAAAGAAAAGCAAAGCAAAGATAGGAGAGACTCTCACCCTTCTCTCTGGCTTTTGCATATTCACAAGAAGAAGATAAGCTCTGTCTCTTCAGATCAAGAGAGTTTGCCGTGTTAGATGTGCTGAATCGGGGTTCCTGATCGGCTGACTTGATTCTTTTCCGCTGAAATTCGTGGTTTTGGAGCGAGGTTTGTTTGTTTATTTGCTTTTTTGATGGGTGTTCTGTTATTCTTCTGATCAAGCTTCTTTGAAGAATAGCTTGATCTACTCAGAAATGGAGATTGGGTTTCCGATTTGCTAAATAAGGTAATCAAAACTGCAAAAATTGACCTTTATTTGATGAATTTTGTTTCGCTGATTCGCTGTTTTGGCCGTTTCTCTTTTAAGGGGTGTTTGATTTGATTTCGCTGTGGGATTGGAATCTGAGTCCGAAAGTCGGCGCCTTTTAGAGTTTCCTTTCGTGGGTGTTAGGGTTTGTGAGGTCCAAGCATGGAAGGTGAAGTGGGGGCTCAGGTGGCCTCCCCCATTTTCATGCACCAGTCGCTCACCCCTCCCATGGCGAAGAAGCGCGACTTGCCCTGGCAAAACCCCAACTTTCAGTACCCACCGATGCAGCCGAAGCCGGGCTTCGGAGGGTTTCAGAACGGGAATTGGAATTCGAAGATGTGGGAGTGGAACAGCGTGATGTTCATGGCGAGGCAGAATCCCGAGACGGTGATGGCGGCCGAGAATAGGAAGGATGTCTCTGAGGACGACAGAGAGAACCTCACTTTGAGGCTCGGTGGCGGTGGGGGGTCTCACAACGCTGCGGAAGAGGTGGTGGTGGTGAGGCCTAATAAGAGGGTTCGGTCTGGATCGCCGGGTGGTGGTGGAGGTGGGCATCCGATGTGCCAGGTGGACGATTGCAAGGCGGATTTGACGGGCGCAAAGGACTATCATCGTCGGCATAAGGTTTGTGAGCATCACAGTAAGACCACTCAGGCTCTCGTGGCAAAGCAGATGCAGAGGTTCTGCCAACAGTGTAGCAGGTATGAGATTTTTCTTTTTGAAATTTTGGTTACATAGATAATTTACCTTCTGTTAGAAAATGATTGGATTTTTTCTGTACGAAATGAATCCCCACCTCTGTTGCCCAATTGGAATCTTGAATTGGAATGGTACAATTAAAATCATGTAAGCTGTTTAGATGGAGGTGGAATCCAGAAGATCACTTTTTTCCCTTCATTTGTTCATGATTTCTGAGTCTTGGAAGTTTGATCAGGCTATGGTGTTATATTTGGTAGAAACTAGAAAGTAGCAGGTTTAGATTGGAAGTTGATGTGGGTTGTTATTTCTCTTTAGATTTCATCCGCTATCAGAGTTTGATGAGGGGAAGAGAAGCTGTAGACGTAGACTTGCTGGACATAACCGAAGGAGGAGGAAAACCCAACCTGAGGACCCTTCATCTAAACTTTTACTTACCGGAAACCATGAGAGCAGTGTTAATGCCGGTTTGGATCTTGTGAATCTGTTAACCGTGATTGCGCGTCTACAAGGTAACTAACCATATGAGCTTTCTGAATGATGATTATTTGTTCTTCGTGTTTGCTCCTTCAGATTTTGGTTAAATATATGGGTTCTTGGTTTCAGGGAATGGTTCAGATAATAGGGAATCAAATGGTTCATCACTTCCTGATAAAGAACGTCTAATTCAGTTTCTCAATAAGATAAACACCCTGCCTGCTGGTGCGAACTCATCTGCAAATGTGCCTTCTGGAAACTTTGATCTGAATGTTTCACAAGCTTCCCAAGCTTCTACAGATAACTCGTGCAAAATGAGTGGAAACCCTCCTCCCCCATCAACTATGGATTTGCTTGCCATTCTTTCTGCAGCCACTCCAAATGCTCTTTTGGCACTGTCTCAAAGAAGCAGTGATAGCAGTGATGATGACAAGACCAAGCTCAATTTTCTTCATCCATCTTCTGGTCTCAGTGAACTTGAGAAGAGAAGCCCTTCAGCGGGTGCAGAGAGAAGTAATGGAACGTTTCAATCTCCAGTTGAAATTGTAGAATGTCCTCAGGAGGTTCGATCAAGTTTGGCACTACAGCTATTTAGCTCATCCGCTGAGGATGACAGTCCGCCAAAGCTTGGATCATCTGTAAAGTACTTCTCATCCGAGAGCAGTAATCCAATGGAGGACAGGTCTCCATTATCATCTCCTCCTGTTGAGCAAAAGCTATTCCCTCTACATGCAATGTCGGGGACAACTAGACATGAAACTGTGTCTACTTTTAAGGAGGATAATGCAATGGTTGAAGCAAGTACAAGTAGGGGTGGAATGTCATCTCTAGAACTTTTCGAAGGTTCGAACAGGAGAGCTGAAAATGGTGGAGTAATGCATCTCCGATCATATCCAGCAGGCTACACCTCTTCATCTGGCTCTGACCATTCACCATCTAGTTCAAATTCTGATCAACAGGTATTATATGCTGTAATCTGCTATTTTTTCCACTTTGGAAGTCAATGTTTCTGCTCTCTGGGTTGAAGCAGAGTTCCGTATGATTTGTGCAGGACCGGACTGGGCGAATTATTTTCAAACTTTTTGACAAGGATCCCAGTATGTTTCCTGGGACACTCCGTACTCAGGTAAGGGTGATATTGAGGATGTCATGTTACATTGTCTAGACAATTAGCTTGGACTTGCTTAGTGAGATATCTATATCAACTATTATGAAATGATGCTTAATGGTTCTTTGTCTCAGATATTGGATTGGCTCTCCCACAGTCCCTCAGATATGGAAAGCTACATTCGTCCGGGTTGTGTTATCCTATCTCTTTATCTGTCCATGCCTTCACTTGCCTGGGATGAAGTGAGTCCAATTCTTTTTACACATACAACAACATCCTTGCTTGTGTTCTTGTTGTAATCACGTGTAGGAAAATTTTGGGATTTTGTAGTTTCAAGAAGACCTTCTCTTCCGTGTGACTTCACTTGTTAAGAATTCAGATTCAGATTTCTGGAGAAGTGGGAGGTTTCTTGTTCAAACAGAGAAGCAACTGGCATCCCATAGAGATGGTATGTATATATTTCTGTATAACCAATGAAACTACGGGAGGGATTGAGTTCTTATAGAATCTTGTTTTCTTTTCTTCCTTTTTTTTCCTTTTTTTTTCCTAATGATCTGATCACTGTCATTTACAATTCAGGGAGGATCCGTCTATGCAAATCATGGAGGACATGGAGTGCCCCAGAACTGTTTTCAGTGTCACCCTTGGCAGTTGTGAGTGGACAGGAGACATCTCTCACCTTGAGAGGTCGCAATTTAACAGTCCCTGGCACCAAGTGAGCTTTTTTCTCTCCAGGAAAAAAAAGAGAAAAAACATGATATTTTATCTCTCCAGTCGTCTTAAAATCTAATTTTCATCCAGAATTCATTGCACATACATGGGGAGCTACATATCCAAGGAAATACTAGGTTCAGCTTATCCTGGTACAATATATGATGCTTCCAGCTTGGAGAACTTTAGTTTACCGGATGGCCCTCCCAATGTATTGGGTCGCTGTTTTGTTGAGGTAAAACCAAACTTTAAATGCCTCAGATAAATCGGGGGAAGTAATAAAAATCTGGGTCTTCATCTTAAGCAAGTTTCTCTGAGTTCTTATTGCAGGTGGAAAATGGTTTCAAAGGAAACAGCTTTCCCATCATAATTGCAGATGCTGCAATCTGTGGAGAGCTACGGGAACTGGAGTCTGAGATTGAAGAAGATATACAAATAGCGGATGAGGTATCAGAAGACCATGTGCATGATTGTGGGCGGCCGAGTACTAGGGAAGATGCCTTGCACTTCGTAAATGAACTTGGCTGGCTGTTTCAAAGGAATAACCATCTATCAAGATCTATCATCCCTATCCCTGATTTCTCCATCACCCGATTCAAGTATCTATTGACATTCTCAGTCGAAAGAGACTGGACTGCCGTCGTGAAAAAGCTCCTGGATTTGCTGACAGAAAGGAATTGTGGAAGTGAAGGGAAATTGAAAGAGTTACTAGAAGTGTTGTTGGAAATCCAGCTTTTGAGCAGAGCTGTGAAGAGGAAGTGCAGGAAAATGGTTGATTTGCTCCTCCATTATTCTGTGAGTCGCAGCAGTGGTATTCCCAAGATGTATATTTTCCTCCCAAACCTAGCAGGGCCGGGAGGAGTCACTCCTCTACATTTAGCTGCATCCACAAAAGACTCCGAGGAAATGGTGGACGCATTAACCAACGATCCACAGGAGGTAATTCAGAATCACCTGGATATTCTTTTACAAAGGTCTATATGAAATTAATTGTCCTGATACTGTCTCTACAAAATCAATTTTCAATAATAATTTCCAAATGTTTTTTTAAACATTAGATTTTGGTTTCATATTTTAACTTTGTTGTGTCAAAAGTCGACAAAAAAGCTTTTATGAAAAAGTTGGTTTAAGAGCAGCTTTTACTAAGGGGTGCAGCCTTATGAAAAATCATAGTTGAGAGCAGCTTTATGAAAAAACCATTTTTGAAAAATTGGACTCTTCTCTAAATGTGATATTGAGACCCTTGCGCTCCAAATCTTTCGTTTCAATTTATTGAATTGTTGTGGCTTTAGTCTAGTTTGCGGAACCTGCTCACCAAACCCAGCTGTTCTTATATTTTTGTTAGTTTAGCTTTTGTAGATCATTTGCTAATAGGGTTCATATTGTGTTTTCCCCTGAAAACCATCACAGATCGGATTGAACTGCTGGAATACAATACTAGATAACAACAGTCAGTCCCCATACGCATACTCAAAGATGAGAAACAACCACTCCTACAACAGGATAGTGGCCAGGAAGCTAGCGGACAGGCGAAGCGGCCAAGTTTCAATAATGGTTGGAAACACGGACATCTCCACCGACCCATCTTGTTTACCAATGCAGGTAGATAAACACAGCACCACTGAAAATTCAAATATGCGATCCTGCTCCCAGTGCAAGGTGGTGGATATGAGACGGACGAAGCGGGTTCTCCGAGGCCGGGGGCTGCTGCATCGGCCTTACGTGCACTCCATGCTTGCCGTCGCTGCGGTCTGCGTCTGTGTCTGCCTCTTCTTAAGAGGAGCTCCTTATATTGGTTGCATTGACCCTTTCAGATGGGAGAACCTTGATTTCGGCCCCAGGTAGTATTGGGAAATATTTGATATGACGCAAATATTATAGAACTCTGCACCTACATTGATCTCTCAATTCTTGGAGATCCTAACTGAGATTATATGGACATTTGGACTTGTGGATATGGGAGTTTAAGAAAAGAAAAAGGAAACCCAAAATTCATAGTGCTGGGATTACTTCACGAGTCTGAAATCAGAGGTTGCAAGAGATGGTACTCAGTAGTTGCAGAACCAAAAGGAAGATACTTAGCAAAAACATATACCAAAATGATGCACAGAGAGATACTGTTTTTTTTTTAATTATGGCAATTGTAGAATTAGTAGTAGTAGTTTTTTTTTTTTTTTTTTTGTGTATTCAGTTGTTGTAATTATGACCTTATGAAATTTTTGTATTTCTGCATTTTCTATTGGGATTCCATAGATCCTGCAAATGTAAAATTTTTCAGATGTTTTTTTGACATAAATTTGTTTATTCGGTTATAGAAACTTAGCCGTTGCATTCTGTTTTGAAGTGAAATTTTCGGAAAACTGCTGTATTTATTCTAAATTTAAGATAATTGAATTTTTCTTTTTCTGAATAATATGTTAGGCATTCGATTTTAATTTTATTAAAAAAAACGGAATGTTCAAAGGAGAAAAAATTACAAGTACCCAATTACCCATTTAAAATCCATTAGAGAAACAAAAACTACTCAGTGAGTAAATTACCCCTATTGAGTGAAACTACCCCTATTGAGTGAAACTCTCATTGCACCGACGCAAAAAACACACTAATTTTTTATTTAATTTTAGACCATCTTTCAGATATTCATCATATACGTTAGAGTCTCTTCGAGGACAAGATGGTTGCGAGAGAGCCATACATTTTTTTTTTTTTGATTGGTAATCGAGAACTTTGTATTGCTATAAGAATTCACAAAATGTACAATAGTTAGTAGGTTAATAAGGAAGAGAGGAGGGGGAAAGAGACCCTTCCTCCTACCTACCTCATTCCCCTATCTTGATACACTGACCAACAAATTACAAAGTTAAACAAAAAGATTCAGTTGGTATGAAAGTTCCAGATAACTAGCACAACCAACAAAAAAAGGATCTTGGATTCTATAGATAAATGAAGGTCTAAACACAAAATATTTCAGACCAACTACTTGTTCCTCAGGTAGAGAGTTCCAGTTCTGTCTGAGTTCAAAGTTTCTTCAAGCTTCCCCCATAATTGATGGCAGAGATAGAGCTCTTCCCCCATTGTCTGGCGACGAGAGGCGAGGACATCCGCCGGCCATTTCCTTCACGGAAAATGTGGGATATTTTCCATTCATCCAAAAGCTGAATGTCTTGAGAGAACTTCCTCATCAGCCTGATGGCTGACCATGGGAGAGAACCCTTGCCCTTTATCCAAGCCATTGCCGTTGTGGAATCTGTTTCAAACCATATTTTTTTGTATTCTCTTTGAATGCCTAGGGAAAGGCCAGCCACTATTCCCTGGAGTTCAAGAAGATTGATACAGAGCAGAGGGGACCGACCAGCAATACCAACTATGAAATTTGAGGAGGAATCCCTTAGGAGAGCACCATATCCTCCTCGGTCTTCAGCAAGAGAGCCATCCGAGTTCGATTTGACCCAGGATGGTAAAGGGGGGGCCCATTTTACTGTGCAGGGTAATTTGGCTGGTTCTGAAACTACCACTTGGAACGCATCCACTAATCGTTGGATTTCGGGGGAGATAAGAGACTTCAGCCTGGCAGAACTGAATCTGAGTTTAATCTCCTCTTTTATTCCTTGTAGAACTCGACTTTTTGGAGAGGGTTTTCCCCTAAATATGCGGGTGTTTCTTTCCTGCCAAATGGCCCAAAGGGTGCTGGAGATTAATGCAAGAGCCAGTGTTTTAGCCACCGGGTTGAGAGGAAGATTTTTCCACCATAAGGGGAGCTGCTCGAGCAAGTGAGGGGGTCTCCGACGAATGCCCAGATCTCGGAACAAGGCTATCCAGATGAAACGAGAGTACGCGCATTGGAGGGATAGGTGGTTTGAGCTTTCTGAGTCAGATTGACAAAGTGGACAGTCCGTGACCTGAACCAAGCCTTTCCTCAACAGTCTATCCCTTGTAGGCAGTTTGTTATGGAAGAATTGCCAGGAGCAAAAACTGTGTCTTTGTGATTGAAATGGCTGCCAAATGAGATCCGCCCACAAAGGGTAATTGGAGTTATTCCTCTGCGCCTTCCATGCTTCAGTGTATTTTAAATTTCCTGATCGACTGTTCGGCCATATTAGGATGTCTGCGCCAGTACCACCAACTTCCAACTGTTGGATCTCATCCCATAGGGGATTAAGGGCTGAAAGCCAGCGATTTGGCTTGGTCCATCTGCCATTTTGGATGAGGATACTAAGATTGGTGGACAAGGGAGGACCTCATATAAGCAATTCCCTGCCCAAAGCTGCTTTAAGCCCTCTTCCATTTAGCCAGGGATCATGCCAGACATTTATGGACTTTCCTTCAAAAATGACATATCGAACTTTATCGATTATCCAGTTTTTTTATTGCATGATATGCTTCCATGCACTTGTGCTGCTCACTAGGGGAGTATGGGACCATATGTTATTTTTCTTGAGGTATCTTTTAGTAACCCAGGATGACCAAAGGGATTCTTTGTGACTGACCAAATCCCAGAAATGAACACCCTGTGCCCCAATGTTCCAGTCTTTGAGCCTTCTTAGACCCAGGCCACCCTCTTCAAAAGGTTTGCAGACAGTCACCCAATTAACATGATGAAGTTTCTTGGAGGAAGAGCACCCTTGCCATAAGAAATTGCGGATCAATTTCTCAATCTCCTTTATGGTTTTCCGTGGGAGTGCAAAGGCCGCAGACCAGAACAGGTGAAAGGAGCATAAAACGGACCTTATTAATTCCAACCTTCCTGCAATGGAGAGGGTTTTTCCCGTCCATGTTTGAATTCTAGCACGAATCTTGTCTATCAAGGGCTGGCATAGGCTATAAGATAAGGCTCCAGTGAATAGAGGCATTCCGAGATATCTCACAGGTAAGAGTTGCTGCGGGATCCCCAAAATCAAACTGAAATCTGTGACCAATCTGTTGGAGAAGACCTGACTTTTTTCTGAGTTAAGTTGGAGACCCGAGGAGGCATGAAATTCTACAAATAGAAGCTTTAAGGACCGAGCAGAGGATGGTGATGCTTCCACAAAGAGTAATAGGTCATCTGCAAAGCTAAGATGAGAGATATTAAGCGAGCCTTTGAGATAAGGTCCTATGTGACCAGCAGCACATAACTTATTAATAGAGACCGAAAAGGATTCCATAACCAAGGTGAATAACAGAGGGGAGAGAGGATCCCCTTGCCGAAGGCCGCAGGAAGCGGAGAAGAAACCTTCCGGGGAGCCATTAATTAGGACTGAATACTTGGGAGAGGAGACAAACTCCATACACCATCTAATCCAGTGTTCAGAGAATTGAAAGCCCCTTAGCACCTCTTCAAGGTACTGCCATCGCACGCTATCAAAAGCTTTCCTGAGATCGATCTTAACACAAGCCCTTGATTTCCCTCCTTTGCCAAGATAATTCACCAATTCATGAGCTAGTAAAATATTATGATGGATGCTCCTCCCTTGGATGAATGCTGTTTGGTGTAAACTAACAATATGTGGAAGGACCTCTTGAAGTCTTGATGCCATGATCTTCGTCAAGATCTTGTATAGAGTGTTGCATAGTGAGATCGGTCTGTAACCATCTAGAGTATCTGCAGTGGCTGATTTAGGCACAAGAGCAATGAAGGAGTGACTAGTTTGCTTTAATAGGTGGCCATTCTTGAAAAAGTGTTGGATTGCATGAAAGAGATCCTGATGAATCAAAGGCCAGAACCGTTGAAAGAATCGGGCAGGGAAGCCATCTGGACCAGGAGCACTGAGTGACTTGAGACTAAAGACTGCTATTCTGACCTCCTCCAATGTGACATTGGCAGAAAGCTTGGCGTTCTGAGAGTTGGACACAACATTGGGAAAGTGCAATGGAGCAATGGGGGAACCAATGTCCCTATTTAAAAGAGTAGTGTAATAGGAGACAATGGCCTCTTTAATGTCACCTGGATCAGTGCACAGAGAACCATCAGATAAGCGAAGGCAACTGATTGTATTTTGGGATGATCGGGCTTTGATGGATGCATAGAAAAATTTGGAGTTACGGTCTCCCAAGGCAAGCCATTGTTGCCTGGATTTCTATCGGAGAAAGCACTCTTCTACCTGGAGCAAAGATCTGTAATTTACACTGGCTAGCCTTTCTGCCTCAATAAGAGATAAGTTTAGAGGATCCACATGAAGTGAGATTTGGTGCCTTTCCAGTGGTTGACGACTATGAAGCAAGCGGTGCTGCACCTGGCCGAAGACCGTTTTATTCCACAATTTGAGTTGGAGTTTGACATTAGCCAGTTTCCTGACTAATTGGAATAAAGGCGAGCCCATGTCATTTGTGTACCATGCATTCTCTACAATAGAATTAAATTCCGGATGAGTCTCCCACATTTCAAAGTATCGAAAGGGGCGTGGGCCAGAAGGTAGTGAAGGTTGGGGCAGTAACTTTAGTAGAGCATGGTCCGAAGGTCCTGGAGGGAGGTAGTGCAGAATGGTATGGGGATAAGCAGAGAAATACTCTGGATTGGCAAGCACATGATCAAGACGACAAGCTATTCTGTTTATCCTGCTGATTACACCAAGACAAAGTATGGCCTTCAGATTTCAGGTCTTCCAAAGAGCATTGTAGAAGACAATTGTTAAACTTTCTCACACGCCTAGAGTGTACGGGGCTGCCCCCGACCTTCTCAAAACCAAAACGAACCTCATTGAAGTCACCTCCCACACACCAGCTAGCACCGGATAATGTAGAAGACAATCGAATAAGAGTATTCCAAAGAACCATTCTGGTAGAATAAGAGTTGGAGGCATAGATCGCAGTGAGGAAATAAGGTGGGGACCTTGGATCAGATTTTGTGTGAACTAAACAGTGAACATGTTGCTCAGAACATTCAATAATATTGACCTCCAAAAGGTCCTGGACCCAAAAAATCCCAATTCGACCAGTCGGGGAAAAGTAGGAAGCGAATGTGGGACAGATTCGAGAACAAAATTGCTGTTGAGCGAAAGGATCAAGTTTGGTATCAATAAGACTGAAAAGAGAACACCTCTCTCTTCGTATAATTTTACTGACGTCCAGTTGCTTATCCCTTAGATTCAAACCTCGGACATTCCAAAATAGACTGACCATTATGATGGAAATGGGAGCACCCCACCCTGTGGGGTGTGGCTACGAGTTGAGACCCTTTGCATACTAATCTCTTCGCTGAGATTAACTTGATTTTGAGCCTGAAGAAGTTGAAGCTTTTGAAGTTTCTTTCTTTCCTTCTTGCTTAACTGAGTAGATTGAGTATTTGACTTCAGGGTGCCAATACTAGTATCTGAAGGTAGGACTTTTTTGCCCCTTGCTAATTCACCATTGGATTTGTTGGATGCGGGAGTAGAGGATTCTGATGGAGTAGGGTCCACTATAGGTTGCACGTGATAGGAACCTCCTGTGAAAATGGGGGAGAAATCTGCTGCTGATCTAAAGGACCACGTCCATCTTCTAAGACTTGCTCCTCTTGCGGCAAATGCTCCGCTTGCTGCAATTGGTCCTCTTGCGCTGAGTTCTCCTCTCCAACCAAGGTAGGCATAGAATGATCATCAGCAAGAGCCTGATCTTGAAGCAATTGCTCCTCTTGTGCTGAGTTCTCCTCTGCATCCAAGGTAGGTAGAGGCAACTCATCCGCAAGGGCTTGATCTTGAAGAAGGATGAATTTATTTGATTGAAGGATGGGATGATTGCTGCCCTGATTTGTAGAGGGGTTGATGACTCTCAATACATTAGTTGGGAGGGATGCAATACCCATATCCAGAGATGGTTGGGCAATGACTTCAGTTGATTCCTGGACTTGAAGCAAAACTGGTTTGTTTGATTGAGGAGTGGCTGATGTTGTCCCCTGGATAGAGGAGGAGGCAATTGCTTTCATTGCATCAGACATAATTTTTTGTGGAGCTTTCCGAACCTCTTGCCAAATCCCCATCATTTTTTCCTTTCCTTTAGGCTGATTTGCAACATTGCTACCTTTGCTTTGTTTTGTAGAATTTGTTGTCTCAATGGCAGGCTTTAGTATACAACATGCTTCATCATGGCCGAAAGTTTGGCAAAATTTACAGGCCATTGGCTTCCAATCATAGTCAATTTTGAAAGATTCCCTGCAACCTGGAGCAATATCCACTAGTACGGAGTCCGGAAGGGTCATCGTGGCCTGAACCTCCACACAGATTCGGGCGTAAGATGCACGGCTACACCGTAGCGTGGCTAAATCAGCATAGAGAGGTACCCCAATAGTACTACCGATGCGACTTAGACAGTCCTCCTCCCAAAGATGTAATGGGAGGTTAGGCAATCGTATCCATAGTGGAATGCTGCTCAATCTTTCCTGTTCCATTCGAACGTCTGGGGACCATTTGCGAAGGATGAAAGGACGGTAATCCATGGTCCATGGACCACCCTCCAAAACTGTTCGTGAATCTTCTTCTAGGTCGAATTTGACAGTGAAAAACCCATTTCCATGGAGGAGGAGTTGGAAATCTCCTTTAGGCTTCCAAAGTTTTCGCAAAAATTGCAAAAAA
The DNA here is from genome assembly GCA_030737845.1 of Acorus calamus. NCBI lineage: Eukaryota > Viridiplantae > Streptophyta > Magnoliopsida > Acorales > Acoraceae > Acorus > Acorus calamus. The sequence goes on from CM060876.1 coordinate 15,124,043, forward strand.
GGGATGAAAACCGGGAGCTTACCGATGATGTAGCCTACCACTGCATGGTCCCATTGCTTTATGTTCTTCGCATATGCTTCCGGGTTGAGAGATGCAACAGTATGCACTCCCTCAATAGTTGGTTCAATGAACTTGAGGAAACCAGTTTTTGGTTGAGGAGAATCTCGGTGGAAAAGAGAGCCCCAACTTTTAACCTGTATTGAAGATGACGGTGGTGGGACAGCCACTTGTCTTCTCTGCTTCCGAACAGGGCCACCCTTGGGAGGCAGAGTGGGATAGGACTCCATTGTTGGAGCCAGAGCAGGAAGATGGGAAAATGAGGATGGCGTAGCTCCGGTGGGTTTTGTTATATTATCTGCTGTGGATTTTGTTGGTGGTTGTGAATTTGTCAAAGGGTTTTGAACATAGGTCAATGGATGGGATGGGTTTTGTTGTTGAACTGAGGTGGGATTTGCTGGATTTTGGGGGTTTGATGGTGGGGGAAGTGGGTTTGAAAATGGGGGAAGTGGATTTGTTGATGGGGGAGATGGGTTTTGCTGTTGTTCCAGGATGATTTGTGCTGGGTCTTGGGAGGCATATGGTTTGGTGTGTGGAGTAGAGGGAACAGGGGCAGTGGGTTCGAGAGAGGATTCAATGTCTCCCTTGGATTTCATGTGAAAGGCATTGAAAATGCTTTCAAGGGTTCCCCCCCCCCCCCCCGGGGAGGAGGAGGCTTTCGTGCAGAAGGGATGGCGGGATAGGGCGGCAGTCCGGCCGGAGGCTCCGCCAGCGCCGCCATCAGGCCAACCAAACCCTCCGAGAGAAACCCTTTGTAGTTGAGGTCTCTGTCTTCTAGGGCAGTTGAGGCGGTGCTATTTCTTCTTTTTAGTGCTCTATATGTTGAGTTTTTAATCAAGAGTATGTTGATGTTGGAGTCCCTCCGAGGACAAGATGGTTGCGAGAGAGCCATACATTGGAGTCCCTCTGAACAGAAGATGGTTGTGAGTCCCTCTGAACACAAGATGGTTGTGAGCGAGTCATAACACCTCATTTATTGCAGATCTCGCAAATATAAAACCTTGGCTTTCACCCTCTTGTCTCCCCTTTTCCAGACTCTTCCCCACTCTCTACAACAACTCAAGCGATGAACACCAGTCCCTAAAATCACACACACCTACAAGGAGGTGTCCGCTTGCGCTATCCATCTAGCTCGGCATACTTTGGCGAGGAGCTTATCTTGATACATAAGTCACAAAACTTCACTTTCAACTAAATTTACTATGCCCACCTTCCATTGAATTCGCCGCAAAAGGGGGTAGCACTCAAAATCCCATTCCAGATATGAGAAGGCCTCGGGGACCCTCTCCAGGCACCTATTAGTGGCCCACTATCTTTGTCATTGAATTAATTTTTTATTAAATTAAATTCAATTTATTTGAACATTACTGATATTTATATTTCAATCTTAAAATCTACATTATTATTAAAAAAATCAATCTATTTTGAACTTACGTTGGTCTAATTCTCTAATATTAATAATTAATTTCCCTTGGAGGCTTTTATAAAAATAAAAATAAAAATTCAATTTTTATCCTTTGTATAGGAACCCTAAAAAGTGCTTCTGTATCATTGTTTCTTTATACTTAGAAATTCAATTGACTTATAGTATTATTATCACCGTTTGATTTCTAGCTATAGAATACAATGAAAAATGGATACCGGACCTCCACAAGGATGACATCATCGCTTACGATCGAGCCAATCAACGGTGGGGATCTGAGCATCTCTGTTAACTCGTGCGGGGCCAATTGGCCAGCACTTTCGAAACGTGGTTCGTAGAAGAAACACGAGCTCGAGAAGGAGGACAAAATGGAGATTGTACTGTCTGAACACGTGGCAATATTTGGGCTGTGGTGATCGATCGGACAACGCACGAGGGCAGCCGTCACTGTAGATGGCTGCCTGTGGTTGGGCCCACCACAATCCGCTGTCTGATTGTCGGGGTTCACTTTTTCTCGTTGACTCATTTGCAAACTAGTCAATTCTGACAAGTGACAATCTAATTATTCCCATAAAAGTCCTCCATTATGGTTGCATATTTACTGTTTGAAACTGAGGAGGAGAGATGAGATTCTAAAATCTAATAATTTTTTAAAAAATATTAATTTTTTTAATCCTGTGGATAACCATCCTCACCTCAACTCCACCACTTTCTACCATAACCCTTCTCTTTACTTAATAACTTTTTATCTTTTAATACTCCATTATGTACCTCACCTCTTATTACTTGTAACTTTCAACTTTGATTTTTTTCTCTATAGACCCTATAAACTGAGAGACTTGTAATGAATTCCATAACTAACAATTTATGAATAAGAAATCTCTTTCATTTGTCTTCTCTATATGTCTTGTATGTTTTGTTTATGTATTTTTACGTTCATGTATTCTTCTTAGTTTACAACAAATTTTAAAAAAATTGATGGGGATCACAAACAGATCAATCAACGGTGATTTGGAGAAAGATTGGGTAGCATGAGATCTAGGGTGGCATGGTGGCTGTGACGGCGAAGCTTCTACAGCAGCAGCGGAGGTGTGGAAGTGACCGAGTAGACTCGCGAGGGAAAAGGGATTTGTGTGGAGCAGAGCAACTCCGATTGTCTGATCCGGCGTGGAGGAGGTGGGAGTACAGGGTGGGTTTATAGTTTATAAATTTTAGATGGGGTGGATTAGAAAACAGGGTAGGGTAGCAATAAAAGAGGGGTGAATATAACTGCTCCCAAAAACACAAAATACTTTCTATCCCTCTTTTTCAATCTCAATCCCACCAAAAAAAATCAAACGAAATGATCCACCAACACTGCCGACATCGACGTGCACTCCCGACTCGATGCCAACGACGGGATACATGCCCCTAGGGCCGATCTAGGGTTTCTATTTTCTTTTCTCAAATACGGTCTATTTCCCTTCGTTGCACAGTTTACTGGATTTAATCACTATTTTTATGGGGGGTTAGTCAATACGGACTTTGATGGATTTCTGTGGACATTGTTTAAGTGATGGACTTTTGTAGACTTTGCAGATTTTCACAGACTTTTACAGACTTTCATAGACTTTTGCAGACTTTCATAGATTGACTCTCATGGACTTTCACAGACTTTTGCAGACTTTCACAGACTTTTGTAGACTTTCACATATTGACTCTCATGGACTTTCACAGACATCTGTAGACTTTCACAAATCACTCTCATGAACTTTCACAGACATTTGCAGACTTTCATAAATCACTCTCATGGACTTTCATGGACTTTCACAGACTTTCACAGACATTTGCAGACTTTCACAAATCACTCTCATGGACTTTTAAAGACTTTCACAGATTTTAACATTCTTTCACAGATTGACTATTTTCACATATGGATTTCTATTAATAAACACAATAATGTTTTTGAATTTAAATAACAAATAAAGAACTCATCATACCCAACATAAAATATAATTTAGTATAGTAAATATCAATCTTCACTTATTTGAAATACATATTGCTAGAATGCCATGATAGAAAACAAGTAATGAAAATAATTGATTGCAACACAAACAAATCCACAATTCTTACACTCATCAAACATATCAGTCGATATCAATATTTCATACCACATAAAAAATTCTTCTTTATTCGAAACAATTCTAAATTTAAAAAAAGAGAAAAAAACCTTTTTGAGAGAAAATCCACAATGAGCTAACCTTTTTTTTCTGTTATAGAGAAAGAATTTAGAGGGGAGGAATAATTAGGAAGACAATAAAAAATAAGAAAATATATATATTATATAAAAATCATATATTACATCTCTTCAAATATAATGAAATAAAATAATTTATATTACTTAAAATAAAATAAAATAAAAGGATTATATTACTTTATAAAAAATGAAATAAAAGCAATCAATTTTTAGTCATATATATTTATATGCCTAAATATATCTTTTTATTTTTATATATGTAACATTATAAAAAAATGGATGTATATTATACAAAAATAAAAACATCTTCAAAGAAAGTCAAATAAAACATTTTACATATAATCAAATCTATAATAAATCTATATTTTAGAAAATAATTGTGGATAATTTAGGCATATATTATATAATATATAATAATAAAATGTTTATTGCAACACAAGCAAATCTATCATTCTCATATATTCATCAAACATTTGAGGTGATAGCAATATTTCATACAAATGGACATTAAAAAAAAAGATATAAATAAAGAAAAAAAATTGTGAATAAAAATATGAAAGGCACGAGATAAAAATCATAAATGAGTTTTGTTGAAAGAAAAAAAAAAGAAATATTCACCTGGAATAAAAGTCCATGCCCACACATTTGGGTGGGATTCGAAATGATTTTTTCCTTTGTATCTCTCTCTAAAGTCCACAAAAATCCATCACGTATGAAAGTTTTTACAAATCCTGTTTAAAATGAATAACACAAGACAAAATGTCTACTACGAAGAGTCTCAATCGAATAACGCTGGACTTTTTGTCCACGAAATAATGTCTCCATCGAATAACACTGGATTTTATGTCCATGAAATAATGTCTCAATTGAATAACACTGGACTTTTTGTCCACGAAATAATGTCTCAATCGAATAACGCTGGACTTTTTGTCCACGAAATAATGTCTCAATCGAATAACGCTGGACTTTTTGTCCACGAAATAATGTCCGAATAACGCTGGACTTTTTGTCCATGAAATAATGTCCAGTTGAATAACACTGGACCTTTTGTCCACAAACCAATGTCCTGATTAAAAAGCACAAGATTTACAAATCCATGGACATGGACAATTTGTCCATGAAAATCCTAATTGACTACCCCCCTATTAGTCTCATGTTATTTGAGATGGGGATTTGACTGAGCTCTCGTTATGCTCACCGTAACGTATCAGCCCTCGACACACACACACACTGATATTGATATAACTTTTCACCAATCACTCCGAGTGAAAAGGCATTTTAAAAGGGTAAAACATTGCTAATCCCCCCTCCCCCAAACCAACCAACCACATTTACTCTTTTTTTTTTCATTTTAGAATAATTTATTACACTCTTGTTGGATAAATGGCTGAGTTTCATCGTCCGATTGTCCTTGGCTGGAATTTCACCGTCACCCTCGACCCCATGAAGCAAATTTGGTTCATCCTGCCAAACCCAGTCAGCTTGCATGGTATCTTTAGCTACAATATAGGCCCCAGATACTCATCCACTATTCGAGCCCAATACAGTGGAAAAATTTTATTTAAAAGCTGCTCATTCCATTTTACCTTCCTGAATGACATCCAGTAAACTATAGTCCAGCCAAGCCTCTTCCACATTTAGCTCAATCGGAGTGATCCCCAAAGACACAAGTCATCTATGGATCATTCTCAAAAGTACGAACCACCCTCCGGACTACCACCAATGCTCGGGCCAATTTCTTCCAATGAGCAGAAGAATGTTTCAGGATTGGGACCTTCACGACTGCCCTGCCCAATGATATTTGAGGCGCGCACAACACCTTATTTCATAACGCGTGACATGATTATTACTGTTATAGTATCTGTGTGGAGTCATTTTCTTGGACCCAATGGTCATTCGACACGTGTCCCCAAGAAACCAAAGAAGGGCGTGACATGTCCGACGTAATGACACATGTAACCGATGACCCAATTTTGATTGTGGCCTTTTCAGTATTCCACCGTATCCGTATAGGCCTTAACATATCCCACTGTATCCTATAGTATCCCATCAGATGCTCTCCAATACCATGTATCCTCCCATTCAAATTAAGCGAAAATGACAAATCTAGAATATGATTTGGCAGGGTGGGAATGAGCGGTGATATAAGAGAAGGAACTCCAGACATTGATGTATATGGAATTCATTTTTTAAAATTCTGGACCATAATATTTCAGATATAATTTGATCGTAAGAGGACCTTTTGCATATCACCTCTCCCTTTTCAACCAAATCTTAGAAGACATTCACCAGAGAATCGTACCTAATCAACCAGAGTAGCAGCGGAGAGGGTAGACTCCTAAACTAATTCGATCTGAATCTTGATGACCGGGTTTCACTCCCTTCAATATCTTTAAATATAAATAATTAAAATTCACAAATTAATATATGAAAAGGTCTTGGTAAATGTATCAAATACAAAGAAAGGTATAAGAAGTTCTCTTTGCACCCACAATATGAGCAACCCAAAAACCAAATTGGAAACCTATTCGATCCCAATCCCAAATTCGTAATATTAGTTTTTTTTAAGGTCTGATTGACAAAATTATAAACTGAAATCAGCTATTGAACACAGGAGATTCACATCTTATTCATTTTTTATTAATAACTTATTCAAACAATAAAAAATTTATTATTACATTTTTAATAATAATAATTAAAAACACAATAAGAACAAATAAAAATGATTTATCCTTTGTCGATCAAAGTAAATAATCCAATATATGTCCCGATCATCATCAATATGTCGTCAGAGTAGGTTCTCGGTCTCCTCCAGAGCATGAGCCACCACCCAAGGAACCTGCCTCTTCGGCCTTCTCAACCCGTCAAGCTCTGCCGCCACCTCCTTCATCGTTGGCCTCTCCTCCCCTCTCATCCTCAGACAAACTTCCGCCAGCTCCGCCACTGCCTGCACCCGCTCCTTCTCCCCCTCCTGGACCACCATGTCATCCAATACCCTGGATAGGTGGCCCTCCTTCAACATGCATATGAAATGCGTGGACAAGCTCCTCCCTTCATACTTGCTCACTGGATTTTCCCCTGTCAGTAGCTCCACGAGGATCACTCCAAAGCTGTACACGTCGCTCTTCTCCGTCAGCTGACCTGTGTAGAAGTACTCCGGGTCTAGATACCCGAACGTTCCCTGCACCGCCGTTGACACGTGGGTCCCATCCGTCGGGATGAACCGGGACGCCCCGAAGTCAGAGACCTTCACGATGTAGCTGCTGTCGAGTAGTATGTTGGACGACTTGACGTCACGGTGGAAGATCGTTATCGAGGCCGCCGTGTGGAGGTACGCGAGTGCGCCGGCGATCTCCGAGGCGATCCTCAGGCGGTCTTCCCACGATAGGATGGTGGGTCGGTCAGGGTCGCGGAGGTGGTGGAAGAGTGTTCCATTTGGGATGAACTCGTACACGAGGAGCGGTACCTCAGTCTCTAGGCAACTCCCGTAGAGCTTAACCACGTTCCTGTGGTCAAAGTCACAAAGTTTGTGTACAACGTATAATAAGTGAGTATATTTATGAACAATACATGATAAATACCAACGCCCCCTTATGTTACCTTATATATTATATATCTATTTGCTTGTATTAGTAACTTTGTTTTGATATTAACTTTGTTATTATTTTATAGTCTAAAATTATTATATATATATATATATGTGATATTTATTATTATATAAAAAGTGATTAATTAGTACTCGATTAATTCCTATCTAACCGACTAATCACTGGTCGACCCTCAATCATCGAGCCATTGCCCTACACTTTTTTCAACATTGATAAATACAACTTTCCACATATATTACAACCATTGATACAGGAAACATGTGTAATAACTTTTTTTATGAATGTGTAATATGATGGGTTTAATGACAATTGAAGCTACTTTTTAGATTTAATTTGTCAAAGAATTTGATTGACCATCCAAATTAAATGGCTATATATCCAGATCTTGAAAGGAATACAATAGAAACTATATGGCGTGTTATTATTAGCTATTCCACACAGAGGATCTCTATGTTCAACACACAAAAGGATTCTGAGTGATTTGTGACTGTACCTGTGGTTGATGCATGAGAGGTTGGCGACCTCGTTTATGAACTGATCGATCTCGGTGCCGTTGGTGAGGGTGGACCTCTTGATGGCGACGATCCTCTGGTCGGAAAGGAGGCCCTTGTAGACGGTGCCATAGCCTCCGCGGCCGAGGACCCTCGTGCAATCAAAGTTGTTGGTGGCCTTCTCGAGCTCATCCAAGGTATATATCTTTGTGCGTTCGGCCGCGTCTTTGTCGGATGAGATCAACTGTTCAAGTAATAGGCCTTTGTTTTGGTGGAAGAACATCTCTTTGAGCTTCCTCTTCTTCCTCTCTTTCATTCTTTGGTATACCAAAATGCAACTTCCAAATAGTAGTAGGAGGCCTAAAGTGCCCCCTACTATGGCGCTGACAACTGCAACATTGATAAAAAAATATAACATATATGAAAAGAATTTTTTTATGAGAGAGTATTTTAAATAATCTCTCTCTAAGAATAATAAATATAATATAATTGTGAAAATAATATTTTAATAAATAAATTAAATACAAGAAAATGTTAATTGAATTAAATCAATATTATTAATGAATATAAACAATTTCTTATTAATGATAAAATACTCTATTAAAAAAACAAAATTAGAGGCTCTTGAATGAGTTTAAAAAATAAATATAAAAATAAGATCTCTATAATTGGTTGGAGCCCAATAATGCTCTATAACTAAGTACTTTAGAAGTTAGGTGCGACCAAATAAGAGCATATCATTTTTAATAGAAGATTGACATGTGGTTAAAACAACCACCACAATACGTGTAACTGATCTATGTGCTTACCGGGAATGACAGGAAACTTGCTTTTGGCAATGGGCAAACACTGGTATGCTGTTGCGTTGCCCTCGGTGCCCGGTGGACAAATGCATCTATATGATCCAGGGGTGTTGATGCAGGTCCCATGGCATGGATACTCTCTCGACCTCTGACACTCATTTATGTCTGATTGTAAAACCCCAAAATAAAAAATAAAAACCACGTTTGTGTTAAGGAAAACTAAATCCAGTTTGTGTAGAAAAAAAAAGGGGGGGGGGGGGGGGGGGGATGTGTTATTCCTCCCACCCAAATTTTCATATCCACCACCTAAATTATTTTTTTGGTGGTTGGTTTGAAAACTGAGAGGGTGGTTAGGGAAAAGAAAGAGAAGAATGGGGGAGGGGGGAGGGGGGGGGGGGTGGGTTGTTGGGGCTCTGACCGATTAACTAACCACGTCCGATGGAATCCAACCTTAGACATGATGACATGATTTGTGATAAAAGAAAAAACTATAATAACTCTCACCTTGACAACCGTTCTGAAGGTAAGGGTTCCCTTCGTATCCAATTCCAGACTTGCAACTGCAGAAATATCCAGATCCACTACTCGCGTCGGAGCAATCACTGTTTCTGCTCACGCATGCGTACGACCCATCTTTTTTCCTTCTGGCATCGCCGCAACTTTCCTTCCCGATTGAGAAGTCTAGCACCGCCGGAACCCCACCGGAGTTCTCATTGAAGAACCCATCAGTTATATCATACGGAGTGAACTTGTATCGATCGTGGTCGACGAGGAACACGTAGCTGCATGGGTTGAAATTCATCACGCGCGAGTGGTTGTAGAAGCTTTCGAATAGGACCTCGAAATACTCGATCCCTTTCGGGATCTTTGACTGGCAACAACCCATCCCCGAACAGTCCCCGTCGGCAACGCTCTCCGATTGATAGCACGTCGATATGCAGCCCATCGTGAACGGCTTCACCGAACCGACGGTCCCATTGATCACTCCCTTTGTGTCGCAGCCGAGCGCAGTGAATCTGTCGACATAAGCCATGCATGTAAGAAGAATATTTCATCACAAGAGTTAGCTAACACAGCAAAAGAATGATAAAGAGATCTGATCAATTTCAATTAGATGAGAGACGAAACATTTAAATATATAGGAATAAGATTTAACTTAAAATCCAATGAGGAAATGACATTTAACTTAGCTAATTGAAAGTGAATTCAAATCAGACCATGTTCGACTAGGAGAAAAGAAAAAGAAAAAAAAACAAACAAACAAAAGGTACATTTTCTTTTATTTTACAATCTATTTTTAGCGCAACCTGTTGCGTGTCTCGGAGAAGGTGTAGATGCTGCCGGAGACGTTGACGGAAAAGGGTGGGGAGGCGGTGCGGCGAGGCTGGTCGTAGCATTCGTAGAGGATGGGGTGGGAGATGAGGACCTCTCCGGTCGTCAACGATATGTTGGTGATCTGCATCTTCTCTTGAACGTCCATTGGGAGGTAGAGCTTCTCGATGGAGGAGATGTTGGTGCACCTCAGCCTGAAGCCTTCCCTGAAGCAGCCATTGGAGAGGCCGAAGGGGTAGGGGATGTCCAGTCCGCCACATCTCTCATGGCAGTCCGGCGGACTAGTACCCCCTCCCAGTAGGGACTCCGGACTTGATAACAGGATCAAAAAAACTAATAACACAATTAGATTCATCTCCTCCTCTCCTTGTGTGTGAGAGTGATTGAATGAAGAGGAGGGGTTAAGAGGGGAAAGAAAGACATATATGGAAATGATTAAACAATGACCAAAAGTCATCATCGATGACCAAAAAAATTAAAAAAGTCATCTTCCCTACAGTAGGAGAGGATAGTGATTGAATGAAGAGGAGGGGTTAAGAGGGGAAAGAAAGACATATATGGAAATGATTAAACAATGACCAAAAGTCATCATCGATGAACTAAAAAAAAAAAGTCATCTTCCCTACAGTAGGAGAGTAGTAGATATGTTTTTTTTCTTGGGATTTTTATATATATATCCATGTTATAATTTTATTTTATCAAAATATCTCTGTTAAAACAGATTATGCAAAAATACATATACTTTAAGTGAGTGCATACGAACTCCTACAATTTTCAATAGAGTTGTTCTTCATGAGAGGCGCCAATAGATTTGATCGAAGAGCCCTCGTCAGGTCTGTTGATGGTGCCCTCATCAATAGATCAGTCGTAGCTCAACAGAGTCTAAATGCCAGTCAAAACAATTGATCAAGCCAAACTTCTCTAGTAAGTTGGTTATTCTTTTGAGGAGACTGTTGTGGAGTGCATTTCTTTTGTTCTGTCTAAAGTGTTCTCTGTCTTTTAACATTGCCCTGAATCATGTTTTCCATTTTGGACAATGTATAAAAAAAATTTATTTCACTTTTTTTTCATGTGTTCCATTTTGGACAGTGTAGGATTATTTTACATTTTGTCATGTATTCCATTTTGGACAATGGGTAGGACCACTTTAATTTACATTTTTTTCATGTGTTCCATTTGGACAATGGGTAGGACCACTTTATTTTATAATTTTTTAATATGTTCCATGTTGGTCATGTAAGCATGTTAGGGATGCTCATATGATATGTGCTATGTATGCTGATATACTATGTATGCTATGCATGTTGATATGCTATGTATGCTGATAGGGTGATATGCTATGTGTGCTTATATGCTATAATGTTGTGTCTGATGTATGATGATGGGGACAGTACTGTTTGCACGGATTTCATTTCCAACGATATGGGGGTTCTGATGAAAATGGAATTAAATTGGTACACAAATAGGAGAAAGCTTATGTAGGTTGGACAGACAAACAAAATAGTTATGATGGATAAAATTACGCTCCGTAATAGCTGTAGATACGAATTTTTAATGCGAGGAGGGCTTTTGAAGCAAATTAGTGAAGTTGTGGACTGAGAATGATGCATTGAATATGCAATATAAGGTTCCTAGGGAAGAAGAGTATGATATTCTGTCAAATGAAAGTGAGACGATGAAGATGTCCAACTTACACCATAGGAGTCCTATTATTGAAATATTCATTATAGTTGAACAGAATGTTGGTTCTTATGGTCTTCCTACACCTGAAGATAGGGAAGTCCACATAAATAAATGTGATTCATCAGATGATATTGATGATGATGTTGATAATAGGGGAGGTGACATACCAGAGTCATTTTCAATGTTCTTCTCAGATTCAGAAAATGAATTAAGAGGACAAATGCATAGATTTTCTGTGGTTTTTGAAGATGAAGATGATGATGAACCAAGCATTAGGAAGGCCACAACTCAGAATGTTACACTTGAGGAGCTAGATGTGGAAGAACAACTCCAGGAGCCAGTGGTAACTGAGATCAATTAGAGGGAGGTTGAGCAACAACATAGTGATGATTAGCCCAGTCCCACTGAACAACCCAGTCCCACTGCACAACCTAGTGTCACACAGCCTAGTCCCACTGCACAACTCAATCAAAATGATAGAGGCAAAAAAACTGTAATAGAGAATGTTGATGTTGAATTTGAAGAGGAAAGACAACATGCAACAGATGTAGAAGCAAATAGGGTTTGCAGTGAATCAAGTTTTCATGATATTTATAGTTCAGACCCTGATAATTGTCTCATAGATGATGATGATGTCTGTGATAGTCAAGATGTGGAAGATCTAGAAATTAAAGTAGGTGTGAAGTTTGAGAATATTGAAGCTCTTAAACTTGCACTGAGACAACATGCCATAAAAAAGAATTTTGCTTGACATACATCATGAGTGAACCCACAAGATTAAGCCTGTCAACGGGTCGGGTCCGGATCGTGTCGGGTCGGGTTGTACTCGGACCCGACACGTGACAAGACCCGGCGGGTCTGGGTCCAACCTAGGACCCGTCAGGTCCTAGGAAATGTGGATCTGGACCCGGACCCGTTGGACCCAGGTCGGGTCCGGATCCGACCCGACCCGAATATGGTTTCTAAAAAAAATGAAGAGCTCATGAATTTATTTGCTTTATCATTCTATTATGAAAATTTTGTATAAAGCATTAATTTTGAGCTTTCTAAACTAATGATCGTGCTCTCTGCGTGTGCAAGACTGGGGAGTGGATCCATGTGTATGTGCGTCGTACGGGAGGGTTCGAGGACATAAGTTCTTTCTTAAACATGTACGTGAAGTGTCAGGATGTGGGGACCTCTCGGAGGCTTTTCAACGGTGCAAGAAGAAGGGACGTCATGACGTGGACGTCGATGATCATTGGGCATGTCCGCTCCAGGATAGTCTTCGTCATATGGCGGCCACCTTCCTCATCCAATCCAGCCCTCTCCTTCCTCCTCCACGCCACCCAGCGTGCCTCCGTCACAGCCTATTGTTCTTTCTCTTTTTTCCCCCTCTTTCCCCCTCTCTACACCACTCTTTTCACCTAATTTTCTAACCCACCCAAAACAAAACAAAAAATTGCATGGGGGGTGGGTTAGAAAACTTGAGGGGTGAAAACATAGCTCCCGAAGAAAGAATAAGATTGTATGCGTATAGTATATACCTCGGTTGACTTCTGAATTTATATACCAAGTCGTTTTAACTCATTTCCATATATCATTGATCACGGTTGGTTGTAAGTGCCATTGTTTAATGATTTATTCAGAGTCTTATTATGAATACTCAAAGTCTTATTTCGAATATGCATGAGTGTTATTTTGCTTTGATATTGTGGCCACTGCACACTTCCATTACTGTTAAGGGAGTGTGATAGTTATGTTTATAAGGACATTACTGTAAATTTAGTTTGTATTATAGTATATTTGTGCGCGCGCGTGTGTGATTGAAATTTAGTTTGCAAGTTCCTACTAATCTATGGAAAAGGTACCCGTAAATGTATGCATACGATGGTATAAGAAATTCTCTCTCCACCCACAGTTTCAATGGCAGTATGAGCAATACTATTTGATCATTGACTCAAAGTAGATTGATTTATTAATTTTTCAATCCATGTCCAAACCAAACAAAAACTCTATGGAACCAAACTCGAAAAAAATCAGTTTAAATCGATTTGAATTCGGTTTAACTGATCAAAGTTGCACCACCTATTGAGCAACCCAAAAACCAGATTACAATCCTATTTGATCTCAATCTTCTTCTTTTTTCGGACAAGATTACAAACTGACGTCTACTATTGGGCGTGGAGGGAGGGACTTACACATCCATCCAATCCTATTTGAATTCGATCACAATGTCCAACAGCTTGGCATAATTAAAACTCGTCAAAATTTCATTTTGTCTATGCGAAATGACTCCAACCTATTGGCCAATTTTTTCTCGACATAAAATATGATAAAACGATTTATTAAACTACCAGGCTTGGATTTTAATCTGATAATTTATTTGCTTAATCTTAATGTTCTCTCATTCCGAGTGGTGGAATCTGGACATCTCAGAGATTCTTATGATATGGACCATCTTATAAGCTACCGGCCCTCAGGTACATGATTGTATAATCTAGAAACATATGATATGATATGGACCCCGGCCCTCAGGTACATGATTGTTGTTAAATGCATGTAAGAATTATATATAATTTTGACAGTGATGGTTTTGCTCTCGATTCAGCCTTTCAATGTAATTGACACACATAATAGTGCGAGTAAATGATTGTTGTTAAATGCATGTAAGAATTATATAATTTTGACAGTGATGGTTTTGCTCTCGATTCAGCCTTTCAATGTAATTGACACACACATAATAGTGCGAAACCAACATTTGATGGTTGAAAATAATCATAATGATCTGATAATCATTATTCTCTGTAACAGTTATATAAATGTATTGCCTATGTACCAACAACTCTAAAAAAATCATCAATTTTCTAATGATGACATATAGCACATCATCTAATGATTCTACACTCAATCAATTTTCGGGGTAGCTCTGGTCTACCGGGAAAAAAAAATCAACATATATATGTCATGTTTATTGTGAGTTACCATGTGTTTGTGTTATATCATGTTTACTGTGTCGTGCTCACATGCAGTATCAAAATGATCCAATCGTGAGATCACACGACATATGATTGATCCCAAATAATTTATATCTAACCACTTAATATGTCGTGTCATGGCGATAACCTGTCAATGTATTGTATTATGTTATACTAGTCTGGCCCATTTTACGCCTCTACTTTTAGTAGAGCTGACTTCATCATATGTTCAATAATAAAAAAATCAATATAATCATAGTACATGGATTTATTAATGATATATATATATATATATATATATATATATATATATATATATGAAAATTATTACGTGCGGCGAACGGCGGGTGCGGTCGCGACGTGGGCCGTTCAATCGCGGGTCCATCGCATCCAACGGTCGATGTGAATCCCACCCAACCGTCCGATGCGATGGACCCATGATCGACGGCCCGTGATCGCTGCCGCACCCGCCGTTCGCCCCACGCAATAACCTATATATATATATATATATATATATATATATATATATATATATATATATATATATATATAATATTTAACATATAATATCTTTACAATGATACAATTCTAAATGGAAATATACACCAGATCACCAATGGAAAAAATTTCATGATGAAAGTCTTTGATCATCCTATGTTGTCACTCGGTCTCCTCCAGACCATGAGCCGCCACCCAAAGGCAAGTGCCTCTTCGGCCGCCTCAACCCATCAAGCTCTGCTGCGACATCCTTCATAGTGGGCCTCTCCGACCCTCTCATCCTCAAGCATACCTCCGCCAGCTCCGCCACCGCCTGCACCCGCTTCCTCTCCCCCTCCTGGACCACCCTATCATCCAATACCCTAGACAGGCAATCCTCCTTCAACATGCATATGAAATGCGTCGACAAGCTCCTCCCTTCATGGATGCTCACCGGCTTCTGCCCCGTCAATAGCTCCACAAGGATCACTCCAAAACTGTACACGTCACTCTTCTCTGTCAATTGTCCCGTGTAGAAGTACTCCGGGTCCAAGTACCCGAACGTCCCCTGCACCGCCGTCGAAACATGGGTCCCATCGGTCGGGATTAACCGGGATGTCCCGAAGTCCGAGACCTTCGCGGTGTAGTTGTCATCGAGGAGTATGTTCGACGACTTGATGTCCCTGTGGTAGATCGTTACTGAGGCCGCCGTGTGGAGGTACGTGAGCGCCTCAGCGGTCTCTGAGGCGATCCTCAAGCGGTCCTCCCACGATAGGATGGTGGGTTGATCGGGGCCGTGGAGGTGGTGGAAGAGCGTCTCGTTCGGGATGAACTCGTACACAAGGAGTGGTACCTCGGTCTCTAGACAACATCCGTAGAGCTTCACCACGTTCCTGTGGTCATAGTCACAAAATTCATGTACATACAAAGGATCTCTATATTCAGCATAAAGAGGATTCATACTCAATTTCTAGATCCTAGACACAGTTGGATAAATAAAAGTTTGTTTGATCCATGAGTATAATAGTTATTGAGACAGAAAAATTTAGAGTGCTTTGTGGCTATACCTATGGTTGATGCATGAGAGGCTGGCGACCTCGTTTATGAATTGGTTGATCTCGGCACGATCGGTGAGGGTGGACCTCTTGATGGCAACGATCCTCTGGTCGGACAGAAGGCCCTTGTAGACAGTGCCATAGCCTCCGCGGCCGAGAACCCGCGTGACATCAAAGTTGTTGGTGGCCTTCTCGAGCTCATCCAATGTGAAAATCTTGGTGCGTTCAGTGGCATCTTTGTCAGATGAGATCAGCTGTTGAAGCAACCGACCTTTGTTTTGGTGGAAGAACATCTCTTTGAGCTTATTCTTCTTCCTTTCTTTCATTCTTTGGTATAACAAAATGCAACTTCCAGTTAGTAGTAGGAGGCCTAAAGTGCCCCCTACTACGGCGCTGACAACTGTAATTTTGATCATAATTGTAAGATTGATCATATTTATAGAAAAAATTGTGAAAAGTATAAAAAAACTGTCACAATCTCACATGATATCTACCATAATCTCATATATCATGTTAGAGATTAATCAACCCTGATAAGATCTAGTTCTCATTGTATCTTATCCCATGAAAAATCCTATGAACAAACACTTTCTCACATTTTTTTGTGATCAAATCAGGACTAGTCGGAGACAATGTCTGGTAAAATAAAAAAAAACTATCATAATCTTATGTATTAAATATTAATTCCCCTGTTTGTATAGAACAACTAGATTATTCAACATATATATATTATCTCATTATAGATGCACGAGGAATAAATCATTTATTTTGATTGTATTTTTAGTTATTAATCTCGTTGAGAAAACGTAATAATGAAGTTTTTGTTGATTAATTGATCATGGATAAGTTGTAGATAAAATATGAATAAGATGTAGATAAAAATTAATAAAAAAATTAATTTGACATGTGGATCTATTGATTTATAAGTGATGATAAAATGTTATTTGATATATAAATCTCATTTTACCATTGTAATAGTGAGTGGAATTAATTACAGGATTCTAGCATAGATATCTTGGTCATTCCTATTAAACAAACAATATTTTACCTTTTATTCCACCTCTATTAAAAGTTAAAACTAACCAAGCTTGAGTAAATATGAGGTACTTACCAGCAACGACGGGAAACCTGCTTCTCGGGGGAACAGGCAAACACGGATATTCCATTGGGTTGCTCCCGTTGGTCCCCGGTGGACATATGCATTTGTATGATCCAGGGGTGTTGATGCAGATATTCCCAGGGCATGGATACTCTCCCAACTTCTTACACTCGTCAATATCTGATTATGAAACCCCAAAATTAAACAACAAATCTCTGTCAGCAAAACTAAATCATAGTTAGTCCTTTGGTTCATACCAGCCAGGGCCAGTGATGGCATAGGCAACTAAGCCAGTTGCCTAGGGTGGGGCCCTGAATCTTTGAAAAAAATATTTATCCTTAATGTATTGGGATTTTTTTTTAGTTTTTTGAATATTTATCTTATATTTAAAAATTTATCCATATTTCTAGTTTAGCTATTTTGTTTCCATTTAATTGTGATATGTTTTTATCTATTATTTGATTTGATTTATAAAAATGAAACTTGTGTTTTTTTTTTTTTTTTTATCTTCAGTACTTTTTTGTTATTCTCTTTTTTGTTTGTTTTGATTTTTTTTTTGTTCTTCATTCCCTATTTTATTGGGGTTGTGCGTTTTATTATTGGTTAATATTTATTTTGTTCTCATTTTATTGAGATTTTATTTGTGTGATTTACACAAAAAAAAGAAAATCATATGGACGGTTTGCACGTTATTTTTTCATATCATATTTATATATATTTCCATTTTTTATTATTTTTTATATTTTATTCTCAATTTCTGATTTGATAATTATTAATCTTTTATTTAAAAAAATTCAATATTTTCTCTTTGTATTTCATTTAGTCTTGTTTGTCCCTTTCTATTAATCTTTAGTAGTTAAAAAAAAAATTTAAATTTTTTTGTTATAGTATAAATTAAAAAAATATTTTTTTCGGGGGCCATTTCAAGATTTCACCTGGGCCCATTTTTTTAAATCAATCTCAGGCCGGCCCTGATACCAGCCTTTTGAATAGTAGTAGATTGACTTCTGAATCATGAACAAAATAATAAGTCTCACCTTCACAGCCGTTCTTAAGATATGGGTTGCCTTCGTATCCAGGCGAGCAACTGCAGATATATCCAGATCCACTACCCACGTCGGAGCAATCACTGTTTCTGCTCACGCATGCGTACTCGGATTTATACCTTCTGGCATCGCTGCAGCTCTCCGTCCCAATCGAGAAGTTCAGCACCGCCGGAACCCCACCGGAGTACTCACTGTAGAACCCATCAGATATATCATTTGGAGTGAACTTGTACCAATCTTGTTGGACGAGGAACACGTAACTGCATGGGTTGAAATTCATCACGCGCGTGTGGTTGTAGTAGCTATTGAACCCGACCTCGAAATACTTGATCCCTTTGGGTATCCTAGCCTGGCAGCAGCCAATCCCGGAGCAGACCCCGTTGACCACGCTCTCCGACTGGTAGCACGTCGATATGCAACCCACCGTGAACGGCGTCATCGAACCAGTGTTGTTGACGGTCCCGTTGATGTACCCCTGCGTGTCGCAACCCACCGCGGTGAACCAGTTGCGGGTGTGGGAGAAGGTGTAGACGGTGCCGGAGATGTTGACGGAGAAGGGCGGGGAGGCGGTGCGGCGGGCCTGGCCGTAGCAATCGTAGAGGATGGGGTGGATGATGTGGACCTCGCCGGTCGGCAGGGATATGTTGGTGATCGGCATGTTGTGTTGGGTGTCCGATTCGAGGTAGAGCTTCAGGACGGAAGAGATGTTGGTGCACCTCAGGCGGAAGCCTTCCTTGAAGCAGCCGTCGGTGATTCCAAACGGGTAGGGGATGTCGAGGCCGCCACATCTATCATAGCAGTCCGGCAGAGTATTAATCCCTCCTAGGGACTCTGGACTTAATAACAGGATCAACAGCACTAAAAACACAATCTGAATCATCTCCTCTCTGTGTGTGTGAGAGTGATTGAATGAAGAGGAATCAGGGGAAGGAAAGACATGGAATGGAAGTGTTAAACTATCAAAAGTCTTAATATCTACGGTAGAATATATATGTATATATATATACACACACGAACTATGCTTGCATGTACTGTAAACAGTGTGCCAGCGGCCTAGCGATCTTTTAGTCGGATTTGCAGCCTTGTCTGATTGTATTTTTTCATATATGTATTTCAATGGCAAATGTATTTTCTTATAAAAATAATGACATGGATTGGATATTATAAACGAAGCTATACACAGGATTGGATATATAATATTCCAAATATTTTAAGGCCTCTTATAACTCGTTAACCCATTGCACTCATTATTATAAGGTATGTATTTGTTTTTTTACACATTCTATTAATGAGTTCATAAATTTTATTGGACTATATATCTTATTTTTTATATGAAAATACATATTTAATTAGTTGGGTTATACTAATTTATAAATATAAAAACAATAATAATTTTTGGGTCCCAATTCATAGGCGCCCCATGAGGTGGCAAAGATGAAATATCTAAATTACCTTCATTTTCAAATTATATTTTCATATTGTAACTGATCCCACAATTAATGGCCCACAATCAATGGGAGGTGGTTATGATATGCTTTTCTTTCTTTTTTGAAATAAACAATTCAATTTAAAGAAACAAACAAAAAACCCTTACGATCTGTTTCGTCTATACATATTATTTTTTCCATGATCTGTTGTTTCTTCTCTTTTTTTTGAAAACAATCATATCAATCGAAAGAGATTGTGATCACGAAACACATATTGATTCATCAATTTTACAAAAATAGAAAATTCAATTCGATTGCAGTTTTTGCGAGGATTTCGATTTTGATTTCGATTGCAACATTTTTTTATCTTGTGTTCGGTTCGTGGAGCAAACATTGACGATCCATTCAGGTATCTTGAATCTGTGTCTGTTAATTCAAATATAGATAAAACTGTATTCAGCCCATTTTTGAAGGTATTTGTTAATTCAAATCCAGATACACATGTATCTAAATTTGAATCCTAGCCATTCTTTAAAGGTATTTGTTAATTCAAATCCAGATACACCTGTATCTGAATTTGAATCCCAGCCCATTCTTTGAAGGTATTTATTAATTCAAATCCAAATACACCTGTATCTGAATTTGAATCCCAGCCATTCTTTGAAGGTATTTGTTAATTCAAATCCAGATACACCTGTATCTGAATTTGAATCCTAGCTCATTCTTTGAAGGTATTTGTTAATTCAAAACAAGATACACATGTACCTGTATCTGAATTTGAATCCCAGCCCATTCTCCGAAGGTATTTGTTAATTCAAATTCAAGACATGTATCTGAATTTGAATTCCAACTCATTTTTTGAAGGTATTTGTTCATTCAAATCCAGATACAGTTGTATCTGAATTTGAATTCCAGCCCATTTTTTTGAAGGTATTTGTTAATTCAAATCTGTATTTAAATTTGAATTCCAATTCTATTTTTATGGGAAGAAGTCATTTTTCGTTTATATAGTTTCACCCAAATCAAAACCCTAAAATTCAAAGTTTTTAGAAATATGCTAGGTCAGAGAGAGGATTTCATGGTGCCACCTTTTGTGGGATTCAGTTACGAGATTTAATTTAAATATTAGTTAGTTAAATTTATTTTTAAAATTCTAAGAAGGGTAGTCTTGTCATTATTATTTTGGTAGTTAGAAAAAGTCAAATAAGGAACCAATAGGAGAGTGCCACCTATTGGGGCTCACAAATGGGATTAATTTATGGGGTCTAGATAGCAACACCCATATAAAAAAAAGGAAACCGAAAACATGACTTAGTCAACTTCCATTTTAAATGTTTTTCATGGAAAAGTCAGACATAAATGTGAAAAAAAAGTCTTTGCAAGTGTGGGTATAAAAGAATGGTATTGTATGCGTATAGTATGTACCTGCTCCCCACCCCGGTTGACTTCCGAATTTATATATTTATAAGTCGTTTTACAGTCTCATTTCCATATATCATTGATCGCGATTGGTTGTAATAAGTACCATTAATTATAGATTTATTCATGAAAGTCTTATTTTGAATATTCTTTTATGCATGAATGTTTTGCTTTTATATCGTTGCCACACTCCCATTAACAGAGGAGTGTGACAGTTATGTTTATAAGGAAATTATTGTAAATTTAGTTTGTATTATAGTATATTTGTGTGTCTGTATGTGTGTGTGAATTAAAATTCACAACCAAGTTACAAATCTATGAAAAGGTCCCCGTAAATGTATCCATATGATGGTATAAGAAATTCTCTCTACACCCACAGTTTTTATGGCAGTATGAGCAACCCAAAAACCAGATCGCAATCCTATTTGATCCCAATCATATTTTTTATGACAAGATTATAAACTGACATCTACTATTGGGCGTAAGGGACTTACACATCCAACCCCATCTTGACCATTTAATAAGCACCCATGTATAATCCCTAACTGATCAGGTATGTCATCAAAATTATCAGGACTAAATCTAGAAACATATGATATGGACCCCGGCTCTCAGGTTAATTACTGTTGTTAAATGCATGTGAGAACTACATCATTCTGACGGTGGTGGGTTCAATCAACCCGATATGTTCTCGATTCAGCCTTTCAATGTAAATTGACAGTTGACACTCAACATAATAGTGCGAAATCGCTAATTTGATGGTTGAGAGTAATCATTATCATTATAATCATTATTCATTGTGACAGTCATATAAATATATTGCCTCCCATACCAACAACTCCAAAAAAATTTGAGCTAAAAGATCTAAATTATCAGATCGTAAGTGATGAACTAAATTTGGTATATCGACATCCTAATTGTCAAGTGTGAAGAACAAATTGACATTGTGAGTGTCGATATCACAGAATAAGTTAAACCAATATTTTTCACATATTGCATTGTCAATTGTGGATCCGGTGAATTTAAAAAAGAGGTGCATTTTACGGTTGAAACTCTGCCGCATCTTCTCCCTCCTTTATATATCAGACTCAAATGAGGACATATTTTCAAAACAACAAAACCTTCTCTTCTTCAGTTCTTCAATGGAGACTTCAATCCTAATCAATCAGAGCCCTTATTTGTGCTTATTTTTTTCGATGTCTCTAAAACAACTTCACGAGCTCTTATGACGTAGAAATTATTTAGAATTATGATTCATAAATGGGGGCTTATAAATTACATCAACAAAATATGGGAGGTTTACTTATAAGAGAGGTTTACTTATAGATTAGAGGGGTTCAAATAAAACCACTCGTGCCTCAAAAACAACTTTGATATTGACTGGATTTGATTGGCATAAATCTTTTTTGTGTTAGTGTACTTCAACCTATTGGAATATAGACAAAGACTTCAATTGAACTTCGAGTCGCGTTACAGAGTCGCTCTCCTTAAGACAATTTTGCCCCCATCTAATGACTAATGATTCTACAGTATACTCTATGTAAAATGGGCCATGTCAGATCACCCCAGCCTGTTAGAGAAACAGGCTAATGGACCATGCCGAACTGGCCCATTAATATTAATAGGCTGGGCCAGCACATATTCCTATCACAATACGTATATACACTCACACAAATTCAAAATCCAACACTATCTTAATAATATGTTCTAATCATAGACACCTTTCTAGCATGTACCATTCTTGGTTGCCCTTTCTAAGGTTCCATATAATCTTTCTTGATTGATATTCAGCTAATCTTATTGCTTGTTATCTATCAATCTTGCAACTCAAAACAATACCAAACAGCCAAAACAGATTGTCATAACTATTAACCTAAGATATCTGCAAATCTCTTTAGATGGTGGTGGATACAAACAAGTTACCCAGGCTAATCCAAACATCCCCATCTAGGACAGAATCCTAAAAGAAACACTCATGATCACCTAAACAAACATAACCATGGCTTACCCTGTTACACTCTGTTTTATTTGTAAACTGTTATTGATGCACTCTTTCCTCCCTTTTGTAAATGGGTACTAGTCTAGTAACCCATTTTTTCTTCTACTAACTTTCACAATGTACATATGTAAGTTTGGCAATGAAATAAAAATTACATTACCAGGCACACACAAAAAAAAACATCTTCAGCCCCTAAAATACAAGCCCCAAGTTGTTAATCATACGCATAATAATTTCCCAAGTATCTTTTCAATAAACCCTAAACCCCCAAAAATACATTGATAAGCATTCTCAATCAAACTGTGGAAAAAACCAATTTTCATAGAGAATGCTCACAGAAAACATTATGAATGGATCAAATACAAATTTTCATTTTCAACTATACAAAGATACGTTCATTCATTTTGATAGTGATTTGAGTTATGCAACTGATATAACATTCAAAAAACAGACATATTGTACTGAACCACTTAAAATTAGGAAATTCGAATAGAACTTACTTGGGGATCTCCCATCAAATCTACAGAGCTCATTCAAAGTCGTTGATTTGCCTACCCCGGGTGGACCGATGACACCAATGATGGTGAAATCCGTGTTTTTCGTTAGGAATTGCAACACAAAACACAAATTGAGCTTCATCAAAGTTCTCTAGTTTCAATTAGGGTTTCCATTCCACGCAGAAGGGGGAGGTATGTGTACGGGGAAGATCCGATCCGGGTGGAATTCCCAGGAGGAGGAGAGGTGATTGAGTGACCCGATGGAGGAGACGCGGGACCGGGCGGAGGCGGAAGAGGAAGAGGAGGAGGCGGCGAAGATGGAGTCATCGTCGCGGTCGAAGGCGGCGGGACCCTCCCGGGCGGCTTTGCGAGGAGGATCTCCTGTCTCTGACCTTGGTGCGGCGTCCGGACGTTCGATCGGATGGTCGGGGAAGGATTGCGTCCGGATCGGCGGCTCCCACGCATCTGATCACACAGGCTTTGCGACGCGGGGAGGGTCGACGAGGGTTTGTGATTGTTGAGTGCTTGAGGGAGATGGTCGCGAAGGGAGTAGAAGCGACGAAGGAAAATAACTAAAGTAGTGACGCGATTGTTTGCACAAACCCTTGTTTTTCAGATGTTCAAATTTAGAGTGTCGGTTACAAAATAACATTATAAGTAACCTATGGTGGTGGTTTCTAAATAAATGTTGTTTTATATGTCGGAATGGCCTACAGGGTTGGCCCTGCACGGCGTACATGCACTTAACGTGTCTATATGTTGTGCCTCGTGCCGTTCCGTATCAACCTGACCCATTTTACATCTCTACTGTTTTCATTTTGCATACCTTGTAACTTAAACATATATGTTCAATAATAAAATATCAATATAATCATAATGCACGTATTTATTTGATGATATAAATAATGTTTCAACGTATAATAGACTGTACAATGGCGCAATTCTAAATAGAAATATACGCCAGATTATCAATGAAAATATTTCAAGATGAAAGTCTTTGATCATCCTATGTCATCAGAGCAGATTCTCGGTCTCTCCTGACCATGAGCCACAACCCAAGGCAACTGCCTCTTCGGCCGCCTCAACCCGTCAAGCTCCGCCGCAACATCCTTCATCGTGGGCCTCTCCGACCCTCTCATCCTCAGACACACCACCGCCAACTCCGCCAGCGCCTGCACCTGTTCCCTATCCCCCTCCTGAACCACCCTGTCATCCAATACCCTGGACAGGCGGTCCTCCTTCAACATGAACATGAAATGCGTCGACAAGCTCCTCCCTTCATGGATGCTCACCGGCTTCTGTCCCGTCAGTAGCTCCACAATGATCACTCCAAAGCTATACACGTCGCTCTTCTCTGTCAACTGTCCCGTGTAGAAGTACTCCGGGTCCAGGTACCCGAACGTCCCTTGCACCGCCGTCGACACGTGGGTCCTGTCAGTCAGGATGAACCGGGACGCCCCGAAGTCGGAGACTTTCACGGTGCAGTTGTCATCGAGGAGTATGTTCGACGACTTGACATCCCTGTGGAAGATCGTTATGGAGGCCTCTGTGTGGAGGTATGTGAGCGCACCGGCGGTCTCCGAGGCGATTCTCAGGCGGTCCTCCCACGACAGGGTGGTGGGTCGGTCAGGGCCATGGAGGTGGTGGAAGAGCGTCCCATTCGGGATGAACTCATACACAAGGAGCGGTACCTCGGTCTCTAGGCAACATATAGAGCTTCACCACGTTCCTGTGATCATATCCATAAAGTTCGTGTACACTCATAGGATCTCTATTTCATCATAAAGATGATTTAAACTCAATTTCTAGATCCTAAAGGCACTAGACAGTTGGATGAATATAAAAGTTTGTTTGATCGATGTACTAAATCTGCTAAGTGAGAAAGTTCAGAGTGTTTTGTGACTATACCTGTGGTTGATGCATGAAAGGCTGGCGACCTCGTTTATGAACTGGTCAATCTCGTCACGGTTGGTGAGGGTGGACCTCTTGATGGCAACGATCCTCTGGTCGGACAGAAGGCCCTTGTAGACAGTGCCATAGCCTCCGCGGCCGAGAACCCGCGTGACATCAAAGTTGTTGGTGGCCTTCTCGAGCTCATCCAATGTGAAAATCTTGGTGCGTTCAGCGGCATCTTTGTCGGATGAGATTAGTTGTTCAAGCAACCGGCCTTTGTTTTGGTGGAAGAACATCTCTTTGAGCTTTTTCTTCTTCCTTTCTTTCATTCTTTGGTATAACAAAATGCAACTTCCAATTAGTAGCAGGAGACCTAAAGTGCCCCCTACTACGGCGCTGACAACTGCAAGATCGATCATAATTGTAAGATTGATCATATTCATAGAAAAAATTGAATGGAATGTGAAAAGTATAAAAAAACTGTCACAATCCCACATGATATCTACCATAATCTCATATATCACGTTGGAGATTAATCAACCTGATAAGATCTAGTTCTCATTGTATCTTATCCCATGAAAAAAACCTATGAACAAACACTTTCTCACATTTTTTGTGATCAAATCAGGACTAGTCGGAGACCATGTACGTGGTAAAATAAAATAAAAACTATCATAATCTTGTGTATTAAATATTAATTCCCCTGTTTGTATAGAACAACTAGATTATTCAAGATATATATTATCTCATTATAGATGCATGAGGAATAAATCACTTTGTTTGATTGCATTTTTAGTCATTGATGCCGTTGAGAAAATGTAATAATGAAGTTTTTGTTGATTGATTGATCATGGATATATAAATTGTAAATAAAATATGAATAAGATGTGGATAAAAATTTATAAAAAAAATTAATTTGACATGTGGATCTATTAATTTATAGTGGTGATAAGATGTGATTTGACATATAAATCTCATTTTACCATTGTAATAGTGAGTGTAATTTATTACAGATTTCAGAGAGATCTAAAATATAAGTACCACATTATTTTAGCATAGATATCTGGGTCATTCCTATTAAACAAACAATATTTTACCTTTCATTCCACCTCTATTAAAAGTTAAAACGAACCAACCTTGACTAAATATGATGTACTTACCAGCAACGACGGGAAACCTGCTTCTTGGGGGAACAGGCAAACACGGATATGCAATTGGGTTGCTCCCGTTGGTCCCCGGTGGACATATGCATGTGTATGATCCAGGGGTGTTGATGCAGATATTCCCAGCATGGATACTCTCCCAACCTCTTACACTCGTCAATATCTGATTATGAAACCGGCCCCAAAATAAAAACAACAAATCTCTGTCAGCAAAACTAAACCATAGTTGGTGCTTTGGTTCATACCAGCCTTGAATAGTGGTAGATTGACTTCTGAATCATGAACAAAATAATAACTCTCACCTTGACAGCCGTTCTTAAGATATGGATTGCCTTCGTATCCAGGCAAGCAACTGCAGATATATCCAGATCCACTACTCACGTTGGAGCAATCACTGTTTCTGCTCACGCATGCGTACTCGGATTTATACCTTGTGGCTTCGTTGCAGCTCTCCGTCCCAATCGAGAAGTTCAGCACCGCCGGAACCCCATCGGAGTACTCATTGTAGAACTCATCAGATATATCAATCGGAGTGAACTTGTACCAATCTTGTTGGACGAGGAACACGTAACTGCATGGGTTGAAATTCATCACGCGCGTGTGGTTGTAGTAGCTATTGAACCCCACCTCGAAATACTTGATCCCTTTGGGTAACCTAGACTGGCAGCAGCCAATCCCGGAGCAGACCCCGTCGACCACGCTCTCCGACTGGTAGCACGTCGATATGCAACCCACCGTGAACGGCGTCATCGAACCAATGTTGTTGACGGTCCCGTTGATGTACCCCTGCGTGTCGCAACCTACCGCAGTGAACCAGTTGCTGGTGTCGGAGAAGGTGTAGATGGTGTCGGAGATGTTGACGGAGAAGGGTGAGGAGGCGGTGCGGCGGTCCTGGTCGTAGCACTCGGAGAGGATGGGGTGGAGGATGTGGACCTCGCCGGTCAGCAGGGATATGTTGGTGATCGGCATGGTGTGTTTGGTGTCCGATTCGAGGTAGAGATTCCGGACGGAAGAGATGTTGGTGCAACTCAGGCGGAAGCCTTCCCTGAAGCAGCCGTCGGTGATGCCGAACGGGTAGGGGATGTTGAGGCCGCCACAACTCTCACGGCAGTCCGCCGGATCACCTCCTAATAGGGACTCCGGACTTGATAGCAGGATCAACAACACTAGTAACACAATCAGAATCATCATCTCCTCTATTGTGTGGGAGACTGAGAGTGATTGAATGACGAGGATGAGGAGTCAGAGAAGGTGAGCTAAAGGTGAAGTGATTCAATGATGAGGAAAAGTCTACAGTCATACAGACTATTCGATTTCATCGTCTCTGCAGAGGACAAAGTGGAATTTGGGTGGTTTTCTCATGCGTGTTCCGTGCACATGCTGAAGTTGCTTTCGTTGAAAAGTATAGGTCAAAATTGGAAAATGTTATGCTCATTCATTTATTTCCAGTCAGTATTGCTTAATGAAACACGCGTGTAACAGTTCTATACGCTGTCCACATTGGAATTCTTTCGTTGAAAAGTATACGCATGTTTAGTAACATGCGTATACTGAAGTTGCTTTCGTTGAAAAGTATACGCATGTTCCGTGCACATGCTGAAGTTGCTTTCGTTGAAAAGTATACGCATGTTTAGTAACATGAGTTCCAGCTCTTAACTCTTCTTGTAGCTGGAACTGTGCTCTTAATTTATATGTCTGGTATCTTGAGTATGAGCTGACTGAAAAGTTGTTTGATAAAACAGCTCCAGTTCTGTTCTGGTGCATCATTATTAGTGAATGAAATGCACATTTATTTGAGTAATATAATATTAATAATAGATTTTTGAATATTATTAATATAAAAATAAATGACATTGTGTATTTGACCTTAGAAATATAAAAATAAAGAGAAAAATCCATACGACCCCCTAAAATTTGACTGAAATCCATATAACCCTACCTGCTCTTAAAATCCATATAACCCCCTGAAAACACCTAGTAATTCCAAATAACCCCTGAACAAAATTTTCGTTAATAGATAATGAATATTTTACGAATATTTCATTTGATTAACCCTGACTAAAAACATAATATACTAAAAAAACATTACAATGTGTTAAAAATGTAAAAATTCCTATGAAAATGACGATTTTACCGTCTCTGAATATATTATAAAACCCTATCTAGAGGGATAAAATCGTTATTTATAGAAGATTTTCTTCATTTTTAACATATTGTAAATTTTTTTAGTATACTGTGTTTTCTATCAAGGTTATATGAATTTCTCAAAAATAAAAATAGGATGTAAGAATATTCTCTGAATCCACGGTTTGTATGGCAGTATTAAGCAACTCACGGTTTGTAGGGCAGTATTGAGCAACTCACAGTTGGTATGGCAGTATTGACTATTGAGCAACCCACAAAGAATGTTGGAATCCATCCGATCCCAACAACACTTGTTTTTCCCCGTCTACTTGACAAAGCCTCGATCAGCTAACCCAATCTTGGATTATCTCCCCGTTTGAAACAAAATATTTATAATCTGAATTTTTCCCCGTCCTCTTGTGATTACTTCACGTCAGCAAATTGGTTAAACATTTTGTCACCAGTTCAAGACTCTAAAACCAATGCACTTCTCTCCGTTCCTCTCTCTGGATCATTTTTTTTTTGGATTTTTAGTTTAAGTCCCTATAAACATCTCCAATTAGCGATCGATCATGCATTCTTTCAATTTCTTTTTTAAGTCCTCAGATTCAAAGGGTATTTTATTTTTTCATCCTTACAGTGAACTTTCGTTTGAAAATGGAGAGAAATCTCCCTTCCCGTTAGGTTTACGTTTCAAGTTTTTAAAAATACCCAAACTACCCTTTTATTAAAGTTGAACTTCAATAGTAACAGTTAACCCTTCTTCTTCCATTTAAAAACTCCACTGTGGCTTCTTCCATTAAAGACTTCAGCAGTAACATCGACATCAAAGATGACGAGGACACCTACTTCTCACATGGAGACGACAACACCAACTTCATCCCAGGGATACGGCGACGACAACAACCACAACAACAACTACATCAACTTTATACAATCGTTGAAGCCAATGCTGACATCATCGCCGAAGACATTGCCAGCACCAATATATCTGATTCCACTTATTCCACTGGTGACATCGACGTCGACATATCCTTTTTAAAGTGCTTCAATTGTTTCAGTTGTAAGATGTCTGAATTTGTAAGTACTTTTAAAATTTATAATTTGTATACAATGTGTTTGATAAAATGCCTGAAACAAGCCTCCATCTCATTGTTAGACATCCAATGGTAATTGCAGTGATAAATCAACTCCAGCACGAGAGTATCAATTCAAAAGGAGATGCCATATTTATGTGTCCAAGAGTAAACAATCAAAGGGCTGCCGATGCCCGACATGGAGAGAGGAAGATGACTGTGGTTTCTTCAAATGGGTGAATTGATGCCAATCACACCACATTGATTTGAAATACAAATTATAGGTGTTGAAGAAAGGCTCAACCACAAAATTGTTATACTGGTTTTAAACATGGAAAAGTGCGTGAAGTTGATGAAGCTTGTATTTTGTAGGTGATGCGCTAATGCATGTTCACTCGAATGCTGAAATGAAATGAAACTTGGACTGCATGTTCATTTGATGATGGTGTATCAAATGGTGTAATGTTATAGCATGTAATCACCTACAACATCTCCTGGAGTTGTAATAGCATGCACCTGGAACTGTGATGACACACAGAGAGAGAACTTCAGTAGCACCTGGAACTACATATACTATAAATTCACCTGCTCACCATTTAATTTGCTCACCAATAACATACAACAGCAACACCTATTCACATACATGTCATTAGCCAATTGCAACAACACCCATTCACAAACATATTATTAACCATTTGCAACAACACTCATTCACATATATCACCAAACAATTCACATTCATATACCATAACCACTATATCATCTTTCATATATCATAACCATTACACATGTCTTTTTTTTTATTGATAATTGAAAAAATTATATTGATGTATCTAAAAGAATATACATTATTTATAAAATTTTGGATTAAAAAAAAAAAGAAAACTTGCATCAGAAGTACAATAAAATGTACCTATTGATTAACAAAACAAAAAAGGAAAACTAAACCCTTCTCTTCCATTCTTGACTTTTACCAGCATTGCTTCCAATAAAGACTAAATCTCATTAGACTGAATATGAGATTCACCCTCACTTAGTTTTGTATAAAGCAAGAGCATTTGCTGCACTATTTCCTTCAAGATGTATATGACCAGCTTTCCACATTTGGATGAGAGATAGATCCTGTATCCTTAGAGCTGACAAGGGAAGACAACCTTTACCATGGATTCATCCAAAGATTATACCATAACCATTACAAATATGTCCAAAATTCAAATACCATAACCATCCACATGAAAAAAGAAACCATTCAAATAGTATACACAAAGCAGAGCAAGACAACGAAAAAAAAACCAAATGGACACTATCCTTTTATACCTTGATCTTCAGGTTAGAAAATAAAAGCTCCTCCTTTGATTTCAAATGGAACCATCAACAAACAGAGTAACAGAAGTTCCTTGTTGCGATTTCAGATGGTGGGAATGGGGATGCTTGGTGGAGACGAAAGATTTCGGGGGGGGGGGGGGGGGGGGGGGGGGGGGGGGGGGGGTGGGGGGGTTGGTGGTGATAAAGGATTTTAGATGGGTTTAGGTTTGATGGGGATGAAGGTTTGGTGAGGTCGAAGGACTCAGGGCTTATTTGAGCGTTTGGGGTAGTTTAGGTATTTCACATCTTTGTTAACTCTTTCAAGACGAAAGATGGTAAGGACGAAAAAATTAAGTACCCTTTGAATGTGGGGAAAGGAAATTAAAAGAATGCAGGGATCGATCGCTAATTGGAGAAGTTTAGAGGGACTTAAAACTAAAAATCCCTTCTTTTTTTACACAGATCAATCAATGCTCACAGGTTGATAGCTCAAAAGCAGATCAAGCCCTAATTTGCGTTTGGATTATTGGATGACAAGGGTTAGAGCCTGACCAAGCCTCTAGTAGAGGTTGGTTGGTTGGACTGCTCCTAGTTTGGTAGAGATAATAATAGAGATAGAACATGAACGGGAATAAATATTCCTACAACTATTGAATAGGTTAGCTTACAAGAACAGGCAAATAAATATATCTCGTGTGTTATTTATCTAGAATTGATACTACATGTTACATGTCATATCAACTCCATGCTAAAAATTTCTACTCTTCCATAAATTTTGTTACCATCTAATCAACAATCATTTCAATTTGATTATTAATTTTCCATGGATAAATTTCGTATAAGTGTACCCTTTTTTGTTTGAATACATCCAATATTACATTAAATATTTTCCTTTATTTTTCTATTCAAACAAAAAAGGGAACACTTCTACGTATTCTTACTTTTTTTATTCTCAACTTGGAACAGTTTGGTATTTGTGGCCGTGACTGCCGGAAAAAAAAAGAAGAGAAAAGAATTTCCTGTGGACTGAGAACCCATGGATGATTATTGCAAGAGGGTCCTTATGGAATTGATGTTATGTGCAATGTATATAAATAATTGACAAATACTACATGGAATTGAACAAGGAAAGTATGTTTTTGTAGAGAGGGTCTGATAAGTGTTCGAAAAGGTTCTCTATAGGGCCTTTGCCTGTCAAAGCAGCTTGGATGTAGAACCCTATCCAAGCTACCATTGCAAGACGTCCGTTTTTTATCTCTCACTTTAAGCTCTTCGAATGCAACTGGATCATTAGAGTCCCTGAGGATCGAAGAGTAAACCACCAGGGTAGTTTTCATCACCCGGAAGGTAGATCCCCAGTGGTTCCAGAGCCTCTATGCCGCAATATCTTGCGTATTCTGGACCAACCTGGCACATATGATTACAGTATTCATAAGACCTTGTTCGTCTGAAGAGGTTTCTTTTGTTTTGTTGAGTAAAACGGTAGGTTTACGCCCTCATATATATATTAAATGAAGAGAAAGCCCAAGCGGGAAACATAATACACAAACCAATTAAAATAAAAGGGGAAAAAGGACCCCGAACACAGGGGCCAAAAGCAGGAACTAAGACATCACTCTATAATCGAGAATCTTCCCTGCACTAACAAAGAGGTTTCTTTTGTTAGCATATGTTTTATTAAAATAATGTTCTGCTACTCATATAGAAACTTCATTTTGTTTTTGTTTTTTTTAAAAAAAGATAGGAGCAAACATATTAATAAATGCTCAATGTAAGGCCTTTCAATTTTCCAATATTTGGCTAACTCAGAATGAATGGATTATTTTGTTTAGGGTGAAAACTAAGATTTACCTTTCATATAACTCAATAATGACGCATGGAATTTGGAAAACTAGGCACACAGCACTGTTCAACAAAAATAAGGGTGGAAGAAATAAGAAATTGTCTAAAACATGATATTTATTTTCTCATTTCTAATATTGAAAGGAAATCACTTCAATTCTCGAAGCTTATTCTTTTGTTTCACGTACAAACAAGCTTCATTATTTTTTTATAATAAAGGCAAAGAGCTTTATTTAATCATCAGCTTAAAAAGGAAGAAGATAAGAATATACAATTCCAGAAATAAGTCTGTGGTAAGACGGGTAGATATAAACAAAAGCATGTAATTGATCAAGTTGGTTGATAGATGAGATTAATTTAGTTACTACTGATATAAAGCAAATACAAGGAGGAAAGAAAATAGAACAAGCACTCGTTACCATAAGAAGCGCTTGACATATAGCTATGACAATAACTCCTTGACCTCCAGCTATACATAAACCAGGAATGCCCAAGTAGTCAAGGGTATCACCCTGATCGTTACCATAATGAAGTTTTTATTGGTTGGTTGATCATTGATAAATTGTACATAAAATGTGAATAAGATGTGAATAAAAATTTATAAAAAAAAATTTGATTTGACATGTGAGTCCACTGATCTATAAGTAGTGATAAGATGTTATTTGACATGAAAATCTCATTATACCATTGTAATAGTTTGAGTGGAATTACAGAGGGATCTAAAATATAAATATCACATTATTCGCTCATATTCTAACATAGATATATGGGTCATTCCTATTAAACAAAAAGTATTTTCCCTTATATTCCACCTCTATTAAAAGTTAAAACTAACCAACCTTGACTAAATATTTGCATGTAATGATGTACATACCATAGTTCAAAGTGCCCCCCTCGGTGCACATCAGCACCCAAGTGCTTTCCAAGTGCGGTCATGTGCGGCTAGCAGTACAAACCCAGTTCAAACGGGAATCAAACAGTTCTTAGGCGTTCGAATCTAGTTCTAACGGGAAATGAAATGGCCCTTCAGGCGTTCGAACCCAGTTCGAACGGGATTCAAACAGCCTTTAAGCGTTCGAACCTAGTTCAAACGGAATTTAAACGGTTTGAACCCAGTTCAAACGGGATTCAAACGGCCCTTACATGTTTGAACCCAGTTCGAACGGAATTCAAATGGTCATTGGGCGTTCGAATTCCGTTCGAACGAGGTTCAAACGCCCATATACTATAAAAAAAAAATTAAAAAAAAAATATACAATGTATTGCCGCATGTATTGCGGTGGGGTCCGCACATGTTTTTTAAACTATGGTACTTACCATTAACCAGGGGAAACCTGCTTCCCCGGGGAACAGGCAAACACGGATATGCCTTTGCGTTGCCCCCAGTGGACATATGCATTTGTATGATCATGGGGTGTTGATGCAGATATTCCCATGGCATGGATACTCTCCCAACCTCAAACACTCAGTCAATATCTGATTGTGAAACCCCAAAATAAAAACAAAAAATCTGTCAGCAAAACTAAACCACAGTTGGTGCTTTGGTTCATACCAGCCTTGAATAGTAGATTGACTTCTGAATCATGAACAAAATAATAACTCTCACCTTGACAACCGTTCTAAAGGTAAGGGTTGCCTTGGTACCCAGGCGAGCAACTGCAGAGATATCCAGATCCACTACTCAAGTCGGAGCAATCACTATTTCTGCTCACGCACGCGTACTCGGATTTATTCCTTCTGGCATCGCTGCAGCTCTCCTTCCTGATCGAGAAGTCCAGCACCGCCGGAACTCCACCAGAGTTCTCAATGTAGAAATCCTCACCTATATCCTCCGGAGTGAACTTGTACCAATCTTGCTCGACGAGGAACACGTGACTGCATGGGTTGAAATTCATCACGCACAAGTGGTTGTAGTAGCTATTGAACCCGACCTCGAAATACTTGATCCCTTTGGGTATCCTAGACTGGCAGCAGCCGATCCGAGCAGACCCCATTGGCTAACCACTCCACCTGATAGCACGTCGATATGCAACCCACCATGAATGGTGTCATCGAACCAGTACTGTTGACGGTCCCGTTGATGTACCCCTGCGTGTCACAACCCACCGTGGTGAACCGGTTGCTGGTGTCAGAGAAGGTGTAGATGGTGCTGGAGATGTTGATGGAGAAGGGTGGGAGGCGGTGGGGCGGTCCTGGTCGTAGCACTTGTAGAGGATGGGGTGGAGGATGTGGACCTTGCCGGTCAGCAGGGATATGTTGGTGATCGGCATACTGAGTTGAGCGTCCGTTTCGAGGTAGAGCTTCTGGACCATGGAGATGTTGGTGCACCTCAGCTGGAAGCCTTCCCTGAAGCAGCCATCGGTGATCCCCGAACGGGTAGGGGATGTCAAGGTACACTCACAGTTTTAATGGCAGTATGAGCAACCCAAAAACCAGATTGCAATCCTATTTGATCCCAATCATTTTTTTTATGACAGGATTATAAACTGACATCTACTATTGGGCATAAGGGACTTACACATCCAACCCCCCCCCCCCCCCCCCTTCCTCCTCCTTTTCATTCCTCCTATCCATCTCGCCTGAATGAATTCACAATGTCCAACTGCTTGTCATAATTATAACTCATCAAAATTTCATTATTTTCCATGCAAAATGACTCCAACCTAGGCCAATTCTTATAAATAATCCTGACCATCCAATAAGCAGTTAAGCACCCATGTATAATCCTTAACTGATCAGGTATGTCATCAAAATTATCAGGACTAAATCTAGAAACATATGATATGGACCCCGGCTCTCAGGTTAATTATTGTTGTTAAATGCATGTGAGAACTACATCATTCTGACGGTGGTGGTTTCAACCCGATATGTTATCGATTCAAACTTTCAATGTAAATTGACAGTTGACACTCACATAATAGTGTGAAATCGCTATTTTGAGGGTTGAGAATAATCATTATTCATTGTGACAGTCATATAAATATATTGCCTACCATACCAACACCTCCAAAAAATTTAGAGCTAAAAGATCTAAATTATCAATTTTCTAATGATGACACAGCACATTATCTAATGATTCTACAGTATACTCTATGTAAAAAGGGCCGTGTCAGATCGCCCCAGCCTGTTAGAGAAACAGGCTAATGGACCATGCCGAACTGGCCCATTAATATTAATAGGCTGGGCCAGCACATATTCCTATCACAATACGTATATACACTCACACAAATTCAAAATCCAACACTATCTTAATAATATGTTCTAATCATAGACACCTTTCTAGCATGTACCATTCTTGGTTGCCCTTTCTAAGGTTCCATATAATCTTTCTTGATTGATATTCAGCTAATCTTATTGTTTGTTATCTATCAATCTTGCAACTCAAAACAATACGAAACAGCCAAAACAGATTGTTATAACTATTAACCTAAGATGTCTGCTAATCTCTTTAGATGGTGGTGGATACAAACAAGTTACCCATGGCTAATCCAAACATCCCCATCTAGGACAGAATCCTAAAAGAAACACTCATGATCACCTAAACAAACATAACCATGGCTTACCCTGTTACACTCTGTTTTATTTGTAAACTGTTATTGATGCACTCTTTCCTCCCTTTTGTAAATGGGTACTAGTCTAGTATCCCATTATTTCTTCTACTAACTTTCACAATGTACATATGTAAGTTTGGCAATGAAATAAAAATTACATTACCAGGCACACACAAAAAAAAACATCTTCAGCCCCTAAAATACAAGCCCCAAGTTGTTAATCATATGCATAATAATTTCCCAAGTATCTTTTCAATAAACCCTAAATCCCCAAAAATACATTGATACGCATTCTCAATCAAACTGTGGAAAAAACCAATTTTCATAGAGAATGCTCACAGAAAACATTATGAATGGGTCAAATAAAAATTTTCATTTTCAACTATACAAAGATACGCTTTTTCATTCATTTTGATGGTGATTTGAGCTATGCAACTGATATAACATTCAGAAAACATATAGACATATTGTACTGAACTACTTAAAATTAGGAAATTCGAATAGAACTTACTTTGGGATCTCCCATCAAATCCACAGAGCTCATTCAAAGTCGTTGATTTGCCTACCCCGGGTGCACCGATGACACCAATGATGGTGAAATCCGTGTTTTTCGTAAGGAACTGCAACACAAAACACAAATTGAGCTTCATCAAAGTTCTCTAGGGTTTCAATTAGGGTTTCCATTTCCACGCAGAAGGGGGGAGGTATGTGTACGGGGAAGATCCGATCCGGGTGGAATTCCAGGAGGAGGAGAGGAGGTTGAGTGACCCGATGGAGGGGACGCAGGACCAGGCGGAGGCGGAAGAGGAAGCGGAGGAGGCGGCGAAGATGGAGTCACCATCGCGGTCGAAGGCGGCGGGACCCTCAACGGGCGGCTTTGCGAGGAGGAAGGATTGCGTCCGGGATCGGCAGCTCCCACGCATCTGATCAAGAGGCTTTGCGATGCGGAGACGGTCGACGAGGGTTTGTGATTGTTCAGTGCTTGAGGGAGATGATCGCGAAGGAAAATAACAAAGTAGTGGACGCGATTTGTTTGCACAAACCCTTGTTTTTCAGATGTACAAATTTAGGGTGTTGGTTACAAAATGACATTATAAGTAACCTATGGTGGTGGTTTCTAAATAATTGTTGTTATATATGTCAAATGAAACGGTCTTGGGGAGCGGAAAAAAAAAAAAAATGAAAACGATTTTGCAACAATCGTTCCTATATTCCTTTATTAAGGAAATAACTAAAGTACTGGACGCGATTTGTTTGCACAAACCCTTGTTTTTCAGGTGTACAAATTTAGGGTGTTAGTTACAAAATGACATTATAATTTATAAGTAACCTATGGTGGTGGTTTCTAAATAATTGTTGTTATATATGTCAAATGAGAACGGTTTTGGGGAGCGGAAAAAAAAAAGAAAATGAAAACGATTTTGCAACAACCGTTCCTATATTCCTTTCCTTTATTAAGATGGTTTTCATAAACAGTAGCTAAGAAATTGTCATTATAACCTACTTTTTTTTGTATTGAATATATCATCAAATAATTCACTTGATCAAGATATTTTATATCATGTTTACTGTGTCATGCTTGTCATGCTCACATGTCATGTTGGAATGGCCTAACGTGTCATAGGATTGGCCCTGCACAGCGCACATGCACTTAGCGTGTCATGTTGTGTGGATAACATGTCTATATATTGTGTCTCGTGCCGTGCCATACCAACCTGGCCCATTATACATCTCTACTTTTTCATTTTGCATACCTTATAACTTGAATATATGTTCAATAATAAAATATCAATATAATCATAATACATAGATTTATTTGATGATATAAATAATGTTTCAACATATAATGGACTGTACAATGACGCAATACTAAAAAGAAATATACACAAGATTACCAATGAAAAAATTTCAAGATGAAAGTCTTTGATCATCCTATGTCATCAGAGCATATTCTCAGTCTCCTCCAAACCATGAGCCGCCACCTAAGGCAAGTGTCTCTTCGGCCGCCTCAACCTATCAAGCTCCGTTGCGACATCCTTCATCGTGGGTCTCTCTGACCCTCTCATCCTCAAGCATACCTCCGCCAGCTCCGCCACCGCCTGCACCCGCTTCCTCTCCCCCTCCTGGACCACCCTATCATCCAAGACCCTAGACAGGCGGTCCTCCTTCAACATGCATATGAAATGCGTCGACAAGCTCCTCCCTTCATGGATGCTCATCGGCTTCTGCCTCGTCAATAGCTCGACAAGGATCACTCCAAAACTGTACACGTCACTCTTCTCTGTCAATTGTCCCGTGTAGAAGTACTCCGGGTCCAAGTACCCGAACGTCCCCTGCACCGCCGTCGAAACGTGGGTCCCATCGGTTGGGATTAACCGGGATGTCCCGAAGTCCGAGACCTTCGCGGTGTAGTTGTCATCGAGGAGTATGTTCGACGACTTGATGTCCCTGTGGTAGATCGTTATTGAGGCCGCCGTGTGGAGGTACGTGAGCGCCTCGGCGGTCTCTGAGGCGATCCTCAACCGGTCCTCCCACGATAGGGTGGTGGGTCGGTCGGGGCCGTGGAGGTGGTGGAAGAGCGTCTTGTTCGGGATGAACTCGTACACAAGGAGTGGTACCTCGGTCTCTAGACAACATCCGTAGAGCTTCACCACGTTCCTATGGTCATAGTCACAAAATTCATGTACATACAAAGGATCTCTATATTCAGCATAAAGAGGATTCAAACTCAATTTCTAGATCCTAGACACAGTTGGATAAATAAAAGTTTGTTTGATCCATGAGTATAATAGCTATTGAGACAGAAAAATTTAGAGTGCTTTGTGACTATACCTATGGTTGATGCATGAGAGGCTAGCGACCTCGTTTATGAATTGGTCGATCTCGACGCGATCGGTGAGGGTGGACCTCTTGATGGCAACAATCCTCTGGTCGGAGAGGAGGCCCTTATAGACGGTGCCGTAGCCTCCGCGGCCGAGAACCCGCGTGATGTCAAAGTTGTTGGTGGCCTTCTCAAGCTCATCCAAGGTGAAGATCTTGGTGCGTTCAGCTGCGTCTTTGTCGGATGAGATTAGTTGTTCAAGCAACCGGCCTTTGTTTCGGTGAAAGAACATCTCTTTGAGCTCCCTCTTCTTCCTTTTTTTCATTATTAGGTATAACAAAATACAACTTCCGAGTAGTAGTAGGAGGCTTAAAGTGCCACCTACTACAGCGCTGACAACTGCAAGATCGATCATATATTTATATGAAAAATGGTATGGCATGTGAGAAGAAGTATAAAAATAACTATTACAATCCCATGTGGTATCTACCATGGTCTCAAATATCATGTTGGAGGTTAATCAACCCTTATATGATCCAGTTCTCATTGCATCCTATCCCATGAAAAAAACTTATGAACAAACAAATTCTCACATTTATTTTGTGAGTCAGTGATGTGATCAAGTCAAAGTCAGGATTAGTCAAAACCCCTATAAAAGACTTGCATGCGGTATAAATAAACATTATCATAAAATTATGAATTGAACATTAATCCCTCATTTGGTAGAGCAACTAGATTACTCATGATAAATATTATACCAAATTGGGTGTTTGGTTGGACATAATTAACAAGTATCCGGATGCCGTAATAAACCGGTATTACCTAGTATCTGGATTCCTCAGACCATCAGGAATTAAAAAGATGGTACTTATTCTTTGAGCTTGCGTATGTGGTCCCAGTCGTCAAATCACTTTTTTCTCTCTATTGCACCTGCTACACTATTTGGGACTGTTTGAATTGACCCTTGCTTTTTGGAAAAAAGAAGGAAAGTCACATGTAACCAGACTTCTTTCTCCAACCTTATCGTCTACCAAAGGAAAAAAAAATGGTGACCGAGCTTCTTTCAACTTTCCTTTTCTGTTTTTTTTTTTTTTTAAATTCTTTTATATTGCTCCACATTTTATCATGTCCATGCAGACATTTTTTTTTCCTTATGCACTCTTTTTTTTTAGTGATAAATTCTAATAAAAAATATTATTTGGAGGGCAACTTAGTCAATATAAAAAAGTATAGACTATAAACCATACTTTATCCACATCTTATTCTTTCTCAACCAAACATTTTAACTTTTATTATTACGTTTCATAACAAAAATAACTGAAAACACAACTAAACAAAAAATCATGTATTCTATTGATAAAGTTATATGTTCCTGAAATATGTATAAATCTCATAATAGCTTATGTCTCTATCCAAACGGACACGTAGTGAATAAGATGTGAATAAAGAATTATTAAACGTGAATAAATATTTTAACATGTAAGTCCCTTGACTTATAAGAAGTGACAAATAATTTGAAATGAAAGCCCCTCTTATACCAGTATATATAATTAATAGATTAAATGGAATAATACGATTTATGAAAAACCTGAAATATAACAACTTATTATTCTCTCCTATTCTAGCATAGATATCTGAGCCATTTCTATTAAACAAACAATATTTTACCTTTTATTATACCTTATCCATCCATATTCCCTTTTATACTGCTACCCAAATAGGATCTAATAGTCACATGTAAATCTCTTATTTAAGAGAGAAATTAAAAACTCTTCTTCGGGACTAATTAAAACTGACAAGCCTTGACTAAATCCTTTTAATAATATACTTACCAGCAACGATGGGAAACTTGTTTCTTGGGGGGACAGGCAAACAAGGAAATGTCGTTGGGTTGCCCTTGGTGCCCGGTGGACATGTGCATTTATATGATCCAGGGGTGTTGATGCATTTCCCATGGCATGGATACTCTACTGATCTCTTGCACTCATCAATATCTGATTAGGAAACCCCAAAATAAAAACAAAAACATCTGTTAGCAAAACTAAACCACAGTAAGTGTTTTGTATACAATGGAATCCTAAAGTATCTCCAACCATGCTCTATAAATACCTCCTCTAAGTTGTATTTATGGAGCATGGCACGGATAGCAAGTCAGGGAATTTTAATTGGAGTGTCCACTCCAACTATACCCATAAATGATTCCTACAAGAATATTGTATTAATATGTATTTTATTAAATGAGAAATTCAGATCTAATGTAAAATTTAGAGAAAAAAAATCTTAACTTTTAAACAACATAACTTGTTGATT
Source organism: Acorus calamus (assembly GCA_030737845.1). Taxonomy (NCBI): domain Eukaryota; kingdom Viridiplantae; phylum Streptophyta; class Magnoliopsida; order Acorales; family Acoraceae; genus Acorus; species Acorus calamus. Next base: position 15,165,737 of record CM060876.1, read on the forward strand.
AAAAATGTAAAAATTGTATGAATTGAGAAGGGTTAAATAGATAAAAAAAAAAGATTTTTTGAGATATACTTTCATTGCAACTTTATGTGTGTGTGTGTGTGTGTATATATATATATATATATATATATATATATATATATAGGGAGCCGATTACATGCGGTTTACGGTCGGTGCGGTGCGCGATCACGGGCCGTCGATCACGGGTCCATCGCATCGGACGGTCGGGTGCGATTCACGTCGACCGTTGGATGCGATGGACCCGCGATCGAACGGCCCACGTCGTAAACCGCACCGACCGCACACCGCACGTAATCGCGACCATATATATATATATATATATGAGTGATTAGGTGCGGTCGATGCGGTCGTGCAGCGTCGATCACGGGTCCTTCGCGGGTCTATCGCATCAGACGATCGGGTGCGATTCACATTGACCGTTGGATGTGATGGACCCGCGATCGGACGACGCACGTCAGATCCGCACGATCGCACCGACTGCACGCTATCACTCGGGTATATATATATATATATATACGCGACCGATGAGGTGCGGTCGTGCGGTCGCGATCGTGGGCCGTCCGATCGCGGGTCGATCGCATCCAACGATCGACGTGATTCGCACCCGACCGTCCGATGCGATGGACCCGTGATCGCAGTCGCACCGACCGCACGACCGCATTTAATCGGCTCCCTCTATATATATATATATATATAGTCGCGATTACGTGCGGTGTGTGACGTGGGCTGTCCGATCGCGGGTCCATCGCATCCAACGGTCGACGTGAATCGCACCCGACCGTCCGATGCGATGGACCCGTGATCGCGCACCGCACCGACCGCACATAATCGTAACTATATATATATAGGGGTGATTGCATGCGGCGAATGGGCGGGTGCGGCGTCGATCACGGGTCCATCGCATCCGACGGTCGGGTGAATCTCACCCGACCGTCGGATGCGATGGACCCGTGATCAGACGGCCCATGTCGCGGTCGCACCCGCCCGTTCGCCGCACCTAATCGTTTCGGTATATATATATATATATATATATATATATATATATATATATATATATATATATATAGGGAACCGATTACGTGCGGTGTGCGGTCGGTGCGGTGCGCGATCACGGGCCGTTGATCACGGGTCCATTGCATCGGACGGTCGGGTGCGATTCACGTCGACCGTTGGATGCGATGGACCCGCGATCGGACGGCCCACGACGCGCACCGCACCGACCGCACACCGCACCTAATCGTCGGCATATATATATATATATATATATATATATATATATATATATATATATATATATATATATATATACGGGGGCGATTACGTGCGGCGTGTGGCAGGTGCGGCGGCGACGTGGGCCGTTCGATCGCGGGTCCATCGCATCCAACGGTCGACGTGAATCGCACCCGACTGTCCGATGCGATGGACCCGTGATCGACGGCCCACGATCGACGCCGCACCTGCCGTTCGCCGCAGGTAATCGGCCCTATATATATATATATATATATATATATATATATATATATATATATATATATATATATATATATATATTGAAACGATTACGTGCGGCGTGCGAACGGGTGCGGAGTCGACCACGAGCCAATGGTCGACGTGAATCGCATCCGTTCGCACGCCGCACCATATCGATTCTATATATATATATATATGAGTCGTGATATTATACGGTCGTGCGGTCGTGCGGTCGCGATTCACGGGCCGTCAATCACGGGTCCATCGCATCGGACGGTCGGGTGCGATTCACGTTGACCGTTGGATGCGATGGACCCACGATCGGACGACGCACGTCGAATCCGCACGACCGCACCGACCGCATATTATCGGAAATATATATATATATATATATATATATATATATATATATATATATATATATAGATTTCCGATAATATGCGGTCGGTGCGGTCGCGCGGATTCGACGTGCGTCGTCCGATCGCGGGTCCATCGCATCCAACGGTCGACGTGAATCGCACCCGACCGTCCGATGCGATGGACCCGTGATCGACGGCCCGTGAATCGCGACCGCACGACCGCACGACCGTATAATATCACGACTCTATATATATATATATATTCTAGTAGTACCCACCACATGAGATAATTTTTTTTTTTTTGTTTAATGTGACCCCACATTTGAGAGCTCCCCGTTTGGTGAGCGCCCCTTCTCCCCGTCCGAATTGGGGAGGGGTGAGGAGCCCGTTGAAGGGGTTTTCTGCTCCAACTCTGACTTGATTGGTGAATAAATTAATAACTCTCACCTTGACAGCCGTTCTTAAGATAGGGGTTGCCTTCGTATCCAGGTGAGCAACCGCAGATATATCCAGATCCACTGCTCGCGGTAGAGCAAACACTGTTTCTGCTCACGCATGCGTACCCGGCTTTCCTTCTGGCCTCGCCGCAGCTTTCCGTCCCAATCGAGAAGTCCAGCACTGCCGGAACCCCACCGGAGTGCTCACTGTAGAACTCATCACTTATATCCTGGGAAGTGAACTTGTACTGATCTTGCTCGACGAGGAACACATAACTGCACGGGTTGAAATTCATCACGCGCGTGTGGTTGTAGTAGTTATTGAACCCGACCTCGAAATACTTGATCCCTTTGGGTATCCCAGACTGGCAGCAGCCGATCCCGGAGCAGACCCCGTCGGCCACGCTCTCCGACTGGTAGCACGTCGATATGCAACCCACCGTGAACGGCGTCATCGAACCAGTGCTGTTGACGGTCCCGTTTATGTACCCCTGCGTGTCGCAACCCACCGCGGTGAACCGGTTGCTGGTGTCGGAGAAGGAGTAGACGGTGCCAGAGATGTTGACGGAGAAGGGCGGGGAGGCGGTGCGGCGGGCCTGGCCGTAGCAGTCGTAGAGGATGGGGTGGAGGATGCGGACCTCGCCGGTTGGCAGGGATATGTTGGTGATTGGCATGGTATGTTCGGTGTCCGATTCGAGGTAGAGATTCGGGACGGAAGAGATGTTGCTGCAATTCAGGCGGAAGCCTTCCCTGAAGCAGCCATCGGTGACACCGAACGGGAAGGTGATGTTGAGGCCGCCACATCTCTCATGGCAGTCCACCGGACCCCCTCCTAGTAGAGACTCCGGACTTGATAGCAAGATCAACAACACTAGTAACACAATCAGAATCATCTCTTCTATTGTGTGTGAGTGATTGAATGAAGAGGAGGAGGAGATGAGCGGAAGGTGAAGTGAATCAATGATGGAGAAATATCAACACTCACATACAGTCGATTCGATTTCATCATCTTTGCAGTGAAGGACAGTGGGGTTTCGGTGGTTTTCTCATGCATGGCCCATGTAGAACAAGCTGAAAACGATTTCATTCTAAAGTATAGATTAGAATTGGAAAAAGTGATGCTCAATTCAATTATTTGCAGTCATTATTGCTTTAAAAAATCACATGTTCAATAATAAAATATTAATATAGCATCACCCCTAGCTAGCGAGGTGATTGAAGTGCACCCGTTGTATGCGCGCAGTCCTAGTTTCAAACCCTGCTGAACCCCCCTTTTGAGTGTTATGGGCCTTGTGCCCTATTATATACCATCCCTTCTGAGCCATACCAAAAAATATAAAAAATAAAATAAATATCAATATAATCATAACACACAGATTTATTGACGATATAAAAAATGTTTTAACATATAATGGCTTAGTGTTATATAGAGAACCTGTGGGAGGCGGTCATGTATAACACTCCAGATTGGGGAAGATACATCACAGGAGCGACGAACATTGAGGTGGAGAGCGGAGGCCTACACATCACAAAGTATTCGTCGGCAAGTGGGATGGGGTAATCAGGCCAAAGTAGAGACCTCTCCTACTTTCAGTTGGTTGGCCCCTCTTTCTTCTTTTTTTTTCATGGTTGCTTGTCCGTCGTTGGCTGGAGCTCTATTTTGAACTATTGCTAGTTTGTTGAATATATTTTCAAAGTAACAATTGTCTATCGTTTTCTCAAAAAAACATATAATGGCTTACAAGGACACAATTCTAAATAGAAATATACACTAGGTTACCAATGAAAATTTTCAAGATGAAAGTCTTTGATCATCCTACGTCATCAGAGAAGATTCTCGGTCTCCTCCGGACCATGAGCCACAACCCAAGGCAACTGTCTCTTTGGCCGCCTCAACCCATCAAGCTCCGCCGCAACATCCTTCATTGTGGGCCTCTCCGACCCTCTCATCCTCAAACACACCTCCGCCAGCTCCGCCACCGCCTGCACCCGCTCCCTATCCCCCTCCTGGACCACCCTGTCATCCAATACCATGGACAGGCGGTCCTCCTTCAACATAAACATGAAATGCGTCGACAAGCTCCTCCCTTCATGGATGCTCACCGGCTTCGGTCCTGTCAGTAGCTCCACAAGGATCACTCCAAAGCTGTACACGTCGCTCTTCTCTGTCAACTGTCCCGTGTAGAAGTACTCCGGGTCCAGGTACCCGAACGTCCCCTGCACCGCCGTCGACACATGAGTCCTGTCAGTCAGGATGAACCAGGACGCTCCAAAGTCGGAGACTTTCACGGTGCAGTTGTCATCGAGGAGTATGTTCGATGACTTGACATCCCTGTGGAAGATCGTTATGGAGGCCTCTGTGTGGAGGTATGTGAGCGCACCGGCGGTCTCCGAGGCGATTCTCAGGCGGTCCTCCCACGACAGGGTGGTGGGTCGGTCGGGGCCATGGAGGTGGTGGAAGAGCGTCCCATTCGGGATGAACTCATACACAAGGAGCGGTACCTCGGTCTCTAGGCAACAACCGTAGAGCTTCACCACGTTCCTGTGATCATATTCACAAAGTTCGTGTACACTCATTGGATCTCTATGTTCAACATAAAGATGATTCAAACTCAATTTCTAGATCCTAAAGGCACTAGACAGTTGGATGAATAAAAGTTTGTTTGATCGATGTATTAAAGTTGCTAAGTTAGAAAAGTTCAAAGTGCTTTGTGACTATACCTGTGGTTGATGTATGAAAGGCTGGCGACCTCGTTTATGAACTGATCAATCTCGGCGCTGTTGGTGAGGGTGGACCTCTTGATGGCAACGATCCTCTGGTCGGACAGAAGGCCCTTGTAGACAGTGCCATAGCCTCCGCGGCCGAGAACCCGCGTGACATCAAAGTTGTTGGTGGCCTTCTTGAGTTCATCCAATGTGAAAATCTTGGTGCGTTCAACGGCATCTTTGTCGGATGAGATCAGTTGTTCAACTAACCGGCCTTTGTTTTGGTGGAAGAACATCTCTTTGAGTATTTTCTTCTTCCTTTCTTTCATTCTTTGGTATAACAAAATGCAACTTCCAATTAGTAGTAGGAGGCCTAAAGTGCCCCCTACTACGGCGCTGACAACTGTAAGATCGATCATAATTGTAAGATCGGTCATATTTATAGAAAAAAATTGAAAGGCATGTGAAAAGTATAAAAAAAATGTCACAATCCTACATGATATCTACCATAATCTCATATATCATGTTGGAGATTAATCAACCTTGATAAGACCTGGTTCTCATTGTATCCTATCCCATGGAAAAAAACCTATGAACAAACACTTTCTCACATTTTTTTGTGATCAAATCAGGACTAGTCGGAGACCATATATTTGGTAAAATAAAAAAACTATCATAATCTTATGTATTAAATATTAATTCCCCTGTTTGTATAGAACAACTAGATTATTCAAGATATATATTATCTCATTATAGATGCACGAGGAATACATCATTTTGTTTGATTGTATTTTTAGTTATTGATCTCGTTGAGAAAACGTAATAATAAAGTTTTTGTTGGTTGATTGATCATGGATAAATTGTAGATAATATATAAATAAGATGTGGATAAAAATTTATAAAAAAAATTAATTTGACATGTGGATCTATTGATTTATAAGTGGTGATAAGATGTGATTTGACATATAAATCTCAATTTACCATTGTAATAGTGAGTGGAATTAATTACAGGATTCCAGAGAGATCTAAAATATAAATCCCACATTATTCTAGCATAGATATCTAGGTCATTCCTATTAAACAAACAATATTTTACCTTTTATTTCACCTCTATTAAAAGTTAAAACTAACCAACCGTGACTAAATATGATGTACTTACCAGCAACGACGGGAAACCTGTTTCTCGGGGGAATAGCCAAACACGGATATGCCATTGGGTTGCCCACGGTGGTCCCCGGTGGACTTATACATCTGTATGATCCATTGGTGTTGATGCAGATATTCCCATGGCATGGAGACTCTCCCAACTTCATACACTCGTCAATATCTGATTATGAAACCCCAAAATAATATGATGTACTTACCAGCTGTTAGTGCTTTTCGGGATCTTGGGATGCAATCAATCAAAGGAAAAACAAACAAATCGAAATCAAAGACACAAAATTTACGTAGTTCGGCAAAGCTTGCCTACGTCCACGGAGCACACCAGAGATCAATCCACTATTTCTGAGAAGTCAAATACACCGTAGATGAAAACCCCTAGAACCTAATGAAAAATATGAGATGCCCTTTTATACTGACATCTCATTAAGGGTAAAAATATGAGCTCGACCCCCGTCCGCCCCTGCGTAGCGCCAACAATCATCTGCGCACATCATCAGGCTCCATAATATATAACACCAGCAACGACGGGAAACCTGTTTCTCGGGGGAATAGCCAAACACGGATATGCCATTGGGTTGCCCACGGTGGTCCCCGGTGGACATATGCATCTGTATGATCCATTGGTGTTGATGCAGATATTCCCATGGCATGGAGACTCTCCCAACTTCATACACTCGTCAATATCTGATTATGAAACCCCAAAATAAAAACAACAAATCTCTGTCAGCAAAACTAAACCATAGTTGGTGCTTTGGTTCATACCAGCCTTGAATAGTAGTAGATTGACTTCTGAATCATGAACAAAATAATAACTCTCACCTTGACAGCCGTTCTTAAGATATGGGTTGCCTTCATATCCAAGCGAGCAACTGCAGATATATCCAGATCCACTGCCCGCCATAGAGCAAACACTGTTGTTGCTCACGCATGCGTACGATTTATACCTTCTTGCATCGCTGCAGCTCGCCGTCCCAATCGAGAAGTCCAGCACCGCCGGAACCCTACCGGAGTACTCACTGTCGAACCCATCAGATATATCATTCGGAGTGAACTTGTACCAATCTTGTCGGACGAGGAACACGTAACTGCATGGGTTGAAATTCATCACGCGCGTGTGGTTGTAGTAGCTATTGAACCCGACCTCGAAATAATTGATCCCTTTGGGTATCCTAGCCTGGCAGCAGCCAATCCCGGCGCAGACCCCGTTGACCACGCTCTCCGACTGGTAGCACATCGATATGCAACCAATCGTGAACGGCGTCATCGAACCAGTGTTGTTGACGGTCCCGTTGATGTACCCCTGCGTGTCGCAACCCACCGCAGTGAACCAGTTGCTGGTGTCGGAGAAGGTGTAGATGGTGCCGGAGATGTTGACGGGGAAGGGTGAGGAGGTGGTGCGGTGGTCGTAGCACTGGGAGACGATGGGGTGGAGGATGTGGACCTCGCCGGTTGGCAGGGATATGTTGGTGATCGGCAAGGTGTGTTGGGTGTCCGATTCGAGGTAGAGAGTCGGGATGGAAGAGATGCTGTTGCAATTTAGGCGGAAGCCTTCCCTGAAGCAGCCCTCGGTGACACCGAACGGGAAGGGGATGTCGACGCCGCCACAACTCTCACGGCAGTCCGCTGGACCACCTCCTAATAGGGACTCCGGACTTGATAGCAGGATCAACAACACTAGTAACGCAATCAGAATCATCTCCTCCTCTATTGTGTGGGAGACTGAGAGTGATTGAATGACGAGGATGAGGAGTCAGAGAAGGTGAGCTAAAGGTGAAGTGATTCAATGATAACGTAAAGTCTACGACCATTCGAGTTCATCATCTCTGCAGTGGACAAAGTGGAATTTGGGTGGTTTTCTCATGCATGGTCCGTATACATGCTGAAGTCGTTTTCGTTCAAAACGTATGGGTCAAAATTAGAAAATGTTATGCCCATTCATTTATTTCCAGAACCAAACTCCACCATGGCTGGACTCAGAGCAGCGGTGTCCACGGGAAATAGGAAACACGAAACCCAACCAATTATATGTCACCACGTAGGATCTCAAACAGAGCACCGAATGACGTCTAAAAGGAGCTGTAAAAGTGCGGTAAAGTCCTTGCATAATAAAAACAACTACAAATGAGACCCTCAAATGAATCAAGCATGATAAAAGAATCAGAAATGAGTGGGATGAATGAGGAGGAGCATTAGGTCCTGCCATAACCATTGATTCTATTCGGAGAAACAACCAACAAAAAAAAAAAAGTAAGATGGCAAAGATTTTTTTTTTTTTTTTTTTGTTTATAATGTTATTTTTTCAAGACTTATTTTCAAGACATTTTCTAAAGTTATTAGCAACGTCAAGATTTTGTAATATTTATTGGATATATGCATGTAAGTGAAAAGTATAATGTTATGTACAATCATTTTTTCAACCTCAATTCTAGTTTACACGTACTTTAAATTTTTTAAAAATAGTATATATATCTAATCTAATGAGACACATGTTTTTATAAAAAATGAAGTATATACTTCTACGAATTGCATATTGATGCATTTATAGAAAATGTGAAAAATTTATATCGAAGCATATACCTCGTTAATGTGAGTATAATTCAATGATTTCCTATCAACGCATATGGGACTGAAATTTGGGTTAGAAAAAAATTGTGTGTAACAGCACTCGAGTGAAAAATGTTAATTTTTTGTTTGTCATTTTCATATGCTTGTTATGCAATGACTGACTTGGATGTTATTAATTAAATTTGATGATCATTCTACAATTTAATTTGATTTATAATCACAACTACGTGGAAGTTGTTTGAAACTGTCTACATTTTTTATTCAATCTTTTTCTAAAAATTTTGATTTTTTATTTAATAAATGATGTAGTTGGTGGATATGCATCTCCAATAATAAAAATTGAAAAATGATATGCCCAATCCTATACGCAATCTACACTAATTTTTTTTTAAAATATACATTCGCTTATTGCCGTACATACTATTATACAAATTGATATATACATTGAGATACATCAGTGAACTTTTTTCATTAAAAGAATAAAAAAATTACAACCACATACACTAAGATAGAGAGATACACAAAATTGCAACCCCGTTATCACATGCAGTTATCACAGTGCATGAGGAGACGAACGAGGCCTAAAAGATTGAGTGTATCAATGTTCATAAAATTATTTTTTATTTAATAGTTTTTTTTTTCAATTCATTCAGTCGGTGATTGAATTTTTGTGTTTTTTTTTTTCAAATCAGATTGAGTATTTTATCATGCTTGATTCAATTGGAGGGTCTCATTTGTGATGGTTTTATTATGCAAGGACTTTACGACACTTTTTACATCTCTTTTTAGACGCTATTCAGTGTCCCGTTTGAGATCCTTTCGTGATCATACGTGCTGACATATAATTAGCTGGGTTTGCTGTTTCAGTAGAAACAGCTGATCCGAGTCCGCTATTGCTTGGAGCATTTTAATGGACATGTTAACTAACTAGTTAGCGTCAGATTTTTACAAAACATGTAAAAATTTTGTTTCATTGAAAGTGTTAAAAGAAAACTAAATATAGATCTCACCTATCATATGTTATCTTTCAAGTTGACTGTGACTAATGTTTTAACTAGTTTAATGTGAGCCCCGCCTAATTGTTCTCATTAAATAATTAAAAAAAATACATTTGAGAGGTTGAGTGAGTGGAGAGGTAGGGCTCACCCTTATTTTGACTAGTTTATTTAACTAGTCCATTAGAGCAACAACCAACTAAATATAGATGTAGTAAGTGAGTGTGTAGTTGAATTATAAAGTGCTAACATGATACTTTAACATCTTGATTAACAAACTTATTCATTGAAGATGCTCTTAAGCAAATGAAATACGCATGTACAATTAAACAGTTAAACAGTTCTATACGTTGTCTAATTAGTCCACATAGGAATTCTAAGGGCATGTTTGGTAACATGGAGTTCCAGCTATACCTTGTCTAATTAGTCCACACATGAATTCTTAAGGGCATGAATGGTAACATGGAGTTCCACCTCCAACTCTTCTTGTAGCTGGAGCTGTGCTCTTAATCTTATGTCTGGTATCTTGAGTATGAGCTGACTGAAAAGTTGTTTGATAAAACAGCTCCAGTTCTGGTGCATTATTATAAGTGAATGAAATGCACATTTATCTGAGTAATACAGAATTAACAATAGATTATCGACTATTATTTATATTAAAATAACATTGTGTATTTGATTTTAGAAATATAAAAATAAAAATAAGATGTAAAAATATTCTCTGAATTGTGTATATAACACCTTACCATTCATAAAATAAACATTACTTTATGCACACTACACTTTATATAGTGCTCAATGTTTTTCTTTTTAACCGATATGAGACTAAAATACAACACACAAAGTTACAAACATAAGACTCAAACTTACATGACACATAAAAATATATTTTAGAAAACCACTAACACAAATTATATGGACTCACGAGATCAGATGGACCAGAAAAAAAGATCACTCAATCATTTGGGAACACCGTGACTTCAAATAGTCATAACTTTCAAACCGCTAATCAGAATCTCTATTATAATATGTCCACTCGTTTGTATCAACGAGCCTTACAAGAGTAGTCACCACGTCAGATTTCAAAGTGTTCAGAGATCGTCTTGAAGGTCAAATCGATGGTTGAAAGTTATTTTTACTATTTTTTACAATTTTTTAGTTTGTTAGGATTTATTTCCGTGTTTTAAGATCTATATTTAGATTTGAATTTCAATTTTTTATTTGAATTCGAATTTGAATATTAGTTAGGAATAAATATGAATTTATTTATCATTTTACAAATTTAAAGAATATGTTAAAATCCTAGTTTGCAAATTTAAATAATCAGTTAAGATCCTAATATGTTAAGGATTCTCTACTCTATAAATAGACATGTAAATCACATGATTAATTCAGTTTTTGGTCAATGCAATTTATTTTATTTTCTTCGTTTTGTTATTCGTGGTGAATATCAATTATGTATATTTACATCATCCGGTATTTATTTGAGAAATCAACATATTGTTGAAGCTCATTGTCCTAGCATTCTTATGAAAAATCAACATCGTCATTGGAGTATGTAGATCTTTAATCTTTGATAGGATCCGCATAAGAGCGTAAGACTATGCTACATTAGCAACTACAAACAAGGTTGGAATCCATCTGATCCCACCCACACTTTTTTCTTTACCATCTACTTGACAAAGCCTCGATCACCACCACCCGGAGCTAGGAATTTCCGTTAGTGGGAGCGATATTTGACTAATAACTTTTTGTTTTTTCTTAATTGACCATCAGTTGCCACTTTTTCGTAATTAAGATTAATTTATGTAATTATAATTAAACACAAAAGATGATCAAAACCTAATATTACAATGGGCATATAAATAAGTAAACAATATAAATAGTTAATTACATCTTTCACAAGAATTCAAAAAATTAAAATAATAATATATAAGCATGATAATATTAATTTTGTATTCTACATAATAGAAGAGAAAGAGAATGATTTTTTTTTTGTTTACTATGTACACAAAGAGGGAGAGAGAGAGATAATCTAAAAACAAATATTGTTATTAATAGGATAAATGTGAAGTCAACATAATTAACATTTAAATCAATTTGGATGAAAATTAATTTAAATGAGAAATTCATGAAATTCTAAAGGTTGGTTTTTTTATATATATGTAAATGACAAATCACAACATCTTGTACATGTAAATGACAAATCACAACATCTTATACTGTTATACATGTGAAAATGACATAAACTTGGGTTCGGGCTCGGGTCGGGTTTTTTGTTTCCCCCCTTTAACGTTAGTAACGAGCTCATATAAGCTCGGGCTCAGCTCAACTTGTTTACAAATCGAGTTTTAAAAAATGTTCAAGTTCAGCTCGTTTGTCTAATAGAACGAATTTTAACCGAATCGAGCCCAAGCTGCTCGGCTCATTTACCACCTCTAACCAAGACTAATTACAAAAGGACACCTAACTTATCACTTTCTTGTAAAGTTTTTGATTGATCAAATATTTAATTATTGGATATTTTTTTATAGGAAAATCATTTTAAACAAAAAAAAAATGATCCAGTAACAAGAAAAAGGGACTAAAAAGTGATAGGAAACATGTTTCTTGTGATTAGTTCAGGTCAGCAAATAGGTTAAACTTTTTGTCACCAGTTCAAGATTAAAACCAATGCACTTCTCTCCGTTCCTCTATCTTTTTTTTACACAGATCAACCCATGCTGACAGGTTGATAGCTCAAGAGCAGATCAAACCCTAATTTTCGTTTGGATTATTGGATGACAAGGGTTAGAGCCTGACCAAGCGTCTACTAGAGGTTGGTTAGACTGCTCCTAGTTTGGTAGAGGTAACAATAGAGATAGAACATGAACGGGAATAAATATTCCTACAACTATTGAATAGATTAGCTTACAAGAGCAGGCAAATAAATATATCTCATGTGTTATTTATCTAGAATTGATACTACATGTTACATGTCATATCAACTCCATGCAAAAAATTTCTACTTTTCCATAAATTTTGCTACCATATAATCAACAATCATTTCTATTTGATTATTAATTTTCCATGGATAATTTTCATATCCACTCGTAAAAGTTATTGAGCATCTTTTCAGATGACTACATCCAACATTACATTAAATCTTTTCCTTTATTTTTGTATTCAAACAAAAAAGGGAACACTTCCACGTATTCCTAATTTTTTTATTCTCAATTTGAAACAGTTTGGTATTTGTGGCCATGACTGCCGGAAAAAAAAAAAAAATTTCCTGTGGACTAGAGAGAACCCATGAATGATTATTGCAAGAGGGTCTTTAAGGAATTGATGTTATATGCAATGTATATAAATAATTGACAAATACTACATGGAATTGAACAAAGAAAGTATGTTTTTGTGGAGAGGGTCTGATAAGTGTTCAAAAAGGTTCTCTATAGGGCCTTTGCCTGTCAAAGCAGCTTGGATGTAGAACCCTAACCAAGCTACCATTGCAAGACGTCCGTTTTTTATCTCTTTCACTTTAAGCTCTTCGAATGCAACTGGATCTTTAGAGAGTCCCAGAGGATCGAAGAGTAAACCACCAGGGTAGTTTTCATCACCCGGAAGGTAGATCCCCAGTGGTTCCAGAGCCTCTATGCCGCAATATCTTGCGTATTCTGGACCAACCTAGCACATATGATTACAGTATTCATAAGTCCTTGTTGGTTTGAAGAGGTTTCTTTTGTTAGCATATGTTTTATTAAAATAATGTTCTGCTACTCACATTTTGTTTTTGTTTTTGTTTTTTTTTTTTTGAAAAAAAAGATAGGAGCAAGCATATTAATAAATGCTGCCCCTCGAATAAGAACGGTAACAAGGGATCTTCAAAACAAAAAAAAAAAGATAAAATGAAAGAAAACTAAAGCGAAACGGAAGACCACCAAAGGTCTAAATAAAAAGAATAACCCTTTCCAATTTGATCCCATAATGCTAGAGGGTGAATACTTTACAAGGAGAGTTGTGACCCATACTCAAAACGAGGCCAAAATGGTGGCCCAAGTGTTCTCAACGTAAGGCCTTTCAATTTTCCAATATTTGGCTAACTCAAAATGAATAGATTATTTTGTTTAGGATGAAAACTAAGATTTACCTTTCATAAAACTCAATAATGAGGCATGGAATTTGGAAAACCAGGCACACAGCACTGTTCAACAAAAATAAGGGTGGAAGAAATAACAAATTGTCTAAAGCATGACATTTATTTTTTCATTTCTAATATTGAAAGGAAATCACTTCAATTCTCGAAGCTTATTCTTTTGTTTCACATATAAACAAGCAGCATTATTTTTTTTTCTAATCAAGGAAAAGAGCTTTATTTAATCATGAGCTTAAAAAGGAAGAAGATAAGAATATACAATTCCAGAAATAAGTCTTTGCGGTAAGACTGGTAGATATAAACAAAAGCATGTAATTGATCAAGCTAGTTGATAGATGAGATTAATTTCGATACTACTGATGTAAAGCAAATACAAGGAGGAATGAAAATAGAACAAGCACTTGTTACCATAAGAAGCGCTTGACATATAGCTATGACAATAACTCCTTGACCTCCAGCTATACGTAAACCAGGAATGCCCAAGTAGTCAAGGGTATCACCCTGCTTGGAACACAAACCACCATTGTCAACTTATAACTCCACAAAACCATATTGAACTTTCTATTCTTCCAAATTTCACCAACTTTTTTGAGTGTAGGGATCCTACCTGAAGCTTTGCATAGCCAACCCTCCACCACACAGGCTCCACAAAATGCACAATGCCAAGTAGATCCAAGAGCTCGGGAATCACAACTCCAAGAGATGCCAGCATTGCCCATCGAGCATGTAAAATTTCAAAGCTGCAAGGACAAATAATCAGAAAAATCATGTTGGAAATAAGTTTATATGCTGAAGAGCTCATGGTGTCTTCTTTCCACTAATCTAATCGCTTGTTAACCATAAGAACCAGGGATTATACATCAACAAAAACCATTTGAATGTGAAATTTTGCCCTGAAATAAATCTTATTGAGTAAGTAACTCCAAGACATTTAAAGTTTTCGATTTACACCTTCAAAACAAACACAAACACATCTAAGGCAGGCTATGACACACGGTTACTTATACTGTTTTACATGATAACATACTTGCGTCAAAAACATGATGATCAGATACCACGTCCCCCGATACTGAAAGCCATGTGTAGAATTGATTTTCAAGAAATAGCATTTTCATACAAACTTTCATAAAAGTTACCCTCAATCAGCTTTTCCAGAAAAACAGTTTTGTTGATTTTAGCACATAAAAACCAAAAAATTGAAACCAAAGCTAGAATTTAAAACATGCATTTAAAACAGATTATCTAAAAACTGATTTTCCAAAAGCAGAATCAATCTGACAATTACTTCCAAAAGGGGCCTAGAGCACACTTCATTGAACTGCAACAAGTCAAATTGTGTTATATGCTTCACATGTTATCAAATAGCATGCTACAAACCTAAATGTGATACAATATGAACAAATGTGCATGTCACATACATGATTATTCGATTTCCTAGTGATAAGAAAAGTATTCATACATCTTAACAACCATATTCCATATTGAGACCCTTGGGACATATTGCGACATTTCGGAAAAAACACTTGCTTGAAACACTTATTGAAAGAAGCAGGGTCCTTGCCGAGGCCAGCAATGTCGAACCCATAATCGCCAGGGAATTCTCCGGTGAGATGTTCAGGATACTCATAACGGAACGGACCAAGCCATCGAGGCCTCTCTTCCCCATACCAATTGCTGCACATAAAAAAATTCACTTGCTCTCACAAATTCCAAACAAACCCAAATCACATTGAACCATAGTAGAAAAAAAAAACCCAACTTTCTCCGATAGAACAAACAATCAAAGCATTCATGACGAAATAAGGGTTACCTGGACTTCCTCGCGACCTCCGCCGCGGCGCGGAACCTCGAAGAGCCCTCCGCGGCGGCCGCCTTCGTCTCCTTGAGGCGGCGCCGGAGGGCCTCATCGACGGAGCTGCTGGCCACCGCCTTCACTGCCGTGAACGGTATCGCCGAGAACACCAGGACCCCAGCGAGCTGTAAATCAAGACGAGAATTGATTCAAATGAAGAACCCTAACTGAAAACGAAACTAAAGATCGAATTTTTGGCGGGGAATTTGGATTTGGAGTGGGAGAGATGGGGACCTCCTGCCACGAAGCCTTGCAGGGAAGAGCACGAGAGGTCCTCCTTGGGCTTGAATTGCGGCCAAGACGAGATGGAGGGTTTCGGAGTGGGGGAATAAGGAGAAGGGGGTGGTGATAGCAGAGCCATCGAAGCTTCGGTTCTTTGGGACGGAGGGGAGAGATTGGGTTGGAAGAGCCGCAGGGACGTCTGTGATGAATAGATGATCGTGACCGTCGATTTGATGGTGAGAAGGGTTTTGAACCGTCAGATTTTGTGGATCGCCCGTCTTCAGTGGGGTAGGAAGGAGACGTTTGAGGCATGGTTTTGGCACTGGGACAAGCAGTTGAGATAAAGAAATAGTTGAAATAAATCACATGTTATCCCGTATGATATAAGGAAAAAAAAAAGAAGGAATGAAGCATGACAATTGTTCATATTTTGAAAGAAAAAATAAAGATATTTTGTTTTAGATAAAAGATAAAATAATTTTTTTTATTATTTTTTAACCACATTTATAAAACATGATCAATATTTATGATTGTCATTTCAAAAAACAAAAGCCAAAAACTTTATAAAATCAAAACCAATAATATTAATGCGCATTTAATAGAAAGTGTAGACTTGATATTTTCTTTTTTTTCATGGTTGCTTTTTGGCTAGAGCTCTATTTTGAACTATTGCTAGTTCATTGAATATATTTTCGAAATAACAATTGTCTATCGTTTTCTCAAAAAAACATATAATGGCCTACAAGGACACAATTCTAAATAGAAATATACACTGGGTTACCAATGAAAAATTTCAAGATGAAAGTCTTTGATCATCCTACGTCATCAGAGAAGATTCTCGGTCTCCTCCAGACCATGAGCCACAACCCAAGGCAACTGTCTCTTTGGTCGCCTCAACCCATCAAGCTCCGCCGCAACATCCTTCATTGTGGGCCTCTCCGACCCTCTCATCCTCAGACACACCTCCGCCAGCTCCGCCACCGCCTGCACCCGCTCCCTATCCCCCTCCTGGACCACCCTGTCATCCAATACCCTGGACAGGCGGTCCTCCTTCAACATAAACATGAAATGCGTCGACAAGCTCCTCCCTTCATGGATGCTCACCGGCTTCTGTCCCGTCAGTAGCTCCACAAGGATCACTCCAAAGCTGTACACGTCGCTCTTCTCTGTCAACTGTCCCGTGTAGAAATACTCCGGGTCCAGGTACCCGAACGTCCCTTGCACTGCCGTCGATACGTGGGTCCTGTCAGCTGGGATGAACCGGGACGCCCCGAAGTCAGAGACTTTCACGGTGCAGTTGTTGTCGAGGAGTATGTTCGACGACTTGACATCCCTGTGGAAGATCGTTATCGAGGCCTCTGTGTGGAGGTATGTGAGCGCACTGGCAGTCTCCGAGGCGATTCTCAGGCGGTCCTCCCACGACAGGGTGGTGGGTCGGTCAGGGCCATGGAGGTGGTGGAAGAGCGTCCCATTCGGGATGAATTCGTACACAAGGAGCGGTACCTCGGTCTCTAGGCAACATCCATAGAGCTTCACCACGTTCCTGTGATCATATCCACAAAGTTCATGTACACTCATAGGATCTCTATGTTCATCATAAAGATGATTCAAACTCAATTTCTAGATCCTAAAGGCACTAGACAGTTGGATGAATAAAACTTTGTTTGATCAATGTACTAAATCTGCTAAGTGAGAAAAGTTCAGAGTGCTTTGTGACTATACCTGTGGTTGATGCATGAAAGGCTGGCGACCTCGTTTATGAACTGGTCAGTCTCGACGCGGTTGGTGAGGGTGGACCTCTTGATGGCAACGATCCTCTGGTCGGACAGAAGGCCCTTGTAGACAGTGCCATAGCCTCCGCGGCCGAGAACCCGCATGACATCAAAGTTGTTGGTGGCCTTCTCGAGCTCATCCAATGTGAAAATCTTGGTGCGTTCAGCGGCATCTTTGTCGGATGAGATCAGTTGTTCAAGCAACCGGCCTTTGTTTTGGTGGAAGAACATCTCTTTGAGCTTTTTCTTCTTCCTTTCTCTTATTCTTTGGTATAATAAAATGCAACTTCCAATTAGTAGTAGGAGTCCTAAAGTGCCCCCTACTATGGCACTGACAACTGCAAGATCGATCATAATTGTAAGATCGATCATATTTATAGAAAAAATTGAATGGCATATGAAGAGTATAAAAAACTGTTACAATCCCACATGATATCTACCATAATCTCATATATCATGTTGGAGATTAATCAACCATGATAAGATCTAATTCTCATTGTATCTTATCCCATGAAAAAACCTATGAACAAACACTTTCTCACATTTTTTGTGATCAAATCAGGACTAGTCAGAGACCATGTACGTGGTAAAATAAAAAACTATCATAATCTTATGTATTAAATATTAATTCATCTGTTTGTATAGAACAACTAGATTATTCAAGATATATATTATCTCATTATAGATGCACGAGGAATAAATCATTTTCTTTGATTGTATTTTTAGTTATTGATGTCGTTGAGAAAACGTAATAATGAAATTTTTGTTGGTTGATTGATCATGGATAAGTTGTAAATGAAATATGAATAAGATGTGGATAAAAATTTATAAAAAAAAATTAATTTGACATGTGGATTTATTGATTTATAAGTTATGATAATATGTGATTTGACATATAAATCTCATTTTACCTTTGTAGTAGTGAGTGGAATTAATTACAGGATTCTAAAATATAAATACTACATTATTCTAGCTTAGATATTTTACCTTTTATTCCACCTCTATTAAAAGTTAAAACGAACCAACCTTGACTAAATATGAAGTACTTACCAGCAACGACGGGAAACCTGCTTCTCGGGGGAACAGGCAAACACGGATATGCCTTTGCGTTGCCCCCGTTGGTCCCCGGTGGACATTTGCATGTGTATGATCCAGGGGTGTTGGTGCAGATCCCATGGCATGGATACTCTCCCAACCTCTTACACTCGTCAATATCTGATTATGAAACCCCAAAATAAAAACAACAAATCTCTGTCAGCAAAACTAAACCATAGTTGGTGCTTTGGTTCACACCAGCCTTGAATAGTAGTAGATTGACTTATGAATCATGAACAAAATAATAGCTCTCACCTTGACAGCCGTTCTTAAGATATGGGTTGCCTTCGTATCCAGGAGAGCAACTGCAGATATATCCAGATCCACTACTCACGTTGGAGCAATCACTGTTTCTGCTCACGCATGCGTACTCGGAATTATACCTTGTGGCATCACTGCAGCTCTCCGTCCCAATCGAGAAGTCCAGCACCGCCGGAACCCCACCGGAGTACTCACTGTAGAACCCATCAGATATATCATTCGGAGTGAACTTGTACCAATCTTGTTGGACGAGGAACACGTAACTGCATGGGTTGAAATTCATCACGCGCGTGTGGTTGTAGTAGCTATTGAACCCGACCTCGAAATACTTGATCCCTTTGGGTATCCTAGACTGGCAGCAGCCAATCCCGGAGCAGACCCCGTCGACCACGCTCTCCGACTGGTAGCACGTCGATATGCAACCCACCGTGAACGGCGTCATCGAACCATTGTTGTTGACGGTCCCGTTGATGTACCCCTGCGTGTCACAACCCACCGCAGTGAACCAGTTGCTGGTGTCGGAGAAGGTGTAGATGGTGCCGGAGATGTTGACGGAGAAGGGTGAGGAGGCGGTGCGGCGGTCCTGGTCGTAGCACTCGGAGAGGATGGGGTGGAGGATGTGGACCTCGCCGGTCAGCAGGGATATGTTGGTGATCGGCATGGTTTGTTGGGTGTCCAATTCGAGGTAGAGCTTCAGGACGGAAGAGATGTTGCTGCAACTCAGGCGGAAGCCTTCCCTGAAGCAGCCCTTGGTGACACCGAACGGGTAGGGGATGTTGAGGCCCCCACAACTCTCATGGGATCCCGGACTTGATAGCAGGATCAACAACACCAATAACACAATCAGAATCATTTCATCCTCTATTGTGAGAAACTGAGAGATTGAATGAAGAGGATGAGGAATCAGAGAAGGTCAGCGAAAGGTGAAGTTATTCAATGACGAGGACAAAGTGGATTTGAGTGGTTTTCTCACGCGTGGTCCGTGGTTTTCTCACGCGTGGTCCGTGCACATGCTGAAGTTGTTTTCGTTGAAAAGTATAGGTCAAAATTGAAAAATGTTATGCTCATTCATTTATTTCCAGTCAGTATTCATTTATTTCCAGTCAGTATTGCTTAATTGAATACGCGTGTACAGTTTAAACAGTTCTATGCGCTGTCCACATAGGAATTCTAAGGGCATGTTTAGTAACATGAGTTCCAGCTCTAACTCTTCTTGTAGCTGGAACTGTGCTCTTAATTTATGTCTGGTATCTTGAGTATCAGTTTACTGAAAAGTCGTTTGCTAAAACAGCTCCAGTTCTGGTGCATCATTATTAGTGAATGAAATGCACATTTATTTGAGTAATATAATATTAACAATAGATTATTGAATATTATTAATATAAAAATAAATAACATTGTGTATTTGACCTTAGAAATATAAAAATAAAAATAGGATGCAAGAATATTCTCTGAACCCACAGTTTGTATGGCAGTATTGACTATTGAGCAGCCCACAAACAAGGTTGGAATCCATCCGATCCCAACAACACTTGTTTTACCCGTCTACTTGACAAAGCCTCGATCAACTAACCCAATCTTGGATTATCTCCCCGTTTGAAATAAAATATTTATAATCTGAAATTTTCCCCGTCCTCTTGTGATTACTTCAAGTCAGCAAATTGGTTAAACTTTTTGTCACCAGTTCAAGACCTAAAACCAATGCACTTCTCTCCGTTCCTCTCTCTAGATCATTTTTTTTATATATACACAGATCAATCAATGCTCACAGGTTGATAGCTCAAAAGCAGATCAAGCCCTAATTTGCGTTTGGATTGTAGGATGACAAGGGTGCCTGACCAAGCGTCTGGCAGAGGTTGGTTGGACTGCTCCTAGTTTGGTAGAGGTAATAATAGAGATAGAACATGAACGGGAATATATATTCCCAAAACTATTGATTAGGTTAGCTTACAAGAACAGGCAAAAACATACATCTCATGTGTTATTTATCTAGAATTGAAACTACATATTACATGTCATATCAACTCCATGCTAAAAATTTCTACTTTTCCATAAATTTTGCTACCATCTAATCAACAATCATTTTTATTTGATTATTAATTTTCCATGGATAAACTTCGTATAAGTGTATCAGCCTTTTTTGTTTGAATACATCCAATATTACATTAAATATTTTCCTTTATTTTTCTATTCAAACAAAAAAGGGAACACTTCTTCGTATTCTTAATTTTTTTATTCTCAACTAGAAACAGTTTGGTATTTGTGGCCGTGACTGCCAGAAAAAAAAAATAGAATTTCCTGTGGACTAGAGAACCCATGGATGATTATTGCAAGAGGGTCTTTATGAAATTGATGTTATGTGCAATGTATATAAATAAATGACAAATACTACATGGAATTGAACAAGGAAAGTATGTTTTTGTGGAGAGGGTCTGATAAGTGTTCGAAAAGGTTCTCTGTAGGGCCTTTGCCTGTCAAAGCAGCTTGGATGTAGAACCCTATCCAAGCTACCATTGCAAGACGTCCGTTTTTTATCTCTTTCACTTTAAGCTCTTCGAATGCAACTGGATCTTTAGAGAGTCCCAGAGGATCGAAGAGTAAACCACCAGGGTAGTTTTCATCACCTGGAAGGTAGATCCCCAGTGGTTCCAGAGCCTCTATGCCGCTATATCTTGCGTATTCTGGACCAACCTGGCACATATGATTACAATATTCATAAGACCTTATTCGTTTGAAGAGGTTTCTTTTGTTTTTTTGAGTAAAACGGTAGGGCTTACGCCCTCATTTATATATTAAATGAAGAGAAAGCCCAAGCGGGAAACATAATACACAAACCGATTAAAATAAAAGGGCATAAAGGACACCAAACACGGGCCAATAGCAGGAACTAAGGTATTACTCTAATCGAGAACCTTCCCTGCACTAACAAAGAGGTTTCTTTTGTTAGCATATGTTTTATTAAAATAATGTTCAGCTACTCATATAGAAACTTCATTTTGTTTTTGTTTTTTGAAAAAAAAAAGATAGGAGCAAACATATTAATAAATGCTACCCCTGGAATAAGAACGGAAACAAGGGATTTTCAAAAAAAAAAAGGTAAAAGGAAAGAAAACTAAAGCAAAAGGGAAGACCACCAAAGGTCTAAATAAAAAGAACAACCCTTTCCAATTTGATCCCATAATGCTAGAGGGTGATTACTTTACAAGGAGAGTTGACCCATACTCAAAACGAGGCCAAAATGGTGGCCCAAGTGCTCTCAATGTAAGGCCTTTCAGTTTTCCAATATTTGGCTAACTCAGAATGAATGGATTATTTTGTTTAGGGTGAAAACTAAGATTTTCCTTTCATATAACTCAATAATGAGACATGGAATTTGGAAAACTAGGCACACAGCACTGTTCAACAAAAATAAAAGTGGAAGAAATAAGAAATTGTCTAAAGCATGATATTTATTTTCTCATTTCTAATATTGAAAGGAAATCACTTCAATTCTCGAAGCTTATTCTTTGTTTCACGTATAAACAAGCATCATTTTTTTTTCTAATCAAGGCAAAGAGCTTTATTTAATCATCAGCTTAAAAAGGAAGAAGATAAGAATATACAATTCCAGAAATAAGTCTTTGTGGTAAGACTAGTAGATATAAACAAAAGCATGTAATTGATCAAGTTGGTTGATAGATGAGATTAATTTAGTTACTACTGATGTAAAGCAAATACAAGGAGGAAAGAAAATAGAACAAGCACTTGTTACCATAAGAAGCGCTTGACATATAGCTATGACAATAACTCCTTGACCTCCAGCTATACGTAAACCAGGAATGCCCAAGTAGTCAAGGGTATCACCCTGATTGGAACACAAACCACCATTGTCAACTTATAACTCCACAAAACCATATTGAACTTTCTATTCTTCCAAATTTCACCAACTTTTTTGAGTGTAGGGATCCTACCTGAAGCTTTGCATAGCCAACCCTCCACCACACAGGCTCCACAAAATGCACAATGCCAAGTAGATCCAAGAGCTCGGGAATCACAACTCCAAGAGATGCCAGCATTGCCCATCGAGCATGTAAAATTTCAAAGCTGCAAGGACAAATAATCAGAAAAATCATGTTGGAAATAAGTTTATATGCTGAAGAGCTCATGGTGTCTTCTTTCCACTAATCTAATCGCTTGTTAACCATAAGAACCAGGGATTATACATCAACAAAAACCATTTGAATGTGAAATTTTGCCCTGAAATAAATCTATGATTTAATTAAGCATCTTATTGAGTAAGTAACTCCAAGACATTTAAAGTTTTCGATTTACACCTTCAAAACAAACACAAACAGATCTAAGGCAGGCTATGACACACAGTTACTTATACTGTTTTACATGATAACGTACTTGCGTCAAAAACATGATGCTCAAATACCACGTCCCCCGATACTGAAAGCCATGTGTAGAATTGATTTTCAAGATATAGCATTTTCATAAAAACTTTCATAAAAGTTACCCTCAATCAGCTTTTCCAAAAAAAACAGTTTTGTTGAATTTAGCACATAAAAACCAAAAAATTGAAACCAAAGCTAGAATTTAAAACATGCATTTAAAACAAATTATCTAAAAACTGATTTTCCAAAAGCAGAATCAATCTGACAATTACTTCCAAAAGGGGCCTAGAACACACTTCATTGAACTGCAACAAGTCAAATTGTGTTATATGCTTCACATGTTATCAAATAGCATGCTGCAAACCTAAATGTGATACAATATGAACAAATGTGCATGTCACATACATGATTATTCGATTTCCTAGTGATAAGAAAAGTATTTATACATCTTAAAAACTATATTCCATATTGAGACCCTTGGGACATATTGCGACATTTCGGAAAAAAACACTTACTTGAAATACTTATTGAAAGACGCAGGGTCCTTGCCGAGGCCAGCAATGTCGAACCCATAATCACCAGGGAATTCTCCGGTGAGATGTTCAGGATACTCATAACGGAGCGGACCAAGCCATCGAGGCCTCTCTTTCCCATACCAATTGCTGCACATAATCTCTCACAAATTCCAAACAAACCCAAATCACATGGAACCATAGTAGGAAAAAAAAACACAACTTTTCTCCGACAGAACAAACAATCAAAGCATTCATGACGAAATAAGGGTTACCTGGACTTCCTCGCGGCCTCCGCCGCGGCGCGGAACCTCGAAGAGCCGTCCGCAGCGGCCGCCTTCCTCTCGTTGAGGCGGCGCCGGAGGGCCTCACCGACGGAGCTGTTAGCCACCGCCTTCACTGCCGTGAACGGTATCGCCGAGAACACCAGGACCCCAGCGAGCTGTAAATCAAGACGAGAATTGATTCAAATGAAGAACCCTAACTGAAAACGAAACAAAAAATCGAATTTTTGCCGGGGAATTTGGATTTGGAGTGGGAGAGATGGGGACCTCCTACCACGAAGCCTTGCAGGGAAGAGGACGAGAGGTCCTCCTTGGGCTTGAATTGCGGCCAAGACGAGATGGAGGGTTTCCGAGTGGGGAATAAGGAGAAGGGGGTGGTGATAGCAGAGCCATCGAAGCTTCGGTTCTTTGGGACGGAGGGGAGAGATTGGGTTGGGAGAGCCGCAGAGACGTCTGTGATGAATAGATGATCGTGACCGTCGATTTGATGGTGATAGGGGTTCTGAACCGTCAGATTTTGTGGATCGCGCGTCTCAGTGGGGTAGGAAGGAGACGTTTGATGGACGGTTTGGCACTGAGATAAACAGTTGAAATAAAAAAAAATAGGTGGGATAAATTACATGTTATCCTGTATGGCATAAAAAATAAAAAAATAAAGCATGACAATTATCCGTATTTTAAAAGAAAAAATAAAGATATTTTATTTTAAGTAAAAGGTGGAATGTGTTTTATCCTCATTATTTAACTATATTTGTAAAACATGAACAACATTTATGACTGTCATTTCAAAAAAACAAAAATAAAAAACTTTATAAAATCAAAACCAATAATATTAATACTCATTTAATAGAAAGAGTAGACTTGGTAATTTTAATTTTTTTTTAAAGTTATCTCATATTTCAAATGCAAAGTTAAGAATTAAAAAAATATATATAACAAAATGCATTAACAAATATAAATATGGATAAAAATAATAGTATTGTTATCCTTATAAATTAGGCTAACTTATCTTAAATATATATCCTTTTATCAAATTAGGTCTTAAGAGCATCTTCGGTCATTTACCCCCATCTCATAAGTTCCGTTACAAAGCCTATGAGATGGCATTGGATAAATACATGTTATACCCTTTTAACTTTACGAGTAACCACCCTCTATTCACGTGAGATGGTTGCTATTTCTCTTTCTTCTCCCCTTTGTTGAGAAGCATTAATTCTCGTTTGTCTTTTTTTTCTACATATACAATTGAATACTTTTTTATTCATAATCAATCGAACTTTTTTTAAATCATAATTTTTTTCTTAAAGAACACATAGTAGCATATTAAAATTCTATTTGGAGGATTTTGTTCATCGCTGTTTTTGTTTTTGAACGATTTGGAAATCGTTCCAATGTCTCGCACATCAGGTTTAGAATTTGTTAATGTTCGGATGTACAATTGAGTTTTTATTGCTTGATTTTTTATTTTTGTAGTTCAATTTTTTGGGTGTTTAATATTAAATCTTTTTTACATGTATTGTTTGTTATTTTAGTTGATCTGAAATTAACTATCAAACTAATTTGATAGTTTATATGTTGGAATGTAAGTTACATCTGAAACTAATTTAAACCTTTCATAAATTATTTTTTTTGAATGTCATTGTCAAACTAAAACTCGAACATCTTACTGCTATACTGTTCATTTATTTACATCTCTCACAACTTTTTGTTATATTTAGATAAAAGCAGTTGTATTTACCAAAATGTCACATAACACTATCATTTATCCAAATGTTTTACATCATGCAAAATGTTTAAGCAATTTAAAAATAGTTCGCCTCTTTAATAGTTAGTTATATTTTATGAAAAATATAAAAACATTTTCATTGTGTGTTACATTTAACAAATGTTACATACATTGCATGAAAAAATAAATTATGTTGCATTCTTCAATCTAAGCTACATGAAAAACATTAAAGCCATGTAAATAAATATAACATACAATTTAAAAAAAAGAAACAGTTACATTTGTCAATTTAAGTTATTCTAAAAAAATGTAACATACACTTCATGCATTTAATCTTGTGAGTCAATTACATTTTTATAAATGTAATTAGATAGTTGTATGATGTTAGTTACATTTCTACAGTGAAACTAGTCATTTTACATGATTTATATTTTGTGAGTCAGTAGTATAAAATGTAATTTACTTTTAAAATTTACACACAATTAGCAATCAATTTGAACTTCACCAAAAAATGAAATGTTTGAATGAATGTAGATGATTTATTTCTGAACAGTTTGTATTCTTTTTGTTTGAAATTCAGATTTATACTGCAAATATATTTTGTCATTATTTTCAATAGATTTTATTTTTTCTTGAAATTGTGTTACATTTTGAAATAAAAATCTAGGCTGCTTATTGGATTTTGACGAAAAATAATTTGGGTAAGTTTTGGTGTATTTAGATAAGTTTTTTGGTAATTTAAATAGAAATTTAATTACAATTTAAGTAAGAATTTCAAAATTGAAAATTGGAAATGGGTAAAATTTTAGTGTGACCAAAAATAATATGGAAGAGTAATAACCGAATCGACAAAAAGCGGATTTGGGTCAATGAAAAGCTTTTTAATGAATGACAGATCCGTATTTTGCTATTTTATTATTTTGTAAAGTCAATCAACCATCCAATAAAGAAAAGTATACTTAATAAAGTTTGTGAGTGGGGCCTATAAATTGGGGTTTGGATATCATGAGTGATATCCAAATGTGTACTTAAAGCCATAAAAAAATATCTATAACCATTTACTCATACTAATACAAAATTAATCTTTTACTTAAATTTTTAACCAAATCAAGAGAAATTCTTACTAATTTTTAAAAGCTATTTTTCTTCTACTAATTTTACATTTTTAAAAAGATTTGAGTAAATACAAAGTGATGGTTAGAAACACACCATATCAAATGAAACTTTTACTTTTAATAAAATTTGCATATGAGTTTGGGCTAGAGATGGCATAAGGACACTAGTTTGGCCAAGCATTGTCACTTGAAATTTTTTATTATTATTAACTCAGTGTCCCGTCTCGTTTGGACGGAGAATTAAGTTATTCTGAGATTTCTAACTATTATAGTATAAATAAAGAAATTTTTTTTGTTTATTTGTGTTTTAAATTATTCTAGTTGATAAATGTAAAAATAAAATTTTTGTTATTTGGATAAAATGTGAATAAAATGTGAATAAAAATTTATAAAAGGTGGAAATGATGACAATTAATTTATAAGAGATAATGATAATTGATTGGACAATAGAGCCTCATATATTTTTTTGTTGAATAACTTGAAAATAACTTAATTTCAGAGATTGACTGAAATCCATAAATCATTTTATATCGTATTAATTGGTATATGGATTCTCATTTATTTTAGTCTTTCTAACATTCATTTGCCCCCGTTTGTTTTGAGAATAAGCCCATGGATAACCCCGGATAACCTTGGATAAGAGATAAAATGTGTTTGTTTACCCTGGATACCCTTGATAAAGTATGCCACAATAAACTGGTATAAAGTGATATATGGATTCCAACCAGCCTCTGGAATTAAAGTTATCCTAGGTTATTCCACTCAAAGAATATGTTGGCCCATTATCAAATCAACTGTTATCACCTCTTATAAATCACATGTTAAATCAACTTTTATTATTTTTTCTTCTTTTATAAATCTTTATCCACTTTATTCATATTTTACCCAAACAATAAAACATTTATTCTTACGTTTATCAACGAGAATAATTCAAAACACAATCAAATACAAAATCACTTTATTTTTATTTATATTTATTTATGCTTGGATAAATATATACGTAAGAATAAAACCTATTCGCATTTAAAACGGGGCCAATTGGAGGTTATTTCGATTAATTCCTCTTTATTCTGGGTCTATTCTCGAACGGAACGGGGTGGTCCACAAAATCTGACGGTTCAAAACCCTCACACCATTGAATCGACAGTCACGATCATCTCTTCGGGTGTGTTTGGTTGCGTGATTGTAAAACTGATTATGCAGGAATCTCACTTTCTCAGCTTTTTGAAATCGCAGCTTTTGGGTACTATTTGCTTGTAATTGCTGAGTTTAAAACTGCGATTATCAAACTGTTTGGTTGCACGATTGCAAAAGCAGCGCAATCGCGCAACCAAACGCACCCTTCATCACTCTGCTATAACCATCCCCTTCTCCTTATTCTCCACCCCGAAACCCACCTCGTCGGCCGCAATTCAAGCCCAAGGAGGAACTCCCGTCCTCTTCCCTGCAAGGCTTCACGGCAGGAGGTCCCCGTCTCTCCCCCTCCAAATCCAAATTTCCCGCCAAAAATTCGATCTTTTGTTTCGTTTCAGTTAGGGTTGCTTCGTCGTCTTGATTTACAGCTCGCTGGGGTCCTGGTGTTCTCGGCGATACCGCTCACGACGGTGAAGGCGGTGGCCAACAGCTCCGTCGGTGAGGCCCTCCTTCGCCGCCTGAACTAGACGAAGGCGGGCGCCGTGGAGGGCTCTTCGAGGTTCCGCGCCGCGGCGGAGGCCGCGAGGAAGTCCAGGTAATCCTTATTTCGTCATGAATGCTTTGATTGTTTGTTCTATCGGAGAAAAGTTGGGTTTTTTTTTCTTTCTTTCTTTCTACTATGGTTCTATGTGATTTGGGTTTGTTTGGAATTTGTGAGAGCGAGTGAATTATTGTATCATTTGTATGTGCCGCGATTGGTACGGGGAAGAGTGGCCTCGATGGCTCCGCTCCGTTATGAGTATCCACAGCATCTCACTGGAGAAATTCCCCAGTGATTATGGGTTCGACATTGCTGGCCTCGGCAAGGACCCCATGTCTTTCAAGAAGTATTTCAAGTAAGTGTTTTTTCCCACCTTCCATATATTACCCACTGCCTATAATTTTGCGATATGTCACAAGGGTCACAATATGGACGATAATTTTATAACATTATGCAATCGGAAACGTGACATGCATATTTGTTCATTTGTATCACATTTAGGCTTGCAGCATCCTATTTGATATGTGAAGCATATAACAGAATTTGACTTGCTGCAGATCCAAGAAGTGTCTTGTAGATCCCGTTTGGAAGTAATTGTCAGAATTGACTGTTTTTGTAAAATCAATTTTTAGATAATTGGTTCCAAATGAGTTTTTTTTTAATATTAGCTTTTGTTTGGTTTTTATGTGTTTAAAACCAACAAAACTGTTTTTTCTGAAAAAGCTGATTGAGGGTAGCTTTTATGAAAGCTTTTGTGAAAATATTTCTTGTCAATTCTACATATGGCCTTCAGTATTGGGTGACATGGTATCCGACCATCATGTGTCTGACGCAAGCATGTTATCATGTATAAGTAACTGTGCATCATAGTTATAGCCTGCCTGAGATCTGCTTGTGTTTGTTTAGAAGGTGGTGAAAATCGAATGTGAGGGATGATGCTTTAAATGTCTATCAATCACTTGGCCAATAAGGCGCTTAATTAAATCATAACGATTGTTGATTCATATTCTTTCAGGGCAAAATTTCACATTGAGATGGTTTTTGTTGATGTATAATCCCTAATTATTATGGTTAATAAGCAGCTAGATTTGTGAAAAGAAAACACCATCAGTTCTCCCCGTCATAAAAACTTATTGCAGACATGATTTTTCTGATTATTCTTCCTTGCAGCTTTGAGATTTTACATGCTCGATGGGCAATGCTGGCATCTCTCAGAGTTGTGATTCCCAAGCTCTTGGATCTACTTGGCAAGTTGGCATTGTGCACTTTGTGGAGCCTGTGTGGTGGCGAGTTGGCTATGCAAAGCTTCAGGTAGGATCCCTACACTAAAAAAAAGTTGGTGAAATTTGGAAGAATAAAAAGATCAATATGGTGATGTTGAGTTATAAGTTGACAATGGTGGTTTGTGTTTCAACCAGGGCGATACCCTTTACTACTTGGGCATTCCTGGTTTACGTATAGCTGGAGGTCAAGGAGTTATTGTCATAGCTATATGTCAAAATCTTCTTATGGTAAGTTGGTAACAACTTGTTCTTTTTCATTCCTCCTGATATTTGCTTTATCAGTATTAACTAAATTAATTTCATCTATCTACCAACTTTGTCAGTTACATGCTTTTGGTTATATGTATCAGTCGTACTACAAAGACTTACGTTACAGGAATTGTATATTCTTATATATATATATATATTTATAACTGGTCATTAAATAAAGCTCTTAACCTTGATTAGAAGAAAAAAATTAATGCAAGTGTTTGATCTACCAAATGCTACTGGTTTATATGTGAAACAAAGAAGAAGCTTAGATAATTGAAGTATTTCCTTTCAAAATTAGAAATGAGAAAATAAATATCATGCTAAGGCAATTTCCTATTTCTTCAACCCGTACTTTTGTTGAGCAGTAGTGTGGGCCTAGTTTTCCAAATCCCATGCCTCATCATTGGGTTATGAAATATAATTCTTAGTTTTTCACCCTCCACAAAATAATCCATTTATTCCGAGTGAGCCAAATATTGGAAAAATGAAGGCCTTCCGTTGAGAACACTTGGGCAGTCATTTTGGCCTTGTTTTGAGTATGGGTCGCAACTCTCCTTGTAACGGATTCACCCTCTAGCAGTATGGGATCAAATTGGAAAAGGTTGTTATTTTATTTAGACCTTTGGCGGTGTTCCTTTTTTCTTAGTTTTGTTTTCTCTTGTCTTTTTTTTCTTCTATGTTTGGATATCCCTTATCTCCTTTCTTGTTCGAGGGGCATCATTTTTAATGTGTTTGCTCCTTTTTAAAAAAAAATTAAAAAAATGAAGTTTCTATATGAGTAGCAGAACATTATTTTAATAAAAGATATGCTAACAAAAGAAACCTCTTCAAACAATCAAGGTCTTATGAATACTGTAATCATATGTACCAGATTGGTGCAGAATACGCCAGATACTGTGGCATAGAGGCTCTGGAACAAGTGGGGATCTACCTTCCGGGTGATGAAAACTACCCTGGTGGTTTACTCTTCGATCCTCTGGGACTCTCTAAAGATCCAGTTGCATTCGAAGAGCTTAAAGTGAAAGAGATAAAAAATGGATGTCTTGCAATGGTAGCTTGGATAGGGTTCTACATCCAAGCTGCTTTGACAGGCAAAGGCCTATACAGAACCATTTCGAACACTTATCAGACCCTCTCCACAAAAAACATACTTTCCTTGTTCCATTCCATGTAGTATTTGTCAATTATTTCTATACATTACACATTACATCAATTCATGAAGACCCTCTTGCAAAAACTCATCGATAATTGGTTAAACTGGCACATTGTTTCAACAACCTTAATATACCAAAATGTATTTTCAATAAAAATGTACTTGCAGAAAACTTCGACTTGAATTTACTGCTCACATTTTATCTGAAAATGCATGTCCGTCCATATTGAATAATACAATGTAGGTATCGTTTGTATTTCTCTCTAACAAAAGGTTTTCTGCATGTTGGCTGATGATCTTAGGTTTAGGGACAACACCAAAAGTGACAGTACTCGTATAAATATGGTAATTGGTTTTAAAATTGTTCCAACTAATACATAAAGCTATGCATGATTAATTAGGGGACTTACTTTATATATTTATTTAAGGGTCAGAACTGTCTTCTTTGTTGGATG
Organism: Acorus calamus; assembly: GCA_030737845.1. Lineage (NCBI taxonomy): Eukaryota > Viridiplantae > Streptophyta > Magnoliopsida > Acorales > Acoraceae > Acorus > Acorus calamus. The sequence goes on from CM060876.1 coordinate 15,197,619, forward strand.
ACATCCTTAGAACTTTGATAAGATTCCTTGCTATACCCTTCTTATTGTAAATTAAAGCTCCTATGTATATGATATTTTGAAGGAAAGTAAATTTCCTATATGATCAGGCAAGTGTTGTTGACATGAACCATCAGGTTTTGATGACAAACAAACCACTAATAGGACTTTTAGCAGAAGCAATGAAGCAGCAAAATTGAAAAATTGCCCCAGACAAAAAGCGGTTACCCCATATTAGCCCTCGGATCCTGACTGCCAGAACCAGTGAACCGGCGGTCTTAGAAAAGACCAAATGAACCAGTCCCCAGGCGGCTACCTGCAACCAGCCGTCGGGCTCGGACATCAAACTTCGAACCATATATTCAACAATGACCATGTGCATTTAAAGACCAATTAGCTCAGTCATTATTGGTAATATCAGATGGTTCATTTCTGAATTCTATATCTTTGTGCAAAAGTATGCTAGCATTTATCTTGTGCAGGATCCAAATGCCTGCCATCCATACAATTTCCATCCATATGATGAACGTTTGGAACCGAAATTTAATGTGCCAAGATCTGTAGGGGGTCATGGAGGAATACATCCAAAAGATGTAAATATTGAACCAAGTGTAGAGATGTGTCGTTCATTTGTCAGTGACTACCTAGGGAGCGGACATTTGATGCTTATAAGTTTGTATATTGTTGCCTTTTTAATTCATGATCATTCATTTATCTTCACAAACTAACCCACATTAAGTTCAATACTCAATATATTTGATATCTGTTTGATTGATGCTTGTTGCTTTTGAGAAAATCTTGTGAAACTAAATTTCTAGTTATTCATAATTATGTATGTTGTTTAATATTAGTTGGTGTGTTTTAAGAGTCATTGCTTGGAGTAATGGTGAAGTATATAGCTAACGGGATAAAGTCTTTAAAAACAAACAAACAAACAAAGGTTATGACTGTTCTAGCCTCTTCCTTTTCTAGTACTCTGCTAAATGAGTTGGGTGATGACCATTATTTGGTTTATTTCTAATTTTGATTTCTAAAAATATTTTTGGTTATATACTTTTGTGTTCATTTTTATTTAGAATAGTAGTTTTTCTTGGTAGGTGAATATATAGTAGTTTCTGAGCTTGAATGAGTTGCTAAATACCGATTGCAGAAGAACTATGGCTAAGGGTGATGGACATTATATGGTCAAGTCCACTAGAACACGTTCTTCTTCCTGGTACAAAGGGTTTTCTAATTTTTGGTGAAGCTGTACCAGGAAGCACATTGTAAGCTTTTGATTTTCTGAATGCCGAAACATATATGTTTTTATATCCTGAAATGCATATGTAATGGGTTCGTCATCATTATAATGGCACACCGCAATACATTGTGAAGGTTAGCACATAATGCTATATATCACCGAGTGTAGTCCTACCTATTTCGGAGTAATCACTGTTTTCTTTAACTGTCTGATCCAGGAGCTACAAACCCAGAGTATGTCGTAACTGTTAATGATGTTGGGGATACTATTTCAGTAGAGTGCATTCCTATGGATGATATTTTTAAAAATTATGTAATGCTCACTAATAGTTTTTATATAAATATATTAGGGCCCTAAATAAAAAATTTCGCTTAGGACCCCTCTAAAATCATCAATCTCACTTAGGGCCGGCTCTGCTTTCAGCTTATTCTCTTTTTATTAAATTAGTTAAAATTCTTAATATATCTCTTTGAATTAAAAATTGTAATTAGTTACATACATTTAAATTTGAATAGCTCTTTCAAGTATGAATAATTTCATTTGGTCTTGTAGCCAATATTTATATTTTATAGCAAATAATTTATTTTTTCATTTAAAATTTATTTCTAATGAATGCATCATTAATATCCTTTTTAGAGTGGAGCATATAAGCCTTCGAATCTAAATGAATTAAAACAAAAAGTTATTTGTTTTGAAATATATTTATTTTTAACTTATGAATTTTTTTTTTTTTTGAAAAATCGATAGACTAAGCTATCTTATATATTTAAAATCAAAATACAAAAGAGAATGGGAAAGATGGGATAGAAGGAGAAAGAGAGATCAATTAATTTAAATTTGTAAAGAAATTATTAATATTGTTTTTTTTTTTGTATTCTTTTGAATAATCGAAATTTGTGATTTTATTTTATGATTATATATGATTTGCTCTCATGTCTCAATTTTAATAAAAATCATTATCTCATATATTGATTTAAACAAACTTAATGAAAGCATAAGAATGGTAAAGAGATACTTATCAACTGTTGAAGAACAAAATGCTACTTATTTTTATAGTAGATCACCAAAGAATAGTCATGAACTCACGGCGTAAAATGTTGTTTATTTGTTAATAATTCTCTATTGTGGTGGAATTCACATGAATTCTTCATGTAATAAATGTGAATGTGATTTGAATGTGATCCCGTGAATGTAAATGTAAAATAGAATTTAAAATAGTTGTGTGAATGTGATTTGAATGTGTTATCGATTATAATTATGTGAATGTAAATGTGAAATGGTTGTGTGAAGGTTGAATACCTTGTGCCCCCGTTTGGAACGGGGATAGATTTTATTCTAGGATATAGATTTATCCAAACATAAGTAAGTATAAATAAGGATAAAATGATTTTGTGTTTGTTTGTATTTTGAATTATTCTTGTTGGTAAACGTAAGAATAAATGTTTTGTTGTTCGGGTAAAATGTGAATAAAGTATGGATAAAGATTTATAAAAGGTAAAAAAGTAATGATAGTTGATTTGACATGTGATTTATAAGAAGTGATGACAGTTGATTTGACAGTGGGCCCACATATTCTTTAGGTGAAATAACCTAGGATAACTTTTATTCTAGGGGTTGATTGGAATACTTATACCACTTTATCAAGGTTTATTCTAGCATAATTTATCTGGGGTTATCCGGGATAAACAAACACCCCAAAATACTTATCCGGGATTATCCGGGGGTTATACTCATTCCAAACGGGGGCTATATTTAGTGAACCCGAATAGTTTTGTTCGACAAGAGATTCGTCTAACACGTTCATGCGTTTTTAAAATCCAAGTCGACAGTCGAACAATCAAACATCAATCGATTGAGTTATAATTGATCAGAACACTCCCATTAGACAGATACATTGTCAAATATTTTAAACATTAGTTAACAGAGCGACTGTTAAATGTTTTAGATAATGATGGAAAGGGCGATCGTTGAAGGTTTTAAACAATGATTGAAAGGGCGTCTGTTAAATGGTTTAAACAATGGTTGACAGGGTGATTGTTGATTGTTTTAATATATTTTTGTTTTTTGTTTGGGTGGTGAATTTAATACTTTTCATAATAGAATGAGAAATATGTTTTTTTTTCTATTATTAGGTGGTGTGTTTAATAATAAAGGTAGTGGGAATAACCGCATGCAAAAATAAACCACCGGTCATTTATTAAAACTAGCTGATTTACATATGCACAAGAAAATTCATCATATATGATGTCTAGATCAAATATCACATATAAAATAAAATATTAACATCGATGTATGCACATGTTTCACACACATAAGAAATTTATCTAATACATACAATATTTGTGTTTTATAATATATATGTTTTTCTATTTCATGCATAATAATTTTAAATCATATATATTAATTCAATGTAAAGGTTAAAATCACTTTAAACATGGAAAATTATTATTATTATAATTATTATTATTTTAAGCATGGAGCATACAAAATGATATTAAATGAAAAAATCACATCATGTTGATTGAATTCATATGTATTAATTATTAAATAAAATAATGATATTGAAATCATATATATTAATTATTATTATTGATTGTATATGTTGAAATGAATTTCTTGTTAGTCTATTTTAATTCATATCACATCATGCTGAAATTGTACTATTTTACTACCGATATTCTTTTTTTTGGATAAGTGCTATTAATAAATTTGGCAATGGATGAATAACTTAGGCACCATACAACCCACTTAAAAAATATGATTAAATTTTTTAATCATAATATGAAACAATTCTATGTTGCATTTTTAACTGAGATAAACGCATGAGAAACTTATCAAACCATGTAGAAAAAATAATGATACAATGCTAAAGTAGTAGAGTTCTTGGACTTACCATTTGGTCAATATAAGCTGTCAAAATGGATGAATCATCGAAGAACAAACAAATTAAAACCATGTAAGAAAGTCATATCATACTCAAAATCGTTAGAATAAATCAATAAAATTTGAATCAAATTAGTGGATTGTACAATAGAATTATGTTTGTATTATTACTTTTATTAAGCGTAGATGGAAAATATAATTCTATTTTGCAATCCACTAAAAAATCCAAGCTTCATCTGAAACATAAACAAATAATATCAAGGATGTAAAATCGTAAACCTTATTTTCAATCCAAAACAATGCTTAATTTACAATGCACAATTTATAACAATGAGTGATGTTCAGGATGAAAAAAGAGAGTAAGACAGAGACCAACTAACCTTGACATCAATTTTTTTGTAAGTAAATAAAGAAATAATAACAAATGACAAACTCAACTAAGACACAAACTCCAAATCCACACACCCATTGATTCCTTTCTATGAAATTAACACAAAAAAAAATCAATAAGAAGGGAAAACAAATTTCAATTCATAAATATGTGTGATTTTAGAAAAAGAGAGAGAGAGAGAGTATGAGAACTAAGAGTGGGGGAGGCATTGGATTTTAATGACAATCATTATAATAATAAATTATTTTAATAAATGTAAAATGAAAATGGAAGAAGAGGAAGTGGAACGGTCATCAGTTGGTAGGTTAGAAAATGTGAAGAGTCAATCAAGATGGGGTATACATAGGGCAACTTTTCCTTGACATAGATTATATTTTAAATCTAAAAAATTATTTTATCTAAATGTGTAAGATTTTTAATTAAGATTTTCAATCAAATATTTGTTTTGTCATGTATAATTTTAATAATTAATATATATGTTACCAGATTATCATAATACAACTATATAATGCTTTATTTATGTTACTTACACATAATTTAAAAACCTATATTATATACTTATAATATAAATTTGTATAAATGCAAATATTAATTTTATACATACAATAATGTCAAAAATATATAATCTATACTACCTATATAAGCACCAATCTATACTACCTATTAATTTTAACCATTGCTACCCTCCAAAAAAGAAAAAAAAAAACCTTTGCTTGAATTTTCTTACAAATTTTTTGTTAGTATTTTTAAATAAATAAATACATAAAACTTCTATTATATATGAGGGATTCTATTAATTAATATATATTAATTTCAACATAAACTTCATGTACAAATTTATTTAGGATTTTTTAAGATGCAAATATTTACATATAATTTGAAAAGGTATATATTATTAGATGTATAAAATTTAATGCATTATATAATTTTAATGTAGTGTCATAGATTTTCAAGAATTTAAAATGTGTAAATGTGTCAAGGGTAAAATGTGTCAAGAAGTTGAAAGGGTAAATATGTCAAACCAAATATCATTTAGGGTATGAATGAATTTTCAAGTATTGGTAAGGGTAAATATGTCAAGTGAATATTTTTCATGGATCGGTGCTTTTATAGGTAGTATAGATATAGATTTAAAAAAAAATTGAAATAGACTTTTATAATATTTTCTGCGATCCCAAGATCCAATAAATGTTGTATAATATTAATGTTATCGCCGTATCTCATGCTACTCATCAAAATGACCAAACCATCAATAATCGGTCATCTGATCTGAATCGTGTCATACCAAATTTACATATTTGTAGACCTATAAATGAAACTAGCTAGCTAAGCCAGATCTCATGAACTCCATAGTTCATCTCAACTGTTCATTTTTAATCATGAACTCTATAGTTCATTTCAATGGTTTGTTTTTAATCATTTGAAAAAATTTAAAAATGTTTGCCTTTTAGAATATTTTCTGCAAATCCCAAGACCCAATAAATGTTGTTAATGTTAACTTTAAGTCGATCGTATTCCAGTCAGTTCATCAAAACAATTGTCATCTAGTCAGTTCATCAAAGTAATTGTCATCACATTTTATAATCAACTATCATCACCTCTTATAAATCACTTATCAATTATCATTTTTTTTTCACCTTTTATAAATCTTTATCTACACTTTATTCACGTTTTATCTAAATAACAAAATTTTATCTAAATAACAAAAAAATGTATTATTATAATTTTCAACGAGAATAATTCAAAGCTCATACAAACACAAAATCACTTATTCTTCTGTTATACCCACTTATATCAGAATAATTGTATATCTAAGAATAATTCATATTCTGTATCCAAACGGGGTTTTAAAGTTTTAAAAAATCTGAAAATATTTGACTTTCACCGTTTTTTTTTTTTTCAAATCCCTAAGACCTTATAAATGCTATGGAATGTTATGTTAAGTCGGCCGTGTCCTAAAGTTCATTAAAACAACCAAACCATGAATAATTGACCATCCGATTTGAACTGTATGATACCAAATTTACATATTTAAGAACCATGAATGAAATTTTTTTGGGTAAAGCAAGATCTCATATTTATGAACCCGTAAATGGAATTTTTTGGGTAAAGCAACATCTTAGCCGTTCATTTTTAGTCATTTAAAATTTGTAAAATTTTGAAAAACCAACTGACTTCATATTTTCAGCAATCCCAAGATCAAATAATAAATAAACGTTGTTAATGTTAACATTAAGTCGGTTTGTCCCCCACAGTTCATCAAAACATCCAAACCGTATGGTCCGAATCGTGCGGTAGAGATTTACAGACCATAAATGGAAGCTTCAAGCGAAACCAGTTCTAATGAACTGATTAGTTCATCTCAGCCGTTCGTTCAAAATCACATCCAATCAGATCGCGCGAAATTAATGCGAGTCCAACCGTCCAAGTCACCCTCGTAAACAACAAGGGCCTCCAACGTCTCTCTCCACTCCCCTATATTAATACATGATCAGATGATCTTTTGTTATGTTCAACATTCATGGCGATCGCCTTCTGATTCTCCCTGCAAAAGGGAAAAGCATCCCCTCTTTTGACTCTCTTCACAGCATCGCATTCGTTTGGTCTCCTCCAACCGATCGATTGGCTCAGGAGCTCCGATTTCTACACGAGGTGGTGATTTCTCGTCAATTAGGGTTCCTGATTTTCAGTTCTTGATGGAGTCTTTTGATTTTTTTTGTTTTCTTGTTTTTAGTGACATAGATTTGACCGTGAGTCGCTATAGTGCCGAACAAATCACTTAATAGTTGCTGATCTTTACATTTAATGTTCGTATATGTTCGATCATTCGAAATCGTGATGATATCTGATAATTGGTGTATTGATAGTTAAATTTCTCGCACTCCGAAAACCATGCAAATTGAGTACCATCTACACTATTTGTGTTAATATATATGAGTGTCTTATGTGGATTTAATGTTTGGGGGAGATATTGTCTAACCTTATCTTGCTTGTTAGATTTCTTTAAAAAAAAATTAAAATCTATGCCGTGGCGATGATTTAGTCATTTGGTTGTTCTAAAGAATACATGATTATCTCGTTTTCCTAATATTAAGGTTTGTGCATTTTTAACCCCTTCAATTGATGTCATTGTAGACTAATATAACAGAGGATGGGGTCTTCCCGATGTTATGTTGTCAGCTGATTCATCAATGGCAGATGCAACCCATCTGGTGTTACGACGTGGAAAAGGATGCAGAGTCCCATGGATAATAACAACGCATCTTTCAGAGAGATATTGGATCAGACTATGATTGGAAACATGAATAATAGCCTTGGGATGCGGAGCGCTGATCCTTTTGTCAGATAAAACTCAAGTAAGATACTATATAAACTTATGGTGCAATAGGTTTTCCCTATTCATTGTTCTTTTGGAAAGTTAAATGCTTGATGTTTCCCAGACATCAAACTCCAAGGCATTCTGGTGTGAGCATACTTGATAGTGTAGAAGTATTAATTTTCTAGTAATTTCAGGTTTTCCTATATATTGAAACATGTGGATAGTTGGGGACATCAAATCAACGGTGGGATTTAAAGTTTATGAAGGGAGAAGGACTAAAAAAAATCTAATCTTGACTCATGTGGATAAGTTGGTTAGTTTTTATTTTGAACAATTCACTTGTAGGATTTTTTTTTTTTGAAGAAAATAGAAAATCTGAGAGTTCCATTCAGTCCAAATAGTCCACATAGCTTGAGAAAGGAGGATTCTTCATAAACTGGGAGAGTTCTGAGAACCACTGGACAAAATTCTGAATCCTGCCAGGACGGGAACACTGGAGGCCAAGTGTCTTAAGAATAGAGACCCTAATATAGGCTGAGAATGAGCATTGTAGAATTAAATGGTCAACTGTTTTAATCACATTCTTGCATATAAACTGCATCGAGCTGAAGTCACCATTCCTTTGGCTAGCAATCTGTCCAGAGTAGGGAGACGATTGAGAACCGCTTGCCAGTATATAAGAAACTAAAAGCAGGCTGAATTGAATTCCACAAGGCTTTTGTCCAGTCAGCTGACGGGAACACAGCTGAGAATATAATACATTTTTTATTATTTATTTATTATTGTTATTATATTTTGGTTGGGGGGTGTGGGTGGGGTTAGGATATGTAAAAGAGAGCCATACTGTGGGGAGAATGAGTGGGAGACCTAGAAAGATGTCAAGCTTTAATATGACTTTATGCCATGGTTCATAAAGCTAATGCCTATTGTTTTCGAAACAGAATAAGGTGCACTAATCAACTAAGTGGTTTTATTTTAAATGTTCAGTTTGTCATATATGTATTGCAGGCAAGCTCTTATCTTAGGTAATTTGAAGCAGGAGTTTATTATGAAATATGACCCTTTTCATTATAATAAATATACATCACAATATCACTTTGGTCATAGGTGGATTGATGTCTAGGGAAAACTCTCTACTGCTACCAATTCTTTAACATGGAACATTCATTCGAGTGTAGGTGGTTGTGATCTTTCTTTAACTCATCCATGACATTCATGCATCTCTTGCAGTACCATATAACATTGATCTCATCAGAATGATGCGAGTGACTTTGTTTTTCAATTGCACCCCAGTATTATCCTATTCGGAGCAGTCAATACATATCAATGTACTTTGATGATATAAAAACAGTCCAAGGAAATGTAGATTCCGATTCTTCTGAGGCTCTTCATAATAAATTAGTTCCTTTTTCTATTAATTCATGGTAAAGTCAGGGAGACATCTTTTTCTGCTTGGTACTAGTGAAGTGGTCTAGTCCAGATTTGTTGAGGTTTGTTAAGGGTATTAAATTATCAGTAAAGTTGCTGCATTGTACCATGCATTTTATAATATCACTAGAACTTACTTACAGGCCTTTAGACCATATTTGAACAAGTTTTTGATCGCCTAATTTTCATCTGGGATAGATGCCCATGCTTGCTAAATTAGTATTCAAACGATGCCTAAGCCAGGACCATCCCATGACAGATCCAGCCAGTCAATAGCCCTTTAATGTTATTGCTTGCATGTATCCAATTTAAATTAGCCTTGTCTACTGTGTGTCTTAAGTAGCTCTCTTGTTTGGCCTTTTCTATATGTTTATGGATTTGCAGTTTGCCCAACAACCATGAAGTGCATCTGCAGGTAGCAACTCTAGTTTTTTAAAAGTGACTTGTATGATTTAATCTAGACCATAGATCAATAGGATTTTGTATAAGTGATTTGTGCTTTACACAACATGGTCTTGCATCAGTTCCTATGGGCAATATGGGAGATATGCTATGTTAAGGTTTCTTACCAGGGGTGCTTGACAAATGTTGACAATTTTTTTTCTTTTCTTTTTGTTTTGTTCTTTCTTTACTTCCTCAATCTCAATCTAGTCAAAACTCCCATATATCACAGTAATTAATCTAGAGCAGTTCTCTTTACTAATTAATAAAAAATGTATATCTTTTTTTATAATTTGCTATATATCTCTAGCAACATATTTGTCATCCTCCCCACATCTATGAGAGAACTTTTATCAAATTGTCATCTAAAAGGGAGAGAAGGTTTTGGGTGTGGAGCGGTCAACTTTTGCTTTATTCATGCAACCTGACTGGTAAATTAAAGTTAACTACAGTTTATCAAGGAATAATTACTAATTAGAAGAATACATTGCCTTTTCTGTGTAGTATTCTAACATGACATGATACAGTGTGGTACTTATAGCGGTATCCACCATGTTCTAGATACATGATGTACAACATCCAGTACTTGTTGTCTTTGATAGAATCCTGATGGTTGAAAATACATTGATGAATACAAAATCATCAGTGGTCTACTATATATCTTTTAAGCCATGAGTCTTCTAATAAGTAGATAGTATTTAAGTTCAATATTTGACACTTATTCCATTATGGTAAGTTCTGATCTCCTGGGGTGAGTTTTGAGAATTTGCAATTGGGTGTAGGACTACGGATGTGGTAGATTCAATTTAAAATTGGGGAGGGACAGTGTGTAGAGGCAGGCTGTAAAATGTAAATAAGCCAATCCCTTTTTCTCTATGGTTCAAGGTCCGCCTTTTGGATTTTATTTCATCAAATATTTTGTCAATTTCCTTGCATTTTTATCTCCTATTTTTTGGCATCCCTATAGTTCCATCCAAGTCTGAAGTCCCTCACTTCATCTAATCATGTGCTTACCCTTGTCATTTGTAGCATTCCCAATCATCCTTGCACGTCGCTACGCACTTCTTCAATCAGTCCTTCCTCATGAGGATGATATGTAGGCTTAAATTTTTTCTATTGATAAGATACTACACATGGGAAGTGGTTTCATGTGTTTCAGTTGGGGAAGATTAATTTTTTCGGTTTGATGTATTCTTGTTTGAGTATGGAATTTTATGGAGAAAGAATTGGATTTTGAATTATTTATTGCTGACAGTAAGGCTGTTATGCAGAGGTTTGGAATGTACATTCATGCTTATGCGATTTTCGCTTGCTTGTAGAATGTCATCTTATTATGCTATTGTGTTCGGTGATGGAATTCAGCATATGTTATACTTAACTAAATGGGACTGGTTTTATTCCCGTTGATCGATATGCTATTGTGTTTGGTGATGGAATTCCAAGCTTGCCGTGTGTTCAAGTTTTAGTCCTCTTGATTGATATTAATATATCTGTTGGTTCAGGTCCAGAATGGCATGATTCAAGATGATTCAGAGGCACCAATGAACTCTGTGCTCCATCGCTCCCTCGTTCACATGTTGAGTCGAAATCTTCAAATCGTTCAATGAATTAGTATGTGTAACTTTAGAAAATGATATTTTGCTACATTTGCTATGTACATAATAACTAATATTCAATCCACACTTCTCTAAATATAGTTGTTGAATTTATATGTTTTTTTGTGATAATCTATTTTTATTATGAATGAAGATTGTAATAGAACTTATGGGAATTGAACAGTTTTAAATGGATGATAGAGGCATTTGAATGAATATTAATGTGGATGGTGAATTGTTTCCAGAATGACCGTGGCGAGATATAATAAAACAAACTGGGTGACACCTTTTGCGGTGGATTTGACATTTTTCGTGACCGAAAGTGAATTGTCACAAAAAAAGTATTTGCGGCGGTATTGACTATGTTTTGAGGTGGTTTTGGGCCGTCACAAAAGGTTTTTTTTTTTTGAGGACTATATAAATTTCCTCCCTGAGGTTGCTATGAGGAAAATCATTTTTCACATCCAACTGATGAAGAGGCCAACTGTGGCATGCAACAAGAGAAACAAGAAATGAATAGTAGTCAGCCTAGTAACAGGAACAAGGTAGCATGAAAATCTTTTCTTGAAATCTAAGTGAAACATTTGACGACAAGACGTGCTTTGTACTGCTCAACAACCCCACCAACCTTGTATTTTACTGTGAAATCCATCGACATCCAATAGTCCGCTCCCTTGGCGAAAGATCAGCTAACGCTCGTGTATGATTTTTCTGTAAGGCATCCATCTTTGCAGTCATAGTGGCTGTCCATAGAGGATCCTGTAACGCTGCAATAATAGTACAACGAATATGAATAGATGATATAATAGTTAGGTAAGCTTTGTAGGAGTATAAAATCCCTTATAAGAAACAAACTTGGAAAGAAGATGAGTAGTGACACAACTCCGACGACCCTTTTGAATAGCAATAGGCGCATTAGAGTCAGAAGGAGGCGAATAAGGAACATAATTTAGAGTAGGAGAGGAAGAAGGTACACCTGAGTCTGACGAGGATGCCGATAGGGGGCAGGAGAGATAGGTGGGCAAGGTCTATGTATGCAGACAATAAGTGGAGGCGACAATGGTGATGGTGGGGGTGACAAAGATAAAGACGGAAAATGGGAAGTTGGTCGAGCTGGCGAGGAAGAATGTTACATAATCTTGTTAGAAAAATAACACATCTTAAAAAAAAGTAACATCAAAGGAATGAAACAATATTCAAGAAATATATCATGGCTTGGCACCTATATCCTTCTTACATAGTGGAATAACCAAGTAAAAGACAACGTATAGACTTGTCATCAAACTTGGTGCGTGAGAGAACTCTATCATAAACAAAACAAGTACACCCAAAGACTCTTATGATGGTGGGGAAAAGAGTACGTCTAGGACATAGTAAAAAAAACACAAGTATTCCGCTATAATAACTCCAATAGGCCCATATTCTGCCATAATAACTCCAATAAAAAAACACAATTATTTCACATGGTGCTCAATTACTAATCTAATATAGTATATGATTACTAAACCAAAATGTTAACATGGGATGTGTTACAGAGAAAACCCACTGATTTGGTTAAAATGTTTTTCAAACATCGGGCATGACGTTTGCACCCTTTCTTCTCACTTTACTCTGATTGCCTTAATTAGGTTGTAGCCATTGACAATTCGGGTGAGAAAGTCTCGAAAATCAATGCAGGGATACAATCTGAACCGATATAACACTTGATTGAGGGAAATTATACAACATATCACTGAATATTTTTAAAAGTTAATTATCATATTTTAAAACAATATGTCAAATTTCACATCAATAATTCACAAAAAAAAATAAATGTAATAAACAACCTCGATGAGGTTTCATATTCTGAAAATATTGAATGATTTTATCATTATCAATAATATTAAAAAAATCATTCTCAGTATATGTGTTCAATGCTATCATTCACAAATATTATATTTGATTATTTTGAATATTTATACAAATATTATAAACTTTAAATAAATTAATAAAAAATGACAATTAGGTTAAAAGGAAAAAAATTTACCTTCAAAATGTTGATGAAGGAAAGAGAATTAACAATTCCCGATTGTTGAATGATTAATGGAAAAAAAAAATTATGTATTTTTTTAGAAATGAAGATTGATATTAGGAAGAATTAGATAAAAAAAAAACAGTGACAAAAATTTATGTTTTTCAAGATATCTAGAATGGATGTAGAGCAATAATGATTTTTTAGCCCCAATTGGTAGACTCTATCATAAGCCCCATGAAGTAGCAAGTTTGAATTACCCATATTATCCCCCAACTATTCTCACCGTTTTTTCCATAACCAATCCAATAAATGTTGAGGTAGTTATGATTTGATTTATTATTTCTCTTTTTGAATATATCAATTCAATTGCATATTCAAAAAGTCAAAAACCACGAGTTTCATCTTTTTTTACATCAATTGATCTGTTGTAACAATAACAAACATCAATTTCATTTTTCAATTAGATCTGATCGGCGGAGAAGAGAAGAGAAGATGATTGGTGGATTTGAAAACAAACATCCAATTTTATTTTTGTTTCAGTTTGATTAGTGGAGAAAAGAAGAATTTTGTTCATTTATTTTTTTGTGACCAATTTATGGTGCAAACAATGACAATCCATTCAGACTTGTCTTTTTTCGATTTAAATACATTATTTTGATTGTGATTTTGATATTTCCTTGTCCCTTGAATCATCATATACATCTATTGAATCTGAATTTCATTTTAAATTCAGATACATGACATGTATCTTGATTTACATCCATTATTGTGTACCAATTATGATCTGTACAATCGTTTATGATTGTGTGCTTGTGTATAATTATGCATAATGTGTCATTCATCATATTTTTTAATTTTGTATCAGCATTATTCGACTCATTCAGATTCAAGATTTTTAAATACAATGCACATTCACTTGTATGAAATGTGTATTTATTAATTCAAATTCTAGATACATCTGTATCTGAATTTGAATTCCAATCCATTTTTTGAAGGTTGTTATTTTTATTTTTATAGATTTGATTAATATATATATATAATTAACATTTAATTACTTATTGTTGGCATTTTGAAGACTTTTTATGAATTTTCTGTGCAGTTCTCAGTAGCATGTAGATCATATTTGTTCATTTGAATTTTCAGATACATTACTGTATCTTAATTGATAACATGTGATTAATGTTCTTTTTTTCATCAGGCAGTGATGGTGTTTTAAAGTTTTTGAAAATTTGTTATGTCAGGGAGATGATTTAATGGTGTCGCCCTTGCGAGATTCAGTTAGAAGATTTAATGAGGATATTAGTTAGTTGACACCAATTTTTAAAAGAATGGTAGTCTTGTCATTGTCATTTCAATGGTTAGAAAAAGTCAAATAGGGAACCAATAGGAGAGTGTCATCTATTTGGGCTTACAAATGAGACTTAATTTATGGGGCTCAGGTAGCAACACTGAAAGAGTAGGGGCCGACTGCCGAACGTGCCTTGGGTTTATTTTATTTTTTTGGGGGAGGGGGGAGGGATGATTAATAGTAAAAGAATATAAAAGTGGCAGAGACGGTGGCAACAATATAAAAGCAAATTTATTTACCCTTGAAATCTGATCCTATTTTTTTTTGTTCCTGACCAGTGCCACGATTTTCATCCGTATATTAATATTACATTTCTGTAATTGATTGTTAAATATATGTCATTGGTTATTACATTTCTGTAATTTGTAATTATCTGTAAATGATCAAAGTTTTTGTTGTAGTTGTTATATAAATGTTAGTTTCTATAATTGTTTAGTACATGGATCAAGAAGTAATTCTACTAAAATATTACAATTGTTCATAAATTTATTTAGGTGTTTGACTGTTTGTTGTATTTTTTATGTTGCTTGGAAAACTCGTTTTTCGTTATGAAATACATTGAATTTCTAGTTCAATGATATTTCAGTGGGTTTCATTTCATCCAAAAGGAAATGAAGATGATTAAGGGGGAAACTACAACTGATCATTAAGATATGAAGAAAACATCATAATTCAAACAACATGATGTATCTATTTTAATGAAACTTTAGGATTGTATCTATAACAATTTTGCATACATTGAATGCACTTACAGATGATATTGTAATGACATTGAAAATGTATATATGACCATTTTGTATTTAAACATATTTGCATATTTTAATATTTTTTTGTGGACAACTATTAAATATATGTTATATGTAATTATTTGTATAATATCTGTATGTATCACATTATATTTCTGTATTTATGTGACTGTCTGTAAGGGGTAGTTTAGATATCACATATAAATTACAGAAATATAATAATCAATTATATATATTTAACAATCAATTACAGAAATGTAATATTTATGTAACTGGTCAGGGGCAAAAAAAAAAATAGGATCAGATTTCAGAGGTAAATAAAAAAAGTCCAGGAGAAAAAAAAAATTAAACCCCTCATCAAGGGGCATCTGGACAATTCCCAAAAAAAAAAATCAAACATAAGATATATGATATATGGGAATGACTTTAAAACGACTTAAAATATGTACATTTAGAAGTCAATCGGGTTGGGGAGCAGGTATATTATACGCATACAATTCCATTCTTTTATACCCACACACTTGCAGAGACGAGATTTTTTTTTGGCATTTTCATGTCTCTGACTCTTCAATAAACGTTTTCAATGCATGTGCACCAGACACGCACAGATAAAAAGAAAAGGGTGGACTCACTCTCATTTCTAGCCCACAGTTTTTCCATTTTTAAAATTTTTAAAATAATACTCTTTATTTTATTTAATGAAATATATATTTTTATTATAAAATATAGAATAAATATTCTAATATATTGTATACACTTGTTTTTAGAATGTGTAAAAAAATTTATAATGAGATATATATCTTGTTAAAATTAGTGTAAAGGACATCGAGATATATGAGATTGTAAAATGAGTTGAGTGTAACAACTCACAAAATAAGAAAAATGATATTGTCCGGCCCATGTACAACTCCGTCCGCAGTTCTAATATTTTCTAATAATATATACTCGATTATTGAATTACACAATGTTATAAAAAATAAAATATAAACAAAAATATACTAGTGTATTATTTTTTTTTATTAAAAGAGTGAAAAATTTTAATTTTCATATACGATGATAATACCGTAAGTGATAGCGATGGAACTACTTGTCTTCTACTGTATAGCTGCAAAACAGATTTACTGTACCAAAAAAAAAAAAAAAAAAAAAAAAGGAGGAGGGAGGGCCAACCAGACCTACTTTTCTTCTACTGTAGAGATTATGACGTTCCATCATCGTTGAACACTTCCACGCCTTTCCTGCTCCTTCTCTAACTCCTCCTCTTTGTTAAATCACTCTCACACACACAAAGAGAGGAGAAGGAGCTATGATGCTTGTGTTATTAGTGTTGTTGATCCTGCTATCAAGTCCAGGAGAGTCCCTACCGGGCTGCCGCCTTCAGAGATGCGGTGGACTCGACATCCCCTACCCATTCGGCATCGCCAACGGCTGCTTCAGGGAAGGCTTCCAGCTAAGGTGCACCAACATCTCCAACGTCGAGAAGCTCTACCTCCCAACGGACGTCCAACAGAAGATGCCCATCATCAACATATCGTTGACGACCGGACAGGTCCGCTTCTCCCACCCCATCCTCTTTGAGTGCTACGGCCAGAGCCGCCGCACCTCCTCCCCACCGTTTTCCGTCAACGTCTCCGGCAGCGTCTACACCTTCTCCGAGACACGCAACAGGTTGCGCTAAAAATAGATTAATTCTGCTGAAAAAAAAAAACTTGTTTAACAATCACATAACTTAAAATGACCATGTCTTTTTAGAGTTTAAGCTATATCTCTGTTTTAACTTAAAAATATTAAATTACCTTTTAAGAGTGGTACTGTGAGATCTTGATATAGACTAGTAGATCAATCTTTTATCATTGTTTTTGCTGCGTTGCGTTTGTTAACATCTGTGTGGTTCCTCTTTCATAAACGGCTTACTTAAACAGGTTCACTGCGGTGGGCTGCGACACGAAGGCAGTGATCAATGGGACCGTCGGTTCGGTGAACCCGTTCACGATGGGCTGTATATCGACGTGCTATCGATCGGAAAGCGTTGCCGATGGGGACTGTTCGGGGATGGGTTGTTGCCAGTCTAGGATACCCAAAGGAATCACGTATTTCGAGGTCGAATTCAATAGCTACTACAACCACTCACGCGTGATGGGTTTCAACCCATGCAGTTACGTCTTCCTCGTTGACCAAGATTGGTACAAGTTCACTTCGAATGATATATCTGATGCGTTCTACAATGGGAACTCTGGTGTGGTTCCGGCGGTGCTGGACTTCTCGATCGGGACGGAGAGCTGCAGCGATGCAAGAAAGAATAAATATGATTACGCCTGCGTGAGCGAAAACAGTAATTGCTCCAACGCGAGTAGTGGATCTGGATATTTCTGCAGTTGCAAGTCTGGATACGAAGGGAACCCTTACCTTCAGAACGGTTGTCAAGGTGAGAGTTATTATAGTTTTTCTTTTGTCATAAATCATGTCATCATGTCCGGGTTGGATTCCATCGGATGTGGTCGATAACCGATGTTTTAAAATTCAACTGCAAAATATACAGGTTACTTATTCAAATATTAGGTTAATCGATCAGAGTTATAGTTATTATCTACTATTCAAGGATGGTCAAGTTCAACCTGGCCTCCAACCACCATCGTGCTTTCTCTCTCTCTCTTCCTTCTCCCCTCTCTCGGATTTTCAATCCTCCACCACCCAATATTTTTTGGGTGTGGGGCTAAAAATTTGGGTGGGAGATAGGGCGGACCCACTTAGGGGCCAGTGGGGCCGATGACACCTAATGAGATTTCAATAATAATGAGCTATACTTTGAAACTTAGGATAAAAACAAAATAAAAAAATAAGTTGTTGAAATAAAACAAAAAGACTTAGACTTTCACGTTTTACATTTGAGAAAAAGTTAAAAAGGGGGTTGGACACTATAGACGACATGTGTTTGAAAAAAAAGGAAAAAATTCATATAACCCCCCTTAAACTGGCTGAAATCTATATAATCCCCTTACTTTTCTTAAAATTCATATAACCCCCTGAAAACACCTAGCAAATCCAAATAACCCCCTGAGTAAAAAAGAGGCATGCTCAAATGAAGACTTTTATCATATATACTTTGTTTGTGTATGTATAATGTCTTCATTTTCTTAACCTTTGCCCCCAATTAATTTTTTTAGACTTTGAGCAAATAAAAAATATAAATTTATTTTAAAAAATATTTAAATGCATATATAGCTTCAGGATTCACAATTTAGTCTATAAACTATACATGACAAAAGACACTAGTAATTCAAAAAATAAAAGAAGTAAGAATTAGCAAATAATTTAGATTTAGATTAATTCAAAACTCCTTTTTTTTATTTTTTTAGTGGAGACTTGAAAAGATTTAAATTGTTTGTTTGATTACTCAAATAATTTAATTCTTAATTTTTTATTATTTTTAATCGGTTATGAAAATATTTTATAGAATGATGTCATCTTCAACTTCAAAGCAATCATAATCTCATGCTACTACTAATGATATTGTTTAAAAAGATGAACATTATCGTGTGATTGACATTTTATTGCATGAATAGTAAATTTAAATTTAATAGTACATTAGTGATTGCCCCCAAAATCTTGGATCCATCACTGGTGGGAGAGGAATAACCCCTTCGGAAAAAAAAAAAAACTACAAACTTATTTAGTTTTGCAAACGTATATATGTTTTATTATTATTATTATTTTATTTTGGGCTTTCAAAATCAGACATTGATGAGTGTAAGAGGTTGGGAGAGTATCGATGCCATGGGACCTGCACCAATACCCCTGGATCATACAAATGCACATGTCCACTGGGCACCAAGGGCAACCCAACGGCATATGATCAGTGTTTGCCCTCCCTACGAAGCAATTTTCCCGTCGTACCTGGTAAGCACATTGATCGCTTTCACGTGTCATGGTTTTTGTATGTTTTTATCACATGTCAATCTTCTGTTAAGAATGGTATGCTCTTATTTGATTCCACCGAACTTCTTCAGTGCTCAATTATAGAGCACTATTGCGCTCCAGCCATACTTCATATGTGATGTTTATTATAGAGATCTCATTTCTATATTAATTTTGGATAATGTTACATTCAGTTTCATTTGTAGCCTCAATTTCAGTTTACATGAGTTTTGAATTTTTTAAAAATAGTGTATCTCATCTAATGAGGTACATATTTTTATATAAAAATGAAGCATATACTCCAATAAATTGCATGAATACATTTATAGAAAACATAAAAAAATTCTTTCAAAGCATGTGCCTTGTTAACGTAAGCTTATGCGTCATTAATTTTCTATTGACGCGTATAAGACTGAAATTAGGGCTGGAAACGGATCTGGGTGTAATAGCCCATTTATTTTTAGACTCATTCAAGAGTTGCCCGATTTGATTTTTTTTAATTAGTGTATTTTGTCATTAATTAGCAATTGCTTATATGCCATTCATTTTGATTTAATTCAATTAATATTTTTCTATATTTATTTATTATTCTTAGAAAGTTATTATTTTAAAATAAATTTTCATAAAAGATCGTGAAGTTTTCATATAATTCTTATCGATATTGTAGTTGTCAGCGCCGTAGTAGGGGGCACTTTTGGCCTCCTACTACTTATTGGAAGTTGCATTTTGTTATACCAAAGAATGAAAGAAAGGAAGAAGAGGAAGCTCAAAGAGATGTTCTTCCACCAAAACAAAGGCTTGTTACTTGAACAACTAATCTCATCCGACAAATACGCGGCTGAATGCACTAAGATCTTCACCCTGAGTGAGCTCGAGAAGGCCACCAACAACTTCGATGATACAAGGGTCCTCGGCCGCGGAGGCTATGGCACCGTTTACAAGGGCCTCCTTTCCGATCAGAGGATTGTTGCCATCAAGAGGTCCACTCTCACCAATGGTGCCGAGATTGACCAGTTCATAAACGAGGTCGCCAGCCTCTCATGCATCAACCACAGGTACAGTCACAAATCACTTTGAACTTCTTTGTCCTTGTTGAACAGCTCTCTTGCATACTCATCAATCGAGAAAACTTCTATTCATCGAACTGTGTCTAGTATCTTTAGGATTGGGGTATCAATTTTGAGTCCTCTATGTGTTGAGCATAGAGATCCTTTGTGTGGAATAACCAGTGTTCTAAAAAACGGTCATAGGTGGAGATTGGTTGGCCTAAAAAAAAAATTTGGTTGCATATAAAAATCAAGATTTTTTTGGATTATTTAGTTGTTGACACTTTTTATTTATTTTCTATGTAATATTTCATAGTTGCACATATTAGTTAAGTATTATCTATGTCATAGATTCACTTGCGCATTTTCTCTTCATGGTTATTTAGATGATTGTACTTCTGGTTTTTTCATGATTTATCTATGTGATAGTTACACGTTTTCTTTTCATGAATATCTGTCTTAGATCATTTATCTTCCTCGGCACATATTGTATTTATTTTATCTTTTCAAACATTTAGGTATATTATATATATATATATATATATATATATATATATATATAGGGAGCCGATTAGGTGCGGTTTACGGTCGGTGCGGTGCGCGATCACGGGCCGTCGATCACGGGTCCATCGCATCGGACGGTCGGGTGCGATTCACGTCGACCGTTGGATGCGATGGACCCGCGATCGGACGGTCCACGTCGTAAACCGCACCGACCGCATACCGCACGTAATCGCGACTATATATATATATATATATATATATATATATATATATATATATATATATATATATATATAATATGCGGGTCGTGCGGTCGTGCGGATTCGACGTGCGTCGTCCGATCGCGGGTCCATCGCATCCAACGGTCGAGAGATGAATCGCCCCCGACCGTCTGATGCGATGGACCCGTGATCGACGGCCCGTGGTCGACGCCGCACGATATCATTTCCCTATATATATATATACGCGAGTGATAATATGCGGGTCGTGCGGTCGTGCGGATCCGACGTGAGTCGTCCGATCGCGGGTCCATAGCATCCAATGGTTGAGATGAATCGCCCCCGACCGTCCGATGCGATGGACCCGTGATCGACGGCCCGTGGTCGACGCCGCATATCCGCATGACCCGCACCGTATCAGTTCCATATATATATATATATATATATATATATATATATATATATATATATATATATATATATATACGCGAGTAATAATATGCGGGACGTGCGGTCGTGCGGGAACGACGTCGTTCGTCCGATCGCGGGTCCATCGCATCCAACGGTCGAGATGAATCGCCCCCGACCGTCCGATGCGATGGACCCGCGATGGACCCGTGATCGACGGCCCGTGGTCGTTCGCGCACGACCGCACGTCCCGCACCGTATCATTTCCCTATATATATATATATATATATATTTGATATCCTGCGGACGTGCGGACGGGTTCTTACGTGCGGATCGCGTGCCAG
The DNA here is from genome assembly GCA_030737845.1 of Acorus calamus. Classification (NCBI taxonomy): domain Eukaryota; kingdom Viridiplantae; phylum Streptophyta; class Magnoliopsida; order Acorales; family Acoraceae; genus Acorus; species Acorus calamus. The sequence continues at coordinate 15,219,456 of CM060876.1, forward strand.
CCGTCCGATCGCGCGGGATCGAGTGACAGCCGTTCGATCGTCGACCAAAAAATTTGAAAATCCCGTCCCAGTAAAAAGGACCACCATTGTGACGACCGTCCGATTTGATTTAATCGGATGGTCCAAAAAATTTCAATAAAACCTCTCTCGACTTTGAATCTCTCTCTCTCTCGACTCAAATCTCTCTCTCGACTCTCCACTCTCAAACCCCACCGACCCCCGGCGACGACCCTCAGATCTGATCCGATGGACTAAAAACCTCTCGACTCTCTCTCGACTCGAATCTCTCTCTCTCTCTCGACTCGAATCTCTCTCTCTCTCTCGACTCAAATCTCTCTCTGCACTCTCTCTCAAACCCCACCGACCCGGCGACCATCGGCGACGACCCCCGGCAACCATCGGCGACGACCCCCGGCGACCCCGATTCCAGGTTGATCTCTCTCTCTCTCTCTCTCTCTCTCTCTCTCTCTCTCTCTCTATTATTAGGGTTTTTATCTAGGGTTTGTGATGTTTGGGGTTTTTCATCTAGGGTTGACAAGTTGGCATTGCACCGTCTCTGTCTGCGAGAGAAGTCCCCAACTCGGCCACTCGTCACCGCGTTGTCCACTACTCCACTTCGGTCTCCAAACAGAGGTCTGTCTCTCTCTCTCTCACATCAACCTTTTTTTTATCAGGCCCTAGAATCTCTTGGTGACGTTCCTTGAATGAAATGCCCACTTATGTTTGCTCATTATTCTTTAGACACTAAAAACAGGCACAATGCAAAACCTACGAATGCACTGTCATTTTCAGGGCAAGATGCTCCTGGATTGAGTGGTAGTAATTTTTTTTTTTTGGTCTTTATGCATTGACAAATGTTCTTGATGGGTTCTCAAGTATGATGAAATGGGTGCAAAATACAATGTGGAATACATTGCTGGAGGTGAGTCACTGATATTATTTCTTCTTTTGAAACAAAATGATTTTAATTCTTGAAGCAATATAATATTTCATCTGGAAAATTTAGAAGTTCTGGTTTAAAATTTGAGCTCTACATCTTCTCAATGGGTTCAGGTGCAACTCAAAATTCAATTAAGGTGGCACAGGTATGATTGTTACTCTTAAATTCTATTTAATTAGATTTGTTGTGACCTTTTGGATTCAAGTTGGTTGCATGTGTGTAGTCAATGCTTCAAATACCTGGTGCAACTAGTTATATGGGATGTATTGGAAAGGAAAGTTTGGGGAGGAGATGAAGAAGAACTCCAAACTTGCTAGTGTTAATGTAAGGCTTATTATTTTATTTTTTTGCTATGAAGAAACTCTGTTTGTGTCATTTGTTTTTCATCATTTTTGAGTGAACAATCATGGTATCGATGGTTGCTCAGGTTCATTACTACGAGGATGAAACTGATGCGACGGGTACATGTGTTGTATGTGTTGTCGGTGGTGAAAGATCTATCCTGCCTTCTTATGTCATTAGTTGCTATGTAATTTGAGCTTTTGTAGCCTTGGGATTACAACAAAGCTTAGAGGATGTCCTCCTGTCATTTCATAATATTTATATGTGATTCTGGTAAAATTTTAATTTGTCCCTTTTTTTGTAACACTATTCTTATCTTTTTTTATTTGTATATAGGTCATTAGTTGCAAACCTGTCAGCTGCAAACTGTTACAAATCTGAGCATTTGAATAGACCAGAAAATTGGGCATTAGGTACTTTTTTTAAATTTATTAGTCCTTTCAGATCTGCTTTTCCATCAATTTATTCTATATTTTTCAAGCAAGATTTTCAGTTTGCTTGTATGAATCAACTTTATGGGAGCACGATAAATTATTTCAGATTGAAAAAAATGTATTCTTGTCGCATATATGCAACCTTGGGATCACATGGCTTAAGTTCTGTTGTGTAAACTGCTACTATGTATTCAAGTTTGCAACTGGACTAATATTGGCTTCTGTTTGTCTTTTTTATATGAATAGGATATATCTGTATGATATATTGGCTTATGTTTACTTTTACTAACAGTTGAAAAGGCCAAGTACTACTATATTGCTGGATTTTTTCTCACCGTGTCCCCGGAGTCCATCCAACTTGTAGCTGAACATGCTGCAGCTAATAACAAGGTACAATTGCATGAATATGTATGAAGTAATCTCCTAATGTTTGCATAATCATCTTTTTAAGAGTAAAGACAATTTCTATTATTCCAATTGTAGATCTTTATGATGAATCTCTCTGCTCCTTTCATCTGCGAGTTCTTTCGGGATGCACTGGAGAAAGTTCTACAGTAAGTTCATGTCATTTATTTATTTCATCCTGGAGGTATGGAGCCGACAGATATGCATTTTTACAATTTCAGGTATATGGACTTTGTTTTTGGGAATGAAACTGAAGCAAGGACCTTTTCAAAAGTCCATGGTTGGGAGGTAAACACTGTCACTAGGAATGTAGGCTTTCAACCCATATGAGTTTTAAACACTTCAGGCTAATGAGGGAACTTTGATTTTCAGACTGAAAATGTTGAGGAAATTGCCTTGAAGATCTCGGAATGGCCAACGGTATCGGCGCGCAAGAGGATAACAGTCATCACACAGGGTGCTGATCCAGTTGTTGTGACAGAGGATGGAAAGGTTAGTCTTTCACTACACAGTTTTGTAGATTTTTTTCAGTAGCAGTGGGAACTTTGAGAGACCACTAATTTTTTCATGGTTTTGTTGCAAAACAGGACAAACACACATATCTGATCCTCATTCCTGTTGGTTTTGAATTTTGATCAAACTGTTTAATGCTTTCTTGTTTTTTAATTTAATTGATGGAAACAGGTGAAACTCTTCCCTGTAATCTTGCTACCCAAGGAGAAGCTTGTTGACACCAACGGAGCAGGCTTGCGCTATTACACATTTTCACACGTGCACACAACACACACACATTGAAAATCACCCATTTTGGTGGTGGGTATGCAAACCCAGTTAATAAAAGCTTGGTTTTCTTTTTCACAGTAGATATTACTAAAAGTTACAAGAGAAGTTTCTCATGTTGGTAAATTGTAGTTTATTATATTCTTGAAGCAATTTAAGACTTGCAGTATTTGCAAGTCCTTTTAATGCCCACCATTGTTGTTCCATGCCTATATTGGATTAGCTGTGCCAGCCGTCCGATCACGCGGGATCGAGTGACAGCCGTCCGATCGCACGGATCAAAATTTTTGAAAAACACAGACCAAAAAAAGGTCGACCGCGTATTGGAAAGGGTCACCGTCCGATTAGATGAGATTCTAATTGTCCAAAACAACTGAATAAATACCCTCAAATGCCTCTCTGACTCTCTCTCTCTCTCAACTCTCTCTCCATCTTGACTCGACTCTCTCAAACACATCGGGATCTCTCTCGTCCCCCTTGTGACCCCCCATTAACGAATGTTTGTTTTTAATTTAGTGATTATGTTTACATGATGTTTTATTATTGTGATGTTTCATAATATTAATTGTTGTTGTATTGGAATCCAAACAGGTCATGGTAACCCACACCTTGGAAGACATGCTATTATGCTCCAAATCATCACCACACCACCACCACCACCACCACCAGAAGAAGAATCCATAGCAGCAGCAGCAGCAAGAGAGGAAGGTGAGGCCCCAGCCAGAACAGTCCCTCAAGTGTCCAAGATGTGATTCCAACAACACAAAGTTTCTCACGTGTGTGTTTGTGTCTGTGTGTTCTCTCGTTGTGGTTGCTTTGGTCCGTGTAGGTGTAAGATTGCGTGATTTGGTTGGTTAGTTGTGGTTGTACTAATGCAGAGTCATGCTTGTATATATTTTTTTTCTTCTTAACTGTTTTCAAGGGATGAAATAAGGTTAATAAAATACCTTGTGCAATATTAAAATTTCTTAGTTTTGTGCAATATCTGTGCTGCTTTTTCTCTAAGAATGGCATTGTGTAACATGACTTAACATGGAAGCCAATATTTCAATACCTATAGATTTTTTTTCTTCTTGTTTTTTACCACTTGGTGTTTAGGGCATGTAAAGATGAATGGACTATAATCACATTTGACCTGGTCAATCCACATGTTCTTCCAATGTTGCATTGAAAAGATCAGCTAAAATTTTAAATACCTATTTTCATATGGAAAGAAAGATGCAGATACTAAAAGTGCAATGCCAATAAAATGATATGCAAAACTTGAATGCATTTTTTTTAGTTTTGTAGATTCTCAAGAGGGGTATTGTTTTAAACACACATTACATTTACGTTGTACATGCTGAATTTTTTTTTCTCTTTTAAGCTCCAGACCAAAAACCTCAAGGCCCTTCCATGCTCACCAGGCTTATAAAAAGTAATACGTGGATTCAAATGAAGAACACATCTTTGGGGCTTTGTTCACAAATAAAACTTTTTTTTTATTTCTTAGACCAACTTCTCTTCCACTGCATTTAGATCTATCAATGGTGACCCAAAAAGATGCCCTCCAAAGGCCAGCCACATCGCATGTGGAGCACAAAAATATTTTTTCTGCTTAAAGTGGCATGTCTCCCTGCACAAACATTGTGGCTCTCCATTGTGTGGAGAACAGCAGGAATACAAAATTCTTCGAAGCCTTGTGCAGTTTGATGCTCTTTCAACATGAAGCAATCCTGCAGATGGGACCAAAATTGCACTTGCTTATATGATTTAACAACTTTCTGCTAAGGCTTCAACTTCCCTGCAGAGCCAACCTAGCTCTCTGCTGAAGTTCAAGCAACAGACTTGGGGATGTGATGTGAGTAGCTGATTGGCAACTTGATGCCATTGGAAAATGAAGTAAATCCTTAATTACTGCGATTTCATCATCTTTGACATGACTCTCCAGATCACCTTCGGACATGTATTCTCATTTACCGTATGATGCCTCAAACTCTGTTGACTTGGCTGCAGCTTTCTGAAGCACAGTTTGGGGAATACCTGAAATTATATGCATTTCATAATCAAAGGAGCTATGATGGTAAAGGTTTTAGGAACACACGATTATTCCCCAAGTAATGAAGAAGATCAAGGAAAAACCAAAAAAAATGCCAGAACAATACATGATGCTAACGATGAGGCAAATCTTAAAAAGAGGGACAGAGAGAACACACATGCCTAGAAAAACATATTATCATTAAGAAAAGAATCATAGGGCAGGCATCACAAATAATCCACTCATCCAAAGTAGCCAATAAATTCAAGGTCCACCCAGATTACTTTAACGTAGACCTGGGATTACTTCAACAAAAGCTAAAACAACACCCCCCCCCCCAACCCCAAAAAAAAAGGAAATTTAAAAACTTAAAGAGAATTAGATTGCTTTGGGTTATATATATAGTCACATTACATTACAACCTCAATAAGATGGATCCAACCTGAAGATAGCATTGACTGTTTTTACTTGCATATAATACTAATGAATAGGCAAACCATTGATTATCAATCCTCTCAGGAATTGAAATTGTTAATAATTTGCAGAGTTCACAGACCATGCACAAATATATTTTGGTTCTCTGTTTGTGGGAAATAAAATACATCCATCCATATAGGAAGAATTTCTTCTCCAAGCTACCGCATACGAAAATTCAATAGGACTGCTTACATTATTAAAACTTGTTAGGATGATAATACATCAGCTGGGACACAAGACATGTCGCTTACCAATCTAACTAGTTTAACAAACTAAGTTATAGGTTTGAAACTTGAATCCTATCTCCTGGTAGTCAATGGTCACTTATTTATTAATTATCAAAATAAGAGTACCATATGCTCTAAAAAGGCTATCTTCACTTAAAAAGTTATAGCTATAGGTCACCTTGTAGAACAAGCTACAGATGAAAAACAACAACAGGATTTATAGTCAATTGTTTTACCTTGGTGCCATGAATTACAATGCTTTCATGAAACTATATCACACTAAATAATAGCAACATACCTCACACATGAAAATACTTAATATTTCCCATGCAAAGTACAACTAAAAAAAAGACATCCATACACAATATTTTCAAAGAGCAAAAATGATTGAAATCAATAGTTTGTAGGTACCTCACAAAATGGTGGAATTTTGGGTGTCTCTATATACTGCGGAGTCTTATTGTGTGTTTCGTGCTAACCTGAAATATATCAATTGTTTCAACAAATAAAAAAAGACATATATATCAATCTTAATAGAGAGCATTTAATTTAATCTTACATTTCTTTCAACATCGGACAGCTCCTTTTGTTATGCTTCTCTTTCTTGCCACACATGCTACACGTTCTCCTTTGCTTTTCCTTCTCCTCCATTGCTAATTCCATTCCCCCCTTCAGCCTTTTACCACTTCCTTTGGTCTTCGAAATGTTTGGAGGTCGGACATCTATGGAGGAAGGGATTGACATCGTGCTCCGTGTTGTTGGATCATTGCTACCACACACACTAAGTGATTCCTTCTCTTTTTGAAGAGAATACACGAACTCCATTGCTTTGTTGTATACTTCAATTGGGGCATTGTTCAAACAATTAGCAAATGCACGTACAAGCTCAATGTTTCTTCCCCCTAAATGTGTGCTTTGACTTTCTCGAAGCTCCACGCCATCAAAATCAAGCACACACTTGTCTTTGGCTGTCATTGTCCAACGTTGGAGAATAAGATATTCAGGCAACTCATCAATGAAATCATTTCTCAACACGACAAGCATATGTGCACATGGAATTCCTTCGCTCTCAAATTTTTTACATGTGCAAAGAAGTTTTTCATTTGATGGATCATGTATAACTTCATGCATTCTACTGATTTCCCCCAATCTTTTGACAACATGCACCTCTGGAGGGCCCACAGATTTTGACCCATACTTCAAAGAGGCTTGAACTTCTTCTTGAAAAATATGGAAGACTGCTTTGGTGTACCGTTTCGACATTTGCTGCTCAATGGAAAGGGGAGTAACGAGATCAGGAGTCTTATAAAGTGACTCATGATCTGCAACTAATTCATTGTACCTCTGGCGTTCAAGAGCCCTTTGTAAATGATGAGCAAACTCGACCAGACTGTCTTTCTTATTCAAGAACCTATCGAAGAACGCATTCTGACTCTCACCACGCTGAGTACTTCTCATCCCTGCCATGAAAATGTGATTGAGAAATGCTGGGATCCACTTCTCACGATTCCTGTACTGTTTAGACAACCATTCATTAGAACTCAAGGAAAATTGTGTTATTATTTGCTTCCATGCCTCCTCAAATTCCTCAGGAGTCTCTGACCCATAAATACATTTCTTGAAAGATATCAGAAAATCAGATCTGCAAGACAATGCACCCACTTTTTCTGGTAACTTCTTCATTATGTGCCAAATGCAAAACCGATGACAGGTTTGTGGTAGCATTTTTGCAATTGCGGCAGCCATAGCAGGGTCTTCATCTGTAATAATAGCCTTCGGTGCACAACTTCCCATTGCATCTTGCCATTTGGTAAACAACCACACAAATGACTCAGTTCTTTCATCTTTCAAGATTCCACAGCCAAGAGAAATGGACTGAAAATGATGATTAACTCCGGTGAATGGTGCAAAAATTAAGGAATATTGATTGGTTTCATAAGTTGTGTCAAACACAACTACATCACCAAAGTGAGCATAAGCCTTCCTCGCACCACCATCCGCCCAAAAACAGTGTGTGAGCCGATTGTCTTCGTCCACCTCATATGCAAAATAAAAAGAAGGATTCATTTCAGCTTTTTCTTTAAAAGAATTAATAAACATTTGGGCATCATATTCTCTTATTTCATTCTGAATTCTTCCTTGGTAGTTCCTGATATCTCTTTCTGTACAACCAACTCTATCATATCCTCCTGAATCCATCCCCAATATGGTCATCGTCTGTGAAGGGCCAACATTTGCTTCTCGAAAGGAATCAATCAAGGATTTTTGAGTACCGGTAACCTCTCTATGGGACCTCAAAAGATGTGTTTTACGAGGAGTTGATAATACATGAACATGACCCTCAATGAAATCATGTACTGTCCATTTCCCATCTTCAGTTTTCCAAAATTGTATTCTGGCCTTACACCCCACTCTTATATGTCCTCTATTTCTTATTCTGATTTGTTTATCAACATCTGTGTTTTTGAATCCTTCCTTTGCACAAACCATATCTCTTTTAATCAACTCTTCTGTGCCCTTACGATACTTAGTAGTGGATTTTCGAACTCCAAATCCTGCTACTCTAGCATAAGAGGTATAAAATTTCTCTCCATCCTCAACTGTGTCAAAACACATTCCAATAACTGGTTTTACATTATCATCAGTATCTGGAATCCAAACCCCTTGTTCCTCAAATATCTGCTCAAAACTTTCAACTTCCTCTCCCTCATCAATACTCATCTGTATGTAATCAAGCAACATAAAATTAGCAATTAAATCAATCATGTACTATCCATAGATAAAAAAAATTGAAAAGCAAGCAATGTACACAAGATATATGTCAGCTCTAACCAAAAGTTAATGAGCCGTCAAAGATCTAAACTACTATTGAGTTGAACTCATGCATTTAAAAAAAAACAACATCGAGATGATATATCTACATTGAAAACACTGAACACATACATTGAAAGCACAGAACATTATTCATTCATTGATTATAACATTATCTGAAATGGTTAAAGTTTTTGAAAAAAATAAAATACTTTGACTAATCAAAATGGTCTTCCTGCATCAGTTATTATATCAGTTATGAAAGTAGTCATGGATCAGATATTGTAGGTGGTTACTTGCATTACTAAACAGCAAATAAACAGGAACTGCTGGAACCTGTAGTTTTCACTTTTTAAAACAGCCAACATCACACCACTTGTTGATTTTGATTGTAATTAATGCTTGTTATAAAACTTCCACATCATGGATCATTAAAACTCATGGTCATGTCTATCTTGTGAGATAGAAACTTGTAAAAAAAGAAAAAGGCATGTAATGGGGATCAATTCAATGACAAGTTAGTAGGTCTGATAGGATCGATTCAATTCAAATGATGCATCTACATAGAAAGCACATAACACTTACAATTCATGTATAGCATCAAAGTTCATAATATTTTTAAGATGTCACAGTAATAGAACATCATGTAAACATGATCTTTAATTAAAAACAAACATTCATGATCACTTCATCATAACTAAATCCATTCAGTGGCTATCCCAGATTCACACAAATCAAAACTCAACACACAAATCACAAGGATATCAAAGCAGAGGACCTTGAGTCCTTGTCTTGTGAGTTGTTATTTGTTAGAGAGGTGAAAGATTGTTTGACCATTGACATATATAAACCAACTGAGAAACAGAGAAAAACTCAACAAAAAAACAAGTCAAACCACCATCCATGAGTTCCCAACATGATATTATAAAACTGTAACATATTAAAATGATCACATGAGCCCATCTCCTTATCAACCAACAACCAAACAATGTCCAAATTCCTCCTTTGATGTTTAATTTGAATGTATAAGCCCTCTTATTATTTTATAGGGCCTGATAAAAAAAGGTTGATGTGAGAGAGAGAGAGACAGACCTCCAGAACTTCTAAATTTTCCAGATGAAATATTATATTGCTTCAAGAATTAAAATCATTTTGTTTCAAAAGAAGAAATAATATCAGTGACTCACCTCCAGCAATGTATTCCACATTGTATTTTGCACCCATTTCATCATACTTGAAAACCCATCAAGAACATTTGTCAATGCATAAAGACCAAAAAAAAAAAAATTACTACCACTCAATCCAGGAGCATCTTGCCCTGAAAATGACAGTGCATTCGTAGGTTTTGCATTGTGCCTGTTTTTAGTGTCTAAAGAATAATGAGCAAACATAAGTGGGCATTTCATTCAAGGAACGTCACCAAGAGATGCTAGGGCCTGATAAAAAAAAGGTTGATGTGAGAGAGAGAGAGACAGACCTCTGTTTGGAGACCGAAGTGGAGTAGTGGACGACGCGGTGACGAGTGGCCGAGTTGGGGACTTCTCTCGCAGACAGAGACGGTGCAATGCCAACTTGTCAACCCTAGATGAAAAACCCCAAACATCACAAACCCTAGATGAAAACCCTAATAATAGAGAGAGAGAGAGAGAGAGAGAGAGATCAACCTGGAATCGGGGTCGCCGGGGGTCGTCGCCGATGGTCGCCGGGGGTCGTCGCCGATGGTCGCCGGGTCGGTGGGGTTTGAGAGAGAGTGCAGAGAGAGATTTGAGTCGAGAGAGAGAGAGAGATTCGAGTCGAGAGAGAGAGAGAGATTCGAGTCGAGAGAGAGTCGAGAGGTTTTTAGTCCATCGGATCAGATCTGAGGGTCGTCGCCGGGGGTCGGTGGGGTTTGAGAGTGGAGAGTCGAGAGAGAGATTTGAGTCGAGAGAGAGAGAGATTCAAAGTCGAGAGAGGTTTTATTGAAATTTTTTGGACCATCCGATTAAATCAAATCGGACGGTCGTCACAATGGTGGTCCTTTTTACTGGGACGGGATTTTCAAATTTTTTGGTCGACGATCGAACGGCTGTCACTCGATCCCGCGCGATCGGACGGCTGGCACGCGATCCGCACGTAAGAACCCGTCCGCACGTCCGCAGGATATCAAAACCCTATATATATATATATCTATATATATATATATATATATATATAGATATATATATATAGAGCACCGATTAGGTGCGGCGGCCGCACCGTGCGGCGTCGATCACGAGCCATCGATTACGGGTCCATCGCATCGGACGGTCGGGTGCGATTCACGTCGACCGTTGGATGCGATGGACCCGCGATCGGACGGCTGCCGCACGGTGCGGCCGCCGCACCTCATCGCAGTTATATATATATATATATATATATATATATATATATATATATATTTGTATTAGTCGATTAATCTCAAATCTCAGATTAATCCTTGCCTAACCGAACCCTTCAAGATCTGGTTAATAAACCATTTAATTTGGATGATCAATCAAATTATCTGATAATTCTAAAAAATTTTACACGTATTTCTTGTACCAATGATTAGAATATATTTAGAAAGTAACTGTATTTATCATGCATTATTTATAAATTTCCTTTCATGTTATACACAAACTTACTTTTGTGACCATGACAATAGGAGCGTGGTAAAGCTCTATGGGTGTTGCCTAGAGACTGAGGTACCACTCCTCGTGTATGAGTTCATCCCGAACGGTACGCTCTTCCACCACCTCCACGACCCCGACCGGCCCACCACCCTATCGTGGGAGGACCGCCTGAGGATCGCCTCGGAGACTGCCGACGCACTCGCATACCTCCACACGGCAGCCTCGATAACGATCTTCCACAGGGACGTCAAATCTTCGAACATCCTCCTCGATGACAGCTACACAGTGAAGGTCTCAGACTTTGGGGCGTCCCGGTTCATCCCAATGGACGGGACCCACGTGTCGACGGCTGTGCAGGGGACGTTCGGGTACCTGGACCCGGAGTACTTCTACACGGGACAGTTGACAGAGAAGAGCGACGTGTACAGCTTTGGAGTGATCCTCGTGGAGCTACTGACGGGGCAAAATCCAGTGAGCAAGTATGAAGGAAGGAGCTTGTCGACGCATTTCATATGCATGTTGAAGGAGGGCCACCTATCCAGGGTATTGGATGACATGGTGGTCCAGTTGGGGGAGAAGGAGCGGGTGCAGGCAGTGGCGGAGTTGGCGGAGGTGTGTCTGAGGATGAGAGGGGAGGAGAGGCCCACGATGAAGGAGGTGGCGGCGGAGCTTGATGGGTTGAGGCGGCCGAAGAGGCAGTCGCCTTGGATTGTGGCTCATGCTCTGGAGGAGACCGAGAACATGCTCGGACGACATATTGATGATAATCGGGACATACATGGGCGGAGCGACGTGGGGACGAGTGGGGGCATTTAGCAAATAAAGTATATTAAAATCTTGCATAATAATATAGGATATGTGGCTGAAAATTTTATCTATATTCATAAATTAAGATAAGATAGGATATAATTATTTCTTTTGACATTGCTATTTATAAAAATAGTACATACTTCTGTCTGAATTGTAGCTTTTTATTATCTGTTTTATTAGAGGATAGCATATTCAACATAATAAATAATTATAAGTATATTGAGAATAATCCACCATTTGTGGTGGAGAATTAACAGAGAATATGGGTGAATACTAGAAAATAACATTTATTTGTTGTTTGTTTTTTCCGAATAAAACTCTAATAGCTATGTCTAGATAAGCTAGAATAAGACCTAATAACTATTCTAAGGAAATGTTAAAATTGCTTATCAGGATTATCTATGTCAATGAATAAAAATATCTCTCTTTCATTTTAAAAAAATTGTCATTTAAAAAGTCATAAATTCTTATCCATCCATTATCTATCACTTGTCATCATTTTATCCAAGGTAAACCAAACAACAAAAATGTCATTTTTATATTTCCCAATAAGAATAATAAAAAATGCAACCGAACAAAAATTTGTTTATTCAGCATGGATTGTTATCAATCCCATTATAACTATCAGGGCAAATAAGCTTATGTCACACCTCATATGGGCCTATAATTAAATGATTTTTTTCTACATATTTTTTATTTGATTGGAATAATTTGTGTCTTTTATTTTTAATCTTATTAAGATATAATGATAATTTTGAATGGATAAACATAATTACACTATATATATCAAGGGTTAGTTTGACAAGGGGATAATTACTGAGATGAAAAATAAGTGTGGGAATAAATGGAGGAAAACAACATATGCCATTTGTTGTCAAATATAAGGGAGATAAATTGCGGACAATTACCTCAATTTTGAAATGAAATGAGTATTTTTTTTGTTCAATATAAATATTAGAATAACATTTTTCCCAAATTTTTGTCATGATTTAATTGACAAAAGTAAATAATGATAAAATTGATGGACTTTAAAATTATGATAATTTATCTCAAAATCTTAATCCCTTACCAATCAAACCATAAATATAATTGTCAATGTGTATTCTATTTTATCAAGGTATAGTTATTACAGTCCATTATGCTAAACAAATATGTTTTTTTTTAATTCAAAGTTAAATATATTCTTCCATCACCCATTTCTTTATTTTGCTTGTAAAACAAACATGGTTTAAAGTTTGTAATGTATAAGCTATATAACCATTCAAAGAATCTCACTAAATAGAATTGAACATTTTCGGTTAAAATTTGCCTCCACTAAGTTAAATTCTTGAATCCGCCACTAAGGACATATAATGATTGTAGGATTTGCACATGCTTTCATTTTGGATTATTTACTTTTTATTGATTGTGCTTCATTTGCAATTTACAGTCTGAATAATCATGGAGAGAAGAATAAGAAAATAATAAGTTTTCTTATTTGATTAATATTAAATAAGTTATGGATAAAAAATAAATCTTTAAATATGAAAAATTGATTTGACATGTAGGCTCTTGATTTATAATAAGTAATGATAAGTGATTTAACATATATATGAGTCTTTTTATACCATTAGAATAGATTATTGAATAACATAATTGTTTACAGACATTTCTCTAAACGTAAGTTAAAGAAATATAAAACAAACTTACATTTAATGTTCACATATATATTTGAAGATATATGTCTTTTCTTTTCTATATTTTTTGAGATAAAAAGTAGTCCATTCATAACATCAAACATTGTGTTACAAAGGTTTGAAAATGGTAGGAGAGGAATGGGAAAGGAAGGAAGATATGGTAGGAGAGGAATGGGAAAGGGAGGAAGACTATAGGAGGGAAATAAAAAAAGTAAAACATTGGATGGGGGACATCACCCCAGGGCCAGCAATAGAAGGAAAGAAGAGAAAAGATAAAATTGACCGTTAGGGAGATGAGTTTAGAGCAAAGGGATATGCGAATAGGGAAGAAGGGAGAGTGAAACCATGGAAAGATTTGATTCCCTACCTGTGATGGACTCAACCACAAATCTTTGTGTGCATCATTCTTCTTCCTCCGTCTGAGGCTTCGGCTTATGAACAGTAACCACTCTATGCTAGAAATGGAAAAATCTTGAGGTCAGCTGATTTATATGGAGAACTTGTGGCTCGAGACGGCTTTTCCCATTGAAGTATGGGGCAGGCCGGCGCTCGTAGGTGCGCAGAAGGTCTCATGTGCAAGATATATGTATTTTATTAGACAACTATAATACTATATGTGTAGAGAGAAAAATTCAAAAAGACAGTAAAAAGAAATGGTAAGAATGATCGACCCTAAATTTAATTTTTCTTATGATATACAAGTAAAATTAGCATTGAATAATCGAAAAGAATACACAGACAGCTTTCACCTTCGTTCGTGTTTAGTCCACCACGACATCGGATCCGGCCAAGTATTTCATCGAGAGTGATTGACCTTCCCTGAAAATAATTTGTGCAGCCCCACATGTCACATGTGCAATGGCTCATGGGTTTTCAAGGCCAAAATGCAAGATTCTCCTTGATGGGCCGAATGTGGTTTGGTAGCCACAATTAGCTAGTCAGCTGTGACTGGGACTCACGAATGCAAATAGCCTTTCAACAGTACTCACTTTTTTTTTTTAAAGTAAAAATTTGTTATCCAACTTCATTGTTGATAATCGAATTATAAAATCTGAACGGGATTAGGGAGAGGGAGAAGGAAGGTGACTAAATATGCAAAATCAAAATAAAATAATGGAGAAAAACATGTAACGCCGGTCGCCCCGGTAGCAGTGACGAACCCATGATTTTTTTCTAGTGGGGGCCATCACTAATGTACTATTAAATTTATTACTCTTCATGCAATAAAATGTCAATAACACAACGACTTTCATCTTTTTAAACAATATCATTAGTGGTAGCATGAGACTATGATTGTTTTGAAGTTGAAGATGACATCATTCTATAAAATATATTCATAACCGATTAAAAATAAAAAATTAAGAATTAAATTATTTGAGTAATCAAACAAACAATTTAAATCTTTTCAAGTCTCCACTAAAAAAAAAAAGGAGTTTTGAATGAATCTAAATCTAAATTATTTGCTAATTCTTACTTCTTTTATTTTTTGAGTTACTAGTGCCTTTTGTCATGTATAGTTTATACACTAAATTGTAAATCCTGGAGCCATATATGCATTTAAATATTTTTTAAAATAAATTTATATTTTTTATTTGCTCAAAGTCTAAAAAAATTAATTAGGGCAAAGGTTAAGAAAATGAAAACATTATACATACACAAACAAAGTATATATGATAAAAAATCTTCATTCTGAGCATGTCTCTTCTTTACTCAGGGGGTTATTTGGATTTGCTAGGTGTTTTTAAAGGGTTATATGAATTTTAAGAAAAATAAGGGGATTATATAGATTTCAGCCAGTTTACAGGGGGTAATATGGATTTTTCCCCTTTTTTTTCAAATATGTCGTCTGTATTGTCCAACCCCTTTTTAACTTTTTCTCAAATGTAACACAGTGAAAGCCTAAGGGTGCGTTTGGTTGCGCGATTGCAAACCTGATTCTGCAGGAATCTGCGATTGCAAACCTGATTCTGTAGGAAGCTCACTTTCTCAGCTTTTTGAAATCGCAGTTTTTGGACACTATTTGCCTGCAATCGTTGGGTTTAAAACTGCGATTACAAAACTGTTTGGTTGCGCGATTGCAAACGTAGCTTCCTGTAATCGCAATCGCAGCGTAATCGCGCAACCAAACGCACCCTAAGCCTTTTGATTTTATTTCAACAACTTGTTTTTTTTATTTTGTTTTTATCCTAAATTTTAAAGCACTGCTCATTATTACTGAAATCTTAGTGGGTGCCATTGCCCCCACTGGCCCCTAAGTGGGTCCGCCCCTGCCCGGTAGAAGAGACAAAAACCCCGGGCCTACTGCCACCCCTAGAACAATGTCATGCTGTGCCCAAGCCGACCTCCCCCTTTGATGCGCCAACTTCATTCTTGTAGAAGACAATCGAACGAGTCCCACATATTCTCTTGATATGTTCGAGCTCCTTGAAAAAGTACTTCGTTTCAGATACGCCATATCGTCCACGTTCCAGTTGGTATGATGGCTTGAACCTCTCTGCTGGCTGCCAATCAGCCTTTTCATCTCCTTCCCAGCTAGCCATAGCCCGTCAATAATTTTTTGAAAGGATGTCACAAGACTGGTCTTTCTTCCGACCTCCAACCAAAACTGCTGCACGAAGACGCGTTGGCAAAAGAGGTGGTTTGCCGTTTTCAGGCTGCCGAGCAAAAGGACAAATGTGTTGGTTTGTCAACAATACTCACATTAAGACCAAATGCGGCGCACGGTTGATAGATACTGAGGTGCCATTTGGATAACAGAATAAGAAGGAATAAGGAGAGAAATAGGCCTAAAAACTTGTTTGGGTGAAAGGAATAGATGAATATAACTATACTAGAATAAATGAGAATAAATTGGTATATGTATTCCAGGTTTCCTCTAGAAATTGTGTTATTCCACCAAATCCATTCCATTGGTACAAAGAGATCTCACTGTCAAATTAGCTATCATCTGGATCCCACATGTTTAATCATTTTTTTACATTTTATAAATATTTATCTACACCTTATTCACATTATATCCAGAATTTAGACATGACTAATGAAACAACAAAAACTTTATTATTATGTTTCCCGAACAAAAACTAAAAACACAATCAACTAGAAAATCACTTATTCCACTAGTATAGTAATCTATCTTTAGAATAATCATAAACTCCATAATAATTTATGCCACTATCCAAGCAGCGAAACCTGGTGGAATTTAATAGAAAAAAATATGCTTCGTCTTTTAGTAGTCTTATATTTCTATTATGGTCTCTCTGTCTCTAAGATCTATGAAATATGTTATTTGATCTTTTGATTTGGTTATGAATATTTTGATCTTTCAATATCACAGGGTTTTAAAATTTTTAATTGCATTTTAAATTTAATTTTAAAATCTTGTAAAATATTTCAATCATTATAAACTGAGAAGCTCAAACGGTGAGGAACGCGTTGAATAATAAAATTGTTCAATAACTGTAATAAAATTATTCGTACCTGAATCCCAAATATATGGGAGACCTCATGCATTTAACCCACTTACCCACCCTCTAAAATTTAAGAATTCTATTTTTAATTCTACAGAGGAACCCACCCCAGCCCTTCTTCTCCTCCAATCAGATCTCTCCCCCTCCCTACCATTAATCTCCCCTTCCCTCCCACCAACCATCCGATCAGATCTCTTCCCCTCCCCTCCATTAATCTCTCCTTCCCTCCCACCATCACCATTTCCACATCTCTTCACATTCAAACATCGTGGAGGGCATCGTCGGTGCCGGAAGCGGAGTCGAATCCGACCACACGTTGCATGCCTTCATTCGAGCAACCCGTCTCATCCTCCATCTCCCTCATCGTCCCCTTCTCTTCCTCATCACCCTCCACATGCATGCTCTTCTGCTCCGCCTACCCCTCCCCCGCCATCCGCTAGCTCCTCAAGATCGCCGCCCTCTCCGGCCTCCGCCATCATCAGCGCCTCCATCCTTCCTCTGCATCCCTGTCTCTTGGGTGTGTGGGTTGAATATACGAAGGGGTGGAAATAAAAGTCCCCTGAATTTATAATAACCATACGAAATGGCGGGGCATATTTAGTGCTCCGTCTCGAGCACGTGTTTCTTCTACGAACTACGTTTCGAGCGATTGCCCCACACGTGTTAACAGAGATGCTTAGATCCCCACTGTTGATGGATGTTTGGTGATGTCATCCTTTGTGGGTCCGGTAACCCTTTTTCAAGGTATTTTGTTTTAATTTTATTATGAGACAGGACTGTCAGATCAGGTTTAAAATCACATGGTTATAACTTATAATAGTATGATATTAAATTAAAAGTATTATAGAACTACTACGGTTAAAAATGCACTTTTTAGAGATCCTATCCAACTAGTGCCTCTTCTTTTTTTTTATAAAAGCACCTTTTTGTTTTTAATAAAAATAGATTAATTTTTTAATAATAATGTAAATTTTTAGGTTGAATTATTAAATCAGCTAGTATTGTTCAGTTAAATTGATGAATTACAATGTTTAAATAAATTGAATTTAATTTCATGGATTTTCAGTGCAATACAAGAGCTATTAGGTCTCTAACTTCAATTATTTTAAATTCAGAATAAATACACAAGTTTCCCGGGACCTTTCACTTCAGAATGCAATGGCTAAGTTTATATAACCGAATAAACAAATGTATGTCAAAAAAACATCTAAAATTTTTACATTTACAGGATCCATGGAATCCCAATAAAACACGGTAGAAATAAAAAAAATTCACAAGGTCATCAATTGACAACTATTACTACTAATTCTACAACAATTGCAATAATTAAAAAAAAAAAAGGTATCTCTCTGTGCATCATTTTAGTATCTGTTTATGCCAGGTATCTTCCCTTTGGTTCTGCAACTCCTCAATATTTTGGCTTTCAGACTCATGAAGCCCCAGCCCTTACGATTTTTGGGTTTTTTTTTTTCTTTTTCGTAACCTCCCAAACCCAGAAGTCCAAATGTCCATATAATCTCAATTAGGATCTCCAAGAATTGGGGTTATCAATATAGGCGCACAGCTCAATGATATTTGTGCCATATCAAATATTTTCCTGATACTACCTGGGTCCAAAATCAAGGTTCTCCCATCTGAAGGGGTCGACGCATCCGATATAAGGAGCTCCTCTAAAGAAGAGACAGACACAGACGCAGACTGCAGCAACGGCGAGCATGGAGTGCATGTAAGGCCGGTGAAGCAGCCCCTGGCCTTGGAGAACCCGCTTTGTCCGTCTCATCTCCACCACCTTGCACTGGGTGCAGGATCGCATATTGGGATTTTCAGTGTTGCTGTGTTTATCTACCTGTATCGGTGAACAAGATGGGTCGGTGGTGATCTCTGCATTTCCAACCATTATTGAAATTTGGCCACTTCTCCTGTCCACGAGCTTCCTGGCCACTAGCCTGTTGTAGGAGTGGTTGTTTCTCATCTTCGCGTATGTGCATGGGGACTGACTGTTGTTATCTAGTATTGTATTCCAGCAGTTCAATCCGATCTGTGATGGTTTTAAGGGTAAAACAGAATATGAACCCTATTAGCAAAGGATCTACAAAAGTTGAACAGCTGGGTCTGGTGAGCAGGTTCCACAAACTGGATTAAATACACAACAATTCGATGACTCAAACGAAAGATTTGGAGTGCAATAGACATATACTGGTCTCAAAATATCACATTTTTGAGAAGAGAGCCAATTTTCAAAGACAGTTTTTTCATAAACGCCACTCTTAACCAGCTTTTTCATAAGGGAAAAATCCAAATAACCCCCTACTGCCCTACATACTGTCAATATCCACATAACACAGTATTTTCATGAATTCCATATAGCCCCCTATAAACACGTAAGTGAATTCATAGAAGTCTCTGAGTTAAAAATCTGCTAACAAAATTAGAATATCCTGTGAATGTTCCGTTATGTTAACTAAGGTTTTTAAAACATTACCCAATTAAACCCCTATATTCAATGAAAAGTGTAAATACACCCCTTCGAATGATGATTTTACCCTCCATCTTCTTTCCCAAATTTTCCATCAGCACACCACACCCCTCTTCCTCCCAGCCAATACCACTCCCCCCACCTTCACACCACCACCAACCCCCCATATCCCCACCACCACCACACCCCATAGCCACACCCAAACCACAACCAACACCCGTCCTCTACCCCTCCCCACCACCACCTCTCCATCAATCCACCACCACCGCCCCCTACCCACCTCTTTGCTGGTGGGGGAGAGAGGGAGGAGGGAGGTTTTAATGGGCTAAAAGGGTTGATTTGGATTTACCTATGTTTTTAAATGGGGTCATATGAATTCAGGCAAAAACAAGGTGTTAGGGGTTACATGGATTTTTCCCTTTTCATTAAAAGTTGTTTTGTCGACTTTTAAAACAAAAAAAGTTGAAATATGAAACCAAAATCTAATATTTAAAAAAACATTTGGAAATTATTATCTTAAATCAGATTTTCTAGGGGCATTATCAGTTTAACAATTAATTTCAAATAGACCCTTGTAAAAGAAAATCCAGGTGATTCTGAATTACCTCCTGTGGATCGTTGGTTAATGCGTCCACCATATCCTCAGAGTCCTGTGTGGATGCAGCTAAATGCAGAGGAGTAACTCCTCCCGGCCCTGCTAGATTTGGGGGGAAAAGATACATCTTGGGAACACCTTTTCTCTCATTCACAGAATAATGGAGGAGCAAATCCACCATTTTCCTGCACTTCCTCTTCACAGCTCTGCTCAAAAGCTGGATTTCCAACAACACTTCTAATAACTCATTCAATTGCCCTTCATTTCCACAATTCCTTTCCGTCAGCAAATCCAGGAGCTTTTTAATGACGGCAGACCAGTCCCTTTCGACTGAGAATGTAAAGAGGAATTTGAATCGGGTGATGGAGAAATCATGGGTATCAGGGATGATCGGACTTGATTGATGGCTATTCCTTTGAAATAGCCAGCCAAGCTCATTTAAGAAGTGTAAGGCATCTTCCCTAGTACTCGGCCCCCCACAATCTTGCACATGGTGTTCTGATACCTCATCCGCTACTCGTATATCTTCCTCAATCTCGGACTCCAATGCCCGTAGCTCTCCACAGATTGTAGCATCTGCAATTATGATGGGAAAGCTGTTTCCTTTGAAACCATTTTCCACCTGCAATAAGAATTTAAAAAACATTAACAGGTTGCTTAAGATGAAGGCCCATATTACTCTTTCTTCCCCCAATTTATCTGAAGCATTTAAAGTTTGGTTTTACCTCAACAAAACAGCGACCGAATACATTGGGAGGGCCTCCTGGAAAACTAAAGTTCTCCAAGCTCGACGCATCATATATCATACCAGGATAAGCTGACCCCAGTATTTCCTTGGAGATATAACTCCCCATGTATGTGCAGTGAATTCTGCATGAAAATTGATTTTAAAATGACTGGATACAAAATATGATGTTTTTTATTTTTTCCTGAAGCGGAAAACAAGCTTACTTTGTCCCAGGGACTGTTAAATTGCAACCTCTCAAGGTGAGTGATGTCTCCTGTCCACTCACAACTGCCAAGGGCGACACTGAAAATAGTTCTGGGGCACTCCATGTCCTCCATGACTTGCATAGACGGATCCTCCCTGAATTGTAAATGACAGTGATCACATCATATAAAAAAAAAATCAAACAAGATTCTATAAGCAGTCAATCCCTCCTGTAGTTCATTCACTACCATTGGTAGTACAGAAATATACACATACCATCACTATGGGATGCCAGTTGCTTCTCTGTTTGAACGAGAAACCTCCCACTTCTCCAGAAATCTGAATCTGAATTCTTAACAAGTGAAGTCACACGGAAGAGAAAGTCTTCTTGAAACTGCAAAACCCAAAATAATCCTACACATGATTACAACAATAGCACAAGCAAGGATGTTGTTGTATGTGTAAAAAGAATTGGACTCACTTCATCCCAGGCAAGTGAAGGCATGGACAGATAAAGAGATAGGATAACACAACCCGGACGAATGTAGCTTTCAATTTCCGAGGGACTGTGGGAGAGCCAATCCAATATCTGAAACAAAGAACCCTTAACATCATTTCATAATAGTTAATATAGATATCTCACTAAGCAAGTCCAAGCTGATTGTCTAGACAGTGTAACATGGCATCCTCAATATCACCCTTACCTGAGTACGGAGTGTCCCAGGAAAATTACTGGGATCCTTGTCAAAAAGTTTGAAAATAATTCGCCCAGTCCGGTCCTGCACAAATAATATGGAGCTCTGCTTCAACCCAAATAGCAGAAACGCTGACTTCCAAAGTGGAAAAAATAGCAGATTGCGGCATATAATACCTGTTGATCAGAATTTGAACTAGATGGTGAATGGTCAGAGCAAGATGAAGAGGTGTAGCCAGCTGGATATGACCGGAGATGCTTTACTCCACCATTATCAGCGCTCCTGTTCGAGCCTTCAAAAAGTTTTAGAGATGAGATTTTACCCCTACTTGTACTAGCTTCAACCATTGCATTATCCTCCTTAAAAGTAGACACAGTGTCATGTCTAGCTGTCCCTGACATTGCATGCAGAGGGAACAGCTTTTGCTCAACAGGAGGAGATGATGATGGAGACCTTTCCTCCATTGGATTGCTGCTCTCAGATGAGAAGTACTTTACAGATGATCCAAACTTTGGCGGACTGTCATCCTCAGCAGATGAGCTAAATAGCTGTAATGCCAAACTTGATCGAACCTCCGGAGGACATTCTACAATTTCAACCGGAGATTGAAGCGTTCCATTACTTCTCTCTGCATCCGGTGAAGGGCTTCTCTTCTCAAGTACATTGAGACCAGAAGATGGATGAAAAAAATTGAGCTTGGTCTTGTCATCGTCACTCCTATCACTGCTTGTTTGAGACAGGGCGATAAGAGCATTTGGAGTGGCTGCAGAAAGAACAGCAAGCAAATCCATAGTTGATGGGGGAGGAGGGTATCCACTAGTTTTGCACGAGTTATCAGTAGAAGCTTGGGAAGCTTGTGAAACATTAAGATCAAAGTTTCCAGGGGGCACCTTTGCAGATGAGTTCGCTCTGGCAGGCAGGGTGTTTATCTTATTAAGAAACTGGATTAGACGTTCTTTATCAGGAAGTGATGAACCATTTGATTCCCTATTATCTGAACCATTCCCTGTAAACAAGACCCCATATATTTAACCAAAATCTGAAGGAGCAAACACGAAGTACAAATAATCATCATTCAGAAAGCTCATACAATTAATTACCTTGTAGACGCGTAATCACGGTTAATATATTCACAAGATCCAAACTGGCATTAACACTGTTCTCATGGTTTCCAGTAAATAAAAGCTTAGATGAAGGGTCCTCAGGTTGGGTTTTCCTCCTCCTTCGGTTATGTCCAGCAAGTCTACGTCTACAGCTTCTCTTCCCCTCATCAAACTCTGATAGTGGATGAAATCTAAAGAGAAATAACAACCCACATCAACTTCCAATCTAACCCAGCTATTTTCTAGTTTCTACCAAATATAACACCCCATAACCTGATCAAGCTTCCAAGACTTAGAAATCATGAACAAGTGAGGGACAAAAAAGGTGATCTTGTGGATTCCACCTCCATCAAAACAGCTTACATGACTAATTGTACCATTCCAATTCAAGATTCCAATTGGGCAACAGAGATGGGGATTCATTTCATACAAAAAAAATCCAAAATCCCATCATTTTCTAACAGAAGGTAAATTATCCATACAACCAAAATTTCAAAAAGAAAAATCTCATACCTGCTACACTGTTGGCAGAACCTCTGCATCTGCTTTGCCACGAGAGCCTGAGTGGTCTTACTGTGATGCTCACAAACCTTATGCCGACGATGATAGTCCTTCGCGCCCTTCAAATCCGCCTTGCAATTGTCCACCTGGCACATCGGATGCCCACCTCCACCACCACCCGGTGATCCAGACCGAACCCTCTTATTAGGCCTCACCACCACCACCTCTTCCGCAACATTGTGAGACCCCCCGGCGCCACCGAGCCTCAAAGTGAGGCTCTCTCCGTCGTCCTCGGAGCCATCCTTCCTATTCTCCGCCGCCATCACCATCTCGGGATTCTGCCTCGCCATGAACATCACGCTGTTCCACTCCCACATCTTCGAATTCCAATTCCCGTTGTGAAACCCTCCAGTGAAGCCCGGCTTCGGCTGCATCAGGGGGTGCTGAAAGTTGGGGTTTTGCCAGGGCAAGTCGCGCTTCTTCGCCATGGGAGGGGAGAGCGACTGGTGCATGAAAATGGGGGAAACCACCTGAGCCCCCACTTCACCTTCCATGCTTGGACCTCACAAACCTAACACCCACGAAAGGAAACTCTAAAAGGCGCCGACTTTCGAACTCAGATTCGAAACCCACAGCGAAATCAAACACCCCTTAAAAGAGAAACGGACAAACAGCGAATCAGCGAAACAAAATTCATCAAATAAAGCTTAAATTTTGCAGTTTTGATTACCTTATTTAGCGAATCGGAAGCCCAATCTCCATTTCTGAGTAGATCAAGCTATTCTTCAAAGAAGCTCGATCAGAAGAACAACAAAACACGCATTAAAAAACAAATAAACAAACAATACTCGCTCCAAAACCTCGAATTTCACCAAAATAAATTCAAGTCAGCCGATCAGGAACCCCGATTCAGCACATCTAACACGGCAAACTCTCTTGATCTAGAGAGACAGAGCTTATCTTCTTCTTGTGAATACGCAAAAGCCAGAGAGAAGGGTGAGAGTCTCTCCTATCTTTGCTTTTCTTTTTAGGGTTCCCACCTTTTCCACCATTCCATAAGTGGCAAAACCGTAAATTCGGATAAGAACAGAGGGTAGTTCGGGTAACGAAAACAGAAGAAAAAAAAGTGATTCAGAAACAGAAAACCCAACTTTCCGTGAATTCATGAAAAATTAAGAAAAGATTTCTCCCATTTTTTAATTAAAAAAAGGACTTCTTTAAATATATTTTTATTACATAACACTCGTGAAATTCTCGTTTTTACAGGTTCTGTAAAAACCAGATAACAACTAAATGCCCATATAAGTCCCTTTATTACAGAAATGCCACTGTACGTTTTCATTATTAATACTCGACTCACCGTACTTCGCGTTGGAGAGACGACCCTTCCTTTCCGAACCCACTATAGCCGGTTAAAAAGAGTTTTCAACCGGTGATAGCAGGTAAAAAAATTTGTACGGTGTACCAAATATATTATATGCATGAAGAGATCTCGAATGGTATGTTAACTAAAAATCTTAAATCATTAAAATAGAGTTAAATGAGAGCTCCGTGCTATCTTTCAAGCTAAATATTGGTAGTATTTCAACTAGCTAAATATGGGTTCTATCTAATAGATTACCTTAAAGAATAAAAAAAAAATATTTGAAAGGTTGAGTGGGTGGAGAGGTGAGAATCACTGTTATTTTGATTAATTTATTTTTTTTAACTGCTCAGAGCAACAACAACCTATTAAATAGGACGTAATAAACGTTTTTATCCCACAAGTTGTATTCACATGGGTAATCTGGTAAATTCACATAGTACAACAGACACGTGTGCACCTCCCTGGCACATGCCGTCCGCGATGGGAGTGCCCTCTCTCAAACGGGGTGGATCATTGTGACGATGGGTGGACACGTGGCTGTGAAGTGGGGCCCACACTGAAACGGCCTTTAAAAAACTAGGCTCCGTTTGAAAACACAGATTGAAAAAGTAGATTTTGAAAAAAAACTGATTTTTAATATGATTTTAGACTTTGACTTTTTTGGGATGTTTTTTTTAAATTCAGGAATCAATATTTGGAAGGAGTTTAATGTTTGGTAGAAAAAGTTGCTTTTCAATTTAAAAAATCGATTCCGACAAAAAATCGTTGATTTTGAGATTTTAAAAACATGGATTTCGAGAGAGAAATTAAAAGAATCCAGCTTTTGATTTCACCGGAATCCGACCCGTTTGACTGCATGATTTTAGGATTTTAGCTTTTAAAAAAATGGAATCGAATCCAATCGTGCAACCAAATGGAGCCTAAAACAAGCAGGCCAGCTGTTTTATATGTAGTAGTGTGAACATAGACTACCACCCGCTCCGAACCGTACGGTATGGCACGTGAATGTCGAGATCTGGACTGTCCATTCAACGGACTTCATCGGTGGACGTACGAAAGGTTGGCCATGGGAGATGAGTATGGGTAAGCCTGTCAATTATCTGAAAAAAAATTAATATCAAATCCGAATTTGTATCCGAAAATGTATAAAATGTTTGATATCTGAAAATCCGTATTTGTAGTCGAATAAAATTATCCGTATCCGAAAATTTTCGGATCAGATCGGATATAACCTATATCCGATTCAAACAATATGCGTATCCGAACTGTTATTTTATTTATATATGTTAGAATTATTTTCAACCCTCAGATGAAAATCCAATGGCTCATGATCTATGACAAAATATAAATTTATTTAATCATGTTGGATATTTGTTTAACTATATTATGATTTGTATTTTTAATCTTTGGTAGATACTTATTTAACTATGTTAAGACTTAAGATTTTATAAATTTTTTATATTGTAATCTGGTTTGGATATTTCAGATATTATCCGAATCTGTCTTCGGATTTTCGGATCAAATACAGATATGTGTTTTGGAATATTCTTCGGATATCGGATACAGATATTTTTTCAGATATTTAATTCCAATACAGATATGAGATTATCCGATCCGTGTCCGTTTGATTTACAGGTCTAATTAAGGGTGTAAATAATATCACCCGTTTAAATAATTCAAATGTACATTAAAATTATATATGTTTCAAATTTAATCAACTAGCATGAATAATTAATGCAAATTAAAAAATTATACAATTATGTTATTCATTTTTGAGCAGTCTAATTTTTTTTTTAACTAGTAGATCAAAACTATCCGAATTACATTAATCAATTAATTTTTGGCTGAAGAAGATACAAGAAATTGAAGAGCTAAAAACAATAATTAAAAAGAAAAGGAAACCAAAATACGAGCTATATTCAATTAAAAACAAACAGCGTCGAAGAGGATTTAATTTCGTAAGCTACTCGAGCACTGCTAGCCCTCATAATATTATGTGGTATGACTACTCGCTTAGCCCCTCTTAGCCCCCGTTTGAATACAGAATAAGATTTATTTTTAGGTATTTAT
This sequence comes from Acorus calamus, assembly GCA_030737845.1. Classification (NCBI taxonomy): domain Eukaryota; kingdom Viridiplantae; phylum Streptophyta; class Magnoliopsida; order Acorales; family Acoraceae; genus Acorus; species Acorus calamus. Next base: position 15,246,209 of record CM060876.1, read on the forward strand.
TTATCCAAGTATAAGTGAGTATAAATAAGGATAAAGTAATTTTGTGTTTGGTTATGTTTTGAATTATTCTCGTTGAGAATCGTAAGAATAAATGTTTTGTTGTTTGGGTAAAATGTGAATAAAGTATGGATAAGAATTTATAAAAGGTAAAAAGTAATGATAGTTGATTTGACAGGTGATTTATAAGAGGTAATGACAGTTGATTTGACAGTGGGCCTACTTATTCTTTGGGTGGAATAACCTGGGATAACTTTTATTTTAAGGGTTGATTGAAATCCATATACCACTTTATACCGGTTTATTCTAGCACATTTTATCTGGGGTTATCGGGGCTTTCCAAACAAGACTCAAATTTTATCCGAGCTTATCCGGCATCCAAACAGGGGCTTAGGATCTGCCCCCATTTATTAGCGAGACTGACGAACACATTCCATAGATTGTCAAAATAGAACCGCTGCCCTCATAATATGGCTGCATTTCTCGTCAACCATAACACCATGAGCCCACCAGGATTAAGCATAGTCTAAATTTTATTAGTTTAATTTTCTAATAATGACTAATATAATATCAACTAATCATGCAAACACGTCCGCGCGTTTGTATTGTTCGATTGTCCGGATAAGACAACTTGTACCACCATATGATTAGACCACTCACCTTTCAAAATTTGAAAACCCTGAAAGAGCCGCCATTTCCGCCTTTGACGAGCCAGAGAAAAGAAGCAAAAATGGAGGACGAGATCAGAACCGTTGATCCGGAACTGGAGTTCCTGATCTCGAAGAGGGAGACGGGGAACGAGTGGGAGCTCTACAAGGAGAACGTGAGGCCCCTCAAGAGAGGTCGGAAGGTCCACCTCCTCAACCAGTCCTTGAAGTCCCACGCCGACCCCCTCCTCAAGAAGTCCCTCCTCGAGAAACGAAGGTTTTTCTTCTCCAATCGGTTATGGTTTTGGGGGTTTGGATAGTGTGAGGTTGATTTATCTTTTTTATTTCTTTTCTTCTGACAGGAGCTTGATAGAGGCGATTGATGAATACAAGGGGGAAGATCCGCTCCATCCATGGCTCGAGTCAGTATATTTACCCTAAATTTTAAGGAATCTCTCTTTTGTTTGGCTCTTATGATTGATTTTGTTGTGTTTGAGAGGCATAGTTTCAATCTTTGTTGGGCTTTTATTTGTGGGTGATATGGATTTCTAGGGTTTTGCGAAGCAAAAAGGGAGAGACAATAATTGGGTACTTGAAAGTTTTGTGTTTTGAAATAAGGAACCATGTACGGGTTGTGAATTGTAGGTCATAATATTTCTTTGGGGTACTAATTAGTAATTGTTAAGTGGATGATCGGCTCCATCCATGGCTCGAGTGAGTATTTCCTCAAAGTCTGAAGGAATCTCTCTTTTGTTTGGCTCTTCTGGTTGATTCTGTTGTGTTTCACAGGCAAAATTTCAATTTTTCTTGCTTTTGTTGGTGGTTGATATGGGCTTCTAGGGTTTTTGTTTTGGGGTTGGGGATATTTTGTGAGGAAAAGTAGACACAAAAACTGGGTGTTTGAAAGTTTGTGTTTTTGGAGATCCAAATTCTTTTGTTGTAACTTTTCCTTTTTATGTACAATGGTTAGGAAGAAAACTGAATTGTAGGTCATAGTGTTTCCTTAAGTTGCGCAAGTCTCTGTTTTTCTATCTGAATTTGATGTTTTTTTAGCTTCATTTGCTATATTAGACACCCAACATTAGGATAAGCTGTGGTTGCAGTCATTTCTGTTATCCATTGCATACTTTTATATGTCAAAACATTTTATCTGATTGGATGATCTGTGATTCCCTTGGAAGGTGCATAAAATGGGTCCAAGAGTCTTTCCCATCTGGAGGAGATTCCTCGGGTTTATTGCTCATCTATGAGCAGTGTGTGCGTACATTTTGGCATGAGGACAGATACAAGGATGACCTGCGGTATCTGAAAGTGTGGCTAGAATATGTGGGTTCTCCTATACTAGGTTTTTTTACTCAAGACATCTTAATGATTTTTGTTATGATTGTTTGTTTTGTGTTTTCCTGTTGCTCCAGGCAGAATACTGTGCCGATGCAGAAGTAATATACTGTTTCCTAGATGCAAACCAAATCGGAAAAACTCATTCTGAATATTATTTGGCATATGCATTGCACATGGAATCCAAAAATAAGATGAGGAAGGCAGATGACATTTTTAATCTTGGTATAGCTAGGTGAGTTCTTTAGTTTGAACATTTGCCATTCCTTGTGTTCTTATGCATGCAAGCACATATATGAAAATGGATATGTTGTGATTTATGTACCTCATGTCTTCTGTGTCCAAAAAAATGGGGGTAAGTTAAAATTCTAATCATGTTCCTGGGTTATAAATATTCTACTCCACCAGTGACTAAAACCAAATATATCATAGATACGCTATTGTAGGAGGGAACCAATTTAGTTTCCATCTCACTCTATCTCATATACAATATGATGTGTCCTGGTTCCTTGTAATGGTTAAGTTTGAATGATTTTTACAACTATTATCTCAGGAAGTCACATCGTTTGGAGAAGTTAGAAGCTGCTTACAAAAAATTTCTTGCACGATCATTGGGAAAGAAAAAGAATGCTGAAGTATCTCACCGATGCAGGAGCTTCCTTTTATTTTACTAGTAAATGTCATATCTACATTCACAATAATATTCTTTTCTTTTGTTATAGGATGAGATGGTAGCTAATCGGTCACCTATCCGTAGCTTTGGAACTGTGTTGGCTACTGGAGAAGCTCGTAAGTTTTTACAATGCTTCTGCACATATTCAAATTGAGTTCTACTTAGGTTAGTTTCAATGTAACAGGAAGACAAGCTTCAGATAGGTCTGACATGTTGAGGAAGAGGGCAAAGCTTCAGAGGTGAGCATCTTGTGTATGTAATTTCATTAGAAAGTTAGGATAGTTGTGCAGTCAGCATAACTGCCCTGTTTGTTCCTTCTATAATGGTAGCATTGTTACATAATGCAACAACCACCATGTTGTCCATGTCGCTTCACTTGTTTTTAATGATATGATACATATGGAAATTTCCACTTCTTGCTTTTTCTTTATAAAGAAAATTCATCTGCCACCCATCTTTTGTAGAGCCTCTGGTTAACATTCTTTTGTATTCTTATCTTTACATGCAAATTACCATCCAAAAGATTGTCCACACTCTGAAATTGACCAATTGTCTTTTACACGTTATTGAAACTACAAAATGAATCCTCACCCTACAAACTGCAAAAAACAAACTGCTGCCTCGCGTTACATGAACAGAACATGCAACGGCTGAATCACATTAGCTTGCTAATTCAAAATATCTTTTAAAGATCCATTACATATTCTTGGAAATTCTACATTTCTTTGTTTAATTAGTGAATTATTTTTACACCCTTGATTCTTTGATGTTGGTAGTCCGTGTTCAATCTCTCTAATTATTTGATAACAGTCAATGTAGCACCAATGCTCACAGCTTTACACTGCTAGCACCACCAGTGCTATATGTGTTGTTACAAATTTTCATATTTATTGCTGTCCTAAATTATTATTATGCACTAATCTTGAGCTATACAATTACAATCTCAACGCATGTTTGCTTTTGGTTAGGCATGATGGTAATGCACCACTCCCCATTTACAACGACGGGGAACCTGCCAGAAGGCATCAGCCAGAAACTCTGGGGCAGGACGAGAATTCCTGGCATACACTTGGATCCAGATTAGAGAGAAACAAAGAGAATACCTCCCTTCCTGCTAAATGGACATCTTACAAGGTTGAAATAATAACTCTTCATATTATGTGTATGGCTGTCATGACTATTTAATGATCTTGACTTTTTAAATGAAGCTTGTGTTTATTTTTTAATTTATTTTTCTCAGGTTCCACAGAAAGCGGTGCCTAGGATTGGATCTTCAAATGCCACTAGGCCCAGTCCATGTATTGACGTATTTGTTGATGATGAATGTGCTGAGTGAGTACATTAATATTTTTACCAATATAAATAATAAGCCTTGCACTTGATGGATTGCTATTAACTACGAGCATTTCTAGCATAAACTTCTATATATAATGCATATTTCCACCACATATTTCATCTATCTCAAGATCACCTCATCCTTTATCATGGGTCAAAACCATTATCTGTAGCTCCAGAAAACAATCATATTGCTTCTCATCACTTTTACTTGCTCAGATTACCGAAAAAGGCCAAATCTTCTGATAATGTTAAGCCATCTGTACTACAACTCAAGCGAGATGATGGTCGGTACCTGAAGAGGTAATAAGTGTATATAGTATCTCATACTGGATATTTTATCACAACAACCAATTCATGTTAAGTTTTTCTTCTTGTTTTTTCTTGAGCAGAGAATCAGAGCTGTTAAAAGAAAACCCGCTTCGCAATTTCCCTCTGAACAGTCTTCCTCGATGATCAATCAGAGCTTTGTTACAGCCTGTGTAACAATTTTCTTTTCCAGATTGTTTGATCAGTTTGCACCATCAACAGCCTATGCAAATTTATTTGGTATCCATGTATGGCAAATCCAATCATAAGATGATGAGACATCTTTATGACTTTATTTGAGAATGGATCATGTGATAATAGATATATAGTGTACTGAATTTCATCCCAAAGTGGTTTCCATACAAAAAATTGTATTGGTCAGATTCATGAACCATTTTCAGCCAAATTCATGATTTATCAGATTTTCTTGATGGCTTTCGTCTATATATACAATCAAAAGATTGGGTTGGTCTGATAATGCATATTATTTTGCATTTCATGTATAAAAACAATACGGTAAAATGGATCTTTATGTAACGACATTCTTTTTAGGGAAAAATCCATACAACCAACCCCCTTAAATCTGACTAAATCTATATAACCCCCTAACTTTATTTAAAATTCATATAATCCTTTGAAAACACTTATGTCCCGTTTGGATAGCGGAATAAATAAGTATAAGGGTAGTATAAGAGTGATATAAGAATGAATAAGGAAAATGGTTGTTTGTTTGCAGGATATAACTTGGTATTACTAAACTAGTTTAAATGAGTATAAGAATTCTAAGTAACTCTTAGGATAAGTTATACTCACTTTATCTATTCTTATGGGCCCAAATGTTAAATCAACTTTTTACATCTTGTCACATCAAATCACCTATCAACATCTCTTATACATTAAAAGGCCCATATGTCAAATTAATTTTTTTACACTTTATTTATATTTTATTTTTTATCAACCAAACAACTCAACTTTTATTCTTACGTTAATAATCCCTTGAACAAAATTTTCGTTAACAGATAATATTTATTTTGTGAATATTTCATTTGGTCAACCCTGACTGAAGATAAATATATTAAAAAACCCCTACAATATGTTAAAAATGTGAAAAATCATATGAAAATGATGATTTTACTTTTTCTAGACATATTATAAAATCCTATCATGAGGGATAAAATCATCATTTATAGAAGATTTTTCGCATTTTTAACACATTATAGGTTTTTTTGGTATATTGAATTTTCTATTAGGGTTAACCAAACATAATATTCATAAAATATTCATCATTTGTAAACATAAATTTTATTAAAGGGGGTATTTGGATTTTCTAGGTATTATATAGAGTTTAAGAAAAGACAGGGGGTTATATGTATTTCAGTCAATTTATAGGGGGTTATATGGATTTTCCTTTGTTTTTGCAGACTTTTACCCAAAAAAAAAAAAAAACATTCTTTTTAAAGACTAAAATAAAATTAAAAAGCACAGATGATGAAATAAGCAATAGATGAAAAGTCGTCACTACTGTTCATAGTTTGGTATAAATCATGATCAATTAACTTACTGTTCAAAATTAGCAAAAGGTATTCATCTATTAAAATTTTGAAAAACAAAGTGAAATAACTTCTTTAAGAATATAACAAAATAATTAAAATTAGTTTTGAATTGGCCGTGTGAAATTGCTTTTTCCTAAGTATAAGTGGTAAAATAACATTGCAAGATGTGATTCTAGAAAAGAATTCCACCAAAAAAATTATGGAAAATGTTACACTAAGTCATTTTTACAGTAAAAAACGAACACCACACATGTTTTCAATTTAAAAAAATAATAAACATTGTCTAATGAGGTATGTTTTGATGAAAAATGTACATCGTTCCATTACGAGTTAAAAGAACGATTTTTAGTAAGTGTAAGAAAAAATTTAACGAGGTATATACCTCGTCTAAGGAGGGTATACATTTACGATTGTAAAAAGGACTATATGTAACAACACCTAGAAACAATACATCAAACACGTGCCTCAAAAAAATTTGCATGGTTAAAGTTTCTCAATCCCTCTTGCCTTGTTTCCTCTATCTCCACATAGTGCGTTACATAAGGTGAGAATAAAGAAGAATATATGAGAATACCCCAAAAAAGTTATTTGTTTTACTAGACTAAATCTTGATAGTTATGTCTGAATAAACTATGATAATGAATAAACTATTCTAAAAAAATGTTAGAATTGTATATTATAGTTTATCCATGCTAATAAATAAAAATATCATTTCTTTCATTTTAAAAAATTTATCGCACAGATTTAAAATAATGTCACATCTATCAAATCAGTAATATATCTCTCACACAATTCATAGGGGGTATAATTGTTATTTAAAAACTCATAAACTCTTATTCATCAATTATCAATCACTTATCATCATTTTATTTAAGGTGAACCAAACAACAAAAAAAATCATTTTTACGTTTCCCAAAGAGAATAAAAAAAATGCAACCAGACAAAAATTTGCGTATTTAACCTTGATTGTTATCAATCTCAATATAATTTTTAGGAGTGAATAACCTAATATCACACCCCATACAAGAATGTAGTGTTTGAAAACAAGTTTGGAAACAACTTCACTTCAAGCAATTTTTTGAAAATAGTCATCCAATGTAAATAGAATTTGGGGTACTTTTTTTCTTCTTTCCATTATTGTTTCAGAGTATATGCAAAAACTTCGTACTAGTCTTCCAATTTTAATAGAATTTGGGGTGCTCTCACTCTTGGTCCAAACCATATTTGCATGGTCAATAATAATTTAACAAAAGACCCAGTTGTAAAATTCACATTCACACGTAACAAGCGCATTAAAAAAAAAAATCCTTGCTTCATAATTTCACGTGAAGCAACATCTAAACATAAGAAACACAAGTACCCTATTTGCTCCAATTTCTCAGGCTCAAAATCAGAGTCATCATTTTTTGACAACAAGCAATTCAAATCCAAAAGTTTGAAAATTCATGTGTGCACACAATCTCTTCCTTTTCCAGTGGACACTGTGCCACCACACATGCAATGTCAAAAGTATCAGAAGCCACCATTGAATTTTGGCTCATATTGCTCCTCCTGTTTGTCCTGCTGATTCTCATCTAAACAAATTAAAACAATAAACAACAGCCCAAAACTTTCTGTTCAGTGTTCACTCATGTCTGTGGTTCTTGATCAGTCCGACTTGGCCAGTATAGTCACATAGTACTTTAAACTTTTCAGTGCTAAATAAAAAAAATTCGACTATTAGATATCTAATGTACCTATAAGTGGATTTATTTACTTTGAATGATCTATTTACTTTGAATGATCTAATGTACTTTCCATTTAATGAACTATGCATTTAATATCTCTATAACATGGATATTTATTTACTTTGAATGATTTAATGCATTCTTCGTAATTTCATAATTAACTCTAATGAGTGCCTCTATAATACACCCAACACAAAAGTTTTTGCATGTATTAATGATTAAAATACATTACGAAAAATAATTTAATTATCTTCATATTTTTATTGTACTATTTGCATGATTATGAATCTACAATGCATTGTTGCATTGTTGAATAATTGTTGTACTGGTCAGAGAAACACTAGTCAATCTAAGCTTCCAAACACCGTGAAACAGCGGCACACGAGTTCACATTAATGATGTTTTTAATACTTAATTAATGCATAAAATAAACATTATATTAGTGTGATTAACCATAAGGGAATGGGTTGATGGACAGCCTTAGATGACTGTTTGACACCCACATTTATTCCATCTTTTTTTGGCCAACTTTTGCCCACCTCAACAACTGAACCACTCATTTATTCCTCAATTTTTATATCATTACAGTGGACATTATTAATGATTTTATGTATCAGGAAAAGTGAGAAAGAGAGGAGTAAAATATAATCAGAGGAAAGTTGGAATTTCTAGTTGGAATTTCTTTTTCAAACTATTGATTGAAAGACACAGTGGCCCTTGATAAGGACTACGTTCCAAGAGCCCAGAAAAAAAAGACTTGGTTCCAAGAATGATTATTAATTGTCAAGAGTTTAAATTAGAGGTCTCTATAATATGGTACTTGTGGAGACAACCTTAATAAATTCCGTCTGAACTGTCTCATGAAACTAATTTTCACAACATGCATTGCTGGATTATTAGCCAGCAATCACAGTCATGTGCTTGTTAATACGTTGATAGGACTTAATATCCAATAACTTTTTTCAAGTAGCTATATATTATTGTGTTCATTTTGAAGAATGTAGTAATTTTGAAGAACCCATGCATGATAAAAAAAAAATTAATATAAAGAGCAACAAGAATATGAGTAAAAAGGATTAGAATCACCTGCAGGTACATTAGAGATGTTTTTCTTCTAACTAATATATATGTTATCCATACACACTGATTTTCACCGATATAATTCATTTTTAAGATACAACTAAACCCCTGAGATTGTCCTGACCCTCTGATGTGTTAGCAAGTGGAGTTTTCGAGCCAAATTATCATAATGCTCGGATAAGATGATTTCCCACACAGAGATCATTTGGAAGGGATATGAATCGATCAGTTCGAAATGGTTTTGTGAATGTTTTTTTTGTGGATTTGGAACATGTATTACTAATATCTTTGAATGTTTCGGATGAGAATAAACAATTAGAAACAGTTACAAAACTGAAGCTATTCAATCGAATGGATCTTACTAAAAAAAACAAACTAAAAGTATGAGAATTTTGGATCATTTTTTTTCAACAATGTGTGTGTGTGTTATTTTTTTTTAAAAAAAACCCAATTATTTGTCCGATATATTGTTATGTATATTATTCATGTTAATGGACCAAGGGCCCTTCTGTCATACAAGTTCTTTTTAGTGGGAAAAAAAACTATAAAGCATGTGTACAAATTAAAGGGCAAACATAATTCCTTCTATCACAATTTTCTTCTTATTATATATGTACCTTTCAGTGTCTCAATAGACAACCAAAACCACAATTGTCTATGCTCTTTCACCTGCAATCTTAAACCAACCCACAATAGAAAAGAAAAGAAAAAGAAAAAGAGAACTCCTTGTTTGAATAATCAATCACCACATGGACTCCCATGTATATATAGCCCTTAGATCAGAAAGATATGCTATGCCTTCCAATTTCTTGCCATGACTGAAATAGTGAATCACACACGCCTCGGCCGGAGATGGCGCCGGATGAAACCTTTCCGGTGGCCGGGCTGGGGCCGGCTTTCAGTTCTAAAGATACGAGCGAGGTTTTTCGGTCTCATTGCTTGTTTTGGTAGGTGGAAGTTAAGCTGTGATCAGGCTTTGGAGTCACCGGAGAGGAAGAGATACAGGTATACTACTACTACTACTACTACTACGGGTGTTGGGAGAGGATTCGGCGCCGAGAGGAGTCGTGCTTGTCGAACAAATTCTTTCCAAGATGAAGCAATCTCAGATTGCCTCGAGTTCATCAAGAGGACCTCCATTTCCATTGACGATGGCTCGATCGATGGTTGTCGAAGAGATTGAATTATCATGCAGTTGCAGATTCTCATCAGTCAATCTTTTATGTTTGATGTTAGATCATCTTTTATAGTGACAGAAGTGTGATACAAAACATGTTCTGCCTGAATGGTACAGACATAAATGGTCAGTATTTGGTGAGTCTGGTGACATAGAATAAGGTTTTCTTCAACTAGTCCTGGACCAGAACTTAATTTCAAAGCTTTCTCAATACCATGCATTGCTTGCTGTGATTCTTCCAAGGAGGAGGAAAATAATTGGTTTCATATCTTGCATTAACTAAAACATCAAAGAACTGACTACTGGTCAGGATTATACACTTCTACCCAAATTTTTTTGTACTTGTTTTAGATGTAGGGGAGCAGTATGGTAATGTGTCTATGGCTCCGTTTGGTGGAGGGTGGGGATCTCTGCAGTGTGTCAACACGGGGATTGATGAAGTACTGTTTCCAGGATCCAATGAATATCACTTTTGGTGTTAAGAATAGAGTGCGTCCTAAAACGTCCAATACGCACACGCGCGCGCGCGACACGCGTGGTGATGCTTTTCACCACCTCGCATTAAAGGTCCACCATGAGGTGTCTACTAAAAGTACTTTGCTAGAGTAGATTGAGCTCTCCTCATAAACACTCAAAATCTTTTACAAACAACTAATGTGAGACTAAAGAATATGACAATTTTCATCTTCCAGAAGGGGAGACCACTAAAACCTAAATATTTGAATTCTTTTTTAAAATACCCAACAAAAGCTGTGGAACGCGTTTGTCCACCGACCATCGCCATGTTATGTAAGTAGGAGATTCTCATATTACAATGACCACATATAATTTATTATCGAGTATTGAAAAAAAAAGTGTATCTTTTTCTGTGTATGGATGTAGATTCATTTGTTTTGGTTAAATCATGTAAATCTCATATCTGGTGGTTTGTTTGTTTATTTTTTCCTATTCTAATTCTCAAATCTTTTTTGTAATTTTACAAAAAAATGAAGAAAAAACATGCATGTTATTAATGGATTAATTTTAAGGTTTTATGCCAATCTATACAAATTGCTCAACTAACATTTGCTTTGCTGAACCCATGGTGAGATGGACCAAAACGAAAAGGGTAGAATCAATTATATTCTTTAATTGAGGCTAAAAAAAGCAAAGATTCTATAGAAAAGATCAAGATTTGAGGAATGCTTTTTATGGTTTTTTTTATATATAATTAAAAAGTGCTTTTTACCTTTTTAGGATAACTGCTGCAACAAGTCTCTTTCTCTCTCTCGGTCACCATGAACAACTCCAATTCAAGCTGTTGGTTTGGCATTTTATGGAGCACCATGGTTTATGGTTGTCCTAATTTGTTTTGAATTTGGGGACTTTTTTATGCCAAATTTTTGGACTACCTACTTTCCGTAGTAAAACATTCACCTATGTTTTTTTTTTTTTGAAATAAAACATTCACCTATGTTAAAACATTAAATTAACAGAAGTGTTGCTAAACAATATTTCAATTAAGCTTAAGTAAAAAAAGGTAAGAAAAACAACTTATATTCTAAAATGAAGGTTATAAATTTGAATGGGGGGGGGGGGGGGATTGAGAAGAATGGAGACAATGATAAAGAGGCTCTGCAGAGGTAGCATGGCTAGGGAGTAGTTTAGTTTTGGGAGATGGGATATGTATCGATTTGCCCCTTCCCTCCCCAATCTTGGTTGCTCGTTATTCAATGATTATTATATGGTCATGATACATTGCGACACTCTTTACAACGGTTATGCTGCGCCCTCAATCTTTGATATACAACATGGTCGACTCCCACATATTTATCACATATATACACCAAGAGCCTTTAAAAGTTAAAGATCGCCTCGCTCCGGGTTCGCCAAATCATCTAGAGGATCATATTGTTGTGACGAACAACCTGTGTCTTAGTGGGCAAAAATTGAAACATGATACACATGATTGTATGCGTTTAAAGTTTTTTCAACTGATGTTGTGATTAATTTCTTATTATGAAAAAAGATTAATTTCTTATTATGAAAAAACAAAAAAACAATGTTACATACATTCTCCGACTATAGATCACAAGCAATCCGCATATGTCATCTAAATGTGCATTTGTGTGACTGTGTGAATGAAAAAAAGAAACACAAAAAAAAAACGTGACTTCATGTATTGAAACATGCATCTTTTAAAAAAATAAATATATACTAATTATGCTCTTATAGGAATACCAAAAAAATTATGCTCTAAAGAAAAAAGAGTGTTATATCCATTATATCTAATCATTAATTTTTGTATATTATCCTTGATATATATTGATATTGTCAATTTTATTTTGATGTTACTTTACTATTATCGTTGTATATATGATATTACATAAATATATATATGTTTGATATAAATATTATTATATATAATATGTATATGTATTATTTTTTATTATTTAAAAATTGATCATTTAATCCCTAATTAATCTCTATTTCCTTGATTAATCCTTTTTTTTACCACATTGATTCATGTTTGTAAAAACAAAATTATTGTGTTTTTTGTTGGGGTGGGTTAAGCGAAAGAGGGGTGGGGATAATCAGGCCCACGAATAATATTCCAAGTCTACGTATATATACGGCAAAAAATCGGCGTATAGAAATCCAAGTGTAAACCAATCCTAGGTCAGTCATCGCGTTTCGGGCCCGAATTTTGGAACCGATTCGCACCGTCACAAAATCAAAAACCCGCAAATGCGCTTCTGTTGCAAACTCTTCACCCTCCTCAAGCGCTCCAAACCCCTAACCACCTCCGCCACCGCCGCCATGGAATCAGACCCTCCTCGTCCCTCCCCCCTCCGCACCCGCCTCTGCATCATCGGCAGCGGACCGGCGGCCCACACGGCGGCGATCTACGCCGCCCGGGCAGAGCTCAAGCCCATCCTCTTCGAGGGATGGATGGCCAATGACATCGCCGCCGGAGGCCAGCTCACGACCACCACCGACGTCGAGAACTTCCCGGGGTTCCCCGACGGCATCCTCGGCCTTGACCTCATGGACCGCTGCCGCGCCCAGTCCCTCCGATTCGGGACCAAAATTTTCTCCGAAACTGTCATCAAAGTCGACTTCACGAGGACGCCCTTCAAGGTCTCCTCCGACTCGACGTCCGTCGAGGCCGACGCGGTCGTCGTCGCCACCGGTGCCGTCGCCCGCCGCCTGACGTTCCCCGGGTCCATGGAGTACTGGAACCGTGGTATCTCCGCCTGCGCCGTCTGTGACGGTGCCGCCCCGATATTCCGGCAGAAGCACCTCGCGGTGGTCGGCGGCGGAGACTCCGCCATGGAAGAGGCCAACTTTCTGACCAAGTATGGGTCAAGGGTGTTCATTGTGCACCGTAGGGACGCGTTTAGGGCGTCGAAGATCATGCAGGGGCGGGTGATGGCGAACCCAAAGATCGAGGTGGTTTGGGATTCCGTGGTGGTGGAGGCTTACGGGGAGGGGGAGAGGGGACCCCTTGGTGGACTGAAGGTGAAGAATTTGAAGACCGGGGAGGTTTCAGATTTGAAAGTTTCGGGGCTCTTCTTTGCAATTGGGCATCAGCCCGCGACGAAATTCTTGGATGGCCAGCTTGAGTTGGACTCGGATGGGTATGTCCTCACAAAGCCCGGGACGACACAGACAAGCGTGAGGGGGGTTTTCGCTGCCGGGGACGTGCAGGACAAGAAGTTCAGGCAGGCCATCACCGCTGCCGGGACAGGTATAAAAATTGTTTCTTAACTTTGTTTGTCTAGTTATTTGGCTTGAGTTGTTTATTTGAAATCTCTTTTGGGTGTTTCATAGGAATTTGAATTAGTAGCATATGATTTTGAATTTTGATTTGGAGGTTAAAGGTGTTTCATATATGAATTGGAGGTTTGGAGCTGTAGTTAAGCATTAACACTAGTTATTACTTTCAATTATATATGATGTTTCATGTGATTGAATTTTGGTGTTTTTGAAAAATTGTTTGGAATGCCTGGAATTTCATATGGAATTTGAAGGTGTTTCATTATGTAATTTAAGGCCTAGAGATAGTGTGTCAATGATAATTGTTAAATAATTGTGTTTGTCAAATTTCGTTTATCTAAAGTTTAATGTTGGATTAATCTTGTTTGGCATGTACAGAAGGTGTTTCATTATGTGAATCAAAAGCTTGGAGATATAGTATGTCAGTCACAATCATAATTGTTTAAATAATTGTCTACTTTGTTTTAATGTTGGAGATCCCTTGTTTCTTTTTGTTTGAGGGACGACATTTTCATGATATGAAGCTCCTACCTTCTTTAAAAAAAAACTGTTGAAATAATTAAATTTGACAATATTCATGTGTTGGAATTTTGATGTTGGATAAGCTTATTTGGGATATGGATTAGATGATGCCATTTTTCTTGGTGACATTTGGTTTAGTTGATAGACCGAATAATATAGAATTAAGAAAGATGCTAAGCAGCTAAACCATAAAACAAGAAATGTATCTATATTCCTTGTGCAACTTTGAAGACATCCTTTCCTCATATTGGGATTAATACTAGCACAAGTTTGGGCCTTGTCACACAGGGGTTGCTTGTAAGAGTTACCCAGCTAACCTAAATGTTTTTAGTTTTTCTTCTGTTGGAAGTTAGACCTGTGATATCATACCACCTAGTCCTCGTTGTCAGAGGACATCTAGTGGTTCTGTACTACTACTATTTATTGGAGGATATGTATAATATTAAAGAGAGGAATTATTAGTTTAGAGCAGCTCGAATCTGCATGCATTTTGCTGATATTTTTCATAATGACATTAGGGCTTGAATCATGATTTTTATCAACATTGTATGTCATAACTTGCTTCTCTCCCAGTCTGGGTTTGGTTCGTAGATCATGAGGTATACCCAAGTAAGACTCTGTGTTCCTGTCTTATGGAAGTTGGGAATTATACTGTTTCTCCTTATGCCCACGTGTCAACATACCAAGTTCTTGACCATAATACCTCTAGAACATTTTTCACATATTCATAAGGTTGTAATGTAAGAACAGCTTAGCCCTCCCCCCCGCCATCCAATGAGGAGGTCATGCGATCAAACCTTGGGGGCATCTATTTAAAAGAAAAAAGAAAAAAAGAAACAGGCTACATCTATTTATTAAAGAAATGACTCATATTTGTGAAGTATGCTTGAATCTTGGCACTGATTTGCTAGTTATCACTTGTGTAGAACACCTTTATGTACTTTATCTTTATAACATGAATTTTGACATAGTGGTTGTAATGAAAGAAAAAAGAGCATGTAAGGCAGTTTAATTGAACAGAAACGGTTATTCAGTTGATTTGGTTAAGCAGGAGGGATTCACCATTGTAAGTTGTGGCCCTGTAGTCTGGGGTGTATTTTCTTTTCTCTTCTTTGCATACTGTTACTTGATATATGTTTGCCCTGCCTGGTCCCAATTCCTCTGAAGTTTAAATTAGCTGGGGCCACACTCTTTTTTGTTAATTTATCCCCTAAGCCTTGGTTGTATATCTACTCACTGCCTTTTTTGTATCTTAAGTGACTTTGACTTAACCAAGCTTTGTGCTCCCTTTATTCTTCCCTTCCTTCCCCCTCTCACAGATTCCAAATTCCTTTCCAATCCAATAATCCAATCCCATGTGCTGAATCCTCCCAATCAAACATCCCATCCTCCCCTCTTTTCAAAAATTTAGATCTCATTGTTATGTTAACATGACAACTAGAAAACGGTTTTGGCTAAAGTTTCCCATATTTCCTATAGAGAATTAGTTTAAATTTGAAGCTTAGGGAAGCAGAGATAAATTTAGTCATAACAAGAGCAACAAATGTTTTCTTGATCACAGATCTTCTATAGTCAAAATTATGACACCAACTAAACAATATGAATGCACTTGTTGGATAAAGCGAAGAGAAGAACCCAAACTGCTTTATTTCGTAGTGATTGTTTGTCACTAACAATTCGATTGCTGCCCCCAAAATCTCTGGAGATCTTCATGTTTTTTTACCATTTTAATGTATTCTTCTGTGCATTAGTAATTTTAAGCTGGAAAAGTTTTCTTTTTATGTTTTTTTCTGTCTTGCCTTGCAATTGGAGAACCTGCTACTATTTTAGTGGACGATCAATGGATAAACCCTTGGATGGGAATGGTTCCATGAGTATGCATTTACTATTGTCCCATGAATTTAACAACCTGACATTAAGAGGTTAACAGAGTTGTTACAACCATAATCTGATTTATCTGGATTTCATCTACTCAAGAATCAGGGTAAATGAATCAACGAAATACAACCAAATGTATTTTTTGGTTTTCTTGTTTTCGCACACTATGTCCCATTCATTTTGGAAACTTCATTTCCTTGATTATTTTTTGTTTGCTGGGGCTTTCATATGAATATTATTTGGGTGGGAGCTCCCACTTTTTCTCTGAAGAAAAGAGAGGAAGCACACAGTGCCAATTCTTTTGGATACTTTTTAATCATGGCATGTCCTGCTTGGTTGACCATTATATTTCTCTATTCCAGATCAGGCAACGAAGCACCTGCACCCTTTTTTAAAATTTGTTAAATTTGAATGCCTGGACAGTGGACACGTGACAGAATTCTCCTTTGCTGCAATTGAAATTCATATGTTTTCCTTCCTGTCTGTGGCATCTATCTTTGGCCTTTGAAACCATGATGAATTTCCAATGGGCGCTGTTACACTGGAGACTTATGCAGTCATCCCTGTAGATGCCATATGAAAATACCTAATGCGGTATATAGTATGTCATTATATACAGTACAAAAAAATTGTAAAATTATATGCATTCAATTCATTGGAGTATGTCCTTTATTTTTTTATTTTTTTTATTTTTGTAAAAGTATAGACAGGTATGAACTTCATAAAAATTCAAACCGTGTGTGGTCTGGAAATATGGCTGCAATAATGACATAAGTATAACATTTTCTTTTTCCAATATCACTGTGCAGGGTGCATGGCAGCCCTAGAAGCTGAACACTACCTGCAAGAGATTGATGCTGAGGAGGGCAAAACTGATTGACTTTATTTAGATTCGGGTCGTGATGCACCAACGACACCATCACTGAATGCAAAGGCCAGTCTTTAGAATCTTCTCACCATAGCTATTATTTATCTGTTATACTATCATTGCCGCTAGATTTTTATTTTTAAATGATTAGCCATTTGAATGTTGCCACTGTGTTGTTCAGATGGTGCTTGCAAAACATATATGTTTGGCAGTGGAGCACAATTCAATTGCACATTAATGTGAATAATGTGATGATGATTCTTATGTTTCTTTTCGCATATTTTCAATTCCTAGTTCTTTTTGTAAAGTCTCTTGTAATGTTTTCTTTATTTGAATAATTCACAGGCTTTTTTTTCTTTGCAGTTCTCATGTGATTTTTGTAAGGTATATATATTCATGCAGTAAAGTATGCATTTTTATTATAAAAATGATATATATATATATATATATATATATATATATATATATTTCAATGAATTTGAATGTGCCTCTTTTCCAAAGTAATCACGTTTCATCTAAAAATGTATTTCATCTAAAAATGTATCTATCTGGTATTCCTGTTGTCTTCAATGAGACATTAAAAGCACTTGCTCAAAATATTAAATTAAGATAAGTTTGATCTCTTTTTTAATCATATGCAAAATTAGTTAATAACAACTCCCATTGTATTGGTTCTTTATGATATTCATATCAAAATCCAATCCACTGGCTTTCAAAGGTTGTTGAAACTATATATAAAATATATTAGATCAAATCCAATCCAATCTGCAATCCTCGATTAGTACTATATAAAATATATTAGCTCAGGTAATATATACTACTAGATTAGGAAAGAAATGAAAAGAAACTGTGATGTTCAATTAATATGAATATATAATCCAGTTAATACTTTTCCATACAAATATTTACTTTTAAATTCAAAAGTCGATGTATACACACTTTTGTAGATGCTATGTCATTCGAATATGAAATATCTAATTCTAATTAAGTATACTCTACTACATTGGTGTATAGTGTATACTCTTACGAGAATATATCATTCAATTAATTTGAGTGTAAAGTGTCCTTTTTGTGAAAACATACATTTCAAAAATCAATACCAGGAATCACTGAGTATATCATTTGCAACTAGAGGTGTCAAATGGGATGGGCTGACCCGTTTAGGTGGTGGCGCGGACTGGGCCTGTCCCCATTAGGCCCACCGTGCCAGCACAGCACGACCCGCTCGGCCCACGACACAGTTTATGTCACGGGCCCCACCATCAACCAACTGCTAGTCCAACTAAATTTCACATTTAAATCTGCTCATTATTGTATTTTTTTTATTTTTGAAAGGTGAGTTGCAAGTGATTGATAGTTTTAATAGGTGCTAATCTAGTTGAGATATATTAAAACTATAGTGATGCAATCATAGTCACCTTTTATGTTATATTAATTCTTTGTATTTGTCAATGTATTTTTTAAAAATTGTATAATTTATTTTTATTCATCAATATACTATTTATCTATTTCTTATTCATTTTAGCATTTATTTAATTAATGTTCAATTGTTCATGTACTCAAGAAATTCAATATTCAATAAAATGAATATTTGTATTCTTAATTCTTTTTAATTTTCAATTTTCGTGAATGATTTATGTGTATTTTATGATTTTCAACTTAAAGGAACTAATAAATCAAATTTTAATAAATTAAACATGAAATTAAATATTGAACTTTAAAAAATTAAAAACATTTATGGGCTCGTCAATGGGCCTGCCCGTTTGGCACGCCGGGCTAGCACGGCACAGAAGCCTGCCGGGCTGACACGGAGGGCCGTGCTGGGTTGGCCCCCTGTCACCTGACACGGCACGGTCACATGAAACGGGTCGTGCCATACCGGGCTAGTGCCCGTTTTACACCTCTAAATTGCAACAGAAATCCCCGGATCCTACATGGGCCTTTTTTGGTTGGGCATTACTTTTGGGATCTGCAAAAGGAACCTCAGGAAGCAGGTTAATTAGTTTTTTTTATGATTATTTGTTTCAGGAACTAGGTTAATTGAATGAACATGTTGTGCATCTCACCCTTGTTTTAGATATCTCTTAGAGCCGACCCAAAAATTAGCTAGGCTAGTTAATTGAAAGAACCATTTTATTTTGGCACATAATCTTGTTTTTATTGTTTTTGTAGTTAAATTTATCTTATGAGCATGAGACTCGTATCCAAAACCCTTTATAGAGAGGGGTACATTGCCAATGAAATAGGCCTTGAAAATTGGGATATGTCGGATTGAGTAGATCGATAACGACGACGACTACAGATGGGGGAGACAATATAGGTCAATGGTGAGCACATGGGTTCCCACCTGCTATCGTCAGGATGGTGCAAGTGCGCCGCGCTTTAGTACTAAACATAATACTAATCACATTTTTTCTTCTTGTTTTCCAATGGGTTAAATTTGTGCTCTTGTAGGGTCACCTGAGTTAGCCTCATGTGACATTAAATTTTTTTTTATATACCTTAGGTTTTTATGTGGTCCCTCCATAAGTTCCAACCACTTTAATAATGGAACTAATATTAACTTTAATGACCAAAACTTTCTATATAAAATAAAACTTATGGTCTCTTTCACATCATGCACTAGGTCATTTTTTAAATATTTCAGGTAAGACCATGGTATAAAGAGATATCTTGATTTTTTTTTACTGACATAAAAACTGGCATCCTCTGTTGCAACTTAATTGTGTCATGACCATGATTTAAAGTTTTTTTTAAAAAGAATATATCATGTATATATAATTGTAACGTGAAATAAGGTCTTTTATAAATGAAATTATTATGTATTAATTTACTAGACATTTTTACCTCAAAAAAAGTTTTACAAAACTATTAAAAATATGGTGCTCTTAAAACACTTTTTAATTATATTTTATGATTGATGGTTAACAAGTTGTAAAGATAAAGGCCACCGACATCTCTGAAAACGGCACCGGCCGAGTTGAGGTCACTAATTGTTTAATTTAATAATTAATTAAGCTTCCTTTAAACAAAGTTTAGGGGACAACCTGTAATGGTTTAATTTCTAATGCACTTTGTTTTTTTTTTTTTAAAAAGATGTCTTATTGTCTTTTCATTAGTACTGGTTTAATTGGTTGTTTATTTTCATTAGGCATCATTTGGCTTTTCCATAGCCATAATAGCCACTACACCACTCCATGTGGCACATATCATGGGCTTTGAGCCCTGCAAATTTCATTAATTCCAAAATTTCAATGACTCATTTGTCCATCACATGAACATACATGACATTAAACTAATATTGAAACAATTGTTATGAGTTGATCCGACCTTAATGATTTTAAACCTCTTTCAAACTTGTATGTATGAAATACATATACCAACGAACACTTCATGCATTCCTGGTCCGATACAAGCTAGACACGTGTCAAACATGTTATGTTGCACAATTTTTTTTTTATAATAATTATTGTTAAATTTATGTTCATGTGAGATTACATGATGTTAGAATCTTAATGTAATTGATAATTGAAACACTATATATTATAATTATATATCAATTATTTTGGATGTATGCCCTTTTTTCATATAATCATTATATACAATATATATTACTTGATTAATTTTCATTGTTTTGTATTCGTTGTACTCTTTGGATTGAGTCTTCTAGCTTATTTGAATCTCTGTTATTAAAAAAAATTCCTATCATATAAAAAGGTGCTTCAATATTAAATCAAATATAAAATCCATGCAAACTAGCTATATATTTAATCTACAAATTTCAATCAATCAAGTGATGCATCTAATTTTGGTCTTTGGACTCTTGTTGGCTCATGTTTGCTTATCCCTCTTCTCAAGGCCTCTGTGTACCAAAAATAAAATAAAAAAAGGTGATGCATCCAATTTATATTATACAGTATCCTAATCTCATCTAATGATGGAACACTTGCCTTTTCACATCTATTAAAAAAAACCCTGCTTAACTAAAATAATAAATGACCTTCCATGTGAAATATGTTTATGAATCTAAAAGAGGGAGAACATGACTGGTTAGAAAGATTCACTAATATATTACAAAACATTTATATATCTGTAGGAGTCTACGAGCCTCAAAATGATAGCCAAATAAATATCAATTGTTTGACACCCCAAAAAAATATCAATTGTTTCCTCTAAATTTGTCAACCATCAAATGATTTATAAAATATCCCAATTGAGCCCATAAATCTTTCTTGTTAAACAACATAGTACTCTCACTTTTATATATAATAATTATAACCACTTGATTTCTAAGATCGTCGATTATTCCATGCATGACCAAATAATATTTTTATAGAGAAAAAAGGGCCATCCTTGGACTAGTTTATGTTCTCCCTTGTGAAAAGTTTGAACAGAGAGACAATTTATTTATAATTTTTTGTGTGACAAGGATTCGTTTTCTATGTTGTTTTCACTTGATATAATTTATTTTTGTGTTTTATAATTCTTTATTTTCTAGATTACTCTGTGTGTAGGGGTTACAGATGTAACTCTTTTCCTCAAAATCCTGAGTATGTCTCCCCAAATAATACATCATTTACAAAACTGTTATTGCATGTGTTTTTCAGAAAAGTATAAAAAACATTTTCTACTGTAATTCTTCCTTGGTGTACAATTACTATAAATATAATGTAAGACATAATCTTATGCATGTATGTATTTTTTACACCAATGATAGTATTATCTTCATATTCTTATATATTATCATATTCATATGCATGATTTACAATGCATCACTATGCCAAATACATGCAGTGCTGTGTGGTAGAAAATATAAATCAGATGAATAGGCCAACGTTGATGTGGCACGCAAGTCAAGGAGAAGGTGAAGGTGATGCAATCCATCAATCACTGTGGCATGGCCCCCAGTGAACAGTCTCTTCTGCTGACGTGGAAAACTTTGACTGGTCAAACTGAACGTGCTTTGAGAGGAAGGGTTGGATGCACTGAAGATGGACTTTAGTTCTCCACGTCTCTTCTTCGTTTGGTGGCCATCTTGTCCCTCTTGCTGTGCAGATCTTTATAAAAAAAAAACATCATTTCATTGATTTCCATTGTAAGTCATGCCATGTGCGGGGGCGGATTTACACTTTGCATTACGTTACCGTGGATTCAAAAAAAAATGTCTAACGTTTAAAAACAAATTTATTTAGTTAGTATTTGAAACTCTACCGAAACAATGTTTTATTACCATGTTTTGCTTTTTTAAACGTAAAGTTTTCTATTATTCACTCAAACGTATCTTTAATCTTTATTAGCCTAATGTCATGTTTGAATCCAAATTTAGATCAATTTTGCATTTAAAAAAAAAGCAACGCATTCAACACATCCTGTGATTCTATATATTGTGAAATCACATACTATTTTTTCAATGTAAAAAAAATTATGAAATTTTTTATTTTTTAAAATGTGAGATTAAAATATAAGATTATATGAATCACTATCTGTCAATTTTCACATCCAAAGCGTTTGTTTGTAATACATTGAAACGATTCATTTTAATATGATTTGGCCTGACTACATTTAAATCCATTCTAAAAAATAGAAAACGGAAAAGATTTATCCCAGATTATCTATCTACACTACCAAATCTAGCATATATAACCAACAAAACTTTTAAATTAAATTGAAAATCAATAAGCTGGATTTTTCTCTTTACAAACATATATTAACATGCGATCAAAACTAAGAAAATGTTAGACCTCATCATTTGGAAATCTCACTCATAATATATATATATATATATATATATATATATATATATAGTCGAGTGATTAAGTGCGGCGGCCGCACGGTGCGACAGCCATCCGATCGCGGGTCCATCGCATCCAACGGTCGACGTGAATCGCACCCGACCGTCCGATGCAATGGACCCGTGATCGACAGCCCATGATCGCTGCCGCACCGTACGGCCGCCGCACCTAATCATCCCTATATATATATATATATATATATATATATATATATATATATATATATATATATATATATATATATATATATAGTCTTATGCGGTTTACGGTCGGTGCGGTGCGCGAGCCGTCGAAATACTCAGATGAATGTATTCTCAAGTTTTTCATATAGAGTATTTACAAAGTCTGTATCTAATTTTTACACCGCGTTAGAATAGGAGACATTTGTATAATACAGCCCTGGAAACATGGTGACATGAGATCGATCGTCACCAATCAGAAACCATATCTTGTTAGGTGGGATCCCCTGTTTGATTAGTTAGTGAACTTGACTAATCATGCATGATGCATGTAATAGAACATGGTGTTTGATGATAAATCTTACTCCATTTTACAGTGAAATGACTTGGTATCCACGTGGGATTGCAGTAGTCCAGCTATTCTTTCAATGGAGACACCATGTGCGTAAATAATACTACTGTTACTTGCAGAGAGAGAGATATATATACACTGTATACAGAGAAAAACAAAGCCTTGAAAGAGGCGGAGATTACGGCGTCCACCATCACCACCACAATCACCACCGCACATCATTCACAGAACGGCCGAAGAACACACGACAAGATAAGGTTGACCAAGTCCCGATAAAAAAAAATATATACATATATAATAAAAGACAACCCCTCTTTTTTGACACCCACGTGTCTGACAGCCTGTACGGCTGACCCTCTCGTTGACCACACGTTCTTGAACCCTAATTTACGAGGGTGGTTTTATCTGTGCCACTCTAAATTTTAAATAAACCACTCACGTATTATTTATTTAATATATAATCTCCTCGTATATTAGTCTCATATATAAACAATAAACAAGTCTTTCTCACATTTAAACCTCTCCCTCACCCTTGCTCATCTCCCTCTACAAAATTCTAATCAACATATTCTAATAAAAAAAAATTAATGTAAATATAAAAAGAATATGAAAATCCATTGTTTTTGCACATATTCACACAAATCCTCAAAATTCTAAACCATAGAAAAAAAAATAATTAAATTTTATATATACACAAGATTGGGGTATGCTTATTAAAAGAATGTTAGTTAAAATTTTTTTTAAAAGAATTAGGTGAACTTATTTATTAAGGGGCGTACTTACAAGAAAAATAAACAATAAAATCCATTTAAAGGGGCTTACTTACAAATAAGAGGGGCTCAAATAGAGCCACCCAATTTACCAACCTACTTGTGTAAAATCGGGTCGGATTTTAACAAGTCCATGTACATATGTTTAAGCAAGTATTGGATCTCATCAGTATTTATTAATTCTAAATGAGAAATTTATAAATGTCAATTTCAATGTATAACATCTTTTGTAGGTCCTGATAAATAATAATGGACTGATTACTGATTAATCTCACAACAAGCACCACACGCAGTCACATGGGTATAGCGGGTAATATTGATAAAATTAGATGAAATATTTGAACATTCAAAAATAAAAATACTAATATTATAGGAACCGGAGTTGAATTTTTAAATATTTCAAATAATCTAATATTGTATATATTCTATTATACCAGTATATGTTTTATTATGGAAAAAAATGAATGCATTCAATTTTTTTAGTATATATTTTATTTTTAAAAATACAAAATTTTCTTAAACAAATATTTATTTAAAAAATTCATCTACAAAAGTGAGGGTAACAATGACTTAAATATAATGTATTTCTTGCATGTTTGAGAGAGAGAGAGACAGAGAGATTCAATTAAGGGGATATCATGCTTGCCTGTGAATTATTCAGTTTGTCTATTACTAGCCAAATTCAAGGGTTTATTCATGACCAAATAGTGTCTTAGAATTTTCAGTTTGTCTATTACTAGCCAAATTCAAGGGTTTATTCATGACAAATAGTGTCTTAGAATTTAATAAGGAGTTAAATTAATTCTTTCATGGGCGATAACTTTTTCCCATCAGGAATCCAAAGGATTTAAAATAAAAAATTTTAAGATTTGGCTCCCGCCCTATAAAGTGCAAATTATATTTAAATAATTCAAAGAAGATCAGAGCTACTTTAATTTACAAATAAAATAACCATCCATACTCAACATGAAATTGTTAAAAAAAATTCCACAGTTGTGTGATGAGTTTTTGATAGGATTATTGATAGATAAATTATATATTCTTAAAAAAAAGGTAGATCTTGCTGCTTCAAATTTATAAATTGAAAACATATTACAAGTCTGGATTAGATGTGAACCAAAAGAGAGAAGCTAATAAAAATATGAGGGATACCTAAATTATTTTGAACAACTTAAATCTAGATTAAATTTGATAAGATATCAATTTTTAAAATTCTTATGAATATGCAGAATTAAATATAAGAATTTATAATTTTTATATCAAATAAGATGTATAAATTTTAAATATTTAAAAAATGACCGAACGTTTGACAAATGAATACTGCTGAAACCCTAAAAATACAGAAAAAGATACACACAACCCCCATTGTAGCCCTAATTATAGTCCATCCCGTTTTTTTTTTAAATCATACATTCACCCTTTAAAATGCATGTTATTATATGAAATGAAATATATACTAAAATATATTACTGTATTTTTTTCATAGTAAAAAAATGAAAAAAAAATTGAGTCATATAGTATGATATGATCCATACACTATGATAACGTAGTATATACTATATTATCATAGCGTATGAGGCTGAAAAACGGACTACAAAAATGACTGCGTGTATCAGCGCACTAAAAATACTTGCCATGCTTGTTCTAGTTCCAACAAAACAAACACTATTTTTCACCTATAACGATTTAATTTAGGAAAAAGTTTTAAATTAACCTTAATTAAATAATTATTTTTAAAACTGACCCTCTCTAATAATTAATTACAAAAATAACCCTCAACATTGTTTTGACTGGTTTGACAATGACACCTCAACATCACCGCCTGACACCATAAAAGGCAAGCTGTTTACACCCCATTAAGGTGTGTTTTTTAGTTTTTTTTTTTATTTTTTTGTTATTTTCTTACTTTTTTAAATATTTGTAAATAATGTAACTTTTATTACATAAATCATTGTTTACAAAATTAATACCATTTGGAATATCATTGCAAAGTTTAAAATAAGATCAATATTGAATATATCTAATTTATATTTAAAAATGATAAATTTAAGGTAATTAATTAACATTTGTATATTTATACTAATATTACATAAAAAACATCATATTTGATTATGTGGATACATCATAACAAAAATTTACTAAATAAATGTAATTAAATTTTAATATTAACAAAAAATGTATAGATGTTAATTAATTATCTTAAAATTATAATTTTAAATTTAAACGAAATATATTCAATATTTGTGTCATTTAAAATGTCTCAACGATATATTTCTAATTGCATACTAATTTTGTAACAAATAATTTATGTAATAAAAGTTAAATTGTTTAAATATATATAAAAATAAAGGAAAAATAAACATATCTTAATGAAATGGAAACAATGTTTGTGTATTGCCTTCTGAAACGTACAAATTAATGACGCTTTAAATGATATGCTGAGATGTTATTGTCAAAATCGGTCAAAACAAGGTGCAAGGTTATTTTTATAAATTATTTTAACAGATGATCATTTTTAAAAATAATTATTAAGTTAAGGTTAATTACACAAATTTTCTTTTAATTTATTATAAAAAATACAATATTAAAAAGACCAAGCGTAAAATACCGCTACATGTATTTCTGTTTTTTGTTGGCCTCGCATATGCCGATGCTTTTGTCTTTGTAATAATAATATACGCTTACCTTTGGACGCTTTCCACCGTCCGTTCCTCTCTCTCTCTCTCTCTCTCTCTCTCTCTCATAGTCCACAAAGCTTTCATTCAGACATGGAAGAGTAAAAGAAACGAAGTGAAATAATTTTCATACTTTGCATGACAAGATAAGATAGAAGAGCCTTCCATTATCCCCTCCATGTTTGATTGCATCGATTTATAGATTTGCAGAATCTTTGATGCGTCTCCTTCTTCTTCTCTCATATGTTCAGATTCAAAAGTCCTATATGTGTCGGTGATGCCGGATGTCACAAAGGGTAGGTGAAGTGGGTGTTTAAGTTTCAGTCTCTCTTCATCACAAAAAGTTCAAATTTTTATAGAAGTTTTCCCTATATTGTTCCACATAGAGAAGTTGTAGAAAGAGAAGATCTACTTTAGGGTTTCATTCCTTCTCTTCTATGCATGTGTTTTGTTGGTTCTTTAACTTTCATGGTGGAGTTTTTTGAATCTCTAAAGGATTTATAGAGAGTGAGAGAATTCATATATTCATTAATACCAAGTGTTTTTTTTTTGAAGATCAGTGCCTCAGGATCCTTGATCTTCCTTTACAGAAAGGGTGCTAGCCGACTTTCACAAAACTCAGTTCGCCATTAATACCAAGTGTTAATTCAATCTGTAAAGCTGGCAAGCAAGTGGTGGGAGAGGATCGATGTGGCGATGGCGGCGGGCCTCAACACCACCGCCGGCCACCCCGCCGCCGCCACATCAGCCACACCCAACTACGTCCACCACCTCCTCAACCCAGATCTCCACCTCCAACAACACCAACAACACCACCACCACCACCACCACCACCAACATCTCCAACCAATCCATCTAATCCCACCCAAACCCGACGACGACAACGACGAAGAAAACCAGAGGGACCCACCCAAAGCAGACCCCGAGACACCCACAACCGCCGCCAACACAGCAGCAGCGACGACGACCACCAGCTCGGGCTCGGGCTCGGGCCGCCGCCCGAGAGGACGCCCGGCTGGGTCCAAGAACAAGCCGAAGCCGCCCATCATCGTCACGCGTGACAGCCCGAACGCGCTCCGCTCGCACGTGCTCGAGGTCGTCTCCGGCTCGGACGTCGTCGATTGCGTTCTCAACTACGCCCGCCGCCGCGGGAGGGGGGTCTCCGTCCTCAGCGGGACAGGGTCCGTGATCAACGTCAACCTCAGACAGCCCGGGACGCCGCAGTCGCCTTCGGCGGCGGCGGCAACGGGGGGAGTGGTGACTTTGCGCGGAAGGTTTGAGATAGCGTCGCTGGCGGGGACGGTGTTACCGCCTCCGGCGCCTCCCGGGGCGGGGGGGCTGACTATATTTTTGGCGGGAGGGCAAGGGCAGGTGGTGGGGGGGACGGTGGTGGGGCCGTTGGTGGCGGCGGGGCCGGTGGTGCTGGTGGCGGCGTCGTTTTCGAATGCGGTGTTTGAGAGGTTGCCATTGGAGGAGGAGGAGGAGGTGGTGGAGGGAGGAGGAGGAGGAGGAGGAGGGGGAGGTGGGGTTGGGGTTGGGGTTGGGGTGCAGCCAGCAGCATCGCAGTCTTCGGGGGTAACCGGTGGTGGGGGAGGTGGTGGTGGTGGTGAAGGAGGAGGAGGTGGAGGAGGAGGATTGTTTAATAACTTGGGAATGAACATGGGGAATTATCAGTTCCCAGGGGATGTTTTTGGTTGGGGTGGTGGTGGTGGTGGTTCTGCTTCAAGGCCTCCATTTTGATGATCATATATATATATATATATATATATCAATTATCAAGTGTTGATGTTTGGGGAGTTAGATTTGTTTTATATGGACTTACAAGTGAAATGCAATCAATATATAGTTTGTTAGTGATGCCTTACTATACGGACTGAAGAATGCTGGAGTCACTTATCAGATGCTACAAAATGATTGACAGTCAGAACGAGAAGTCTATAGAGATCTACATAGAAGACATTTTTTTGATGAAGAAGTGATGCATATGGAACTATATATGTTGAAGAAGCTCAACCATTGAAGGACAGACAGAGATAAGCTAGAGAGAAGAAATAAAGATCCAATGTGAAGAAAATGAGGATTGTTTTTCTTTCACAGGCTCTACTATAGATCGGGTGAGTTGAGTTTAAAGTTCCATGTATGATTCACTCCATATTTTGTTCCTTTTTCAGTTTTTTTGTGTTTTTCTTTTTGGTCCTCTGTCATGTACTGGTTACGTTGCTGGATCTCATGTAGGGAATGCCATGGTCCACATTTCTAGGTTTTTTTTTCCATTTCCTTCTTTGTGTGCTACTACTTCTGTCATATGAAGAACCTATCCATTTCCATTGATCAGTTACTTAGACATTTGAGAGAAGATAAATGTCTAATTTGACAAGGGAATTGTTTTTGACAATAACTTATTTAAATTTTAGTAGATAAAAAGTTTATAAATCTTATCTTTATTCATATTCATCAAAGTTTAGAATAAAAATAAAACAATTGTATGCATATCAGGATGATTTTGTATAACAAACATGACAAGCTGTTTTTTTACAACACTTGTCCCCTCAACAAACTAGGCCAAGAGCTTATTATCCTCCCTTTTGTTTCCTGTTCATCTTACTTGGGTGTTGAAACTTTAGGTCTAAATCTGAAGTTTGAGCATGTATGGATAAGTAAAAAAAATACAACCCATGCACATAGTCTCACTGTATTTGTTCTTTTTGCCTTTCCTATCCCTTTGAACTTCTGTTCCTGCATAACCAACTCACAGAGTAGTAGTAGTACTTGTGTTCCATGACAGTGTAGTAACTCAAAAAGCCTGATACACTAACCCAGTTTTGAATATATATTTTTTCATATGATAGCGATGGTGGGGAAAAGCATACAGAGTTAAAAAGTGTCCAGTTCTGACCAACTCTGTCAAATTCTCATTTATTGGCCAAGGCGTTACAGCAGGCTTGTTTTTGTGAAGTTATTGAATAGTAAATTCTGTTGTCACCTTCTCATACAGGTTCAGAAACCAAAGAGATCCTGACATCTAAAAAATAAAAATTTCACACACCCTGTTTTTCTTTTTTTGTTATTTTGTCACATATTTTTTTGAAACCTTTTTTAAACCTATATATACCACCAACAGTCAACAGAGATCTTGGGTATTCTGCAAAAGATTCTCCGCATCTCTTTGCATGGGCACATTTTTGGGAGAAATGTTACTTTTGTCAGTCTCAAAAGAGTAGAAAAGGTTAACCCACTTGGTGTAAAAACCTATTAAAAAAAAAACATTGAACACTCAAAACATTATACCAAGCGGAAAAAAAAAAAAACATTATAGCAAAATTGGTACTTTGCCATGAAGAACTTGAAAGGCATATTTTTTTTTTCTAAGTTATTTTAAAGGTTAGTATGAGATTCAAAGATCAATTTAGTATGTTGAGTTCACTTACATGTGATTTTTTAAAATTTCTGCCTTCAGTCTATTTTTCATTTGATATTTTTTTTGATGGGTAATCAAAAGTTATATTGCTGTAATATCATATGCTTTACAAATACACAATGTTATAAAAAGTTAGACTAAGAATTAGGAAAACTCATCACCTGTAAGCCTCATCTGATCTCTGAAAACATGGTTATTCCCTATTCATAATTTTCTCTGTTTAAAATGGGTTACCTCTTACGAATGTAACCAAGCATCAACTTGTTTTGTTCATCTGATATTTGTTACATATGCCCGCATGTTTTCATGCAATGAACACAATCAAATATGTATATGATATTTTTGTCTTAACATTTATTCCTTTTTTATATACTTGTTTAGTCCATCACCTCCATCCACACAATTAATAGTTCCATGCATCTGTTTTTCCTAAAAAAAATTCTTTTTTTCATTAATTTCATTGCTTTTAATTAATTGTCATCACAACCCAATAAACTGCATGGTAGTTTGATGCACGGAATGAGCTTAACTAGTAGAGAGGAGTATCCAAAAATAGTCAAGTAACCACATTATTAGTTGCAATTTCAATGCCTTATGAACTTGCATTATTGCTATTTGTGGTCATGTATGAGGTTGTTTTCTTACACTAGCTAGCATTCAGAGATTTGCAACAATGAAGTCTTGGAAGAGGTATGGATTATTGATTATTGAATTTAAGGTACATAAACCTGTTTTGGAAGAAGTACCTAGGATATGATTTCTAGGAAAACTGACCATGTAAATTCAATGTATAATATGAACCGGCATTCAATTGCCGTTACATAATTACTATATATCTATAACTAAGAGATGCAATTTAATTTGTTTCTTTTTCAACACACATAAAATTGAAATATTACATTTGATATGAATTTCCCATGTGGCACATGAATGTATCAGCATCAGATGGTTGAACATATATATATATGAGTTTTTCTATACATGTTGCAGCTTAAGAAGTTGAAACATATGCGGGGCTAGGAGCGATAGCTCTTGTATCGAATTAATTAAGGGCATCTCTTGGCAGCAGGTGACTAATACCTGGATTCAAAGAGAAGTAATTATCTTGTATAGTGTTGCTCTTACAAAATCATAAATATGTCTACTATTTTAATTTTTACCATACCAAGTGTCCAAAATTGAAAGTTATTAAGTTGTACAGATGCAAATCGTATCACATATTCACACCTGGTTGATAATATTTCCTGATAGCTAGGCACTAAATCAAATAGATAGGTTTGGATGTCCAACTTTATCTTGTAATACGGTTTGTGAAATTAAGACAACTCTAATGTTATATTTGGATCTCTTTCCATCTTTGTTAACTAGGTTTAGTAGTTCAGGTCAATATATATGTAGTGAGTGGAGTGTTTAATTTCTTGGGTTCTCTGTATGGCCATTTGAAGGCTTGAATGTCCAGAATATCAAGATTCATCTGAGAACATCTCTATTTAGAGGTGTGTGTATGTGTATGGAGATAGTTTTTCTTACTCTGGTCATGTTTATTGGGAGATGAAATTAAATAGGTTAATGGTGGGAGATGTTAGAAAGATAATGTTGGGGACAAACCACCGTGCAGTCCTGACATGCTTTGAATTTTTTAAAGTTTTCATAAAAAATGTAATATATACTCTTCAGAATTGTGCATATATATAATTGCAAAACTTCATCTGATGAAACATTTATTTTGATTAACAAAGTAGGACTGCATACCATGCACCATAGAGACTGTCTAACAGTGTTCATGTTAGAAATATTATACTTTTAGATGGTAATTTTGTAATTTTTTAGCTATTGTGTATACTCCATAGTAGAACACCTCAAAAACACACTATAATATATTCTGTTAGCACATCGTATATATGTGTTGGCAATAATCATGCATGCTAAAAATGAATATATTAAACTCAAAGGAACTCACATGTTCTTAATTTTAAGCTTAGTTTGCATACATAGATCCTCATCAGGACTATATGCATAAAATTTCAAAAGAGGATTTGGTACTATGTAATGAAAAAGGGAAATGTTAGGGATTCTTAGTCCTTTTTTCAACTCTATCCCAACATGTTTGTATTTTTTTATTCTAAGTTATTTGTTTCTCTGATGTAGTTATTACTTTGAAATTTTGATATGTATAATCAAATGAATAGAATGCAGACATTTTTTTACAGGACTGCATAAATGATTGTGTCAGCCCACCAGACTAGGTTAATTTGATGTCAATGAATGTCTATGTTTTTATTATACATATAAATTTTAGATTTGTTGTTCCTTCCAAGTTCACCTGCTGGAATTGGCAGAAATCCTGATTGAAGATCTGTTTTATCTTTATGAACCATGCACTAATACGAAACATTAGCAAAGAAAATCATATATGCCTCAGATATTGGCAATACTAAGTAAGAACAGTGTAACTGTAACACTGCCTGATCAAATATCAACATTCAAAATAAATGTCATATATGTCCATTATTCCCACTGAGACAACAGGAGATCATGATCAATGTAGCAGTTCAAGTCCTCAAATTTTCCAAGAAAAGACAGTGAGGAGCATATATATGAGACTCTCTGAATGGCATAAAAAAATAATAAAAATAAAGGGACAGTCGACCTAAATAACTGTTATATGTAGTGTGTAGAGTCGAATGGAATTCTCTGCCATGGAGATCACTTAGATTATGGCCATAATCACAAAGTTTATGTACGACGCAATTGTTCTAGTATAATACGTGTATATTCGTAATCATATAGGATGAGTGCGGTAAAAGCATATTTTGTTCGAGATTTATTATGTCGTTACTATAAAAAAAATCATATAGGATGAGTGCTGAAATACATGATAAGTCATCTAACCTAAATATATACATACATTCTAAACGCATGATAAACAAAAGTATATACTATACAGGAGACGGTCAATTATAATATTTTTTCGAACATTTAGATAAATTCAGTATACTTTGTTATTCATTTTAAATTTGATCCCCTCGCTGTAAACAAGACTAACAGTTTATTAGTTACAAAGGGTTTTTTCTAAAAAAAAATTCAACCAACCATATAATACCAGAAATGATAAAGTCTGGCAAGCTCCAAGCTCTTATTTTCAATTTCTCATTGGGGACCGACAAGTATTAATAGAGTGCAACACTGACTTCATCCCATCTCATCCCAGAGCAATATCTACAGTTTTCCTCAAAAAAACAAAGCATGAGATCATTTTTAGTAGTAAACACGTGTTGTTTCTTGAGGTCTCACGCCAAGCCAGTTTTAAACTGTAACTCAAGCACCAGTTGAACCTTTAGAACCATTTCCTTATGAACAATGTTAGTC
This sequence comes from Acorus calamus, assembly GCA_030737845.1. Classification (NCBI taxonomy): domain Eukaryota; kingdom Viridiplantae; phylum Streptophyta; class Magnoliopsida; order Acorales; family Acoraceae; genus Acorus; species Acorus calamus. The sequence continues at coordinate 15,279,627 of CM060876.1, forward strand.
GAATCTGTTTTATAATCCTATGTTTTAAATGTCAGCTTTAAGATCAATCATTTAATATTCATTAGTTTTCAGACGCGCGCGCGCACATATATATATGAAAGTGGAAAAAAAACGGATACATGCTCTGATGATCTAATACAGATCACTAACTAGTGCCCATAAGGGACAATGGGAGCATAGGCTCGCCTAAACCAGTCTAGTTAAATGGGCTTTATCCATAAATTGCAAACATTGCCCATCAGCCTGATGGACAATAAAAGAGAAAAATTGACCCAACAAAGATGTTTTTAAATAAGAGCGCTAAAACACGCAGTCCAATTTGAAATTTGTTTTGTAGCCCACATACACTATGATAACATAGTATATATTACATTACCATAGTGTATGAGGTTTATTAGAGTATATGACTCGATTTTTTTTTTATCATGAAAAAAATACATTATTGTATCTAAATATATACTTCATTTCATATTACACTTCAAAGAATGAGTGTATGATTTAAATTAAAAAAATGGAATAGACTGCAATTGGAGCTGCAATGAAAGTTGTGTGTATCGTTTTCCTTTAAATAAACTTTGAGTCTCCTCCCCATTCATCAATTCCCGATGAGGGGTTGTCTAAAACTATCAAAAATGATAAAACTTATATATTAAGCATCAATAATGATTCCTAGGCCCCAATTTCACAAGCCCCAAATAGACCCCATGACGTGGCAATTGGACATTACCTATTATACCCTTTTAATTGATAACTACCGTAACATGTATCCCTATGATTGTGGAGTATCATCAATTCTAAAAATCATATATTTCTTCACCACACACGGTGCCTCTCCTTCTCCTCATCCCCCTCCATCTCCGGCGATTCCAGCTCGGTCTCGTCCATGGTGAGGTCTCTGTTGCTGAGGCGGCGCCGGCTCGATCCGGCTAAGAAGCTATACTTCCCTTGTGGGTTCTTTTGGTTAGCTTTGAATTTATGTGTTTTTTTTTAAATTGAAATGTTGTTTTTTTTGTGGGTGCTGATTGACTTGTTTTGGGGTGCTTGTTTTGATTGATTGGATGATTTGGGGATGTGGGTTTTGCTTGATTTGTTTTGTTTTGGGGTTTTTTAGTTGATTTTGAAAACTGGGTTTGAATTTTCTCTTATGAAATGAAATGTTTTTTTTTGTTTTTTGTTTTTTGTTTGGGTGTATGATGGGTTTGTTTTTTCATTTCCCTTTAGGAAGTTATGGATGATTTGAAGAACTTAGTTTTGTTTCATTGGTCGTATTTCGGATCAAATTGGTTGATCTGGTTAAAGTTGTTTTTAATGGTATTACGTTTTGCTTGACTTTAATGAATATTCAAATCGAATTTTTAGATCCATAGGCAGGTTTACTGGTATTTTGACCCGAACGAGATGAATAAATCGATTGATTGTTTATATATTAATATTAAAAATAATAATTATTGGAAGTTGGTGAAGGTGAGACGTAGGGACGGGCATATGTGAGGATGTGCTGATGTGGAAGTTTTTCGGATGATGATTGTGATTTTCGAAAGATTTTCAGATGATGATTTTTGTTACATTTGACATGTAACAGTCTTGTGCATGTGTGTAGCAGCGGTGGCGACGGTCTCTATAATGATTGCTTTAATTTCTGTTGTGATGGTGGTTTTAATGAGTGTTTCAGCTTTAATGACTTCGTCTGTTCTTAGCCGTTCAAGGGAGACGACGATATCGGAGAACATAAAAGTCCGAGCTCTTGAAACGCGGGTGGTGGCGGTGGTGGTCTCAGACATGGACTCTCCGAGATAACCATAAAAGCGAGATCACCATTGGAGACGGAGAATGTGAAGTAGTCGTGAGTCAGGTTAGGTATTGTTTTGTTGTATTTACATTGTGGAATCTGTGCATTGATTAATATTGTTACATTTTATAAATGTAACTGTTAATGAATAATGTGATTTGATGCAAAAGAGACGATACACAATTTTTTGTTATTTTGTTACATTTGAAATGTAACAGTCTTGTAACAACATAATGTTATTTAACATACGAATTCATGGATATTTCAATGATCAATCATATTATTATCCATGACTATTTGATTTACAAGACGTTTGCTATATTTTTTCTCCTTTTTTTTTGTTTCTACAACATTTTGTAACATGAATGTCATAAACTGTTACATTCACATATTTATGTTTCATTTATGCATCACTGTTACATTTATGCAACACTGTTACATTCTATTACACTTACACAGTTATACAATCATAAGATTATTACATTTACATTTATGCATTTCTGTTACATTCTGTAACAGTTTTAATCATAAAAAAAACTGTAACATTTTTTTTTTTGTTATTTAGATAATTTTGGTGTAATTTAGGTAAGTTTTGGTGTAATTTTGATGAAAAATAATTTAGATAATTTTTGTATAAGTTAGGTAAGTTTTGATGTAAAATTCATAAGAATTTCAAAATTCAAATATTGAAATAGACAAATTTTAAAGTGGAATATATTTTTCAAAATATTTAAAATTTAAAATAAGTAAATTCAAATTAATGTGAAATATTAATATGAGAAAAAAGGGGGATTTGGGTCAATGAGATCTATTTTTAATGAATGGCATATCCGTATTTTGCCATTTTTCACTTTTTCAAAAGTCAACAAACCAACCAATAAGATGATGACACCTTATGAGAATTGTGAATGGGGCTTGTGATTTGGGGGCTAGGTATCACCACTCATTAAACATATAAGATGACTTATGTCACGTTTCTCATTAGACACTAATGATGAGATCCAACACTGACACGATTCTTCTACCCATCTAAATTGTGGATTCAACCACAGAGGAAACCTCATCTAAAAATTTGTAAAAAACCAAATAAAAAATCCTAAAAAAGAGAGATTCATTCATTTTAATGTGTGTAGGTATCCCAGGCCAAGCTAGGATTATGATAAAGATGGAAATAGAACATAGAACGCAAGTCATTCATTTTTTTGTTTCTTGGTTGGACCAGATAAACTTGGGTTACTATCCCTTTGTTACTACATAACCTCAGCTTACAATCCCAATGGTTCAAAATGGATTAATCCATTCAAATTAGGCTTATTCCTATCTTCTAATGAGCTAGATAGAACTCTCTCCTCTCTCCTCTCTCCTCTCTCCTCTCTCAAAGGCCTGTGAACTGTACCATGTCCAACTTTAGGACTAGCACTATTCTGGAATTAGCGGCTGCAATTGAACTCTTCTTTTGTGTGGTGGAATTTGATTAGTGCTATTCTGGATTCGTGGTTACAGCTCATCACACTTTTCATGATATTCCTTTTTTAGTTCTTGTCAGTTGTCACTCAATAATCTTTTATTCTTGGTTGGTTGTAACATATCAATAAAGAATTACTGAAATGTTGTTGAATAGAAGGGAAAAAAAATCATGAACAGCACCAAGACTCTTCAGCCAATGATTTCAGAATAATATAAGAATCAATTCAAGCACCTAAACCACCTTATATAAAGTGGATAATTTTATTCGTGGGATCGTGTAATTAAAAATTCTATAAAATGAGGTGGGATCTAACAAAACAGATCAAACAAATTAACAGGGCTTATTTATTTTATTTTATTTTTACTTTGCAAGCAAAGCAATGTGATCTCATAATCTATGGGAACACATGGGTTGGTGCAGTAATAACATGGGTGCTCAGCTGCTCCACTCACATTCATTGAATGGACCAACTTGTTGTATAACAAAACCCACCAAAGTCCAAACTTATCTGTATATTGGATTTTCTTTTATCAAGGTCTCTGATGAGGTATAATTAGCTACTGTGGGGGCTTTAATTCATGAAGCACATATCAGCGTGATTTTATTCTCCCATCTTCTATGATTTTATGAAATTTAATTTTATGAGTAAGACAGAGAAGAGATACAACTAATTGGTTTCACAGGAAATCCTTAACCTTTGTTAGGGGTGTGTAAAAAGGGTTTGATAAGCGCATTGTATGCGGGGGGGGGGGGGGGGGGGGGTGTGTAAAAGATAGTTATGCATAGATAAATTAACATAAACCTCAATAATAAGGGGGCCTAAATAATATAATGCATAAACCTGGTCAAAAGATCACCATGTATTAGATTCAGAATCACATGGTTCACATGATTATGATCCCCCACATTGGCCAGGGTACAGACCTCTGAAATGCAACCATAGCAGAACATGACACTGATCAGAGATTCCAATTAATAATAATAATAACAACAATAATAATAAATCCAGGATCAATATTCACATTCCCAGCCTAAGATAAACCATCTTTTTCACATTGGCTAACACAAGGCTAATGCAGAAAACATAAACTCATAAAAAAAATGTAATAGGTAAAAGAATTAAAAATAAATGAAGGATCCAAAGAACAGGAGACATCAAACAAACGGAGGTGTTATTACAATGCTACAGATTCCTGCCAAGGTGGTCATTTACAAGGAGGAGAAAAACAAAGGAGGGAGGGTTAGAAAAGGAACCTCATCAAAGAGAGAGGAGCCCATACACCCACACAGGCCAATACAATCATACAAACACAAAACAAAAACAGGAGAAATGACAGGTCAGTCACATGGAAGCAAAAGCCACAGTGTTGGGTGAAGAAAACGAAGACCCCCCAAATGCTTCATTCTGTTTTTTTTTTCCTTAGGCCAATTTATTTGTGTGTTTTTTTTTTTTTTTGACCTTACTGTGAATTTGGTCGTCTTCATCAAGAGGCAGACTTTGACATGTCTTTGCTTGATCTGTTGTATTTCATGTGGCTTTTGACAAGCTGACCAGCTGCAAGTGCAGACATGAGGGAGAGCTCACCTGCTAAAACAGAACCAGCTACAATGGTGGACAGAAGCCTGGAATTGTCTCCAGGGGTCCCAAGGCTGGCACCCTTCACACCAAGTAGGTTAAGACAGGCTGCCTGTGAATCCAGTTGGGTCCCACCCCCTACTGTGCCCACCTGAGATTTCACAAACCAAAATTTTTTTTATATTTACATGAATACAATAAAAGAACTATTTTTTAATGGTTATTGCATAAATACCCCTAAAAAATCTTATTTTATAAAAATAACCCTTTTTTTATATTAGTCCTTGAGTCAAAGTATTGTTAGAAAAATATAATTAGATAACAATTGCAAAAGGACAAGCACCAATTAATTCTTTACTTAGAGCTTTGGGTTATGATAATGAGACAAACACATGGAAAGTGACAAGCTTAACATGTTTTTTGTAAGTTTATTTGGGTGTGTGGTTTTGGTTTTCGGTTGCACTGACTCTAATAAATGATTCTCCAGAACTGAGTATAATAAAGAGAGATTGAGGTTTGAATATGGAAATTGACACGCACCAATTAATTCTTTACTTAGAGCTTTGGGTTATGATAATGAGACAAACACATGGAAAGTGACAAGCTTAACATGGTTTTTGTAAGTTTATTTGGGTGTATGGTTTTGTTGTTTTTGGGTTGCACTGACTCTAATAAATGATTCTCCAGAACTGAGTATAATAAAGAGAGATTGAGGCCTGAACACGGACAACTATGCCGGATGCACCAGATTTATAGTTCTGTGGAGTTGACTGAAACATTAACACCTTCATTTTATGAACTGCAATGATTCTTAAAAGAGTGGGACAAAACCAAAAACAGGCAATTTGTATTTCCCTTGACATATGCTTTTCCCCAGGGGCCATTTTGAATGATGATTCATAGTAATTTAGCAACAGACATAACAGTATTTCTTCGTTTTTACATGCAATATGTACTGCGGTTTTCAAGTCTTCTGTTACATCACTGGTTTTGTAGATATTCACAACATGCACAAGTTTTAGGTGAACAAAATTAAAATCCATATAGAAAAACTTAATTCTATAGAAACCATCTCAAGTCCAGTTTGAAACCAATTTTCAAAAACAACTTTTTCATCGAAGCAACTCTCAACCAGCTTTTCCATAAACGCAATTTTCAATTTTTCATTTACTTTTAACACATGAAAACCAAAAAACCGAAACCAAGAGCTAAAGTTCAAAAATACCCTTTAAGAGCCGATCATTTGAAAATGAACTAAATCAGTTTGACAATTGGTTCTAAACGAGATCTCAGAAATGTAAAACAAAGGCAATTCGTATTTACCCAATTATGTAAAATGGGGAAGAAAGATTTACCTCAATGGAAGGCATGGTGACCGAGATGTGGAGATCCTTTCCATCATTGACAGCTTCCATCATGGTGATGCAGTGGGAGCTCTCCACATTCTGAGCAGGGTCTTGGCCTGTGGCAATGAAAACAGCAGTGACAATGTTGCTAGCATGGGCATTGAAGCCTCCAAGAGCACCAGCTACAGCAGACCCAGTTAAGTTTTTGAGCATGTTAAGCTCCACCAGTGCAGGCACAGTGGTCTTCAGGACCTTCTTCACCACCTCTTCCTTGATTACTGCCTCGCACACGACTGATTTTCCCCGCCCCTCGATCCAGTTCACCGCAGCCGGTTTTTTATCGGAACAGAAGTTGCCTGGTACCCAAATTCATATAAATAATGAAAATTAAAAATAAAGTAGTTACTTTTACATACAGTATTTATACACAACTCGCATTCTCATTTTCTTAACGAGATATATGTATATCAATTTTTTAAATTTTTTTGCATAGGAGGTATCTATAATTCATTGAAGTATATACCTTCATTTTTAAATAAAAAAAATGTATACCCCTTAAAGAAACAAAACATGTGAGTACCACAAAAATGACTGTACATGACTATATCTAGAATAATCTTAAAAAATATCACTTAAAAAGGAAAGGGAAGTCCATTGAACAGCTAATGACATGCAAGGCATGCCTTTTATTGAAGAATCTAAGTTTTTGATAATGACATGTTCAAATATAGAAAAAGCATTCATATTGATAAGATGTACATGAGAGATGATAAGGCTAACAAATGGAGCAACTGAAGGATTTTAAATTTAAATTTAAATTTTTATAAGGAAAAAAAGAGATCCAATCCATTTAAGACAAAAACATGAAGAACGAGGATCTATTTGTTCTGAATAGAAACCTCATGAATTGACACACATTTCGTTCCCCCAATACACATAAAAGTAATCTTCATTTGATAGCTATAGTTTTTAGAATAAAACAAATAATCAAAGTTGGGTATCAAATTCTAATATAATATTCTCACCAGAAATGCTGATGATTTCCATGTCTGGGAAATCATTCTGAAGGAAGTCAAGGACGTTTTGGACACCCTTTGAGACCATGTTCATCCCCATAGCATCTCCAGTGCTGCAACTGAACCTCATGTACAAGTTCTTCCCTGCCAACGCGCATTGGATTCCCTGAAGCCTAGCAAATCGACTGGACCTGAAGTACAGTGTTTTCGAGCAGAAATACATATTAGAAAACAAATGAACTTTCAACCAACACAAATATAATAATAATTAAAAATTTTGTTTTCAAGAATTATCAAATTTTCTTTTGATAATTCAAGAACAGAACAGATTTTCCAACCCCAAATCCAGGCAAAGACAACTTTTTAAACAATGTGAACCAAAAAAATCAAGAGATCCAAGAAAGAACCAAAAACACAAGAATAATAGAATTAAAAAAATCAGATTTTGCACCACCCTAGTAGAAATCGAAGAAAAAAACAAATCATTCAAACCTGTTGAAAACGACGGAGAGGGTGTCGAAATTGATGGGATCCTCCACGAAGAACTTGAGCCGCGCCGCCTTCTTCGCACTCCCGAACCTGACCGCGGGCGCTCTCGTCATCCCATCTTTCAAAACCACGCTCTCCGCCCCTCCCGAAGCCAATATCGCCTTGAACCCCCTATTCGTGCTCGCGACGAGACACCCCTCCGTCGTCGCCATCGGCACGTAGTACTCCGTCCCGTCCAGAACGAGCGGACCAGCGACTCCCACAGGGATCTGCACATACCCGACAGGCAACTCACAGCATTGCCCGAGAATCGACGCGTAATCGAACCCGTCGATCGGGAGCCCGTCGAGCGACCTCCCGGTGATCCTCCGGAGCGCCTCGCGCCGGACCCCAGCAGCCCGCCTGCAATCACCCAGCCTGGACTCGAGCGTGTACGACGGGAGGGACCCATCGACGACGGAGCGGATGAGGTCCTCATCGTCGGAGGAGAGATCTGGTTGCGTGAGTGGCGGGGAATCCAGCGATTGGGGGCAGGACTTGACGAATGGGGGATTGGGTTTGGGCGGCTCTTCTTCGTCTTCGGAGATGTCAGACTGGATGAATCCGATGCCGCTGAAGCCGATGAGGTAGATGACGGAGGAGACGAGGGAGACGATGGCGGCGATGTCGGGGAGGGAGACGACGTGGAGGGGTGAGGAGGAGTGGATCTTGTCGCGCCAGACGCGCATGAGGTGGGTGGCGGCGGCGGCGAAGAGGAAGAGGAAGACGAGGTTGGTGAGCCAGATCGGGAGGGGGAGCGCGTCGGAGGCGCGGGGGCGGCGGATGGTGGTGGCGGAAGGTTTGGAGGGCGGCGGAAAGGGGGTGGATCTCCGGGGGAGTCTCCGGCGGACGTCCATTGTTGGACGGGATGGGAGAGAGAGAGAGGAAGGGGAGGACGTCCGATGGAGAGGCTTTGAAGGGAGGATTGACTCTTATATTGAGGTGTTGGAGGAGCGCGTGTCGAGGAAGAGACACCGCGTGGGATTCGCACGTGTGGGAGGGGGACCCGTATATTTGATTCCATCAGTTTTGTGTTTGTTTAACTTATAAATTGCGCATTATGATTTTTAATTTAAAATAAATTTTTTATACATTATAATTTTCATTTAAAATAAGTTGTTGTCATATATTTTTAAATTAAATATAATTATAAAAATCATAATCTAACAGTTTGATTAAAGGGCGTTGTTGCACTCATTCAAAATACAGTCTTATATAGCTCGTTAGAAATCTAGTGAAACATAAATGATGTATATACAATAATAAATTTTTTCTAAAACTTATTAAAAATAAGACCATTCAACTCGAAATTTAGCGTGGTTTGAATTTTGGATTATAAGAGTGACTAAATAACATTTTTTATGGTTAAATAAGTGTTTTTGAGATAATAACTATTGCTAAAATTTATAAAATGTCCTTTCTTTTTGGAGCCTCTTCAAAAATTTATAAAACGTCCTCCAAAAGCCTATTCAACTAAACTTTTCTTTTCTATAAATACCACCCAGCTTTTGGGGCATCCAATCACTCATTGCAACAGGCATTCAGTTCCTTAGAATTTGTACTCGGGTCTCCATAGCATTCTAGACAATTGTGCTCATTTATTTACATACACTTGATTCATTTTTCACTTCCACGGTTTTAAATAATATTTATTATAATTACACAAAATTTTTTTTTACAGTTTACTATGATAAACGCACACAGTTGTTTATTTGTTATTTTTTATAGGTACAATAAATGTGTTTACTGCTTATAAAAAATGTTATAATCTATAATATATAGTCTATAAATCAAAGTTAAAACAAACAAGAGTAATGTAAGATTATTGTAGAACTCAAATGTTACATATGTAAAATAGTATCATTAGTGGGATTAAACAGTAATTGAAATATGATAAACAAGATTAATTGAATCCTATTCCCATTTAATGGGATAGGGTTTAGAACTTTATGCACTTTGTACCTACATTTTATGGGTATGGTCAGTGTTGTGAGATTGCGATGATATTAATATTTTTTTATATATGGATATTAATAATTTGTTACAATTGAGTCTTCTATGCAATCAAGTTTTATTTTTATTAATAAAATATTTTTAAAATGATATACATTTTATAAAGATTTCATTTTATCACCTTTTATTTATTTAATTTGAAAAATTGTTTCATATTAAAAAAATATTTTTTGTTATTATTAAAAAGGATGAGATATATAATAATAATAATAATAATAATAATAATAATAATAATAATAATAATTATTATTATTATTATTATTATTATTATTATTATTATTACTTTGGAAGTAAAGATTTCATATATGAGGTACGTAGTACAGTAACAAAACTACATGTCTAGTGATGCTTTAAATGTGTTTGGATTCTGATTTTAAATTTTTTTTAATTTACCAAACGAAGATTCTATTTAAACTCAAATTCAAATAGACCCTAACCGCCACTAGACTATCCCAAATAGGCAGACTTAGTTATATTGTTATGCAGCCTTGCACAATCCTTATTTTAAAATAATTCTTTGGGGTTTGATTTTAAAGAAAAAAATTAAACCGATTTATATAACATAAACTTTGTAGGACTGAATATGCATTTGAAGGTTTAAATCGAAACAAATCGGGTCACGGTCTCATAATGTATAAATCATATCATTTTGAGAAAAAAAAATTATTAGTTCGATTTAGTCCAGGCATCAATTGAATTCCAATTGAATTTAATTAGGTTGTTATATTTTTAATCTAAATCAAGCTCAATCCAACATATCATCATTAACAAATTTAAAAAGAAAAAGCAATTCCTTTTATAAAATTTGAAATAAAGCATCTGAGGTAACTTATGTTGAGAAAATATCATATTATAGATCAAAGATTACAAAAGTTTCCTACATCCATGGAGAAACTTGTGGGATGGGGATACAAATCTGACTTTCCCTCTTAAGTACAATACCCTACTACCCTTCAAATAAAAACCTAATAATTATATATAGCTTAATGCATAACCAAAATTCTCAAACACAGTGGGGACCTCAAATCAGATTTAAAAGAGGAAGATCAATGAATCTAATCTTATCCCCACATGAATAAGTTAAATTAATTAAGTAGCTTATTATGATTGTTTAGGTTAGTCTATGACTTAAGTTTGTTAGGATTTTGGGACTAATCTAGACCATTGATTAAATCCAAAATCAATGGCCGAGATTAAATCTATCCCTTTAAATTAAGTTGTAATTTCAACAGATAGAGAAATCAGAATGAAATAAATATTTTTTTGTTTTGAGACTTTATTAGGAATTGTGCGGGTGTGAATCACCAGGGTGTGACCCCATGTCCTGTGCCTTGCTACTTCCTTAAAGCAGTCCTACATCAATTACAGCTTTGCCATCCCCCCCCCCCCCCTCCCCCCACACTCGGCAATGAATTAACCGTTTATTTTGACCCGCATTTTCAATCATAGAGGTGATGTAGAACGGATGGTCGACGCGTTTCAGGAGCGATGAATCTGAAAGGATCCATTTTAAGGTATCCAAATATTTATAGAAAAATCGGCTGGTAGAAATAAATGACGCCCCGAAGATTTTCTAAGATCCCCTAGAGTTGATTATAACAAATTTTCGTTTTTACTATTTTTAGTAAGTTTTTTCCTATTATAAAAAGGAGGCTTGTAATATAGGGTTTTCAACTTTATTAATATATTTTTGAATTTTAGTATTATCTTTGAGAATTGTGGTTTGTTGAAGGATCTCAACGCTTGTTGGATGTTTGTTTTAGTTTTTCGCTGCGTTAAAAGGCAAACTATTCATCCATAGAAAACTTTATCATTACAATTCTTCTTTGATGATCTAGAAATCAGAATGCAAAACACAAACCTAACAAAACTTTGTCCCGATAAAAAAAAAAAGTAGACTCCACACTAAACATGATCATATTAGCAGTTCTTATCAAACCAAAACTCCTGCTAACTCTGTTGTTTGACTATCTCAATTGATTGGTTAAGAATTTCACCACCCGATACACGTTGGATTTGTGAGGTTTCCGTATGTGAATTGGCACACTCAATTGACCATCTTATAGTTTCACTATTTCCATGTGATTCACATATCATTTATAACCTAAAAATTTCCATGTGAATCACATATCATTTATTTTAAGTGAACCTAAAGAAGTCTGACATGATTTTCACTTGTTATGTGAAGATGAGGGGGGTGTCTTGAATCATTCAATGCAGGGAAACCCAAATTCCATAAAGGTCTTTTTCAGTGAAACTATTCCAATACTGTAGTCCTTGATGCATGCAGCATCTGTGGAACAAAATAATTTATCTTTATTATGTATAAAAAAAATATATAATAATAATATTTTATATAGGTTTAATCCATGTTGTATTTTTCGTGGTGTGTTACATAAATCACGTACGCTTTTAGCACATTCTCACTCCATGACGTGGAATTTTTTTTTTCAGTCTATGTTGTCTAACCCTATATGAAATTTGAATTTTAAACGTAAGTGTTTATATTATAATTATAAAATGTAAACACAAATTAATGGGGAAATCCATGTCAGATGAGACGAACAAGAAGAGTTCTGTTGGAGACTGTAGTGTGTCGTGGATTGAGTGTAACATATTCGTTCTTTTATGTGATTTAACATGGCTACTAATAGCAATGAAGTCGACCAGACCACTGTTGAATGTTCTTCCATCATTTAACATGAGAAGGGATCGGAGCCCAGCATTAAAACTTGATTCGGCGACCCACAACATTTCTCCGTCCACGTGTGCTATGGTTGGTGGAGTAGAGATCATCAACGCCTCGAACCAAAGGCGTCGATGTCTTAGGGTCCGTTTCGGAGTGTGTTAGGTGAGTTAGAAAAACAGTGTTTTGAAGCATAGGGGAAAGAGGAATAATACGCATTAAACGTTGAATACTATAATCATCAATTTTGTGTTTGTTTGCGAGTTTACGTTGTACCGTGCCTGTCTGTCCGGCGGCGCAAACACATCCCGGACTCAAAGCCAGATGGACCCTAAGGAGATTTGGAGATGGAAAATTCCGCTAAAAGTTTGGGCTTTCTATTAACAGTACATTTAGGAGTAAATCATGACCAAGACATACTGTGCGATGTAGGGTGCGACAGCTCTGAACAATAATTTCTCTTCTTTCAAGAGTTGTGGGCTATGGAGCGGCGGTTATCAGTTTGGGGCGATTGGAGTGTGAATGATAAGGTCACATAATCTTTTAATATTTGGTTTATCCATAATCATGCAATTTTTAAAAGATCCCATGTGTATTATATAAACCCCCGTTTGAATAGAGAATTAAATTATTATGAGGTTTATAACTATTCTGATATAAATAATGATAAAATGATTTTTTGTTTGTTGTGTGTTGAATTATTTTTTTTGTGAAACATAATAATAAAATTTTTGTTGTTTGGATAAAATGTTAATAGTGTGTGGATAAAGATCTATAAAAGATGAAAAAATGATGACAGCTGATTATAAGGTTTATGACTATTCTAGTATAAATAAGGATAAAGTGATTTTTTTGTTTATGGTGTATATTTAATTATTCTATCTGAAAAATGTAAAAATAAATGTGTTATTATTTGAATAATGTGTATATAAGGATTTATAAAAAATAAAAAAATGATGATAACTGATTTGACAATTGATTTGTAAAAGTGATGACAGTTGATTTGATAGTGGACCCACACATTCTTTTGTGCTGAATAACATGGAATAATTTAATTCCAGGGATTGGTTAGATTGATATACCACTTTGTACCGGTTAATTCTGATACACAATTCTCATTTTTTCAGCTTTTCAAACACTCATTTTGAGACTATTCTGACTAATTTTACTTATTCCGGCCTTATTCTTGAATCAAATGAGGGCTTAAAGATTTCATACATTGAGTTAAAGACTCTAGATATATTATTCCAAGACCGACTGTATATCAACACACTTTTTTAATTGAATGATACAATGCCTATATTTATAATAATTTTCATACACTTTTTTTCCCATAAAAATTATTATCAATTATTTTTTTCTTAAAACTATTTAATTTACTTTCAGCACACACTTTTTGTGAAAGTATGTAATTCATTAGAAAATTATGCACTTAATAAAAAAAATCAAAATATGTTCGGTTTACAAAAGTGATTGCATTTTTTAATTAAGTGTAACATTTTTTAAAAACATATTATATTATCATTTTTTAATTGAATTTTTTTTGGTAGGTTTGAATCGAATGATATTATATCCATTTGGAACCAATTTTCAAAAGATTTTTTTTTCGTAAAAGCTGTTCTCCATCATTTATCATACAAGTTCTTTCATTTACTATAAAAAAAAAACCAAATTCAAGTACCATAAAATAAAGTTTACAAGGATTTGCTTAAAATCAATAACCTATGCATAAGCAAAATCAGCTTGACAATAGTTCAAACGGTGCCTAATTAAATTATCTATATTGAGTGACATTGCGAGGTCCTTTAGTAGAGTATATAATTGAGATCTAATGTATAATTAAGTGATGATGATACCTTGTGAAGTAGGTTTGTTTATGACACCAGGGGAACACCATTACATCACATATTAATCAATGGATTAGTTAAGCTTAATCTGTATATTGTAGCTATTCAGTGTACGTGTTTATGTGTAATATTAATATGCATGTTTAACAACTTCTTCCTCCACCCGTAAAAAAAATTTAGTGACATATTCAAATATAATGCAAAATAAAGCCAATTATACCTTTAAAGGTAGATGACAACCTAAAAACACAGACCATGGTTAATATGTTTCCATATAATTATCACAACAATTTTTTTAAAATATATTATTTTAAGAAAATAATGCTTTTAGTACTTCTGAAATATAATTATTCTTTTAAAAAAATAGCAATTCACATATTACATATGAAATGAAGCTGTCACACCTGAACTCTAATTATTTAAAAAATAAAAATAAAAATAAAGAAATTATTTGGATTCAGGATTGTACAGGTTATTTAAATTATGTTAACCATTATTTTTGAGTTGTATCACCTTATAAGGTCTTGTTTATAAGTACATTTGAACTGACATTGCAACAAAATCAGCAGGTGAGAACCATCTTAAACTATAGTTTTATTCTTTAATGTATCAAGACCTGCTTAGTTTCAGATGTATTTGGATTTATCCATCCATTTATTCTTTCTTGTTGGGTGGCAAAACAAATAGGGAAGGACAAACTAAACTACATGGTATAAATTTATATATAATAATAATATTTACTCAACTTGACATTTTCTTCATTATGTTGTAACTATTGCTGGCCTGATAAAAGAGAACAAAACATAATCCATTCATGGCCTGTTGATAAAATCTGTCACATACAAAATTGTGACTTTGTTTTGGGCATTAAACCCATATTCATTAATGTTTTTTTAAAACAAATCTATCATGATTCATGATCATAAATAAAATCACTATTCAAATCCCAAACAACCCCCCCCCCCCCCCAACATAGAGTGGTCAGCACATATCCCCCGATTGGGGTGAGACATAATCTTATCCGAGACAGAATATTATTCTGGGATTGACAATTCTTATTTAATTGTATTTTTTTATTCTTTCGTCATTAATTTTATCTTTAGCAATTTTTGGATTGTATATAGCACGAATACTTTAATTTCAGCATTTTTTAAAATTACTATCATTGTTTATTCTGACAATCTACATATAGTTATCATAATTTATTCTTCCTAATCAAACAATTTTTTTTTGGTGTTCCGGACTTATCCGCCCCTATTCCTTCCTTCCAAACGGGGGCAATTAAGTATAATGTTAGAGATAATATTATATGTAGTCTTTTTCATAATCCTCATATATTTTAAATTTTTAGTTTATGCATAAAATGCAATTTATATGTATTTTACATTAAAAAAAATTAAACTGGAGAGGATGGAGTGTCAATTTGGAGACTGTTATTAAATGGAGATTCGGTGGATGTTGTGATTCACCATTGATATGTTTCCTTTTACTTCAATCTGACCTCACTTGTCTTTTAACAAAGCTACTGATATCTTAAATGGAAAATCTCTCTAGTGGATATGGAGTGGTCCCAAATCCTACCATTCTGTATTTGGAACAAGCCCTCCTCCTAAAGTGATTAAATAATAAACAACACCTTTTTCACACTATGTTATAAAAAAATCACCAGCTTACAAAATATTTGATAATTGGACATCATCACTGGTGCAGGGGAAAATCTCGCATGAACTTTGGGCACGACTTGTGTCATTTACAAACGGGTTAATGGGTAGCCTGATCTACCTAAAATGACTCGAAGAAGACCAGACCGACTCCACGAGTAGAGATGCCCATACAGCCTTATGAGGATATAACAAAGACCAAGCTAGTCAGAACCCGCCCAAGGCTAATTGTGAGTCTGATCCCTTGATGACAGAGCTACGAGGACCCACCACTGAGTAGAACAATTAGACCTTAATCTGAGTACAGCATCGAATGGTCAGGATCCACTTTATCAAGTATAGCTACCAAGACGTGTGTTCGACCCAACAAACAAATTGTCATGATCCCGTGTGGCACACATGAAATGGCGTCACGTGACCACATGGAGAAATTTTGCAACAGATCGTCCAGCACAACAAGAATCTTCTCTGGCGCATAATATCCTACTTAATCAGAGAAATGGGAACTCAAGGTAATTCATCTCATATCAACTTACTCATTCTCAAAAATCATAGAATTTTTACTGATTAAGCGTGGAGCCTCTCGGGCTTATATCAAATCGGTGTTAAGAGGTTTTTGAGTGCAGGTTCAGCTTCCATGTAGTTGAATCACCACCTAAAGGAGGAGTTTCACCTTGTCTATTATTGATTAAAGGGATTCACACCCCTTCAATCACATATAACTCTTTTTACTATCTTATTTAAGTCTGTCAATTATCCAAAAAACATCTGAATCCGATATGAATCCGTATCAAAAAATTCAAAAATATCTGATGTTTGAAGATTCAATATATCATGTCCGAAAAATATCCGTATCTGACATGTGTGTGTGTGTGTGTTATTTTTGTTCATATTTGTTATCTAGTATAATTAATCACAATCATGATAATATTATTATTAGTTTTCAATATATGATATTTAAAAAAGAGAATAAACTTAAAATATCAATTTTAATTTTTATCTCTCTAATATATCATTTGATTATTCAATTTAATATTAATATTTAAACATGTTAATTATCTAAAAAATATCCGTATCATATCCATATCCAAAAAATCCAAATTCGAAAATTAAGTTCCATATCCAAATCTAACATATATGATCCGTATCCATCCTATTTGGTGTCCAATTTGCTCGACTAAAGGGTCTACAGAAGCTGGTTGTATTTCTGATTCTCAGGTGATGGTTAATCTTTTACAAGGCTTGATGGATGGCCCTCCGCTTTCCAACAAATGGTGGAATTGATCAGGGCTTGTGGTTCCTCTTCGGATAGAATCACTTCTTGTAAAATACCACGAAACCATGTCCGACCAGCAGAGGCACTTAAGCAGAACGCTAGGAGGACAAAAACGCCTGGAGTATCTGAAGATTTATCTGATAATACTATTAGATATATATTAGCTACACAGGTTGACAGTTTCAAAGACCTGTATAGTGGAAGGACTTTTTGTATGGCCTTTTGTATGGTGTACATAATTTTTTTTCGAAATATAAGGGGGTGTTTGGTTCACTCAGATTTCAGCACTTATTTTACTAAATCGGATTTTCAGTGATTATTGGTTAATATTCTGTTTGGTTGGATGGTATGATAAGCACTTGTACATTCAGCTTTCAGTATTTTTTCACCCCAAAAAATAAGTGATGGTAACCTTACTTATTAACCGCGGAACGCATTTCGCCCTTATTAACCCCCTGCGAAAAGACCATAGAGCCCCTGCCTTTTTTCCATTATTACACAGGGTATATAACCCTCCTTTTTAGTCTCTCTCTCCTCTCAGTCGACATTTTTTCCCTCTTTTGAAAACCTAGCGACATTTTACACCTCCATTTCTGTTGGTTTGTTGGAATGGAGAGGCCGAGCGGAGGAGGAGGAATGGACAACGATGATGGGTGTTATGACGGTGGAGAACGGTGTTATGACAGTGGCGGCAGCGGTGGTTCTTAGTGGTGGTAGTGGTGACGGCGGTGGTGACCGGTGTTACGACAGTGATGGTGACCGGTGGTGACGATGTTGTGGCGGGCCGACGACGGCTGTGGTGGTGGTTCTTGGTGGAGCTGTTGATGAAAGGCCGTGGTGGTGGTGGGTCAAGGTGGTGCTGGTGGAGCTCCAAATGGTGCAATGGAAGTGAATGTGGCCCTACGTGGTGGTGGTGATTTATGTGGTGGTGGTGAATGGTGCAAAGGTGATAGGTGTTAGGTATTTTTGGTGGTGGTGGTGGTTCATGTTAATGGTGGATCTGGAAGTTTCTTGGAGGTGGTGGTGGTGTTTTATGTGGTGGTGGTGAGTAGTGCAGAAATAATAGGTGTTTTTGGTGGTGGTGATTTATGTCAATGGTGGATCAGGTGTTGGGTTTCTTGGTGGTGGTGGTGGTGGTGGTGAATGGTGCAGAGGTGATAGGGTGTTTTGGTGATGAAAGGTAATGGTGGATCTGGTGCTAGGTTCCTGGTGGTGGTGGTGGTGAAATATCAAAACATCAAATTGGTGTTATAGTATGTAATGTGACTAATAAAAACAAGTTTTTTCTATTTCAACCAAATATCAAAATAACATTCAACACTTATAAAATAGACCAAAATACCCTTCCAATAATCACATAAGTTAACTGATTAATCAAACACACTTATTTAAAATACTGCTTAATATTTTTTATTGAACCAAACATTTTTTTTCCTAAACTCTTAAAGATTATCATCATTCCTCTTTCTGCACTTAACAATTAACACTTAAAATCTGCTTTCCGCCGTTGCCAAACACCCCCTAAGTGAAGTGTATGCCCCATCTGGGGCCTTTTATTCCAAAAAAACTAAATAAATAAATAAACCCACTATCCAATTATCCATGATGAGGTATCATTGGCTCATAGCAGAGGTATTCCTTCCTGAGGCAGTTAAATAAAACCCCCGATTTTGAAATCCCACCCCAAATTTTTTTTTTTTTTTTGGGGGTGGAGGGGAGGGCAGTGATCCAGACCCCCACATATCAATTCCTGATTCATGAAAGATGAGGAAAAGCTGGTAATATGATACTTCCATATTAATAAATAATAACCTACAGTTGTTTCAGCAAATACAGTAATATATAACAAGGCCTTGAAATCCTACCACAGAAAGGGAAAATTAAAAACAAGCAATGAAATGATATCCATACAGTCCACAGAGGAGACAGAAAAATATTACATCTGTGGGTGAAACAGCAGTGGCTCAGAATGAGCTCCTTTCATCAATGCAATGGAAGAAGTAACATACAATCTACAGCTGAGAATCCATCAGTGACCCTGCAAACAAGTTAAAGGCGAGAAGGGATGACAAAGAACAAGTCTACCATCAGTATTTTAATAATCTACATGGGGGTTTATTATTTCCTATGTCATAATATGTTCCTAAAGTCATCTGATGATCTAATTGGAAATGATGATCCCCAAAACTAGACTGACTGCTCAAATGGTGCACGCACAAACAGTTGGCCGTGAAGGGTGACTACCGCAGATGTTTGATGCGGATCAATTCTTGAAGGCAAGCTGATAACCTGCAAAAAACAAGATGTTAATATTTTCAATCAAATGAATATATATTGGCAGGGAAATCAGCATGAATAAATAGCACTCTCTTAAAGAAGAATATGCAGTTTGTATTCATATAATGAGTTCATGCATGACACACAAAAAAAATGCCCTATCTGAACTGTTTATATATGTTGATATACATAGCCAAACCTTTTTGAAGGGTGTAACGCCCCATGGATTATCGAGGTGTTCTGGTTCACCAGATATGACTAAACGACCTGCTGGATCTGACTGAACGTGCACCTGCAAAATACCGAAGAAAAACTTAACAGGATAGTCACATTTCTGCTGGATACACAAAATCTAAATTCTGTACCCAATAATCACATGGCATAACCAAGAGCTTATAAACAAAATAATCATTATATTCAAGCAATTGACAATCAGAATTTGTGGTATACCTCCTCTCGCAGAAGGCCAGGAACTAAAGCGTAGACTTCAAAACAATCCTTCTGCAAAGAGAGAGAAACGTCATCCATTCAATTGCTATGACATGTATTTGTGTGGACTTCAAGTATGAATTTATTCTCGTGTGTATTTGGTTGAGTGTTTGCACATGAGGTTTATTACTCAGGTCAATCTAATGCTCATGCAAATTGTCATATCAAATAAAGGTTGTAGCATTTTGCAAAAAGGACTTACAGTTCTCTGCACACTAATCTTTACCCAGTCAGCACGGGTGCCAATGTCAACAACCATTGTATCAGATCTGGCAGTAACATATATTCCAATTATAAACAAGTCAACACTCATAATTGTAAAGAGCAACCATCAGTGATGGTCTACCATAATAGTGTCATTATTTTTTTGGATGAATGGGATGCATACACTATTTGTACTTAATGAGGAAGATACTGATGGTTTCCCTTTGAAAGATGACAAGAACTAGATATTAAGAGCAGATACCCAGAGATTAAATCTATTATGTTGGCTCTTTTATGACACATATATCCAACAAGTGAAAGCTCAAGAACAATGTCTTTAAAAAAAGATTAAACCTATGATTAGATAATAAAAAAATCATATTAAATATAAGTCAAGAGATCTTAACTGTGGCTTATTTAATTTAGGACGCACAGCTTTCACAGCACGCTCCAGGCCAGAAGGTTTCTTGCGCTTTAGACCTATACGAATATCAGATGTAAATAGATTCTACAGAGAGCCTTTCAGGCAAGCATATCCTGCAACAAATTTCAGTCAGGCACTTGTTAAGACTTACCAAGATTTTTTAGTTGTTTCTCGCGCTTTGAGAGTGCTAATGAGCTTTTGTCCTTCAAAATAATATAAGATTTGCTGATATAAATATAACAAAAGGAAAGCAAATAACATGACCAAACGCCTAAAACATATAACATATGCTTATTCAAGAATGAACAGAACCACCACTAACCTTAATAATTGGGTCAGCAACCTCACCATTGCTGAGATAACGCTGTGAGTGCCAACCCTGCATAGCACGAGCTGCGGCATCCCTTCTGGCTCTACCCGATCCTGATGTTTGATTACCACCCACCTGCAGAAGAATGACAGATTCCTTTTACCTTGAAGAGACATAAATGGAAAAAATGTTTCTCATAAACAATTTACAAGCAATTCCCATGAGTGCTTCCCATCTTTTTTCATGGTTTGATATTTCACGGATAAGAAAATTTTAAAACAAGTCTTATGACAAACCCATCTAGTCAAAAAAGAAGTCATGATGAACAATTTTATTCAGAAACCATTTGTTCAAAAATTAATTGAGATGATACGTTTCATCCAATTTAACAACAATTCGAAATGACCACAACTCAAAGAGTAGGCCTCACTGTTGACAAAATGATATCAACAGAAGGATAGTTGTGGCTCAATCCCCATGGCACTACCCTTCATCTATTTGTGCCACGTTTGTGAGGTGAGATAGAGATTATTTTTCCAAATCAAGGATAGTTTTATTTGGAGTTTGCAGGGCTTTAAGTGATATGGAAAGAGGAATAGAAGATATTTATTGGGTGTTGTGAAGGATGTTGTGTAAAGGTTAGATATGCCTGTAAACTGCTGGCTAAATAGGCTAAAGCTTGCTGAAAAGAGTAGATTGGGAGAAAATAGGGAAATTGGAAAACTATAGGCAAGTTTTAGGTAGGAAGGCAAAATGTAGCATTTGGTTTTTTCCTCCCTTAATGTGGGGTTGAAGGCTCACCTACCGGAGGTGCTTCAAGATTACTTTGTAAGGTAGTCATATACTAAAACATACACCACCTTGGAGCGTATGTTAACCCCAGAAACTGAAATATACACTCTCCAGCAGTATATATTAACTGTTAAGAGTGTAATTTACAATAACAAGGTTAAGAAGCTGGCGGCACCGTCCATATTTAAAAAAAGGTACAAAAGACTGAAGCAACCAGAGATCACAGACTCACATGATTCTCAACAGCAACAATCTCCGGGAGAGCAGCAGCAGCAGGCACTTGTAGCTCACCGCCACGAATTTTATGTTTCTCATACTCAAGAAGTGCCTAAAGAAACTGCAAAAAATTAGAGGCAGAGAAAAATAAATGCAGATTTATATTGTAAAAAGACTTTGTAAAATGCTAATACCACAACCTAAAAACATACTGCATAATCATGAATGAAACAAAATGGAACTAAATGCCAATTATATTTTTACGCAAAAGCTTCTACCTGTATCACTGCAGAAACAACAGAATTTTATGCCAATGATGAACAAGAGATTCTCATGGCCAGAGTGAAGTTAATTGGAAGGCCGTTCTGCATCTTATTTATTCAGAATTATTGAAAGCCAAAATGGAATAACAATACTAACACTTAGCCAATGACCACTCTTAATATGAAGCGCTGGTTATCCAAAAAAGCCTTATGGCTAACCCTTGATCTCACGCCAATTTGCAATTTTGTTTACTTTGTTTCATCTACCTGCCAGCTGGAGAAGGTTAAGAATCAAGCACTTATAGCAACATGGCAGCCCAACCACTAACCCATCAACTGCCTTTGCATAATAATAAATAATCCATAAAAGCATTGATAGGCCCCTCAGGGTAAGTTGATGAAAAACTGACAGTCAATTATGTTAGTCAGCTCAATCCTTCAGGGGTTCTCAAATTTCTAAGATGAGCTCAATAGTCAATCCCATTGTGATGTTAACAAGCTTGTTCATTGGTTTGTTATTGTTTGATGCTATGCCAACTTGGAATGCAAGGGAACCAGCATATACACAGATTGCCCACATCTTTCTTGGTGGGTCATTGCATAACACATTGTTGATGTTAATGAATAAACTACATGTGAGTAATGAATGTTATCAAAATTCAAAACAATGTAGTCATGACACACAATCTTGCAGTATGTTAGTACAACAACAGAAAAATAAGAAAAGCTTAATGATGCCATCATGTAAATGCATCTATGGGAAATAACTGATGTGGATTGAAAGTCACCTTCTCGTAGAAACATCTGAAGGACCATGATACTGTAGTACAGGTCCTGCAAAAGAGATGACCATGATTCAGACAATAAATAATGGACTGGATAAAACAAACAGGTAGCATAATACTCTTATCAATCAAAATGAGAAATACACTAGCGAACTAATCAACGAATTCGGAGCTAGTATCATACTTTGGAGGCTTGAAAGACTCTCCAACTTGCCGCCACAGCTTACATGAGGTAACCTAATGACACAAGAATACACAAAACCATCATACAAACCCAATCACTTGCAGTTTCATATCATTTTCCAGACATATAGCTAATGCACTACCAAAACATGGACATCCAAGAAGTCCCAGCATAATTTCAATATAAATACACAAAAGCAATTTCATAAGCTATTTCATGTTCATCTTTCATAAGCATCCAGCTCAACACAACAAACACAATTAAAAGGGGACACTACAACGATCTCCAAATCTTTGACATTAGTTAGCTAAACAAACAAACATAAAGAAATTCGAAGCCAGTCAAAAAACTAAAAACCCAAATGAATAAATGCTTGACTAACAAAACTTATGACGGGTTTTTCAAAGACATGTATATAAATGAAAACACAAACAAGCATACCCGCTCATAACCGCCCAACCTGGTTACAGCTCTCCACAACCTGCAAATTCAAGATGAGTAAAAACCATAAACAGTCAGCCTGAGATTCTCCAAACATTAAAAGAAGACAGAGATTTTGAATGGACTCAAAACCTTACTTGAGGCAATTCAAACCCTCCCCATAAAACTTGGGGGGCTTAAAATCCAAGCTCTTCTCCCGGTGGAATCTCTCCAGCTCCTTCATGAAACCCGCCTGCTCCTCCTCTGTCCCCGAATCATCTCCATCCATCCAATTCACACCTGTGACTGTCTCGTTACTTAAAACCTCTGCTTTCTCCTCCTTTGGCTCCTCGACCACTTTGGTTTCCACTTTCTCCTCTCTCAAAGGTCCCTCCTTTATATCCTTCTCTTCTTGCCCTTCAATCTCCATCGCTGCCACCACCACGGTCTCTGCCACTTCTCCACCGTTTTCGTTCTTCACATCAGTCTTCTCGTCGGCCACATCGGTGGCGTTCCCTGCCTTGGAGGGGCTATCAATATGATCCAAGGAAACTTCTTTAGCGTCATCTTCAACGTTAGGAACCGCAGGTTCGGCCTGCAGCGGCGGCGGTTCGTCAGGGGTGATCAGGCTGTCTTTCATGGGAAGTTCCTCCTCCATCTGATCTATGTTCTTCTGTTCTTCTTCTTCTTCTTCTTCCGCTTCATGCTCCGCCGCCTCAGCCTGGGCCGCGGCCGGGAACGCCTCGTCCTCCGTAGCCTCAGATGAGTCGCTCTCGACGGGGTTCTCCTCTTCGGATTCGGCTATGATTCGCTCTTCTTCTTCGTCTTCTTCTTCTTCGTTTTTGTTGGTTCTGTTGTTGTTGTTGTTGTTGTCGTCCTCCGTTTCGCTCATCTTGAACTTTCTTCGACCTTGCAGCAGAGGAAGCGAAGAGACCTTCGGGGGTGAGAGAGAGAGAGAGAGAGAGATTGATGCAACCCTAATATTCGGACGAGATAGACGAGGTCTCCTAACGAAAGGTAGGAAATTTGAAGTAAAAACAGCTTCGAATGAGATCTTTAATGGCGTTTTTAGGGTTTGGAGAGGGAGCAAAGATATACCCTGTCCACTAACCTATTTAATTTTCCTACAACCCCAAGTTACCAAAAATATCAGATTCTGTTTTTTTTTTTTAATTCATTACTACTCTAACATTTCCCACCACCCTAAAATAACATATTCATCCATCCCACTATTTAACATTTAATCAACCGGTTCGACAGGCCTTCTGTCGAACACTCATTTGATTTGACACTGCGTCATGTTCTATAACATTATAACATTGGACAGTTTCTTTGTAAACCATTTACGGTTTCATTTAACAGTGCTCTGTCGATCAGTCTTTACCAAGTTGACATTGAACATATCAACCTTAAATTTTCACTAACACATTTTTTCATTTACATTATAAAAACTTCTAAATTCACCATCATTAAACACATTCAACACATCATGATCCTTCCCCGTGGAGTGTCACATTAGCATTCACTAAAACTTATACTTAAATTTTACTAAATAATCTAATTCATTGATTGACCTGAAGATGTGGAGTTGAAAAAAAAGAGCTGTTAGATATTTGGGTAAAAGGTTTGAGCCTCCCTTGATTTGAGTATAAGACTCCGTTTGGTTCATGTCATTTTGAGATGCAATTTGATTCCATATGACATTAACATGAAAGTGTGTAAAATGTAATGATAATTTTGATGGTAATGTAATTAAAATCAAAGCATGTGAGAAAACAGGGTGAAATCAAATTTTTACTTTTTTGTGATAATCTCATATTCTATCATGAATCTTAAATTAACTGACTATCCTACCATTTACAAATTAATTAAATTACTGTCTATATCCCTTCTATAGTGAATAACCTCCTCTCTTTTTTTTAACCCACCGCCTATATAATAGGTTTTTATCCTGTTATAACTTATATATGTGATGTGAAAATCTTAACCGTAACAAAACAATCATTACAAGTATATTACATGTTAAAAAATCGGTGTGAGGGATTATTTGGTATATTTGAGGAAATATAAAGAAAGGGCATTTAAGTAACTTTTCCAGTTAAGAATCAATTCTAAGTTTTTTTCCAAACATATTCTGGCTTTACATTCTTTGATTCCACGTATTTTGCAAACTCAACCAAACAGGATTATTAAAAGCTCCCTAAAAATTGAGATAACACAAATACAATATAAAACCAGCTTCCTAGTAAAATTTGATTCCTAATGGTGCAACAAAACGCACACTAAGTATTTAACTTTTTTCACTCAATACTTTGGGTTTGGGTTGAGTTTAGGTAACCCGAACCCTCTACTTAAACTCAACTCAAATTTGATTCGAGCTAGGATTTGAATTCAAATACTAAAATTTTAACCCAAACTCATCCAAAAGTCAGGTTGATCTGATTTAACCCGCTTAAGTTTCATCTCTACTCAAAACTTCAGTTGATATTCCGAAAATCCCAACATTTATTTTCCTGAAGATTTGTTTGACAGATTCATATAACACACCAACACCACAGTCGGTGGATTTTTCAGTTAATTACACAAAATCATTGCTTGAGGGAAAGCAGTTTCAGTAAAAAGTCAATAGTATAACAAATGAGAAGAATCAACAGAAGAAATTCAAAGAGATGCCTTATCAAGGCCATCAAAGAAAGGATGATCCATCGCTTTCTTTGCAGATATCCAATTTGAGGGTTCACACTGCAACATGTTCTGCCACAAATCAACAACACCCAGTGTTACTATGTTAGTTAAACAAGCAATACATGAATCACATCAAATTTGAGCAGATGAAACAGACCAATAATAATGTATCACTTACTGATAGCAGATCGAGCCCATCAGCATCCAAGTGGGGAACCGCGCAAGACAGTTCCCGGGGTTTCCACTGTGGAAATTCATGCCAGTTTGCTAGTTTGCTAACTCCAGGCAACACTTCTTCATTTGGAGTACCCAATAGCCTGTGTAACAAAAAAAAAAAAAAAAAAAACCTGGTTAGGCATGTCAATTATCCGAAAATGATTTGTATCCATTTTGAATCCATATCTGAAAAATAAAAAATAAATGACATTAGAATATCTGAATGTACCATTGAATAGATTTAAATAACATATGCATTCTCTTTCTACAATTGTTAAATACAAAAGCACCTGAAAATATGCAGTAGCTGTTGCAGTTCAGAGTCTCCAGGAAACAATGCTTGGGTGGTGACCAGTTCAGCTACATTTAAGAATGTTTTGATCAACAAATTAGCCTATATATGGTGTCTCCCATTTTTTTGATAATATAAAGCCCTTGAGTGAGGTAATTTTACCAAAAATGCAGCCCACAGACCACATATCAACTGGAATTGAGTACTTCGTGGCGCCGAGAAGAATTTCAGGTGCTCTATACCACAATGTCAATATCTGAAACCAAAACACAACGTTAGTTGAATCGTAGACTCGCAATCAAACAACCGTATAAAATTTTTGCTGGCCTAAATACATATACCTCATGTGTATACTTCTTGAGTGGAATTGTGAATGCCCGACTGAGTCCAAGGTCCGCGATCTTCAGCATCATTGTCTTCCGATCCATTAGCAGATTGTGAGGCTTCAAATCTCTGAATCAAGACAGAAGAACATAAGCCAACGTTGAACAGACTGCACTCCATGGGGAAATCAAAACTACCACTGATACCTGTGTAACACTCCGCGACCATGGCAAAATGCAAGGCCTTTACAAAGCTGGTACATCAAAATCTGCACATACATGATACACCACATCCGAACCGGTAAGAATTCATCCTTATTTGTCATGCCTAAACTAAAATGCTCATAACATTTGTGAGTGCAAGTATAGCTTCTACAATTCTCAAGTCACCATTGTGGTACTTATGGTTTTACAAAGATTGGCTGCACGATGATACACCACATCCAAACTGATAAGAATTCATCCTTATTTGTCATGCTTAAAATTATCATAACATTGGTGAGTGCAAATACAGCTTCTACAATTCTCAAGTCACCATTGTGGTACTTATGGTTTTACAAAGATTGGTTTCTCGATTGGGCAGCTTTTGGTTGCACGATTGGACAATTTTAGTGTTTGTAGGAAGTTGCTTCTGCAATAATACAACCAAACAATTTTACTGTTGCAAGTTCTACAGTCCCAACATAAATCTAACCCGTCTAAATTGTAACCCTAGTATTTAGATATACAAAATATAATAAATAAACTTCATGCACAAATAAAAAAAATATTTTATTATTTATTAATATTCATTAATTGAGATGTTAAACAATTAAATATGTATGATAATGTTTAAACAGTAGATAACATAAGAGTAGTTAAGTCATTTTACTTTCTAAAATTGTGAAAGGAGATTTTTTTAAGTAGGATTTATTAAAATAACTGATTTGAGTATTTTCATTATTTAATATGATTTTTTTGGACATTTTTCCATAATATAATTCATACAACTTTTTTGATATCCCCGAATGAAAGTTTTTAACATAAGCGAGAGAAGAGGATGATTGATCTATCTATTTTTACTAACATTTTATTGATCGAGATTTATTTTAAATGAAAATGATAGTATATAGTATATACATCTTCATCCATCTTCTTTGTTAGTTAAACCACTGTGAAAATAAAAAATGATAAATTAATAACTAATATTTTTTTATTAGAATATCATTTTAATTTTATATCATTGATTCCACCAATCGTTGTACCATGTCTTGATATAGAATAATCCATTTTTTTACTATTAGAATAGTCATAGATAGATAACATGTTGTGCAATTTAAGTATAACATACTTTAGATCATAAGCCAAAGCACTTGTACAGAAGAATTTTGTAGAGAGACAAACCCACACTCTCAGCACAAAGAAACATGTATTTTTAGTGGTTCAGACCTAGGGTTGGTAAATGAGCCGAGCAGCTCAGGTTCAGCTTAGTTAAAGCTCATTCAGACTCGTTCGATTAAACAAACGAGTCGAACTTGAATAATTTTTAAAGCTCGGTTTGTAAACGAGTCGAGCCTAAGCCTAAATGAGCTCGTTTACTTTAAAAGGGGGAAGAGTCGAGCCTGAGTCTGAACTTATGTTACTTTCACATATATTAGGTGTTTTGATTTGTGAAATGTGACTTCTCAAATGCTAAACAAGATTTTTTTTTAGCTAAACAAGCCCAAGTCGAGCCTTGATTCGACCTTTGGTTGGGCTTGTTTGACAAATGAGCCGAGCCGAGCTTCAACAGAGCTTTTCACGAGCCCAACGAGCCGAGCTTGAACACGAAATGAAGTTTGGTCCCAAGTCAAGCAGAGCTTGATATTAAACGAGCCGAGCCTGAGCAGATAAAGACTCGGCTCGTTCGACTCGTTAACCACCCCTATTTAGACCTAGTGTAGATGACCCAAAGTTTCAAGTTTATGCAAACATGGTTCATGAATCAACAACATTTCATATCCATAACAAACCCCACAATCATTTTATTTCCATGTCCATACATGTGAAGTGCAAACCAGTTTCTAAAAGGTTTAGAAGACAAAGGTGATTAAAATGAGAAGCATGAGACAATCAGAGATGTCCTCTCTAGTCTTTGTTCAGGAGCCCAGTTTCTTTCATGTGCTCAACAGTGTCGACGAGTGTCTCTTCGATTGGCCTACATTTCCATCCTAGCTTCTTCAATTTCTCCACGCTGAACTTACTCACATTGCGGATGTCGTCCTCATCCACCTCAACAATACTGTAAGTTGAAATCTCAAGTAAGAAAAATGAATTATCTCGAATGATGTGGTTCAGGAGCCTTACTTCTTGGGGTAGTCGTAGCCGGGAAACATCTCACTCAATTTGTTCACCAGATCCTGAGCTTTTATCGCATGAGACGAGCATATGTACCTCCCGGATGCTTTGGGATTCTCGTATGCTAGGATAAGTGCTTCGGCGACATCTCGAACATCAACAATCAACCACATATAGTTTTCCACAGTCCCGTGTCCTCCTATTTTGTAAATTCAAATTCATAATCAGGTTGCATCTGGAGATGGATTTGAAAAGGAGTTTTTCACTTAAAACTGCCTTTCAAATTAGATTTTCAAAAAACATACATTTGTTAGAATCCTAAAAAAACTCTTTTTTACGGATAAATAGAAGTTGAGACCATTTGGGGTACGTAAAAACATGTTTGTGTTAAGTTTGATTCTTACAAAAACATAATCATCTAAACACGTTTCCAAACTCTACATCAAGCAACATGTTCAAAACTTGCATGGTTTCACTCTTGTTAATGACACAAACATAAGATTACGGAAAACTGATCATCTTCAATAAGGCAATTACCATTCAGGTGCTTCACTACAACCATGCTGCTCGAGTTGACAGTGGGTTGGAGCAAGGGACCGAGAATGAGAGACGGGCAAACTGTCACAACATCTAGTCCCGTTTTCTTCGAATACTCAAAAGCCTCAGACTCCGCCCTAGTTTTTGCAAGGGAATACCAGCTCTGACAGACAACACCAGAAAGACTTCAGCTCTACTAAAAAATATATATATATATGCAGAAGAGACAATAGCAGTGCATAAAAACCAGAAACTGATTTATAGAAACCTGAAGATAATTATTCCATGGGCAAAGCATTGTATTGAAGTCACATGTTACCATCCAAATATGCAGGTGTAGAAACAAAAATATGACCATTGTTATACAAGTCGGTTATAGTTTTTCATATTCATCTACTATAGCTTTCAGCGATTCCATCTGAACAAGCTTGCTGACCGTTTCAGCCATAAATTAATGTATTAATTCTTTCTTAAGGGGGGTTTGAGAAAACTTCCTTACCAAGTAATTTACGTGGATAGGATGTGATGTTTATCTGCTAAAAATATAAAGAGGAAAGTGTGTGCTAATCTACCTTTTGGAAGTATCTTGACCCAACTAGTAACATGCGCACCAAATAAATCGGAGGTGGTAGTTGTTGAACATACTATATCATGTGTGCATTTTTTTGAATGCTTCTCATATGGATCACTGTAGGTAAAACCTGATTTATCGTCGAATTCAATTCAGTTTCAGAAACATGGATGCAATATTTTTCTTTCAAATAAACAAAAGGGAAAATGTTTTCTTCTTATACTCTTATTCACAGCTGAGAAATTTTAGTTGATCTTGGTATTGGGATTATGTCTCGATCCAGTGTATCACATCGTATGGCCATGAAGAAGCCATATTAGGTTGAACACCTAATATAATGAATATTATTTAAGATTTAATCCTAATTAATATTTAAAGTAAATCTCCTAAAATAGGAAACAATATTTGTTTGTTAATTAGGAGAGTGAATATCTCCTAATTAATGGGAACAATATTTGTTTGTTGGGAGATTACTTGGGGAGGAAATTATTTATCACTATAAATATCTTCTAGAGTTTCATGGCAATACTAGGCAAATATTATACAATGTAGAGATCTTAAGGGAAGATTGAGAGGTTATAAGAGAGGGTAACTCCATGGGAGAGTTTGTGAGTCTCTTAATGTATCTCAACTATCAAAGTGGATTTATCTGTTTTTGCTCCATGGATGTAGGCCTAGGCCGAACCACGTATATTTGTGTTCTTCATTTGATGTTGTGTTTCGTTCTTATGTTCGATCTCGTATTTGTTGTTGGCTTCCGTGAATCGTCTTCCCAACAGTGGTATCAAAGCTCCAGGTTTCGACCTAGAAGGACGAGATTTGAAGAACGAGGATCAATGACGATACGGGTCGAAGAATCTATACCATCGACGGATGTATTGTTGAAAACTCCAACAACGATGTGTCGTACATGGTTTCATGCGAAGAAGAAAAAAAATCATGCAAGGTTGCATGGAGCTCTCGGTGGTGGAAGCGGCACATCTATTCAGGTGTGCGATGATGATACCAATTTGTTGTGGGTCCAAGATCCACCGAGAAGCAGACGTGCAGAGACGCTCAGGGTGCAAGGTTCGCAGTGACACGCAGTGGCATGTGGGCGAATCACGTGAAGCGTGGGTGCGGAGTTCGTACAGAAGAAGATGGAACAGTGTAACACGATTTAAGGCGTTCTGAACCGGGTATGGGAGGAGCAGCTCCATGTGGTTCAGTTAAAAGAGCGAGTCCAGTCATCTCGAGAGCGCGGTGTGGCATGTTCAAAGTGGAAGTAAGATCCAGATCTTTTTCGAAAATCCACGAGGAGCGTGGTGCATGTAAAATCAAGTCATAGCATTGACTTGAGAATGCGCGATTATTGAGTCTGACCCAGTGGTTGATCCATGATAAGGCGAGCGCAGGCTTATGGATCCAACAAAGTTGGGCAGTGCAGTTGTCCAGAGGAAGAAATTCCTAAAATTCATTCAAGGTGAAGTTTTGCGGAGCGGGTCTAGTGCACAAAGAGACTCGTGATAGCGACTTGAAGGCTGATGAAGCTCAAGGAAGTCGAAGACTACTTGCTTGCAGGTGGAGGTGCACGGTTGCTCGCGTGGTCGTACTTCAAGGACGACATGGAGCAAGGTGGAGACATCAATGAAAATCTTCTAAAGGGTTCGAGAAAGTCCAAGCGTACTGGATACGAGCCAAGGTGGTGATTTGTTGGGATTATGTCTCGATTCGGTGTATCACAACGGATGGCCATGATGAAACCATATTAGGTTGAGCACCTAATAAGTATAAGATTATTTAAGATTTGATCCTAATTAATATTTAAAGTGAATCTCCTAAAATAAGAAATAATATTTGTTTGTTAATTAGGAGAGCGAATATCTCCTAATTAATGAGAACAATATTTGTTTGTTGGGAGATTACTTGGGGAGGAAGTTATTTATCACTTTAAATATCTTCTAGGGTTTTATGACAATACTAGGCAAACATTATAAAATGTAGAGATCCTAAAGAGAGGGTAACTCCATGGGAGAGTTTGTGAGTCTCTTAATGTAACTCAACTATCAAAGTGGATTTATCTGTTTTTGCCCCGTGGATGTAGGCCTAAGTCAAACCACGTATATCTTGTGTTCTTCGTTTGATATGGTGTTTCGTTCTTGTGTTCGATCTCGTGTTTGTTGTTGGCCCGCGAATCGCCTTCCCAACACTTGGTACGTCTTCCCTCCACCAATGAGTATAACAATTTCATAATAAAAAAGAGCTCAGTGAAGAAGTAAGCAAAATTGTGAAATATATTAAAATAAACCATCAACATTCAGATCTCCATAATAGAAATAGTTCTCCAACTAATCAAATCAATTACCTCATTTGTCTTGCAGTACTCCTCGTCACTCCAACATTCTTCATCCTTCACTTTATCCTTTGGCCAATTTGGATTATATGCAACAGCAACGATAGATGAAACTACTACGATTCTTTCTACTTTAAACTCAGATGCGGCCTTGAGCACATTCAACGTGCCCGTCACAGCCGGTTCAATCAAATCTTTCTGAGAAGGAAGCCATGACATACAAAAAAACATCAAGCAATCTTAATCCTACTACTGAGTACTGATTCCACATATAATAATAGCAAAGAGATCTGTGAATAAAAATAGAAAGTTTCTTTCATACAACAGCTCGCATATAAGCAGTAAGTCGCATAGAAACTAGGCACCCACTCATCAGAGAAAAGTCCTCATTTTTCTCTAATAAAAAATAAATGGCTACAAAATATGTGATGAAGCCAAAGTACAGAAATACTAAGACCATTCACATTGTCTCACCCTTCTTCAAGGTAGATAAAAAAACATCAATACCAACATCATTAAACCCTTGCATGCACCCTAATGTCGGTCAGTAAG
Source organism: Acorus calamus (assembly GCA_030737845.1). NCBI lineage: Eukaryota > Viridiplantae > Streptophyta > Magnoliopsida > Acorales > Acoraceae > Acorus > Acorus calamus. Next base: position 15,313,021 of record CM060876.1, read on the forward strand.
AAAGCACTATGGATAGGGCCGAAACAGTATGGCATATACGTATCCACATTACTATTATTATGCATCTCTATTATTATGTATCTACACTGTCATGGAATAACTGTTCACCTGATCATAATAAACTTCCAAAATTTAAAGCCACAGCGTTCAGGCACAGTTGATAATTGGAAACACAACCTATCTAGTATAGGATCACCAAATGATCAAGTAGTCTCACCTCCGGATTGGGTACTTTGCCTGATGGTACAGGACAGGCAACATGGAAGACTCCATCGCATCCTTTGATGGCTGCTGATATAGATTCATAGTCGAGTAAGTCCGCCTTGAAGAGTTGCAGGTTCTCTGCGGTACTGTCCAATTTCTTCAAATGTGCATTCTTTTCATTATCTGCGGGTGGAAAATATAGAATATATTGAGTGATTCATGGACATGATGTATAGCTCAACCTGTCGCATGTCTTGGAAGAAGTGTACACAAAGGACTGTACACTCTAAACGAATTTTCTTGTACATATTTGATGTGAGTTATGCGATTTCTGTGCTGTGTGGGACATTATATTAATGTATCTGCCCTTTATATACTCTTTTATGTGTTTCTTATACCATTGAGAAAGCATGTACAACGGACCCTAGGGTCTGAGAGGTAGAGCATATAGAGTCTGCAATCCAAAAAATAAAGAAAAAATCCTTCTTCCCTCTTTGTGGATATAGATAATCTTTGCCAAACAACGTAATCTCATCACATGTGGTGTGATTTGTGATTGTGTTTTTCTCCTTCTCTATTTCGATTCATGATCTATTTTTCAATACCCCTTATGTACAACTTTTTAAAGAAAAATAACTTCATATTCCTTCCTGATGTTCAAGTTGAAGAACAATGTCAGCTATAAACTTCCTTCTAAATCTCACAAATCTCCATCCAATCCACACATTCAAAAGAAAAGAAAACTGATGTAGAACATATGGCCAGCATGTTACTAGAGCGATTGGACTGCTAGACGAGGACCACCAAGCCATTGAACCACCAAAAAAGGTTCACCAATACGAAATACCACCGGGTAGAAATCAAGGGCCCCGATCTTGGAATCGCACGAAATATTACATAGCAATATACAAATATCGTGGAGATCTTTCGGAATAGTCGCTTTCCCACTAATTATGCCTAATTTTTTTTTAAAAATTCTTTATGCATTCAAATTAGCGATTTTGCTATTATTAGTAATTTTTTGAATTGCGATTTCTCTTTCTTAATAAGTTGGAATTGATAGAATTGATCTCTATCAATTCCAATATCCATCTAGGATCCTGTAAAATCATAAAATGACAGTTGTCCTGATTTTTCTCTTTTTGATAAATTTTTATTTTATATAATTAGTTTAAAAGTAGACTTGTAACCAAGGATGTGTTTGTGCAACATGAAAAGTGAGGAAAAATAAAAAAAAAATAAAAAAATTTCTTTTAACCACCCAAAAACTTGTTAACAGAGGAAAAATTTTTATCTCATTTTTCTTTTGCTCTTTTGTCTTATTAGGATGGGGGGGGGGGGAGGTTCCCTCACCTTAGAGGAGGGAAGTGAAGGAAAATGAGAGAATACCACATTTACAAGAACAATCCAAACAACCTTGATGTAAGATCCCTTTTGTGATTCTTGTTTGTTTTTTTCTTTTTTTTCTATTCTTTCATATTTGATTTATTGAGTTGTTCTAGATTTTTTTTTGTTGAGATCTAGTTTTTTTTTTTTTTGGTATATTGTTTTTGTTTAACCTATCTAGATTGAGATCTTATATCTGTTTTTGTGATTTTTTTTATTTGAATAGATTTAGGATTTTTTTTTCCCTAACAGATTTGTGGTTGGATTTTTTTGTTGGTAGGCCGATTGATACTTGTGTGTTTTGGGTTGTAATGAATTGCAAACCTAATGGAAGTATTAAAAAAAAAACAGAGAGAGGTGAAGATGGGTTGATATATTTATAGGAAAACAGATAATGTCAACAGCCGAGGTTTTTTTAAATGATCTTGTTTTTATTGTGTGATTTTTTTTATCCATTCTTATTGTCTATTTTATAATAAAATAAGACAAAAGTGTACATTACATGGTACTAGTTAAAAGATCTATATGTTGGTAGAAGGGTGCAAAAGAGAAATCTACAAAGAAAATTTTTATATAGACCATAAGGTTAGAAGATATAAAACGAATGGCCCATAATATGCGTGGTAACATTGCAAATTTTCAATATGGAGAGATTGTTGATGCCTTGTTAGCATACTTTTGTATTGATTGGTCTTTTAAAACTTTATTTCTTTAAAAATATTTGACAAGTGATTTTAGATTACTTTTATATTATATTTAGATTAGCTGCCAAACAATATTTTATATTTTGTTATTTTCTATTAGTCTATGTCATAGTATAAACAATATATTTTTATTTTATGTCATTTTCCATCGTAGGCACAAACAACGGTTTTTATTTTTCGTTATTTTCCATCACTAACACAAACATAAGTTTTTATTTTCAATTAATTTCCATTATAGGCACAAACACCATATAAACTCGTCAAAAAGAAAATAATTTATCTTCCGTCAGTTTCTTTTTAACTCAAATTCAATCACTTTCATTCAATTTCCTTTTGTGTTTGTGCACAAACACACCCCAAAGGGAGAACGGCTTTTATCAATAATATTTTTGAGTTTTCTCTGTTGTGAGAATTGTGTTTAATGATCTCACCGTTAGTATTATCTTTCTTTATTTCACGTTGTGTTAAAAACAAACCATTTAATATCTCCACTCAACATACAACTTGTGATACTGTGAATTCTTCCATCCATTCCCAACTTCAAAGGAGCGCATTCAGAGAACAAAAACTCATTTTTGTCTACATAGACAACTATAGGTACAGAAACATAGAATAGACAATAATACAAACATGTTTACTACTGTAGTGACTTCCCACCCAAATAAGAGAGAAGGATCCCCCCACCCACTACATCAAACAGTCACCAAAAAGACTTGATTTTTATAAAATTGAATAATCTAAAACGCACCCATCTCATATAAACATCAACTAGTCAAATACACGCACAAATGCTCGTGTTTAAAAAATCATTGTAAATCAAACAAATAAAACTAAACGATATTGCAATTTCATCACAAATCAATAAAAAAAATTTCAAATTCAAAAGTTTGATTTTTTCAATCATCAAATCAATCTAACCAAGGCCACATACCACACCTAAAAAGAAAACGCAATCAATAACAACAACATGAGATAAAAAAGATATCAAAGATCCAAACTTGAAAGATATAAAACTTGGGTATCTACAAAAATGAGGGACATATAATCATACCAAATTTCAAACTTTAAAATGAGTTCGATTCATTTTATAATTTTTATGAAATTTCATGAAATTTGAAGTTTGAGAAGTTATGTTTTGAGATGAATAACCTAATTATAAATCTGAAAATTTAGATAAAAAAACACAGATAGGAGGCCAATATACAAATATCACATAATAGGATATAATTAGCCTATTTTTGTCAAGGACATGTGGGTATAAATATATAAGGTCTGATTGTGAAACTGGTAGAGTTTTGGAGTGGATCTGCAAATAGCCTAAAAAGACAAAATGGCCGATTTTTGTCAAGGAGCTGAGTATAAATATCAGGGTCCTGTTTGTAACACAAATAGAGGTGTGTTTGTGAAATAGATAAAACCTGGGGGCTGATATGTAAAATACCCTCCCCAGAAACAGACAAAAATTAGGAGTGGTAAACGAGCCCAGTTTTGACCTATTCAGGCTCTGCTCGTTTACTATCAGGCTCGGCTCATGACCGAACTTCATTTCGTGTTCAAACTCGACTCGTTGGGCTGGTAAAAAGCTCGATTGAAGCTCGGCTCGATTCGTTTGTTAAACAAGTCAAGCAGAAGCTCGAATCAAGTCTCGGCTCGGGCTTGTTTAGCTATAAAAAAAAACCTTGTTTAGCATTTGAGAAATCATATTTCACAAATCACAACATCTTATACATGTGAAAATAACATAAGCTCGGGCTCTGCTCGGGCAAGGCTTGTTCCCCTTTTTTTGTTAAGTAAACGAGCTCGTCTAGGCTCGGGCTCGGCTCGTTTACAAACCAAGTTTTAAAAATTGTTCAAGCTCGACTCGTTTGTCTAATTAAACGAGCTTTAATCGAATCGAATCCGAGCTGCTCGGCTTGTTTATCATCCCTAAAAATAATTGGCCGAATTTGTTGGCATCGTCATATTTTATAGAATGTTTAGATATATACCAATCATACAAAATAAAAAAATAGAGGATGAGAGAGAGAGAGAGAGAGAGAGAGATGACCTGGGTCTCTAACAGTTCCATGGACCATGTACCCTCTTGAGAGGAGGAGCTTCACAAGCCATGAAGCCTGGAAACCACCTGCACCAGTCACACACACCTTCTTTGCCATCTCTCTCTCTCTCTCTCTCTCTCTCTCTCTCTCTCTCTCAAAATGCTTCTTTAATTTATTAGTGTCCCTGTTTGCTTTTTTTTTTTGTTATACATGTAATTTTTTATCCAAATTTAAATATTTTTCTATGTTATGAAGAATCCATGAGATTTCAAATTTATATAGAATTTAAAATTAAATGATTTTAATCATTCTTTCCGTTTTAGTCATTGTGAGAATAATGACTATTTATTATTCTTCATTTTCCTTCCATTTTAGTCGTTACTGGATTTATTTGACAATTAATAAATTGTCATTTCCATTTTAGCTGATACATGATTTAAATCTAAGAGGTTTAAATAAGAATAATATATTGTCGTTTCCTTTTTTGGCCGTTGGAAAAATCAAGAATATAATTTGATTTAGGCCATAATTAAATTACAATTATGATTTGGATACAACCATGATGAGGTTGTGTATTTCCGTTGCTGGCATTATTTTCTTTCCTGTATATAAATTTCCAATATCTTCTTTGATCTAACACAAGAAAAAATTATTTTATCTCACCTATATCTCTCCAACATTCATTCTCTAAAAAAGTTCTACTTTGATCCATCACTCTCCATTCTAGGCATTGACTGCAAAAAGGGTTCGGTTCGAGGACTCCACCTGACGCACCTTGGGAAGTCGACGAAATCGCGGGTGAAAGACGTATCTCAGGAACAATTTGCCCGTTGAACCCTGTGTGGAAAAGGGGGCAAATCTGTTTCAAAGAAAGTCTCTCCTAGGCACTTCTTCACCCAGACGATTTCTTTCTAAACTCTTAGGTTAATTCTGATTTTTAATCAAGTTATTGGACTGCTTAGATAAATATAATTTTTTTTCTCCAACACTTACAACCTTTGTTGAAATTATCACATACAACGTGTTCGTTTTTTGGCGTCATGTATCGGTTAACGGGAAAGACTGCTACTTTTTTTGTTGGAATGTTAAAAGACGACTTATGACTCGAATAAGGATAAATAAAGAATTTAAACATGAATCCAAACAGCACGTCGATTATTGCCAGGAATAAATCTATAACCAAATCCACTAATGTTTTTTTTGTTTTTTTTTATATCGGAGGGACCCCGTGGTTGACTTTGCGGTCGAGCTGGGAAGGCTATCTCTGTCTGTTTGCTCCGGTTCCATGGAAAATTCTTTCGAATAATCGCCAACAAATAAGTTGGTAAGTTAACGCTAAGACTCAAACCCAAAACTTATCGGTAATACCGCTAAGCCCTGAACCGTTGTGCTATAACCACTGGAGACGAAGAAAATAATATATGTTATACACTTTCATCTTTTTATATATTTCTAATCTAATATACGGGCACGAGAAAAAGGCACTCTAGAAATAGTTATTAGAGGTGCAACTTGGATAGGCTTGGGTTTGAGTTTTAGTGTTCAGGTTCAATTTGAATCAAACAACATGAATCTAATTTGGGTTGAGTTTGGGTTGAGGGATTAAAACCCGAACCTGAAGTAGGGATGATAAATTTAATTATTCTAAGTCATATTTGAATTTTTTAATTTATTATGAAATAAAATTTAAATTGTTCAATTTACTTTTACATGTAATATATCAATTCTATAGTTTCATTTGTATATGTTTAATAAAAATGTTCCTTAATTTTAACCTTTTTTTTATGTGGAATATTGACTTTTACAAAATTTTGATTGTTTAGAATTATATCTTTTAGAAATCAAACCCAAATCTAGCCTAAGCCCAACTCGAACCCAACTAAACCCGAATCGAACCGAACCCAAACCAAATACGACGGGATAGGTTAGGGTTGGGCTTCTCAAATCCGAGGGTCAGGTTGGATTGGGTTTGAGTTGGCTTTCTCCAACCTCGGGTTAGATTCAGGTTGAGTTCCAATCCAACCCAACTAGCCCGAGTTGCACCCGTAATAATTACTGTGTATTATCACTCACAGGAGCAGAATCATGAATTAGAACATGAGACTCAAATCAAACAAAAAACTTCAAAGTAAACAGAAAAATACTTATAAAAACTTTAGGTTATGTTTCGTTACAGTCTCTTTTTTAGCTCCAATCATAGTCCACATGTGTTTTAAATTTTTAAAATCAATATATATCATATAATGAAATACAAGTTTTTATAAAAAAAAATTTGAAGTATGTAATCCAATGAATTGCATGGATGCAATTATAGAGTGTGGAGGTAAAAATCTACACTTTAACACGTGTCACGACAAGACGGACATGGGCCATCTAACTTGAGGCCCACAAGACCTGGTCCAAGATGGATAACCTCACGATGACGTCATCAAATGTGTAGGCACGACTAGACTGAGGGTCTAGTCGGACGGTCGAACACCTCATGAGCAAATGTCACATCGAGTAGTCTAAAGCACGACCAGATAAGAGAGAGATTTGTGAGATGAAGCGATTATCCCTCCCAAAGAACATATGGCCGACATGTTACTGGAGCGATTGGATAAAGATTTATAAAAGGTAAAAAAATAATGATAATTGATTTGAGAGGTGATTTATAAAAGGTGATGACAATTGATTTGACAGTGGACCCACATATTCATTGGGATGAATAATCTAGTATAACTTTAATTCCAAGAGCTAGTTAAAATTCATATACTACTTTATACCAATTTATTCTGGCATACTTTACCATGGGTTATTCAGGATTTTCAAACACACCAAAATCTTTATCCGGAGTTATCAAAAGGGTTATTCCCAAAACAAGCGGAGACTAAAGAGATAGCCCAATTGAAAATTATAAAGACTAACAGCTCGAAGACAACCAGAATTTGTGTGAAATTCGTTCCCACGCTCCTGTCTACTGGGCTTCGTACTCTTTCCCGACAGTCATAGATCCGCCAGGGTAATGAACGAATCCCTCAATCCTCTGACCTCCGAGAGCCACCGCACCATTGGGCAGCCAATAAACAAGTGAGCAACGGTCCACCCCACATATCACGTACCTCTTGTCCAACTCCGGCAACCAACGAGCGATGAAGGATTTAGTTACTAAATTACAAAAATCACACATAAAAGCAAATCAAATACTGTCAGTTGTAGAAGAAAAGGAAGACATCCAATTCTCAATCCCCTCTGCGTTCTTCACTGTCTTCTACAATAATTTGATAGCTCTCTCTGCGCACGCATTATGCTCCTTCTTGTGGACAGAGGCATACATAAAGAATTGCTGGTTTATCATTTTGATCACAAGTTTTACTGTTGGTACAGGTGGAACCGTTGGTTCATCATATATACCATTCAAATTAAAGTACATGCTAATATTAAGGAGGTATATACTCGCATTGGTCACCATGATTCTTTTTTTTTTTTATCCAGAAACATATTTTGTTTCTACCCAATCAACATTCTCCCCCTCCAACTCTGAAGGAACCTTTCTACTACGCAAAACGTTTTTTTTTTCAATTTTCTTACTTGGTGCCGATAGAACCTTTTTATTTTCCCTATCTCCTTCTTTCGATCCACATTATGGTCACTTTGTTCTATCTTCCTCTTCATAGTTGGGGAAGAAGAGGGAGATGAAACGGCATTGACTGGCATAGGCATGTGCAAGGACTCTTTCGAATGCCTTTGTAAATTCCTCTATTGAAGGGAATCATGAAGGCAAAGGTAGATGGTGTATTATAAAAGCACAAAACAAATGTTAAATCACATGGAGTATCAATGTTTATGAACAATGAACATAGCACATCCAACAAAAATACACTTTAAGATTAAATTTTTTTGAAATGAGAAAGAAATTGATTTAAGATTGAGATATATGATTTATGAAATCATATGCTAAAACAAATTAAAACAAGGAAGAAATTTATACAGGTTAAAATATTTTATTTATGAAACTATATGCTAAAAAAAAATTAAACAGGGAAAAAAAATATTTCAAGTTAAAGCATTTTATTTATGAAACCATATGCTAAAAAAAATTTAAAACATGGAAGAAAATTATTCAGATTAAAAGTATTGAAATAAGATTAAAATATTTATCATATGAAACCATACGCTAAAAAAAGAATAATGCTTCGAACCTGAGTTCCTTCACTATTATGTCTCCTTTAGACAACAAAAAATCTGTGAAACTCGATGGGATGAAGAAGGAGAGTCTGCTACTTGAGAGTGGTAATGCAGAAGACGCATTGGGTAAGCCATGTGAAAGAGATAAGAGACGACATCAAGAGAGAAAATGTTAGAGATAAGAGATAATGACACGATGAGGAAAGTGCAGACAATGAGACGGAGAGGGAAGGTGAGAGAGAGAGGAGAGTCTTTGTTTTATGGAAGACGAAAAAGTTTAATCAAAGGGGAGAGAGAATTTGTGTTTTATGGAAAATGAAAGGAGAGAGAGAAAGTAGTATTGGAACTTGAAAAGAATCAGTGCATACAGTGGTGGAACAAGGTATGTACACCTATTATCGAAATATATGTGCTTTGAAAGGTCGCATGTACTCATCACATTTTGAACCATGCTTCCAAAATGCGCGAGGCCATGTGACGTCAGAAATGCCTTTTGATTATTTAATGCAGTGTCAAACCATTTAATGCAGTGTCTAAGGTCCTTTTCAAAGCGATTTGAATTTTAAAATTTGAAACACAATCATGCCCGCCCAATTTAAAAAACCAACAAAGTCATTTCATCTCTGTCCATATAGGATCTAACGTGGAGACGGCTCCGTTTGGAAACACGGATTGAAAAGTAGATTTTGGAATAAAGCTGCTTTTTAAGATGATTTTAGACCTTGACTTTTTTGTGATGCTTTTTTTTAATTCATGAATCAATATTTGAAAGGAGTTTAATGTTTGGTAGAAAAAGTTGTTTTTCAATTCAAAAAATCGATTCCGACCAAAAAGCGTTCTTTTTGAGATTTTAAAAACACGGATTTCGAGAGAGAAATTAAAAGGAATCCAGCTTTTGATTCCGCCGGAATCCGACCCGTTTAGCTGCACGATTTTGAGATTTTAGCTTTTTAAAAAGCGGAATCCGTCCAAACCTCGTTACCAAACGGAGAATAAGCATGAGTGTAACATTTTCCTTTATATATAGAAAAACAATACAACGGATATCTGTTTCTATATCTGGGGTATCATAACGGATTACTAATTTGGATGGAGCTTATCATATCAAAACTAAACTAATTTGTGTGGTGTATTGTGTGATTTGGATACCAAGCAATTACGAGTAACTTTTTGGATGAGAACAATTACAAAGTTTATTTATTCATAGTCAGGCCTTATCTTCATATTAAATTTTTCGTTTTTTTATATTTTTCATATCAAATTTTATCATATTTTGGGTCATAAAATCAACACCCTCAACTCCCCAATGAGTCTTATTCTCATTGGTGTAATCTTGTAATGAGTATCAATAATGGATTTCCTTCAGTACATTTATTGATGGACGACATGTGTCTATCAAAATGTATTAATAAAATTTCTATCAATAATATTTTAATAAATTGAAGATTTTTTTACTCTTTGATGAACACGGTCCATCCAGAAATGTACTGATCATCAGTACATACTGATATGAAAATATTTCATTTTACGTGATTTTAGTTCAGGTGGTTTGGATCAAAGGATGAAATTGGTTTTCCTTGAGTTTATTTTATTTTTTTCTTTCAGGATTTGGTTTGCTACTATTATTTTTTTAAGATAAACATGGACATTATAAAATCCTGAGCGAGTAACCGATGAGCATATTTTACAACAATCATCATAAATTATTCTTAATGATTTCACACGCCAATGAAGAATCTGGCATTTAAATTTTATCCATAATTGGTAGTCCTATGTCGGATTGGAAGCCAACCCCCAATCTAAAATCCAACTTGACATTCAATTCAGTAAGTTCAATCCACACCTATCCCGTTTAGGTAACCCGAACCCTCTACTGAAACTCAACCCAAATTTAATTCGGATTACTCGAAGTTGAGCTAGGATTTGAATCCAAATACTAAAATTTTAACCCAAACTCATCCAAAAGTCAGGTTGATCTGATTTAACCCGCTTAAGTTTCATCTCTACTCAAAACTTCAGTTGATATTCCGAAAATCCCAACATTTATTTTCCTGAAGATTTGTTTGACAGATTCATATAACACACCAACCCCACAGTCAATGGAATTTTCAGTTAACCACACAAAATCATTGCTTGAGGAAAGCAGTTCCAGTAAAAAGTCAATAGTAGAACAAATGAGAAGAATCAACAGAAATTCAAAGAGATGCCTTATCAAGGCCATCAAAGAAAGGATGATCCATCGCTTTCTTTGCAGATATCCTATTCGAGGGTTCATACTGCAACATTTTCTGCCACAAATCAACAACACCCAGTGTTACTGTGTTGGTTAAACAAGCAATACATGAATCAAATCAAATTTGAGCAGATGAAAAAGACTAATAATAATGTATCACTTACTGATAGCAGATCGAGCCCATCAGCATCCAAGTGGGGAACCGCACAAGACAGTTCCCGGGGTTTCCACTGTGGAAATTCATGCCAGTTTGCTAGTTTGCTTACTCCAGGCCACACTTCTTCATTTGGAGTACCCAATAGCCTGCGTAAAAATAAAAAAATAAAAAAATAAAAAAAAACTGGTTAGGCATGTCAATTATCCAAAAATGATTTGTATTTGTTTTGAATCCATATCTGAAAAATAAAAAAATAAATGACATCCGAAGATCTGAATGTATCATTGATAAGATTTAAATAACACATGCATTCTCTTTCTACAATTGTTAAATACAAAAGCACCTGAAAATATGCAGTAGCTGTTGCAGTTCAGAGTCTCCAGGAAACAATGCTTGGGTGGTGACCAGTTCAGCTACATTTAAGAATATTTTGATCAACATATTAGCCTATATATGGTGTCTCCCATTTTTTGATAATATAAAGCCCTTGAGTGAGGTAATTTTACCAAAAATGCAGCCCACAGACCACATATCAACTGGAATTGAGTACTTCGTGGCGCCGAGAAGAATTTCAGGTGCTCTATACCACAATGTCAATATCTGAAACCAAAATACAACATTAGTTGAATCGTAGACTCGCAATCAAACAACCGTATAAAATTTTTGCTGGCCTAAATACATATACCTCATGTGTGTACTTCTTGAGTGGAATTGTGAATGCCCGACTGAGTCCAAGGTCTGCGATCTTCAGCATCATTGTCTTCCGATCCATTAGCAGATTGTGAGGCTTCAAATCTCTGAATCAAGAGAGAACATAAGCCAACGTTGAACAGACTACACCCCATGGGGAAATCAAAACTACCACTGATACCTGTGTAGCACTCCGCGACCATGGCAACATGCAAGGCCTTTACAAAGTTGGTACATCAAAATCTGCACATACATGATACACCACATCCGAACCCGTAAGAATTCATCCTTATTTGTCATGCCTAAACTAAAATGATCATAACATTTGTGAGTGCAAGTACAGCTTCTACAATTCTCAAGTCACCATTTGTGGTACTCACGGTTTTACAAAGATTGGTTGCACAATGATACACCACATCCAAACTGGTAAGAATTCATCCTTATTTGTCATGCCTAAACATTCATGAGTGCAAGCACAGCTTCTACAATTCTCAAGCCACCATTGTGGTACTTATGGTTTTACAAAAATTGGTTGCTCGATTGGGCAGCTTTTGGTTGCACAATTGGGCAGTTTTAGTGTTTGCAGGAAGCTGTTTCTGCAATCGTGCAACCAAACAGTTTTATTGTTGCAATTCGTGCAGACAGATTTCAGGTAAATAGTACAACATTTTTATTAATACATGAAAAGGAATTCACTTAAAGGTGCTTTAATATTAGTTTCCCAAAAGGCATACTTTTGTTAGATTTCCGTAAAAGGTCCTTTTTCCCATGTTTTTTTGCTTTCTTCAAAAGCTGAGACCACTTGGGGCATTTATAAACACATTTATGTTCTGATGGAATCTGGTCATTGATGGAACCCATCAGTTCTTATTAATTCCCAATGTGGGACTGATGTATGACTAAAATTATCATAGAATTCAACCATGTGAGGTGATATATGTTAGTCTGTGATAAGAGATTGAAGAGAATTGATGAGATCCCAAATTGATTGGATCCCATTATGTTTGGATTAAGCATGATTCCTACAATCTTACAGTTTTCAAACACTACCTTATTGAGAAAATTTAAAACAGAAGAAGATAAGGACATGCGTACCTTCACGGTTTTGAGTGGAAGGGTCTGTCCGGTCTGCCGAGAACTTCTGATGTACTTCTTGAGATCAGTGTCCATGTACTCAAAAACCAGATACAAGACTGTCTTCCCTTCCTTGTTCAGGCACTGTTTGAGCCCCAGAAGTCTGCATCGACCAAAACAGAGAGTGTGTCATGCAAAAACTTTGTCAAAGATTTCACATCAATAACATATTTACATAGATCTCTGTCTCAGATCAACACCAACCCAGAATTCTAATTCTGATATCGTACCCGTCTCAAAACAAATAAATAAATATCAAGTTACACAAAACAAGGGAGATTCTGACAGTGCAAGAAAAAAAATCAAGAACCCAAACTCCCCGAAGAATTCTGAAGAAAACAAAGGAAAACAACCATCCAAAGAACAAAACAGTAATTACAGATAACAATCATCAGAATCAAACCCATCACTGTAAAAAAAAAACAAAAGATTGAAAAACTGATCAGACGATTGAAATCAAACCACCCCAACATGAAAGAAAAACAATGTCAGAAAGAACAGAAATCTGAGATCCATTTTAAAAGCCGAAAACCCCGACAGAATCAAAACCTATCACCAGACCCATCATCACTAACAAAACATAATGAAACCGAAAGAACCAAATCATGAATATCCAGATGGGTTTTTCGAACACCTGACAACATGAGGATCGGAAGACAGCATCTTGAGCAAGGAAACCTCACGGAGGGTCGTTGGAGGGACCCCCTCGTCGTCACCATGGAGCCTCTGCTTCTTGAGGGCGACGATCTTTCCGGTCGCCCTCTCCATCGCCCTGTAGACCTTCCCATACGTCCCTTCCCCCACCTTCTCAAGTTATTCATAGGCATCCATCTCTCTCACTCAGTCACTCTTTCAAACAAACAGAACAAAAAAAAACCCGAAAAAGTTGAGATAAAGACCCTCTTTTGAAGCCGTTGCAGCTCCTCCAACGCCTAATTTAGGCTCCGTTTCAAAACACATATTGAAAATTAGCTTTTAAAATAAAGTTATTTTTAAAGATGATTTTGACATTAACTTTTATTTGGATGTTTTTATTTAATTCAAGAAACAATATTTGAAAGAAGTTAATGTTTAGTAGAAAAAGTTGCTTTTCAATTTAAAAATCCAAAAAACATTGTTTCTGAGCTTTTCAAAACACAGATTTTGAGACAAAAATTAAAAAGAATCCAACTTCCGATTCTGAATTAATCTGTCCCGTTTGACTGCACGATTTAAACTTTTCAGCTTTTCAAAAAGCAGAATCTGCCAAATCGCGCAACCAAACGGATGTACCTCCCGATCAGTTTAATAGGACATGTTCTTTGTGTTTAATATAAGAGAGACTGTTTGATTAGCGAAAATACCCAAAAAAAAAGACTTCTAAAAATAAGAAATACCTAAAATGGTTTATTTTAAAAAATTTACCAAAAAAGTCTCATTTAATACTCTTATAACCGAAAATAACGAAGAATGGACTTGTATCTTACCATTTTTAAAATCTCTCTCAATATATTTAAAATTTTTCACAGCATCGTATAATTGAAAAATTATAACAATATAAGAAATTATTTTTATTTGTGAGTGATTCTATATATTTCTAAATTTTCTTTGTATGCTATAACAAAATGTTAATATTGTCAAAATTGTCATTCTTAAATTTATAACATTTTTTTTTATTTTTCAAAAAAAATTTCAATTTTTTTGTTATTCATATATCTTATAAATTTCTTGTGTAATGATTTTTTTTCTTTATTATTAAACATATGTAAGTGCTTCAAAAAGATTTTACAAAATTTAGAAATATCTAAAAAATATTTTATAATTTAACTCTTAATGGTGTATTTAGATGTACAAAAAATAGTAAAAACTCCATACATAAATAAAAAAATATTTTATTATTTATTAATATTCTTTAATTGTGGTTTTAAACAACTAAATATGTGTGATGATGTTTAAATAGTATATGACATAAAGTTAGTTAAATCATTTTACTTTTCAAAATTATGAAAGAAGACTTTTTAAAGTAAATTTTTTAAAAATAGCTGATTTGGGTATTTCCAATACTTTGATGATTTTTTTTTGGGTATTTTTCCATAATATGATACATACAACTTTTTTGATATCCCAGAATGAAAGTGTTTAAATATAAGCAAGAGGAGAGGATTATTGATCTATTTATTTTTACTAACATTTTATTGGTCGAGATTTATTTTAAATGAAAATGATAGTATATACATCTTAATCCATCTTCTTTGTTAGTTAAACCACTATGTTATCTTAATATATCTTAAATGAAAATGATAAATTAATAACTGAGATATTTTTATTAGAATATCATTTCAATTTTATATCATGATTCCACCCGTCATTGTACCATGTCTTGATACAAAATAATATTTCTTTTTACTATTAGAATAGTCATAGTTGGATAACATACCATACAATTAAGTATAACAAACATACTTTTCGATCATAAGCCAAAGCACTATAATACAAAAAAACAAAGCACATTTAGGTCATTCAGGTCTTCATCCACATTCATGTCATTTGTACTCTTTTTGTTAAAAATATAAATGAACTACAATTTCCTTTATAAAAAAATACTTGTACAAAAGAATTTTGTAGAAAAGCTATTAAGTTACATTCCCAAGGTACCATGTAGAGGATATGACAGCAAGTTCAGAACGAATAAATTAATCAACAACTTCCTGAATATTAAAGTACATTAAAATTTGATTTTTTTAACATACATTGTTATAGCTATGTGAAAGATGTCTTTGAATTGTGGTGTGACAAGCACCGATGATGATGAGAAGAAAAAAAAAAGCCAAAGGCAACACATTGGAACTCAAACATGCCTGTCATTGAAAGCCACATCCTCTGTTCAGAAATGCGATCCGTGCGGCCGTATATGCGGCCGCATATGCGGTTCGGTAAGCCTACCGAACCGCATAGGTTGATATGCGGGCATATGCGGACAAGGCCCGCATATGCGGGGATATGCGGGATATGCGGGCGCATAGAAAAAAAAATAGAAATTTTGCATTTACACCCTCCTAAAAAAGTTAATTATATTTATACCCCTTAAAAATTATATTTATACCCCTGTGTCCGTCTGAAATTGCATCTATGCCCCTGTGTGGCTGTGTCTGAATTTTTAATGGTTTAATATGATTACATTTCTTCAAATTTACCTTGTTATCTCTTGTTTATAGATCAAGACTATATAATTATTTTTTATTATTAAAAAATTACATAACCGCATATACTCCCACATGCCGCATATACTCTGTGCGGTACCCTACCCGCACGCAAACCGCATACCGCATTTCATAACACTGGCCACATCACATACAGAGACAACCAACCTCAACTCAAAGAAGCATGTATTTCCAGTGGTTTAGACCGGGTGTAGATGACCCAAAGTTTCAAGTTTATTCAAACATGGTTCATGAATCAACAACATCCCATAACCATAACAAACCCCACAATCATTGTATTTCCACGTCCATACATATGAAGTGCATGTTAGAATAAAGAAAAAAAAATTCTTGTTTTTGTATTAAAAGAGCCAAATGATCTATTTATAGATACATGGAAGAAAACTTAAAATACCAGAAAATGAAACAAGAAAAACTAGGAAACTAATAATATTACAATAATGATAATAAAGACATAACATTCCCCTAATAATTATTCTTTAACAGTGCAACCAAGTTTCAAAAAAGTTTACAAGACAGAGGTGATCAAAATGAGAAGCATGAGACAATCAGAGATGTCCTCTCTAGTCTTTGTTCAAAAGCCCAGTTTCTATCATGTGCTCGACAGTGTCAACGAGTGTCTCTTCGATTGGCCTACATTTCCATCCCAGCTTCTTCAATTTCTCTGCGCTCAACTTACTAATATTGCGGATGTCATCTTCATCCACCTCAACAATACTGCAAGTTTGAAATCTCGAGTAAGAAAAATGAATTATCTTGAATGATGTGGTCGAAGAGGCTTACTTCTTGGGGTAGTCATAGCCAGGAAACATGTCTCTCAACTTGTTTGCCAGATCCTGAAACTTTATCTCATGAGACGTGCATATGTACCTCCCGGATGCTTTGGGATTCTCGTATGCTAGGATAAGTGCTTCGGCTACATCTCGGACATCAACGATCACCTGAAAACGGTTTTCCAGAGTCTCGTATCCTCCTATTTTGTAAATTCAAATGCATACTCAGGTAGCGTTTTGAGATGGATTTGAAAATTAGTTTTTCACTTGAAGCTACTTTTAAAATTATTCAAAAAGCATACATTTGTTAGATTCCTAAAAAACTCCTTTTTTACTGATAAATAGAAGTTGTGACCATTTGGAGAATTTAGAAACAAGTTTGGGTTAAGTTTTATTCCTGCAAAAACACAATCATCCAAACATGTTTCCAAACTCTACATGAAACATTATGTTCATAACTCGCATGGTTTTACTCTTGTTATTGGCATCAACATAAGTATATGGTAAACCAATCATCTTCAATAAGGCAATTACCATTCAGGAGCTTCACTACAACCATGCTGCTCGCGTTGACAGTGGGTTGGAGCAAGGGACCAAAAATGAGAGACGGGCAAACTGTCACAACATCTAGTCCTGTTCTCTTCGAGTACTCAAAAGCCTCAGACTCCGCCATAGTTTTTGCAAGGCAATACCAGTTCTGATAGAAAACATCAGAAAGACTTCAGCTCTACTAAAAATAAAAAAAAACTATATTCAAAAGAAACAATAGCAGTGCATAACATCTAGAAGCTGATTTATAGAAACCTGAAGAATAATTATTCCATGGGCAATTTTGGAAATCTAAACATCTAAACAACAATATGACCATTGCTATACAAGTTGGATATAGTTTATCATATTCATCTACTAAGCTTTCAGTGATCCCATCTAAACAATCTTGCTGACCCTTTCATTCAGAAATTAATGTATTAATTCTTTCTTGAGGGGGCTGAGAAAACTTCATTACCAAGTACAAATAATTTACGTGCACATCCCCTCGCTAGCGAGGTGAAAGAGATGCACACATCTTAGACGGATGATCCGGTTTCATTCCCGGTCCAACCCCCCATGGAGAGTTTGTGTTGGATTATGGGCCTTGTGCCCAGTTATGTCATATCTACCTCTTGCGGGTCTGGTTACCAAAAAAAAAAGTACAAATAATTTACGTGGATAAGAAAACTAATGTTACAGATATTTTAAACCAAGTTACCAAAAAACTCATTCTTTTTTGGTTAAAACAGGACCAACCCATCAATATATATCTTGCTGGTAGAATCCTTGATCCAACTACTAACATGCGCACCAAACAAATCGAAGGAGGTAGTTGCTGAACATACCATATCATGTGTGCATTTTTTTTAATGCTTCTGTCATATGGATAACTAGGTAAATCCTGATTTATCGTCGAATTCAAATCAGTTGTCAATGAAACAAGGAAGAAAAGCCTCCTAATATTTAAGTCGTGAAATTTCCCACAATGAATTTGCTATCATAACATTGATGCACTATATTTCTTTCAAACAAACAAAAGGGAAACCATTTTCTTCTTATACTCTGATTCACAGCTGAGAAATCTTAGCTGATCTTGGGTAATGACTTCCCTCCACCAATGAGAGTTTGACATAATTCATAATCAAAATATAGCTTAGGGAAGTAAGCTAAATTGTGAAATATATTAAAATAAGCCATCAAAATTCAGATCTCCATAATAGAAATAGTTCTCCAACTAATCAAATCAATTACCTCATTTGTCTTGCAGTACTCCTCATCACTCCAACATTCTTCATCCTTCACTTTATCCTTTGGCCAATTTGGATTACATGCAACAGCAGTGACAGATGAAACTACTATGATTTTTTCTACTTTAGACTCAGATGCGGCCTTCAGCACATTCAACGTGCCCATCACAGCCGGTTCAATCAAATCTTTCTGAGAAGGAAGCCATGACATACTTAAAAACATCAAGCGATCTTAATCCTACTATCGATTCCACATATAATAATAGCAAAGAAATCTGTGAATAAAAATAATAATATAAAGTTTCTTTCATATAACAGCTCGAATATAGGTAGTAAGTCGCATAGAAACTAAGCACCCACTCATCAGAGAAAAATCATCATTTTTCTCTAATAAAAAATAAATGGCTACAAAATATGTGATGAAGCCAAAGTAAAGAAATTACTAAGACCATTAACATTGTCTCACCCTTCTTCAAGGTAGATAAAAAATATCAATACCAACATCATTAAACCCTTGCATGCACCTAATGTTAGTCAGTAAGAAAGCACTATGGATAGGGCCGAAACAGTATGGCATATACATATCCACATTACTATTATTATGCATCTCTATTATGTATCTACACTGTCATGGAATAAACTGTTCACCTGATCACCATAATAAACTTCCAAAATTTCAAGCCACAGCATTCAGGCACAGTTGATAATTGGAAACACAACCTATCTAGTATAGGATCACCAAATGATCAAGTAGTCTCACCTCCGGATTGGGTACTTTGCCTGATGGTACAGGACAGGCAACATGGAAGACTCCATCGCATCCTTTGATGGCTGCTGATATAGATTCATAGTCGAGTAAGTCCGCCTTGAAGAGTTGCAGGTTCTCTGTGGCACTGTCCAATTTCTTCAAATGTGCATTCTTTTCATTATCTGCGGGTGGAAAATATAGAATATATTGAGTGATTATTGGACATGATGTATAGCTCAACCCATTGCATTTCTTGGAAAGTTCGAATCATGATGCAATACACAAGTAATATGGAACTGGCTGCCCCAGCCAGTCATTAAACAGACAAGCTGTTGGGTTGATGTCTCATATTCCACTGACTGAACACCAAGGAAGAAGTTCACACAAAGGATTGTACACTCTAAACGAATTTTCTTGTATATATTTGATGTGAGTTATGTGATTTTCTGTGCTGTGTAGGACATTATATTAATGTATCTACCCTTTATATAGTCTTTTATGTGTAAGTGTTTCTTATACCATTGAGTAAGCATGTACAGAGGACCCTAGGGCTCTGAGAGGTAGAGCATAGTATGTAGCCCCCTCAGTGTTTGTGCACATACACACCCCAAAGGAAGAATGACTTTTATCAATAATCTTTTTGAGTTTCCTCTCTTGTGAGAATTGTGTTTAATAGTCTCAACATTGGTAGTATCTTTTCTTCATTTCAGATTGCGTTAAAAACAAACCATTTAATGTCTCAACTTGTGAAATTGCGAATTCTTCCATCCCTTCCCAACTTCAAAGGAACGAATTCAGAACAAAAACTCATATTTGTCTACACAGACAACTATGTATAGAAACGTAAATAGACAATAATACAAACATGTTTACTACTGTGATGACTTCCCACCCAAATAAGAGAGAAGGGTTCCCTCACCCATTACATCAAACAGTCACCAAAAAGACTTGATTTTTATGTAAAAATTGATGAATCTAAAACACACCCATCTCATATAAACATCAATATATACTAATCATACAAAAAAAAAGGATGAGAGAGAGAGAGAGAGAGAGAGATGACCTGGGTCTCTAACAGTTCCATGGACCATGTACCCTCTTGAGAGGAGGAGCTTCACAAGCCATGAAGCCTGGAAACCACCTGCACCAGTCACACACACCTTCTTTGCCATCTCTCTCTCTCTCTCTCTCTGAAAAAATCTTCTTTAATTTAAGGGAAAAATCCATAACTAATTAAAATCTATATAACCCACTGATTTTCTTAAAATCTGTATAACCCCCTGAAAACACCTAAATAAAATTTACGAATATTTTATAAATATTATATTTAGTTAACTCTGGTAAAAACACAGTATATCAAAAAAAAACTCACGATGTGTTAAAAATGTGAAAAATCTTCTATAAATGACGATTTTACTCATCCAGATAAGGTTTTATAATGTATCCAAAGAGGGTAAAATTATCATTTTTATAGGATTTTTCGCATTTTAACACATTGTAATAATTTTTTAGTATATTGTGTCTTCAGTCAAGATTAATCAAATGAAATATTCGCAAAATATTCATCTTCTACTAACAAAATTTTTTATTCATATGGTTTTTTGAATTTACTAGGTGTTTTCAGATGATTATATGGATTTTTAAAAAAAATCAGGGGGGTATAAGGATTTAGTCAGATTTAAAGGGGTTGTATGGATTTTTCCCTTAATTTAATAGTGTCCCTGTTTGCTTACAACACGGAACCTTTGTTGAAATTATAACATACAACGTGTTCGTTTCTTGGCGTCATATATCGGTGAACGAGAAATTCTACTACTTTGGGATATAGAAAGACGACTTGTGACTCGAATAAAGATAAAAAAAAGGGTAAAATGCATTTGGACTCTTTGATATTTTTAAAACCTATAGAAATACTCTCTCAATTTTAAAAACATGCATTTACACTTCTCTACTATTATATTTTTTTTATTAAGATGTGACAAATGTAATTTAAAATTATTGTCTTACCCTTCACTATCTCAATTTTATATAAAAAATTAATTAATTAATTCTAGACATGCTTTATGAATATTAACTTATACAATAATTAATTCTTCAAATACATCTAAATGCTTTATTGTGAGAATTAAATCACATAATAATTAATTAAAAGATGAAAATAACCCCAAAAAAGTGAAAACATGATAAAGATTTAATTAAAATGGTAAAATCATAATTTGATCTCATTTTAATAGATAATTAAATTGCAGTGGGTGTGATTGCATATTTTTGAACTATAAGGAGTGTTTCTACAGGTTTCGAAAAAGCTTCAGGGGGTCCAAACGCATTTTACCCAAATTTGAAACACATATAAACTGAAATTGAAGCTGGAAATGAGGTTGGATGTAATATTATCTTTAATATAAGAGAGAGTGTTTGATTAGCTTTCAATACAAGGGAAAATACCCCCCCAAACAAAGCCTTCTAAAAATAAAAAAATACCCAAAATGGTTTATTTTAAAAATTCTACCAAAGAAAGGTCTCATTTAATATTCTTATAACCTAAAATAACGTGAAAGGTCTTGTCTCTTACAATTTTTAAAATTTCTCTCACTATATTTAAAATATTTCACGTCATCATCTAATTAATAAATAATAACAATATAAGAAACGATTTTTATTTTAGAGTGATTTTATATATTTCTAAATTTTCTTAGTATGCTATAAAAAAATGTTAATATTGTCAAAATTGTCATTCTTAAATTTACAACATTTTTTTTGTGATTTTTCATTACATTTTTAAAAAAAAATCAATTTTTTTGTTATTCATATATCTTATAAATTTCTTGTGTCATGATTTTTTTTGTTTATTATTAAACATATGTAAGTGCTTCAAAAGATTTTACAAAATTTAGAAATATGGAAAAAAATATTTTACAACAAAAATTTCAATATTTTGCAATTTAACTCTTAATGATGTATTTAGATATATACAAAAAATAATAAACTCCATGCACAAATAAAAAATATTTTATTATTTATTAATATTCTTTAATTGGGGTGTTAAACAATTAGATATGTTTTGTGATGATATTTAAATAGTAGATAACATAAGGTTAGTTAAGTCATTTTACTTTCTAGGATTGTGAAAGAAAACTTTTTAAAGTATTTTTTTTAAAAATAGCTGACTTAGGTGTTCCCAATCCTTAAATGATTTTTTGGGGTATTTTTTCATAATATAATACATATCACTTTTTTGATATCCCAAAATGAAAGAGTTTAATATAAACAAGAGGAGAGGATGAGAGGATTATTGATCTATTTATTTTTACTAACATTTTATTGATCGAGAATTATTTTAAATGAAAATAATAGTATATACATCTTAATCCATCTTCTTTGTAAGTTAAACCATTATGTGAGAATAAAAAATGATAAATTAATAACTGAGATATTTTTTATTAGAAAATCATTTCAATCATGATTACACCTGTCATTGTATCATGTCTTGATACAAAATAGTCATAGTTTGGATAATACCATGCAATTAAATATAACAAACATATTTTTCAATAGTAAGCCAAAGCACTTTAAAATAATAAAAAATAAAAAACAACAACACATACAAAAGAATTTTGTAGAAAAGCTATTAAGCTACATTCCCAAAGTACCATGCAGAGGATATGACAGTAAGTTCATGGAACGAATAAATTAATCAACAACTTCTGTATATTAAAGTACATTAAAATTTGATTTTTTAACATACATTGTTAACATTGTTATCTATTCTCGTATAGATATGTGATTAGGGCGAATGACAAGCACTAATGACGATGTGAGAAAAAACATGCCTGTCATTGAAAGTCACTATCACATACAGAGACAACCAACCTCAGCACAAAGAAGCATGTATTTCCAGTGGTTTAGACCTGGTGTAGATGACCCAAAGTTTCAAGTTTATGCAAACATGGTTCATGAATCAACAACATCCCATATCCATAACAAACTCCACAATCATTTTATTTCCATGTCCATACATGTGAAGTGCAAACCAGTTTATAAAAGGCTTACAAGACAAAGGTGATTAAAATGAGAAGCATGAGACAATCAGATATGTCCTCTCTAGTCTTTGTTCAGGAGTCCAGTTTCTTTCATGTGCTCAACAGCGTCGACGAGTGTCTCTTCGATTGGCCTACATTTCCATCCTAGCTTCTTCAATTTCTCCACGCTGAACTTACTCACATTGCGGATGTCGTCCTCATCCACCTCAACAATACTGCAAGTTGAAATCTCAAGTAAGAAAAATGAATTACCTCGAATGATGTGGTTCAGGAGCCTTACTTCTTGGGGTAGTCGTAGCCGGGGAACATCTCACTCAATTTGTTCACCAGATCCTGAGCTTTTATCGCATGAGACGAGCATATGTACCTCCCGGATGCTTTGGGATTCTCGTATGCTAGGATAAGTGCTTCGGCGACATCTCGAACATCAACAATCAACCACATATAGTTTTCCACAGTCCCGTATCCTCCTATTTTGTAAATTCAAATTCATAATCAGATTGTGTCTGAAGATGGAATTGAAAAAGAGTTTTTTACTTAAAACTGCTTTTCAAATTAGATTATAAAAAAGCATACATTTGTTAGATTTCTAAAAAAACTCTTTTTTTAAGGATAAATAGAAGTTGGGACCATTTGGGGAATTTAAAAACATGTTTGGATTAAGTTTGATTCCTGCAAAAACATAATCATCCAAACATGTTTCCAAACTCTACATCAAGCATCATGTTCAAAACTTGCATGGTTTCACCCTTGTTGATGACACAAACATAAGGTTATGGTAAATTGATCATCTTCAATAAGGCAATTACCATTCAGGTGCTTCACTACAACCATGCTGCTCGCGTTGACAGTGGGTTGGAGCAAGGGACCGAGAATCAGAGACGGGCAAACTGTCACAACATCTAGTCCTGTTTTCTTCGAATACTCAAAAGCCTCAGACTCCGCCCTAGTTTTTGCAAGGCAATACCAGCTCTAACAGACAACGCCAGGAAGACTTCAGCTCTACTGGAAAAAATATATATATGCAGAAGAAACGATAGCAGTGCACAACAACCAGAAGCTGATTTATAGAAACCTGGAGATAATTATTCCATGGGCAAGGCATTGTATTGAAGTCACGTGTTACAGGTATATCCAAATAAGCAGGTGAAGAAACAAAAATATGACCATTGTTATACAAGTCGGTTATAGTTTATCATATTCATCTACTATAGCTTTCTGCGATTCCATCTAAACAAGCTTGCTGACCATTTCAGCCAGAAATTAATGTATTAATTCTTTCTTAAGGGGGGTTGAGAGAACTTCCTTACCAAGTAATTTACGTGGATAGGATGTGATGTTTATCTGCTAAAAATATAATGCGTGCATTTTTTTTAATGCTTCTCTCATATGGATAACTAGGTAAATCCTGATTTATCGTCGAATTCAAATCAGTTGTCAATGAAACAAGGAAGAAAAGCCTCCTAAAATTTAAGTCGTGAAATTTCCCACAATGAATTTGCTATCACAACATTGATGCACTATTTTCTTTCAAACAAACAAAAGGGAAACCATTTTCTTCTTATACTCTGATTCACAGCTGAGAAATCTTAGCTGATCTTGGTAATGTCTTCCCTCCACCAATGAGAGTTTGACATAATTCATAATCAAAATATAGCTTAGGGAAGTAAGTTAAATTGTGAAATATATTAAAATAAACCATCAAAATTCAGATCTCCATAATAGAAATAGTTCTCCAACTAATCAAATCAATTACCTCATTTGTCTTGCAGTACTCCTCATCACTCCAACATTCTTCATCCTTCACTTTATCCTTCGGCCAATTTGGATTATATGCAACAGCAGCGACAGATGAAACTACTACGATTCTTTCGACTTTAGATTCAGATGCGGCCTTCAGCACATTCAACGTGCCCATCACAGCCGGTTCAATCAAATCTTTCTGAGAAGGAAGCCATGACATACTTAAAAACATCAAGCAATCTTAATCCTACTATCGATTCCACATATAATAATAGCAAAGAAATCTGTGAATAAAAATAATAATAGAAAGTTTATTTCATATAACAACTCGCATATAAACAGGAAGTTGCATAGAAACTAAGCAAGCTGACTACCTAACATAAATTGAGTAGAGCACCCACTCATAAGAGAGAAGACCTCATTTTTCTCTAATAAAAAATAAATAGCAACAAAATATGTGATGAAGCCAAAGTAAAGAAATTACAAGAATTAGCTTTGAATGCTTGTGCTACATCAGACGTGTGGAAAGCAGACATAAAAAACTAAGACCGTTAACATTGTCTCACCCTTCTTCAAGGTAGATAAAAGCATCAATACCAACATCATTAGCTTTGAAGGCAGGGAGGGCAGAATTAATTCGATCAGTGCTTTCTACATTTCAAATCTTCTAGTCTTCAGCATTCCAGTTACCTTGTCGCTTTCAAAAGGATAATGATAAACTCCTTCGAGATTTCTTTTGGCAAGGCACCTCGACGACCAGGAAGGCACATCAAGTAAATTGGCTCGATATATGTAAACCTCTTGATGAAGGAGGTTTAGGTATCAGGCACATTCAGGACTGGTCAGCTGGGGCTTCCGGGGTTCGCTTCTGGGATATTGCCAACAATAGAGCTTCTTTATGGGTTCGGTGGATGAAACAGAGGTACCTCAGAAACAAGAATATATGAAATGTAAACCCCCCAACATGTTGTTCCTCTTCATGGCACACTATCCTCAAGGCGAGGGATTGGATCACTCCAAAGACTAGGTACTTAATATTCGAGGGAAAAACCACAAATCTTTGGTTTGACCCTTGGATTAATGGTCAGTGTCTTCTACAGAAGATTGGGAGAGTCACATATGACTGGGGTCCCCCACAGGAAGCCAAAGTTTTAGTTTTCATTGATAATGGCCACTGGCGGAAACCTTCAAGAGGTCCTGTAGAGATCGAGCAAGTATGGAATGATATTAAGCAGCTAGAAGTTGGGGGTCAGGGGCATGACATCCTAATATGGTCTCCTAGCAAAACAGGGAGGATGGGCCTCACAAATGCATGGAAGGAGGTAAGATTAAGGGGGGTATTCGCTGATTGGTCGCAATGGATATGGAATCCCATTCAAACTCCTAGACATTGTCTTTGTGCTTGGCAAGCCTTCAAAAACAAACTTCCTACATTGTCCAAACTTCAACGAAAGGGGTTGGCTCACTCCACTACCTGCCATTTATGTTCTTCAGGCCACAAGGAGGCTGATCATCTTTTTCTTGGGTGCTCTTACTCGAGATTCATCTGGTTAAGGCTCCTTCGTGATTTATATATAAGGCATTCCCCCCCTAGTAGGTTGGAGTCTTTCCCCTCATGGCTTTCCACCAACATCAAAGATCCGTTCAAAAAGGAGGTTGCTCTCCTTATCCTCTCCTCTACCTTCCGGTTCTTGTGGCTTGAGCGAAACAACAGGATCTTTTCGAGAGGCCATGTGCACAAGATGGTTACTTTGAAAAGAATCAAGGATTGCATGAGGGTGAGGACCCTCCACAAGGTCTTCCAAACTCCCTCAACACCAGAAGTTAATGATATTGCCACTGCCTTTGGGTTATGCATCGAAGAAAAAGAACCTGTGATCACGACTATCACATGGGAACCCCCCGGGGAAGGCTGGCTCAAGCTCAACACAGATGGATCATTGGCTGATGATCGTGGAGGATATGGAGCCATTATTAGAAACCCTTGGGCTGAATTTACAATTGGGCTTGCAGGGAGGCTAGATCTACCTTCTATAAACCTGCTAGAACTCAAGGCAATAGAACAAGGTGTTTGGCTGGGTATATCCATTGAAGCCTCAAAACTTTAGATAGAATCTAACTCAACAACAGCTCTAGCTTGGATTTGTGGAAATGGTCATGTTCCTTGGTCGGCATTCAGGTCTCTTGGGAGACTTCACAATGGGCTAGAGTTATTAGTCTGTTGGAAAGCCTCTCACATACATAGGGAAGGCAATTCCCCTGCAGATCTATTGGCTGCCCATCAATCATCAAGGGGGGAACTAATTATTCAGAAGTCTCACATATGGGAAGAACTACAAGCAACAATTGCACTGGATAGGCAGATGAGGGGCTACAAAAGAAAAGGCTAAATTTTCTGCATGTTCCATTACCTATCCTTGACTAGTATGTAAAGAATGGGTCTCTTATCTTTTCTAAAGTTAAGCAATTGTAAAAAAGAACTGACACAGGGGATGGCCCTGTTGGCTTCACCCCCTCCCAGCTCTCTTTCATCTTCTGTTTTCTGTGTCCTCTGTGTATTTGTATATCACAGCAATACTACCTTTTGATTACCAATAAAAAAAAAACATCATTAAACCCTTGCATGCACCCTAATGTTAGTCAGTAAGAAAGCACTATGGATAGGGCCGAAACAGTATGGCATATACATATCCACATTACTATTATTATGCATCTCTATTATGTATCTACACTGTCATGGAATAAACTGTTCACCTGATCACCATAATAAACTTCCAAAATTTCAAGCCACAGCATTCAGGCACAGTTGATAATTGGAAACACAACCTATCTAGTATAGGATCACCAAATGATCAAGTAGTCTCACCTCCGGATTGGGTACTTTGCCTGATGGTACAGGACAGGCAACATGGAAGACTCCATCGCATCCTTTGATGGCTGCTGATATAGATTCATAGTCGAGTAAGTCCGCCTTGAAGAGTTGCAGGTTCTCTGTGGCACTGTCCAATTTCTTCAAATGTGCATTCTTTTCATTATCTGCGGGTGGAAAATATAGAATATATTGAGTGATTCTTGGACATGATGTATAGCTCAACCCATTGCATTTCTTGGAAAGTTCGAATCATGATGCAATACACAAGTAATATGGAACTTGCTCCCCCAGCCAGTCATTAAACAGACAAATTATTGAATCGATTAGGAGACAAGCTGTTGAGTTGATGTCTCATGTTCCACTGACTGAACAGTGAACACCAAGGAAGAAGTGCACGCAAAGGACTGTACACTCTAAACGAATTTTCTTGTACATATTTGATGTGAGTTATTTGATTTCTGTGCTTCTTCCCTCTCTGTGGATATAGACAATATTTGCCATCACGTAATCTCATCTCATGTGGTGTGGTTTGTGATTGTGTTTTCCCCCTTCTCTATTTCGATTCATGATCTATTTTTCAATACCTCTTTATGTACAACTTTTTAAACAAAAATAACTTTATATTTTTACCTGATGTTCAGATTGAAGAACAATATCAGCGATAAACTTCCTTCTAAATCTCACAAATCTTCATCCAATCCACACATTAAAAAGAAAACTGATGTAGAACAGATGGCCGACATCTTACTGGAGCGATTGGACTACTAGAAGAGGTCCACCAAGCCATTGAACCACCAAAAAAGGTTCACCAATACGAAACATCAGCCGGTAGAAATCAAGGGCCCCGATCGCAAAATCGCACGAAATTTATATAGTGATAGATATCGTGGAGATCTTCCGAAATAGTCACTTCCCACTAATTATGCCTAATTATCAAAAGTTCTTTTCTTTATGCCTTCAAATTAGCGATTTTGCTATTTTTAGTCATTTTTTGAATTGCGATTTCTCTTTCCTAATAAGTTGGAATTGATCTCTATCAATTCCAATATATATCTAGGATCCCATAAATTCAGAAATGACTGTTATCTTGATTTTTCTATTTTTAATAATTTTTTTATTTTCTATAAGTAGTTTAAGAGGGGACTTGCATCCAAGGGTGTGTTTTTGCAACATGAAAAGTGAGGAAAAATGAGGGAAAGTAAAAAAAAATTCTTTTGATCATTCAAAAAACTGTTGTTTATGCCTAACAAGTAGAAGGAAAAAAATTTCATTAACTTTCTCTTTGCACCTTTGTCTTATTAGGATGGGGGGGGGAGATTTTTCCCTCGCCCTATCAGAGGAAAAATGAAAAAAAATGGGAGAATACGACATATACAAGAACAATTCAAACAACATTTACCTAAGATCTCTTTTTATGATTCTTGTTTTTTTTTTTTCTATTATTTCATAATTGATTTATTAAACGGATCTACATTTTTTTTTTAATTGTTGAGATCTAGTTTTTTTATTTTTTGGTATATTGTTTTAGCTTAACCTATCTAGATTGAGATCTTAGATTTATTTTTGTGATTTTTTTTATTTGAATAGATTTAGGATTTTTTTCCTAACAGATTTGTGGTTGGATTTTTTTTCCAAATTTTTTTGTTGGTAGGCCAATTGATATTAGTACATATGTGTTTTGGGTCGTAATGAATTGAAAGCCTAATGGAAGTACTTAAAAAAAAAAAAAAAAAAAAAAAAAAAAAGGAGGTGAAGACGGGTTGATATATTTACAGGAGAACAGATGATGTCATCAGCTGAGGTTTTTTAAATGATCTTGTTTTTTTTGTGCTTTTTTTTATTTGATTTCTTTTCTATTTTATAATAAAATAAGAAAAATACGAACATTATATAAAATTAGTTAAATGATCAATATATGTATTTGGTAGAAGGGTACAAAACAGAAGGTTACAAAGAAGAATTTTACATGGGGCCATAAGATTAGAAAATATAAAACGAATGGTTGATAATAACCTTGAAAATTCAATGTGGAGAGATTGTTGATGCCTTGTTAGCATGCTTTTTTATTGATTTTTCTTTTAAAATTTTATTTATTTAAAAATATTTGACAAGTGATGTTAGATTACTTTTATATTATATTTAGATTAGCTACCAAACTATATTTTATATTGTGTTATTTTATATTAGTTTATGTCATAACACAAACAATACATTTTTATTTTCTATCATCATCTTCAAGCATAGGCACAAACAATAATTTTTATTTTCCGTCATGTTGTATCACTGAGACAAACAACAATTTTTATTTTCCATCACTTTCCATTACAGGCACAAATACCATACAAACTGGCTAAATGGAAAATAATTTTGTTTATGTTAGTTTTTTTTGTTTTTTACTCAAATTCTACCATTGTTCTTTAATTTCCTTGTGTTTGTGCACAAACACACCCCAAAGGAAGAATGGCTTTTATCAATAATCTTTATGAGTTTCCTCTCTGGTAAGAATTGTGTTTAATAATCTCAACATTGATAGTATCTTTTCTTCATTTCACATTGCGTTAAAACTTAAAAACAAACCATTTAATGTCTCAACTTGTGAAATTGTGAATTCTTCCATCCCTTCCCAACTTCAAAGGAACGAATTCAGAACAAAAACTCATATTTGTCTACACAGACAACTATATATAAGAGGTATAGAAACGTAGAATAGACAATAATACAAACATATTTACTACTGTGGTGACTTCCCACCCAAATAAAGAGAGAAGGGTCCCCTCACCCACTACATCAAACAGTCACCAACTTGATTTTTATGTAAAAATTGATGAATCTAAAACACACCCATCTCATATAAACATCAATATATACTAATCATACAAAATTAAAAACAATAGAGGGAGAGAGAGAGAGATGACCTGGGTCTCTAACAGTTCCATGGACCATGTACCCTCTTGAGAGGAGGAGCTTCACAAGCCATGAAGCCTGGAAACCACCTGCACCAGTCACACACACATTCTTTGCCATCTCTCTCTCTCTCTCTCTCTCTCTCTCTCTCTCTCAAAAAACAAAAATTCTTCTTTAATTTAAGGGAAAAAGCCATATAACCCCCTGTAAACTAATTAAAATTCATATAACCCCCTGACTTTTCTTAAAATCTGTATAACCCCATGAAAACACCTAGCTAATAAATTCAAATAACCCTCTTAATAAAATTTACATTTATAGGTGATGAATATTTTATAAATATTATGTTTGGTTAACTCTGGTAGAAAACACAGTATACTAAAAAAACATACAGTGTGTTAAAAATGTGAAAAATCTTCTATAAGTTACAATTTTATTCCTCCAAATAGGATTTTATAATATATCCAAAGAGAGTAAAATTATCTTTTTTATAGGATTTTTTACATTTTTAACACATTGTATGATTTTTTAATATATTGTGTTTTCAGTCAGGGTTAACCAAATGAAATATTCGTAAAATATTCATTATCTATTAATGAAAATTTTTATTCATGAGGTTTTTTGGATTTATTAGATGTTTTTAGAGGGTTATAATGATTTTAAAAAAAATCAATGGGTTATATGAATTTCACTGAAATTTAAAGGGGTTGTATGGATTTTTCCCTTAATTTAATAGCGTCTCTGTTTGCTTACAACACGGAACCTTTGTTGAAATTATCACATACAACGTGTTCGTTTTTTGGCGTCATGTATTGAACGAGAAAGACTGCTACTTTTTTTTGGAATGGAAAAAGACGACTTGTAACTCGAATAAGGATAAAAAAATGCCCATTTTTTCCCACAATCGACAGACTGGGCGGCCATCTCCTGCCTATTCTATCGCTTCATATAAAGTATAGATAATACTAGTATATTATATGCATATAGGTACATATTATTGATCATATTTTAATACTAAATTTTTTTAATAAATATTAAATTCAAATGAAACAAAAATTCGAGCATGGGTACTCCTTCATGGGAAAGAGTTACCTTAAAAAGTGGTAGAAACGCATTCATGTGACTTCAAATTTAATTAATTGTAAAGTGTAATTAGTTTAAGGAAATAATAAACAGTCTACATAATTTTATTTATGCAATCCATTTGTTAAAAAAATATATATAACAATACAGCTACATGAACATAGCATTACACGGTTTATATAAATTGTGTTTTACTCTCTCATCGAATGATCAATACAACCATATTATTGTTAGTGTTGGGCCCATTTATATGGCTCATTCCTTGATTGACCAAAAATTGGGTATATCCATTTCCCTTTCCAACAATTTAGTCCCACATCGGTTATATCCACTTGTTTCTTTCACCTTAAACATTGGGACACACCATTCCATTATTGAGACTTATTGGGCCACACCCCTACGCGCGCGCACACGAGGCCCAGCCCATTAACCCGTGGGCTTGGATTTCTGGTAGAAAAACTAGTTACCGGGCGTGCGCGCTCGCACGTCACGCCTGCACATGAGGCGGGCCGGGTCAGGTCGGGTTGCGGGCCACATATGGGCGCGCGCGCAGGGGGGGTGGAAATCCCTCTCCACGGGCCAATTGAATTTCAAAATTCAAATTCAAAGTGTTTCTAAAACCAACAAGTTTCCAGAACCGTCCAAAAATTCAAATTCAAGTTTCCAAATTTAATTAATGAGCGCGATTAAGTGGTCATTCAAATTCAAGTTTCCAAATTTAATTAATGAGCGCGATTAAGTGGTCGGTTACAATTTTAATGCGCGCAATTAATTGGTCGACAATTTTAATGGGCGTGTTTAATTCGTCGGTTTTCCTTTTAAACGTTTTCGAACGTTGCTAGACTGCCTATATAAAGGGGTCGTATGAGTCTTCATTCATTATCAGCGAAAATCACAAGTCCAGAGCCACCTACAGCGAGTCTTCTTCTTTTGTTCTTTTTCTGTTCTTCTGTTCTGGTTTTTTCATTACAGAAAACTGGTCTACATCCCTCTTCTTTCTCCCTGTCTAATCTGAGCATCTGAAAGGATCACGGCCGTTCACTGTGGTCTCCTTGTAGCTCGCACCCCGAGGAGGCATAACCCTGGTGGTCGTATCTCTCAGTGGTAGGAGCCGTTCAACCCTGTGCGTGAGGGAGCCTTATTCACCGAGGACAGAGCGTCTCTGCTCGCTTCCACCAAACTGATATGTTTTTCTAATCCTCTCTTAATTGTTTGCAGAATATTTTGCTGTATTTTCATATTGGTTTGAATCTGTGGCTTTACTAGGTTTTTGGCATTGCCCTTGTTTTAAAAGGAATTTTTTAAACAATTATTTAATAACTAATATTCAATAATATTTATGACATTAATAATCAATAAACTGATTTAAATCTTTTCATTGGAAGTTAAAATCCTCTATTGAATGGGGGGAAGAGAGAGAGAGAGTCGAGAACAGATGGATACACTTGCTACGTGAAATCAAGAAGGATTTATAAAAATTTATAAAATAGTCAGTTTTATAATCATCAATGTGGAGTACCATATGCAAAAATATATGGTTGTAAATATAAAAATGAAAATGAAAACACAATAAAGATTTGTCATCAATAACTTTATGGGCTCAAATGGATATGATATGATTCGAATTTTAGTATTTATTAAATGATACTAAAATATTTATTTTATAATTTTATAGGCATCTTAATGGTCTAAAAAAACATTGAATGAAACTTCATAAAATTTGAAGTATGAAAAGTCATGTTTTGAAATCAGGGATCTGATTATTACATCATAAATGAGGGACATTTTTATTACATCGAGATTTGATTGTGAAACTGGCAGAACCTGGGGGCGGATCGAATATGCAAATAGCCCATAAAAAGACATAATTAGCCAAAAAATTTTAGGGACTTGGCTATAACTATGAGGGACATATTTATAACAAGTATAAGGGTTTGATTGTGAAATAGGTAGAATCTGAAGACCGATATGCAAATACAACAGAGAATGACAAAAATTAAAAAATTAACCAAACCCTAAATTACTAGATTGCCTGTGGTTCGTCCGTACTCTTCGCTTCATATATAGTATAAAGAGAGAGAGTCAAGAACAATTTGATACACTTGTTGCGTAAAATAAAAAAAGGACTTACGAAAATTTATAAAATAGTTAGTTTTATAATCATCAATGTAAATATGAAAATGAAAAATGAAACAAGACTTCTCATAAATAATCTTATGAATTTAAATAATGAGACGGAAGGTATTTTAATCGTCCAAAAAAGAAAATTTAGATAAGATTTAAAGTTCAATAAGACCAGAGACCTTGTTATAAATTTAAAAATCTAAATCAGTGATCTCTTTGTAACATAGATAGGAGTCTGATTGTGAAATTGATAAAATCTAAGAGTTGAATTTCAAATATCCCATAAAAAGGACAAAAATGACTGATTTTTATCAATGTTATAAATATCAGGAAGCTTGTGGGCCTATCTGAAAATAACCCTGCTAATTGACAAAAATAGTCCATTTTTGCAGGGACCTGGTTATAAAAATCAAACATAGGGGCCACAAATAGGCCAGCTCAATTGTCTCATTGAGTAGGTCGAAGTTATGACGGTTGTGCCGCTTCATTAAGTATACTAGTGGGATGTAAGCGCTTCGCGCGTAATTGTATTTTATGTAACTGGTTGAACTATGATAGTTATATCAATTGTATCCGATGAAGATAGATATAATTTATTCATGTTTATTTATTAAAAATATATAATTATACTCTATTTATTAAATATAGATAATTATATCAAGTGTGTTTATAACTTTAATTCAGTTTTTACATAGAACCTAGTTTATATTGTTTGTCTCTAGATCTATGCCAGATCTATAAGAAAATCAGAAAAAAAAATTCCATGAAATATGTGATTCAAACATGGTTCACTATTCAGAGAAAAATCTTTGTTTTTTACAATTGAAAAACAATATAATAAAGGTTTGTGACTGCATAATTTTATGGTTCATTGTTTATTTGCAGTCAATGTAAAATGTTTTTACGACATGAAGTTCTTTGTTTTTAACATTACAATTAAAACATATACATGATATTCACTTAATGATTGGTAGAGTCCTAAATACAACCTCAAATGCACTTATCATGTATATGTTTTATTTTTTTTAAATAATAAACATTGTACTATTTCGAATTTAATATACTCAATTTTAAAATTGTAAGAAGAAGACAATTTTATTGAGAAAATATAATATTTTTTTATAAAATGGACAGTATAATGTAGATACTATTGAATGAAGATAGAGTTCAATTACCTATTTTTATTTGATAGTCTATTGTTGAGAAGATGGTAGATTTAGATATACACAATAACAAAAGTGAGGAAGAGATATATAACAATTTTTTAACATTTACTAAAAACGAGTATATTAAATTCGAAACGGTGTGATGCTTACTATTTTAAAAACTTAAAATATGTGATAACTGCATTTGAGATTGGATTTTGAGACTGTACCTAACATTAAGTAAGGATCAACTCAAAGTTATATTAAATATTATAAAAAAAATTATCCATTCTCTTTTATGGACATTAATTTTTGAAAAGTTTCAGACTTAAACATTTTTTACATATCAAAACTAAGACAACAAAAAAATTCACCAAATATTTGAATATCTTAATGGTCTGAAAAATCATCAAATGAAATCTAAAGTCTAGTGAGTGAGGGAGCTGTTTGTAAATCTTAAATTTTGAATAAGGGATCCGTGGGTTTACGCGTAGTAATGTGAAAATTACAAATATGACCTTGTTAGTTGAATCCCGAACTTCAAATTTAATGAAATGTCATCCAATGGTTTTTCAGACCATTAAGATACTCATAAAATTATAAATTAAAAATATTTTAGTCACATTTAATAAATACAAAATTTATTTTTTATATAATAGTTCTTTTTACTACTCGAAAACCTTCATTTACATTTTTAGTAATTTAAAAATCATCTTATGATGTATATACCTCCGTATGTGAGATATATATACCTTGTTAATTTTTTTTTCATATTTACTAAAATTGAGTCTATTAAATTTGAAATAGTGTAATGTTTACCGTTTTAAAAAAATTAAAACATATACATGATAAGTGCATATGGGGTTGTATTTAGAACTGTGCCAAACATTAAGTGAATATCCACTCAAAGTTCTATTAAAAAAAAACCAAAAAACATTTATTCATTCTCTTTTAAGAACAATAACTTTTTTAAAGTTTTATACTCAACTATTTTTAACAACTACCACTCATTAAAAAAATAAATAGATTACTGAACCCCCTAAAAACAATCTAATCAATAAAAAAATACTGCCCTAAAAAAATATATTTACTTTCACATTTGCAGAAAAATTGATACATATAGATTTAAAATCAATAAAAAAGAAACAAAACAAATTTTAAATTCAAGAGTAAGACAACAATAAATAATTTTATAGGCTCAAATGCGTTCGATTACATTTGAAATTTTTGTATTTATTGATTCGACTAAAATACTTATATTTTATAATTTTATGAGTATCTTAATGATCTGAAAAATCACTGGATAGATCAAGTTTCATGAAATTTGAAGTCCGAGAAGTAAGCCTGTCAATGGACCGGATACGGAGCGGATATGGTCATATCCGTATCCGTATCCGAAATTTTGTTTTATATATCCGTATCTGTATCCGTATCCGACGGATATTTAAAAAGTGTATCTGTATCTGATCCGAAATTTCAGATACGGATTCGGATAATTATCCGAAATATTCGAAATAAATAATTAAATATAACAAATTTTCATTTAAAGTTTAAAAATTATCTTAAAATTAAAAATTCACAAACACAAGTCCTAACTTTACAACCATTAGAAAGAATAAATCAATAATTAAACATAATAAATTTTCATTTAAAGTTCAAAAATTGACTTAAAATTAAAAATTCACAAACACAAGTCCTAATTTTACAACT
The DNA here is from genome assembly GCA_030737845.1 of Acorus calamus. Lineage (NCBI taxonomy): Eukaryota > Viridiplantae > Streptophyta > Magnoliopsida > Acorales > Acoraceae > Acorus > Acorus calamus. The sequence goes on from CM060876.1 coordinate 15,349,855, forward strand.
ATTAGAAAGAATGTGAGCTACTTGATCAAAATCCAATGGTAGATATTAAATACTAATATTAACATTTTTTTAATGCCATCGGATATGGGTATATCCGTATCCGATCCGAAAATTTTCGGATACGGATTATTTTTTCAGATACGGATACGGATTTTTCGGATATCGGATATTTTCTGCATTTTCGGATACGGATTCATATCGGATGCGGATATTTTTTCGGATAATTGACAGGCTTACCGAGAAGTCATTTTTTGGGTTTAGGGACTTGTTTATAAATCTTCGAAACGGATGAGGGACCTGTTTGTAACTTAGATAGGGTTTAGTTGTGAAATGGATAGAACCTAAGCTTTGATCTGCAAAACGCCTAGGGTAGGACAAAACCAGCCGTTTTTTCTCGGGGACCTGTCCGTAAATATGAGGGACTGGTTTATGAATCTGGTAGAACCTAAGGTTGGATCTGCAGAAAGCCCAGAAAAAGACAAAACCAACCATTTTTTCTCAGGGACCTGTCTGTAAATATGAGGGACTTGTTCATAGCACATGCAGGGGTCATTTTGTGAAATGTATAGAACCTGGGGATCTATCTAAAAATGTCCAGCTCGTAGGGGTCATTAAAGTGTTCCGCATTTGCGTGGTTGTCATGAAATTTATAACACATACAGGGGTTGTATAAAATTTGAAAACCTGCGGGTCTATCTGCAAAACGCCCCCTTTTTTTTTTGCCATAATCACTTCTGCGATAACATGGACTGTTGGGCGACGACCCGGCTGCTTAACGCGCATTATAATAAAGTATAGATATAGAGCTCAAATGGATATGAGAGAGACCTCACAGGCCAAATGCAACTTGTGGTGTTTGAGATTTTTTTAATTAAATTATCAAAATGCCATCTCAATGTAAAATTATTATAATGTCATGTTAGGTAGATGATTTTTGTCCATGTTGTGTCAAATTAGAAGACATAGATAACTCTGATAGTGGTGATTAAAAGCACGTTGAAAAACTCTTTTCGATATTTACATATGCATGTGAAATAGATTTTTTTTTTTAAATAATTATTTAAAAATGAAATTAAATATGATAAAATCTAACATTTTAATAATATAGATAAGATTTGGTGATGAATATAATTGTACTTTTAATTAAATTAAAAGGGTAAAATTGGATAAAACGTTTCCTCGTACTTTTTATACCTATATATATATTCTTATCTATCCTCGTGTAACTATAGCTATTAGGGCTGAATAAAATGTCTTCGAACCGTGTCAATGGCATGACAAGAACTGGTGATGGTGAGAAAGGAAAAAAGGCAACATTTTGGAACTCAACATGCCTGTCATTGAAAGCCACATCACAGACACACAAAGCAACACTCTCAGCACAAAGAAGCATGTATTTCCAGTTGTTTAGACCTGGTGTGGATGACCCAATGTTCCAGGTTTATTCAAACATGGTTCATGAATCAACATCTAAATCCATAACCCCACAACCATTTTTAAAAAAAAAAATGAACTTGGTGGGACTGCCACTTCTTTGTATTAGATAGAAAAGAAGTACAAGCCCTAGATACTGAAGACATAACCAAATAAAACAAAAATCAAATAAAAGGAGAATGCAACACCAACATAGGTAGGAGATATACCCATTGCCAACACATCTACGAACATCATAAACACCAAGGGAGAACCACTAGAATTGCTCTCCACCCTCACCAATCCAACACCAGCGCAAAAACAGCCCCAAGAAATAATAAAACGCTTCGCTCCTTTCCAAATACCCTCAGCAGAGACCAGGGAACCACCAAAAATCGCGTCGTTGCAACCTAGCCAAATAGCCCCACAATCGTTGTATTTCCATGTCCATACATGTGAAGTGCAAACCAGTTTCTAAAAGGTTTACGAGACAAAGGTGATCCACATGAGAAGCATGAGACAATCAGAGATGTACTCTCTAGTCTTTGTTCAGGAGCCCAGTTTCTTTCATGTGCTCGACAGTGTCAACAAGTGTCTCTTCGATTGGCCTACATTTCCATCCCAGCTTCTTCAATTTCTCCGCGCTCAACTTATTCATATTGTGGATGTTGTATTCATCCACCTCAACAATACTGCAAAGTTGAAATCTTGAGTAAGAAAAATGAATTATCTCAAATGATGTGGTCGAGGAGTCTTACTTCTTGGGGTAGTCAAAGCCGGGTAACATGTCTCTCAACTTGTTCACCAGATCCTGAGCTTTTATCGGATGAGACGAGCATATATACCTCCCGGATGCTTTGGGATGCTCGTATGCTAGGATAAGTGCTTCGGCAACATCTCGAACATCAACAATCGATCGAACACGGTTTTCCAGAGTCTCGTATCCTCCTATTTTGTAAATTCAAATGCAAAATCAGGTAGCGTTTGGAGATGGATTTGAAAAAGAGTTTTTAACTCAAAGCTGCTTTTCAAATTAGATTTTCAAAAAGCATACATATTTGTTAGATTACTGAAAAACTCTTCTTTTTTTTTGGATAAATAGAAGTTATGACCATTTGGGGAATTTAGAAACATGCTTGGGTTAAGTTTGATTCGTGCAAAAATATAATCATCCAAACATGTTTCCAAACTCTACATCAAGCATTATGTTCAAAACTCGCATGGTTTTAATCTTGTTATTGACACGAACATAAGACTGGTAAATGATCATCTTCAACAAGGCAATTACCATTCAGAAGCTTCACTACAACCATGCTGCTCGCGTTGACAGTGGGTTGGAGCAAGGGACCGAGAATGAGAGATGGGCAAACTGTCACAACATCTAGTCCTGTTTTCTTCGAATACTCAAAAGCCTCAAACTCTGCCCTAGTTTTTGCAAGGCAATACCATTTCTGACAGACAACACTAGAAAGACTTCAGCGATACTAGAAAAAAAAATATTCAGAAGAAACAATAGCAGTGCATAACAACTAGAAGCTGATTTATAGAAACCTGAAGATAATTATTCCATGGGCAAAGTATTGTATTGAAGTCACATGTCATAGGTATATACAAATATGCAGGTGTAGAAAGTTTTGGAAGTCTAAGCATCTAAACAAATATATGACCATTGTTATACAAGTCAGATATAGTTTATCATATTCATCTACTAAAGCTTTCAGCGATTCCATCTGAACAAGCTTGCTGACCGTTTCAGCCAGATATTAATGTATTAATTCTTCCTTGAGGGGGACTGAGAAAACTTCCTTACCAAGTAATTTACGTGGATAGTATGTGATGTTTATCTGCTATAAATATAAAGAGGAAAGTGTGTGCTAATCCACCTTCTGGAAGTATCCTTGATCGAACTAGTAACATGCGCACCAAATAAATCGGAGGAGGTGGTTGTTGAACATACTATATCATGTGTGCATTTTTTTTAATGCTTCTCTCATATGGATCACTAAGGTAAAACCTGATTTATCGTCGAATTCAACTCAGTTGTCAATGAAACAAGACAAGCTTCCTAAAATTTAAGTCATATGAAATTTCCCACAATGAGTTTGCTATCAAAACATTGATGCAGTATTTTTCTTTCAAATAAACAAAAGGGTAAACATTTTCTTCTTATACTCTGATTCACAGCTGAGAAATCTTAGTTGATCTTGGTAAGGTCTTCCCTCCACCAATGAGAGTTTGCCATAACAATTTCATAATCAAAATAGAGCTCAGGGAAGTAAGCAAAATTGTGAAATATATTAAAATAAACCATCAAAATTCAGTATCTCCATAATAGAAATAGTTCTCCAACTAATCAAATCAATTACCTCAGTTGTCTTGCAGTACTCCTCATCACTCCAACATTCTTCATCCTTCACTTCATCCTTCGGCCAATTTGGATTAAATGCAACAGCAGAGACAGATGAAACTACTACGATTCTTTCTACTTTAGACTCAGATGCGGCCTTCAACACATTCAACGTGCCCATCACAGAAGGTTCAATTAAATCTTTCTGAGAAGGAAGCCATGACATACTAAAAACATCAAGCAATCTTAATCTGACTATTGATTCCACAAATAATAATAGCAAAGAGATCTGTGAATAAAAATAATAATAGAAATTTCTTTCCTACAACAGCTCGCATACAAACAGAAAGTCGCATAGAAACTAAGCAAGCTGACTACCTAACATATATTGAGTAGGGCACTGATGCAGACATCATAGCCGTACAATATATGAACACAAGAAGAAAAGACATCTTGATGAATCAGGAGCATCGTGACTTCAAACAGCCATAACTTTTGAACCGTAGATCAGAATTGCCATTATAATGTCCACGCGTTCGTATCGACAAGCCCTATAGGAGTAGTAGCTATGCTACTACACCATTTTTCGGAGCGTTTTGAGATCGTCTTGGGGGTCAAATCGACGGTTCAAAATTATTTTTACTATTTTTGAGTTGTTTTGAGGTTGTTAAGATTTTATTTCTTTGTTATGATTTACTATATTTAGATTTGAATTTCAAATCATTATTTGAATTCAAATTTGAATTTTAGTTAGAATTAGATAAAGATCTATTAGATTTCTTTGTTAGATTTAGATAATTAGTTGAGATCCTAGTTTGTTGGGATTCTCTTCTATAAATAAGCTTGTGAACCCATTTAATTATTTAGATTATGAATATTTGAAGTTTAATTATTTTATCTATTGTATTTTGTTATGAGTACTAACAATTGCAAAGACCTCCCAATTCTCTATTATTCCATCCGAAGTAGTAGATTATTGAAGCCCAACCCCCTGGCATTCTTTTGAAGAATCAACAGCGACGTTAGAGCCTACCGAGATTTAGATAATTAGTTGAGATTCTAGTTTGTTGGGATTCTCTTCAATAAATAAGCTTGTGAACCCATTTGATTATTTAGATTATGAATATTTGAAGTTTAGTTATTTTATCTATTGTATTTTGTTAGGAGTACTAACAATTGCAAAGACCTCCCAATTCTTTATTATTCCATCCAAAGTAGTAGATTATTGAAGCCCAACCCCCTGACATTCTTTTGAAGAATCAACAGCGACGTTGGAGCCTACCGATTTTGTTCTTTTGAACGAATCCGTAGAAGAGCGTGGTTACACGCTACATCAGGCACCCACTCATAAGAGAGAAGTCCTCCTTTTTCTCTAATAAAAAATAAATGGCTACAAAGTATATGATGAAGCCAAAGTAAAGAAATTACAAGTATTCATGCCTATGTCCATAAAAAACTAAGACATGTGAAAAGCAGACATAAAAAACTAACATTGTCTCACCCTTCTTCAAGGTAGATAAATAACATCAATACCAGCATCATCAAACCCTTGCATGCACCCTAATGTCGGTCAGTAAGAAAGCACTATGGATAGGGCCGAAACAGTGGCATATACGTGCCCACGTGACTTTATTATGCATCTCTATTATTATGTATCAGAATAGAAAAACCAATATCTACACGGTCATGGAATAAACTGTTCACCTGATCACCATAATAAAATTCCAAAATTTCAAGCCACAGCATTCAGGCACAGTTGATAATTGGAAACACAACCTATCTAGTATATGATCACCATATGATATAGTAGGCTCACCTCCGGATTGAGTACTTTGCCTAGCGGTACGGGACAGGCGACATGGAATACTCCATCGCATCCTCTGATGGCTGCTGATATAGATTCATAGTCGAGCAAGTCCGACTTGAAGAGTTGCAGGTTCTCTGCAGCACCGTCCAATTTCTTCAAATGTGCATTCTTTTCATTATCTGCGGGTGGATAATATAGAATATATTGAGTGATTCATTTGGACATGATGTATACCTCAAAGGACTGATGTCTTGTATTCCATTGAGTGAACACCAAGGAAGAAGTGCACACAAAGGACTGTACACTCTAACTGAATTTTCTTGTACATGTTTGATGTCAGTTATGCGATTTCTGTGCTATGTGTGGGACATTATACTAAAGAATCTGCCCTTTATATTTTCTTTTATGAGTGAGTGTTTCATATGAGAAAGCATGTACAGCCGACCCTAGGGCTCTGAGAGGTAGACCCCCCAGAGAGTCGAGTCTGCAATCCAGAAAATAAAGAAAAAATCCCTCTTCCCTCTCTGTGGATATAGACAATCATTTGTCGAACCACGTAATCTCATCTCGTGTGATGTGGTTTTTCTTCTTCTCTGTTTCGATTCATGATCTATGTTTCAATACTAGCCTCTTTCTGTACAATTTTAATAAAAAAATAACTTCATATTCCTCTTTCTGATGTTCAGATTGAAGAACAGTCAGCAATAAACCTTTCTAAACTTCCTTCTAAATCTCACAAATCTCCATCCAACACATTCAAAAGACAACAAACCATTTAAAGTCCCCCCTCAACATACAACTTGTGAATTCTTCCATCGCTTCCCAACCTCAAAGGAACGCATTCAGAGAACAAAAACTCATCTTTGTCTTTTTTTTTCGCTTGGTCAACTCATCTTTGTCTTCATATACAACTTTATATAAGAGGTATAAAAAATAGAATAGACAATAATACAAACATGTTCACTGCTGTAGTGTGACTTCCCACCCAAATAAGAGAGAGGGCCCCCTCGCCCACTACTTCAAACAACCACTAAAACCAAAAAAAAAAACCCAAAAAGACTTTTTTTTTAAATTGAAGAATCTAAAAAACACCCATCTCATATAAACACCAACATATACCAATCATACAAAATTAAAAAATAGAGGATGAGAGAGAGAGAGAGAGAGAGAGAGAGAGAGAGTGATGACCTGGGTCTCTAACAGTTCCATGGACCATGTACCCTCTTGAGAGGAGGAGTTTCACAAGCCATGAAGCCTGGAAACCACCTGCACCAGTCACACAAACCTTCTTTGCCATCTCTCTCTCTCTCAAAAAAAAAAAAAAAAAAAACTTCTTTAATAGTGTGTGTGTTTGCTTACAACACGGAACCTTTGTTGAAATTATCACATGAAAAAGAAAAAGAAAAAGAAAAAGAAAACGTGTCCGTGTTTGGCATCATATGTCGGTCAGTCGGTGAACGAATAAGAATACAACCTTTTTTTTTTGGAATATAAAAAGACTACTTATGACTCGGAATAAGGATAAATAAAGAATTTAAACATGCATCCAAATAGCACGTGAGTTATTAACAGAAATAATACTTCCGGAGAAGAAAATTTGATACTTTGACCATCAACTATCCTTACTTAAATCTATACTTAAATTTTATTTAAAATTTAAATAAAAATTTAATTTGATATAGTGTATCTTCGGTCATCACTTTGTGTTTTATTCAAATTTTAAAAAAAAATTACATCTTCTCTTAATTATTTCCTAAAAATATTTTTAAAATCCATCCTCCAAACATGTTTGCCACTCTTTTTCTTCCCTCTAATGTGAAAATCATAATCATCCATTAAAACAAAAGATAATAATAAAAAGTTAAAAGATAAAGATGAACGACTAAAAAAAATAAAACCACATGGTTTTATAGAATTTATTTATTTGTTTATTGGTTTCAAGAGATGTTGGAAATTTGTTGGAGGGGGGCAGGGGGGGCGTTGAAAATTTAATAAATATTTGAGTTTCCTTTGATTTGGATAAGGATTTAAGTAAAAACTTAATTTAACATGAGTATGAGTAAATGATTGAAAAGGTTTTTAAGTGACTTTTACTTAAATTTAAATTTGAGTAAATGTTTAGGTATAGGATTGGAGAAGCTCTTATACACTTTATTTTTTACATTTAGGAAAAATTCATTTAACCCCACCAGAAACTATGATTTTTGCATTTTTAATACATTGTAGGGGATTTTTTGATACATCGTGTTTTTAACTAAAGGTTAATCAAACAGATTATTCACATAATGTTACTCATCTGTCAACTTTACGAAAAATCAAGGGGTTATATAGATTTTGGATAGTTTACAAGGGGTTATTTGAATTTTTCCCTTTATATTTTTTGAATCCAGTGAGTGTGTTTTTTTTTGGGGGGGGGGGGGGAGGGGGTAACTCTAAAAATGCTTATTATATATATTATTATCCAGAGTTGATGTGTTATTTGGATAAAGATATAAATTATTTTGAAGTCTATGACTATTCACATAATGTTCCCTAGCAAATAACTCTTAGATATATAAATAAATAAAATTAGAAAATGCACATAGATCCTGGTTTTATAAAATGAATAAATTACAAAAAAAAAAAAAAATGTTGTTTAACAAAATAGATACACATGCCCTTCCAATAACTTACAAACCCTCGCACCCAAACCCTCCCCACATCATCAATTCCCTCCACAAAATCTGCACATCATCGAAACCTGATTGGATTCCGTAATACAAAATAACATCCATGTCAAAAATTCTTATAATATAAAGAATTACAAACAAATTTTTATAAAAAAAAATCTTGATTTCAAAAAAGAAAAAAAAAATCAGTTCATCTCCTGATGCCGAGAACTCTTTATAGAACCTGACCTTCTGGTAATACCTTCAAACACAACAAAATAGTAAACAAAGACAATCAGATATACATTCAAACATTTTTGTAGTCATTCATGCAGACTGTCCCTAATGCATTATATACTTCAAACCATCGTCAAAAGTAATTGCAAGAATGACTGAGTGTAAAAAGAGAAGCAGACCTGATGGATGATGATGGTTCAAGGGAACTGGAAACCAGTGCCAACCTGGTGGGCTCCCTTGGGCGGGTTGATGGCGATCCAGAGCAGTGAAATCGTGATCGCGATGAGCCCGGACCAGACGAATACGATGGTTGGAGTCTTCCCCCTCCTCCCCATCAGCCCCTTCGCGAACGGGTAGAGGTGCGCGAGCACCCAGAAGCTGAAGAACGCTCCCCCCATCAGCTTGCTCCACTGCGGTATCTCGCTGTATATCGTCCTCGAGAACCCGACCGCTATCGCGATGATGTTCACCATCATGATCGTTATCGGCGGTATCATCAAAGACGACCATTTCACAAGGTACAAGTCCGCGTATATGTCCTCGTTCTCCTCCCCCGCCGACTTCGACGTCAGCGTGAACGAGATCTCGATCCCGGCTATCACCTTCAGCAGCCCCTGCACCACCGCCGCGAGGTGCGCGCTCGTGCCCGATATGAGCCAGAACTGCTCGTTGCGCCACCACTCCTCGAGCCCGATTCCGGACCACTTCACCTCCAGAATCGCGAGGCAGGTGAGCGTGATCGTGATTAAAAGGAGGTAGACCAGGAACGTGACGTCGAGTGTCTGGACGATGAAGTGGCCCGTGAATAGCGAGAGCGCGGGGAGGAAGCAGTAGACGACGAGGAAGATGGAGGTGAAGGGGTATATGCCGACGTTGAGGTACGCCACGCGTTGCAGGAGCTTGAGGCGCGGGGACGCGAGGAGTGCGTTGTTGCGCGAGAAGAAGATCTCGACCGATCCCGTCGCCCACCGCAGCACCTGGTGCAGCCGGTCCGTAAGGTTTATGGGCGCGGACCCTCGGAAGGCGTCGCGCTTCGTGATGCAGTACACCGACCGCCACCCACGGTTGTGCATGCGGTAGCCCGTCACGACGTCTTCCGTCACCGAGCCGTAGATCCACCCCACACGGTTCCCCCACTCCGTCTTGTCCTCGTACCAGCACGAGATGACGGACACGGCTTCTGCCACTGTTGCGGCGTCGAGAGGCTCGCGTGGCATGGTCAGCGCGCCGGGCGGGCGCCCGTGCTTCACGCCCGGGTGGTCCGCGAGGGGGCGGCCCTGGTATTCGGCCACGGCGATGGACCGCGCGAGGACAGTGGAGTTGCCGAAGCGCTTGCCCATGTGGGCCACGCTGAGGTCCTCGTCAAACGCGTTGTCGTCCGCGTAGAACGCGTGCGAGTCGGAGTTGTGGTGGTGGGGGTCGTCGTCCGGGTGGGGTGGGGGCGGCGGGGACGAGCGGTGCTTCTGCTTCTTCTTCTTTTTGATGAACCACCCCGCGTACTCGGTCGCGCGCGGCGGGTCGAAGCCGTAGAGCGCAAAGCGCCGGAACATGCACCCCGTGCCGACATACACCGGTCCCTGCGCATCGCATCAAATAAGTATCTGTGCACTCGCGCGCGCGTAAGCTTCAATGGAATTAGTATGTCATAGAAAACCCAACCTGGACGCCGTCAAGGGCGCGCATGTTTCCGTCGAAGAAGACAGTGTTGTGGTTGGCGTAGCGGTCGGAGGGGTCGATCCCCTCGAACCGCTGGGGGAACTGGATGTAGCAAATGCGGTCTCCGCCACGGTCCATCATGAAGCACATGCCCTCGCGCACAGCCTTGCAGTTGTAGATGTAGTGATCGCAGTCGAGGTTGAGTATGAACGGCCCGTTGGAGAGGATGGCGGACGAGCGGACGAGCGCGTTCATCGCCCCCGCCTTCTTGTTGTGGTCATAACCCGGTCGCTTCTCGCGCGACATGTAAACCAACATCGGGAGGCGGATGTCCACGTCCGTGAAGTCGATCATCTTGTTCGGATCGTCTGACCCCATCAACGGGTCGCTCGCCGGAGGCTTAAGCATCACCTGCATTAGGGTGATGATGTCAAAGTCAGTAATATATATCCATCTGACCACCGCATCAGTCATGTTCACTTTACTGACTTGCATTTTACCTGGAGGATGCCAGCATGGTCGCCCTTGGAGTGGTCGGGGGCACCAACGGCCCAAGTCCCGGGCCAATGCGTGCCGTCTGCCATCCAAGTCGCCTTCTGCACCTTCATCGGCTCCATCGGATCCGCGCCGCTCTCCCTCATGTGCTTAAGCATCTTCATCTCCTCCCTCGCATTGAACGCGTCCGACCGCCTCCGGATCGAGTCGGGCAAACCATTGATCCTCACCTTGAACTCATCATACTCGCGCTTGATCCGCCTCCGGTCCTTGACGAAGTCCGACCGCCTCTTGTTCTTCGTCGGGTCCCCCTTGACATTGAAATAGCTATCCGGGTTCCTCGGCTCAATGTCGTGCTTGCGACAGAACGGCACCCAAAGGTCCGCGAAGCTCGCGGCCTCCGCCATGGCCTCGAACGTCAAGAGCGCGCCGCCGTCGTCGGATATGTAGCACGCGAGCTTCTCGACAGGGTAGTCGGCGGCGAGTATGGAAAGGATGGTGTTGGCAGTGACCAAAGGCGGCTCCTTTTCTGGGTCGGCGGTGGAGACGAAGACGTCGACGCCGGGGAGGTCGGAGCGGCCGGTGGACTCGAACTTGTCGTGGAGAACGGCGAGGTCGGTTGCGCGGTTGATAGGGCAGAGTTTGGGGACCTGGTCAAGGATCCAAGAGAAGGCGAACCAGAGCTCGCACACAATTGACATCCCCCAAAGCCAAATGGCCTCCTCGTTGGGGTGGCGGACGCGCCACGTGAGGAAGAAGACGAGCGCGACGAGGCGGACGACGATGAGGAGTCGGTACGGGCTGATGATGGCGGCGGGCATGGGGATCTTGCGCGTGAGGGGCTTCCAGGGCTTGTCGGTGACGTCGGGCATGCGTTGGCCGAGGCCGGAGGAGGGGTCATCGTCGTCGTTGGGGCCGGAGTAGAAGGCGTTGCCATAGCCGTAGGTGCCGGAGGTCTCGAAGAGCCAGCGGTTGTGGTCGAATTCGGAGGTCTGGCTGCGCATGAGGAGGGACTTGTTGTTGTTTGGGTCGATGGGGTTGTTCGGGTTGACTTTGGATTTCATGATGCGGCGGTCGGATTTGCCGGGGAGGGGAGGGGGAGGGCGCCGGAGGAGAAGTCTGGGGCACCGCCGCCGTCATCATCATAGTCGCCGATCTTGTAGAGTTCCTTGCAGCCCGGGCAGACGCCGCCGTCCTTCTGGGCGTCCATGTAGCAATCTCTGCATATCTTGAACCTGAAATAAAAATCACATGCATGCAAATAAGACTTCTATGTCATAAATAACACATTTTTGAAACGAATATTAGCATTGGTTGAATGCAAATGTTAGCTCTCAATCATCTGTACATTGTCACCTTTTTAAGGTACAAAATATGAAGTATATACCCAAATACAAAGAATGCATACCTTATCATATTTTTATATACTCATACAATGTTATATACTCGGATTAGATATTTTATGTGCTTGGTTAATTGCAAGGCTGACAAAGTTTATCAACACCCAGGTTGAATATTGTTTAGCTCATCTAAAGGTCATATTGTAGACCATGAGTCCGTTTGGGACTGCGGCGGCGAACTCTGCATTCAAGAAAGCGTGTGGGCAGTAGAGAAGCATTGTGTAAATGGTTTTGCAAACGTCTTGTTTTGACAGTTTAGACACAACCACGATATTTTTGTTTATCCACATTGGTGTTAGGTGGAGTTCCCTATTGTAAAATCTCTCTCACCGTTGACCAAATATGACCTATGTTTTTTAGAATATATATCGGTATAAATTTTGAAGGCAGTCATTCATACTGTTATAAGCCACATCAAGTTTTGAATTCTTTATATACTAATCTATTGAATGAATACATTGTTGGGACCAAATATTTGTTTTATATTATACATCAAAACATGTGAAATTTTTTATTTTCTAAATATATACATATACATGTTTCTTTGAAAAAGAAAGTTGTTCATGAGAGTGCATGTAAGGTTAGCACAAACAATTAACGGAAAACAAACAAATATATATACCTGCACTCGCAAGGATCAATGTCATTCCCCCTCTCGTCGCGCATGACCTTGCCGTCGCACGCGGGCATGGCGCACGCGGACCCCTTGGCCCCCGCCATCTGCGGGTGCGTGACCTCAGACTCGATCACCTTGTCCATGAGGTGCGCGCGCGTGACGCTGTTGAACCCGCCCGTGAACAGAGAGTTCGACACGTACTGCTCCTCCGCCTTCGCCGCCACCCCTGACGCGTCCATCGGCTGGTTGTCCGGCGTAGGCGGTATGTGCACCGTGTAGTTCATGTAGTCCCCCGATATCTCCCCCGACATGTCCAGGTCCTCCCTCGACAGGCTCACGTACCGCCCACTAGACGTCCGCCTCGCAAACTTCACCGTCTGGCTCGACGATGATGACGACCCCGTCCTTCCCCCGCTCTGCGACCCCGACCCCGTCGGGCTCCGCATCCCCTTTTTGGACGGGTTGTTCGTCAAAGACGCCATTTATTTACTTATTATTTTGTTTTATCAACTCCTCCTCCTCTTCTTCTTCTGATTCTGATTTTTCTCTGTTCGTCTAATCACATACATGTGTTAGTAGTCCTGATGAACCACCCAATACTAGTAGTACATGTTATAGTTTCACATTCAAGTCATTAACAAGAGAGTCTCTATGTGACCCAATCAAAATACAACATTTAGAATACATAAAACTGTTTAAGTTGTGTGTGAATGATTTTTCATATAAAATATGTTAGTGGAAACAGGGATTCTCTGTGTGTCGGAAAGTATGATATGTGAAATGGATAATCATTCATAAGGAAATGCAAATGAAAACCAATCAAAAGCAAGTTGCGTCACTTTTTTTGTGTTTTTTGTTCTCCACACAAACCTGTTCATCAGAAACACCTCCCTTGTGGGGGCATGTTAAAGCAAAACAGCATTTTTTGGATTCTGCACAAGAGAAGTTCAGATGTGGTGGAAGAAGAATTTGGGACTCAGATCTGCCATGAGAAGAGAGAAGAAAAGGAGAGAGAGAGAGAGAGTTCAATGTTTTGATAATAAGAATCAATGGTGAGGGACCAAGTCTTAAACTTAATATGGAAGAGGAGGTTTAACTTTGCATGTTTTGAGGAGGTATTTGTGGTGTTTTTGGTGGAGGGAGGAGGTGAACGATTTTAACGCCCTTTCACATAATATTTTTCCCTCTCTAAAATAATTTACCCGAGTGAAGCGAGACTAATCTACACTCGTATATACCATTTTTTTAAAATAATGTTAGGACAATATCGCTGCATTCAATTATAATTTTTTTTTAAAGAAGCACACTTGTATTATGAAATGTATTTTCACTAAAAATAAAATAAAATGAAGCATGTATAGAATAGATGAATTTTTTAGATTTTATTTTTTTATTAAATCAAGAATTATCTTTCCACAACTACTCAATTATCAATAAGTAACTTTCAAATAACCGTCGTCTCATAAAAGGTTATCATACATAGCGTATATATACTAGTAGTAGAGAAACGTATGGTCAACTTTCTTTGAAAAAAGAAAAGATTTGGCACAATATGGATGGGCCAAATCATGTCGGCACAGTGGAGACCATGTTGGGCATCCCTACCTCAGATGATGAAGGCCAAAAGAACACCATCAGTCAAATGGGAATGTCGTGTTGGGCATCCCTTACCATCAGCTGATGCGGCCCCTTCAACTCCAGTGTCCATTTAAGGGTCACAGTATCATCCAAAGCCCGAAAGCCCAACCCGCATGGATGCGAAGGGCCTAAATCGGGCATGAACCCGGTTGACCCAGTCCATTTAGGAGACGGGCCAACCTTGAGTCTTACTTTGAGGCATGGTCCCAACCCACAGGCTAGATCGAACCGGGTCTGTTCGGGATGGCCCGTAATCCCACCCACGGGCTCGGTCCATGGGCCCATGAAAACTCATGTTGGAGGGACTAGGTGAACCCCCCGAGTGCCAAGTGGCAATGGGACCCCTCTAATCTGCGACCACAGCTTCCCTTACATTTTATGGGGGCGGCAAAACAACCCCCCCCCCCCCCCCTCCACAAAATATTTATATTAGAAAAAAGGTTTTTGGGCACGGCCAAAGCCCGGGCTTGACCCGTTCAGGCCCGTACACGTGGATACGTGGATAGGTCCAGAGCCTTAATTTTTTTGCTCCGGCCCGACCTCGGCCTGCGGGCCAGGTCATCTGGAGGCTGTTTTCACGGGCCGGGCCGTTGCACATGCCTCATGTGGAGAAGACTGGGTTCGGTCCTAGTCCGAAGAGGATAGACGACTGTCCTTTAAAAGGCAGACCCCAAACAGCCTCATGAGTGCTTTTAGACCTCTCTTTTTCATGGTGAAACCCTAGAGTCTGAGTCTGTGCGAGCGTCCCTCGAAATCACGCTTGGAAGAAAGGTTTTCTCTCTCTCACTCTCTGGTTAGGTTATAATCGTGATATAGGGTTTTTATTTATCGACCATCAACTGCTCGTGCCTTCCGAAATTAGGGTTTCTCCAATATTTATGTGTTTTTTTTTATGTTTCAGATGGAGCTGATTTCAGGAATCCTGTTTTATTTCTTGTTTCGTTAGTGATCTGTGATCGTGATTCAATTTTTTTTTTAATTGTGATTTCTCTAAAATTCGAGCATATTGTGCATATCTAGGGTTTTATTGAAAGAATTGAACTTTTGGATTTTTTAGGGATTAGGGTTTTGGATATGAGGATCTGATGGGAGCGTATTAGGAGGACGAAAATGAACAAATTCTATGAGATAAGTTATCATGGATTGGGATTGAAGGATTGAAATTGTAGTGAAAATTAGAGCCTCTTTTGGTACTTTCAAGTAGTTCTTCATTTCAGGCCCAGCTTGAAGACTCTGCTTTTCTTCTAGACTTTAAAAGTTAGAGTTTTGAACCGTATGTATTGCTTTGAATTTGGTTATTTAGAGTACCTGTATGCTAAGAGTAGTTCATATCCCTTCTGTCTTGGAAGAAACCATAACATTTGTACTTTGAAATGGTGATTCATAGGTAATGTTCTTCTATGCTTTTGGGGGAAACTCATGTTTGGCCTGAAAAGAGGAACTTGAAACATGAATGTTTTGTCCCAGATTTTATTTTGTTATGAGATCTCCGTAGTGTTTGTAAACTATATCATCAAAAGCTTGTTCCACCAATTGAAACTTGGAAGGAGCCTTAATCTCATTTGATTAAAATCATATTTGTTCTGGAAAATAAGATTCTGAAGCCTATCCAAAATTGGTATTATTCATCGACTTTTCATAGTGCTTATATGTCCTTCAAACTTATCAAAAACTTCCTTCCTTATCTAACCTGATATTTGAAAAACAAAGATGAAGAACTTTTAACTGTTTATTTACTCATCTCTGTAGGGCCTATTTGAATCTGACTTGTTTGCTTTCTTTTCCGGAAGCCCGATCAGCAATGGCGGAGCACCTGGCCTCAATTTTTGGGACAGAGAAGGATCGTGTGAACTGCCCGTTCTACTTCAAAATCGGCGCATGCCGCCATGGTGACCGTTGCTCCCGGCTCCACAATCGCCCAACCATCTCCCCGACTTTACTCCTATCCAATATGTACCAGCGTCCTGATTCCATCACCCCTGGCCTTGACCCCCAAGGCAACCCAATTGACCCAAAGAAGATCCAGGAGCACTTTGAGGACTTCTATGAGGACATCTTTGAGGAGCTTAGCAAGTTTGGTGAGATTGAGAGCCTCAACATCTGTGACAATCTCGCCGATCACATGGTTGGGAATGTCTACGTCCAGTTCCATGAGGAGGATCAGGCTGCTGCTGCTCTCCGGGCCCTGCAGGGTAGGTATTACTCAGGTCGTCCAATCATCGTGGACTTCTCACCCGTCACGGATTTCCGTGAGGCCACTTGCAGGCAGTTTGAGGAGAACAGCTGCAACCGGGGCGGGTACTGCAACTTCATGCATGTGAAACAGATTGGGAGGGATCTGCGGAGGAAGCTGTTTGGGAGGTATCGGCACAGGTCCAGGCCAAGCCGGAGCCGGAGCCGGAGTGTGAGCCCAGGTCGCAAGAGGGACGATAGGCGCGGGGGAGACTACAGAGACCACAGGGAGCATCGTGGAGATTATAGGGGAGGCAGCGGAGGAAGGAGAGGTGGAGAAAGTCGCTCTGGGAGGTATGAAAATGATGGAGGGAGGGGGAGGTATGGGAGCCCTAGGAGGAATCGCCCGGTGAGGGAAGGAAGCGAGGAACGGAGGGCCAGGATTGAGCAGTGGAATAGGGAGAGGGAGGAGAAGCAGTGATTTCGGGGTTTTGAGGTTCATCCTTTGGAGGGCATTGCAGTGCATTTTTAATCTTTTCTTCTGCTCTATTGCTGGTAATGATTAGTCATCCTAGTGTTTTATTGGTGCTGCATGTCTGAAGGGGAAAAATAATTGTGCTCTTTACTTTGAGGAATTAGATGAGGACATGTGTCTGACAGTTTATTTTGTTTCATGTGTATTAGGATCAGCGAAGAATAGGTCTGTGGTCTTGTTGTTTTTCTATATCCGTCCTCCATATACTGGGGTATGAGCATTGTCTGTCTCTTCATTGGAATTAACTAAACATTACGTGTGCTGGTTTTATTTATTTTTATTTTTTTTCAATTTCTTCATATATTGAATGCATGTTTGCCATTTTTTACCTCAGAGTTTTAGTTCCATTCCATGTTTTATGAGAGTTGTGAATTCTCTATGCATATGGATGGCATATGATGAACATCCCCTAATCATTCCCTGATCATTCTTAGCTTTGGTTAATCATGGTTGTTATTTTTCATTTTTGAGGTTGCATGCAAGTTTTATCTGTATTTGATTACAATGTGACATTATTGTTTCATTCATGATTTCGAGTGTGTAGCACTTTACTTCTCAGATTACCCAGTCCAAGGGAAAAAAATGAGAGAAAAAACAATAATAGGCCTTCAGAATAAGAGATCATGATATGTCTGTTATATATTTGTCCCTGAGAATTGAATTTAATTTGTTCAGTTTGACATATGTAGTTTTTTTTTTTTTACCCATTTGAATCCCTGCCAATTTTGCAGACGTGGTTTTGTTTGCTGGACTTTGAACATATAAAAGTAGGAAAATGTTAGGGACATTCATCCCTGTTTTAAAGGTACATACTTGTCTAATAAAGTACATAGATTTGCCAAAAAAAAAAAAGAGAGAGAGAAGGAAGAAGAAAGAGAAGTATATATTGTCGAAAAAATTGAATGCATATCCTGTTGCATTTTCCTAAGCTTAAATTAGTATATATTAGGTTAGGGGAAAGTGGGGACCGCAAGAGGGACTGTGTATATCGATGCCCTAAAAAGTACGCATTTTTTCAAGCTTTCACGTAAGCGGATGTTGTTATTTCCATGTCATGTCTGATGTTTTATAAATTGCATCCACATTTTCACTTACCAAATTGGCTTCTGCTCTGTCAGTGTGACAACTAAATTATGCTTATTTTTTAGTTCCGTATGTTTTGTGTTTCAGCATAGGCTGTGCTTTTTGAAGATTTTTTTTCCCCGAAGAATTGCTGTTCAACTCCTTACGTCGCTGTTGATTGTATTTCAAGATATTGGTCCTAAAGTTTTTTAATGTTGCTGAGCTTGAGTTGCCAGCACCATCAGCATCATATATATGGTCGTCTGATCATTCATCCTATATCAGTGTTGCTGAGCTTGAGTTGATATCCTGCTTGAATAAGGGTGAAGATGAAGAACAGTAAATGAATTGTTTGAGGTGGAACAGTGACGTAGTGTTGTTTGTAAATTTATTCTTGGAGTTTAGGTCATTTATCATTTGCTCAGGATGAAATTGACCTGAGAACAGGCAATTTTTTGGGCATCATCCCATTGTTAGCTTGTTTGGGATTTATGCAGGATGTTATAGATCTATATCTAGTTTCCTGCTGATTTAGGTTTATAATAATTGTGATCTAAAGTAAGGATTACAATCATGTGTGTTTCTGTGATCTGATGATAGGTACAACTCTGTGTTGCAAGTGTGATTGAACAGAAGTGTTGAACAGGGTATATTTTGCTATCATTAATAGCGTTTAACACTGTTCTACCCAATAGGAATTGGATTTACAAGTACGAAGAATGACCATTGATGCATAATTGTGTTCTTTCTCTTTAAGATGAATAGACATGTTAATTGTTTATAATTCATAATAAGCAGATGATCCACAAGGCAGTGCAGGCTGAGGAGCTGGTGCAAGATTTCTGGATAAGGGAGGGAAGTATGGGTGCTTGGGATACGACTGGTCCACTATGAGGAAAGGCCTTCGTGGGGGGGACAAGATTAATCAGTTCACAAGGCTTTTGTTATTATTGGAGCAACAGAAACAGGAGTGCGATGTGGATGCGGTGTACTGGGCGGTCAATCCTCGCCATTCCTACATCATACGCGAGGGCGGACTGGTGGGCTAGGGGTCTGACAACGAATGATCAGTTATTATATTGGTCTCGTTCGATTTGGGTGACAAAAATACTAGCGAAGGTCAAATGTTTTTATGGTTTCTGTTGCAGGAACAGCTGGTCACCTTATCCTATCATTTGAAGTGGAGGCTGATGACCTAACAACCTATCTGATTTGTTGATAGGAGGAATCTCTTGTTCACCTCTTTTATCTATGCCCCATAACTTTCGGAATCTGGATTGGTTTGGAAATCATTACTGGAATGCGGTTGCGTTTTCACTCTTCGAGGGACCTTTGGGAAGCGGCATTGGGTATGAAGTTGGCCGGGGATACAAGTATGGCCGGTAGAGTGTCTGTGTCTTTCATCCCTGCAGCTGCTTGGGACATATGGATGATGAGAAACAATGTTTTTAAGAACAATGTTTTCTACTATGAGAACTTGTGGGAGTTGACACGAAAGTGTGTGAAGGATAGGGGAAAACATCTCGCGAAGGCCGAAGGGGTGCAAATCGGGGAGGTTGGCGCTTATTGGAGGAGTAGATACCCGTATATAAACATTTTCACTGTGTTTGTTACTTTGTTTTTTGGGTTATGCCTTTTTTTCTGGTATTTCTATTTTGTTATCAATTCCTCTCATCCCTATTTGGGGCACTCCGTATTTTGTTTTATGAAATATGGAAATAGAAATAATCAAAGTTTATAAAAAAAATAAAAAATAAAAATTTAGAGGTAACATTATTCTTGAGAAAAAAAAATAAAGTGAATTTTGCTTGGGCTGTTGCAGAAGAAAGAGAACGAGAAGGGTTACCAACCTGCCCTTATGTCACATAATTCTCCATACAATCCTACAATAAACCCTTTTATCTTTCTTACATGCATGAAACAAGTCCTCAGTCCCACAAAGGATCCTTAATGACTGTCTTCATTTTCTCAGACAAGAACTCAACCACATCCTCCCTCCCCTCCTTCAACAGCAGCTGCCTCAGCCTCCCAAACGTTGTCCCGTGTGGCTGTATCCCCTTCTCCAACATCTCCTCCATCAGAACCGCCGCCCGCCTCGCCTCCCCCGCCTCACACAGACCCTTTATCAACACCGAAAACGTGTGCATGCTTGGCGCAAACCTCTTCAACCCCATGTACTTCCACACCTTCATTGCCATCCCCAGCTCACCCTTCCCACAAAACATCTTTATCATCATCGTATAAGTATCCGAATCTGGCTCGCACCGCCTGATCATCCTCCTGAACACCTTGAACGCCTCTTCGTTCCGCCGACCCCGATCAACCTATTCAATATCACATTGCAAGTCCTCGCATTCGGCGAGACCCCCCTCTTCTCCATCTCCTCCAACACCTTGAATGCATTCCCAAACCGGCTAGCCCTGCAGAACGCGCCGATCAGCGCATTATAGACCGCGACATCCGCAACGATCCCGCTCCTCTCCATCTCGAGGAACGTGTCCACCGCATCCTCGACCCGCCCTTCCACGCCATGTGCGTGCACTAACACACTGTAAATAAATGACGTCGGTCTGCAATTCTTCGAACCCATATCTCTAACGACCCCAAGAGCGTCTCCGATCCTCCCTGCCTTGCACAGCGCGTCGACCATGATCCCGTACGTGACAATATCGGGCTCGCACCCGCTCTGAACCATTTCATCGAACATCTCACGCGCCTTCACGAGATTGGGCACGCGCCCCCACCCCTCGATCAAGATGCTATATGTTTTCGCGTCGACGGCGAACCGGGACTTCGCGGAGTCGAAGATCTCCTGCGCGCGCCACGCGTGCTTCGCCTTGCAGAGCGCGCTCAAGAGCCCGTTGAAGGCCGCCTCGTTCGGGTCCACGCCGTACTTTCCCATGACGTTGAACGCGTAGACGGCCTCGTCCGGGCGCCCCGCGCGCGCGTACCTGCGCATGATGGCGCAGAAGGTCTCGACAGTGAGGAGTCGCGCGTCGCGCATGCGGTCGACGACACCCCACATGAGCGCGTACTGGCGGACGCGCGCGAGGGAGTCGATGACGGAGTGGTGGGCGCGGACGGTGTGGGAGGGGAAGGCGTGCTGTTTTGAGGCCCATTCGAAGAAGCGGTAGCTCTGGATGCCGGCGTTGGAGAGGTGGGTGAGGACGGACTCGGCGGTGGCCGGGGAGACCTTGATGTGGGAGGCGTCAAGGGCAGACTCGAGGCCGCAGCGGGGGCTCGAGAGGATGAGCTTGCAGAGTTTCTTTGTTGGGTCTGATGGGTCTTCATCTTCTGTTGTTGATGTTGTTGTTGAGGTTTTGGTTGAGATTGATTTCTTGTTGAAGTGCTGATTCCTGAGTGGAATTTTGGTGCGAGAGGTTCGGAGTCTCCACATTTTGTTTTTCCTTCTTCGGTGGTGCTTCACCAGAAAATATATCATCATTATATATATATAGGGAAAAATTGATATACATCCCTGAAAATTTATTAAAATCTCCTCAAGTCACCTTATTATGCGATATTTATTTTATTCTTTATCACTAACCAAACGTGTGGTTAACTCTAACCATGCATAGTAAATTACTGTTATACTATTTTAAAATTTATTTTTTTGTCGGAGAAAATCGATACAACTCTCTGAAAACTTACGAAAATAAAAAAAAAGTCTTTGTAAAATTTAAAAATCATCTTAATTCCTTGAAATCTTCTAGAGATCACAAAAAAATCATGTAATCATCTAAAAGTATATATTGATTTATCTAATAGTTTTATAGTCAAGGCGTTATGCTTTTTATTGCTAGTAATTTTGAGTGAAAAATATATTATAGAATTTTGATTTGGCTTTTAAATTATTTCTCTGATTTTGTAATGAGTTGATGAAACTGTAAATTTTTTGTTCGGTCTTTGTGATGAGATTGAGGAGCTGAAAATGTTGAAAAAAGACTCGATTTTGTAAATAAAATAAGATTCGATGGCTTTTTTTTTTACTGACGGTGACATTTAAAGAGATAGGAATATTGAAAAATGACAGAGGTATTTTTATTTTATAAGAGGACTAAATTTGATTTTATAAAGTTTATAAGGATTGAATCTGATTTTAATAAGTTTTTGGGGATTTTGATATACTTTTTACCAGTAGACTAAATTCGTTAATCATATGCATTTAACGAGGACCTATGACGATTTTCTGGTTTTAGAGTGACTTTTTGTAATTTAAAAAAAATTCAGGGAGTTAAGAAGATGTTCCCCTCCATAATAAGGCCCTGTAATTATTTTTTTAAAAAATTAACTCGTAACCCCTATCGGATTAAGTTATAAAATGATTTAATAACCTGAATATAATAAAAGGACAGTCAACCCCCTATCGTCCGTGGCTTCTTGAAGTGCCTCAGAAGAAATCGAAGGTCAACGTCCGAAGTCAATCACTCACAAAAATGAATATGTACATGTCTGGATTCAATTTGATCATTCATTGAAGGAGGCCCTTCCTTCGGTTCTTTCTATTGTATTTTGTTTTTTGCATCATTCATTCCTGCCTGTCAAGACTAAAAAATATGGATCATTTTAATTGATCATTCATTAAAACATATAATTTTTATTTTTAAAAAAAATATGTTTTATTAAATAAATATATATATATATATATGTGTGATTGATCATTTTTTCAGTAAGACATTTTGTAGTCCCATTTTCAATGCTCAATCTTCACTCTCAGCACACACCCATTAGCTCTAAGAGTGCTATTAATGATGTTTGTTTTCTTCAGCCCTAATCCAAGTCTTATAAACCTAGTTAATGTCATATATTTACATTATTAAGACACATATCTTGTTAAAAATTTTACATGTTTTTTATTAAATAAAAACATATTGTTTATTTCATTTTTATAAAAATATATACATTATTAGATAAAATTTATAATTAAAAAAAAACAAAAAAACATATGAATTGATATTATATTGAAAAAAAATGTCCCCTAACATTATCCTAGGCTCTTAGCCAGTATCCAAGGTGCCCAACCGAAAAAAAATTTACACACCCCACCCCTGATCACATCGCACGCATCACATTACTCCTGCTGTCCTCATCACTACGATCACACGTGGCAAGGTTCTTTCTTCTTCTTATCCGCTTCTTCCCAGTCGTCATCAAAAGTTGTGGTGGTGGTAGAGGAAGTGGTTCACACGATCCTTCGCCGGCGTCCCTCCGACCGGATCGAATCTGCTGCCCACCGTCCCTCTCCTATTGCTACCAGCGCCACCCAACGCCGCCTCGCCTCCACTTATTATTATTGGGTTAGAGAACTTTATAGCTCCCCATTCACACCCCGATACATCGCAAACATTACTCCTGCTGTCCTCATCACTAATCACACGTGGCAAGGATATCAAAAGTTGTCACACCCTCTCCTTTACCATACTAAAAAACAAAACAATCAAGCTACACATGTACGTCCATAGTTTTGTTTGCACCTCCACATAATATGCTGCGAGTATTTACTTTTAGGGAAAATCCATATAACCCCCTATAAACTGCATGAAATCCATACAAGCCCTTGATTATTCTTGAAATCTAGATAATCCTATGAAAATATTTGTGTAAATCAAATAATCATCTAAGCTAAAATATAAAAAATAAAACCCTCATCCAAGAGATAAAATAAAAGGATTTTTCATATTTTAAACAAATTATAGGTACTTTTTATATATTATGTTTTCAATAAATGATTAATCGAATAGAATATTCGTAGAATATACATCATCTATCAATGAAAGCTTAACTCGTGAGAATTATTTAGATTTATATAGTTGTTTTAAGAAGATTGTACATGCTTTAAAAAAAGTATGTGGATTATATGGATTTCAGATGATATTTTATGGGGGTTATTGGGATTGTTTCCTTACTTTTAAGCCACCCCAAAACGTCAAAAACCGGCCCAGTTAATCTGCTGCGGTCAAGAGTAAAAATCAACGGCCCTGATTGACTAATTGTCAAAAGCGGGTCCCACGTGGTCGACTCAATGAGGACACTTCGCAGGCGTGTTTAGTGGATCACTCTGAAATGTCTAAACTACCCCTACAAATATTGAGACGCACAACTTCGAGAGACACCGATTAAAAAAACTACGGCCGGGCCCATTGAAACCCATACAGGTCGGTGGCATTATTGTAGTTCTTTAAAATAGTAAGGGTTTATTTCCGTACCGACAGGCGAAAACCGGTGGCGTTTCGGTCGTATCGCGGTATCGCCGGTATCGCCCGCCAATATATAGAGAGAGCAGAATCCGTCGTCGGAGAGACACAACAGAGGAGGATAAAGAGAGAGAAACAAAGGCGACACCGATACGATACAATACGTTTCGATGGATTCAGATTTCGGGATCCCGAGACAACTTTCGGATCTGCAGAAGCAGCGCACGCTCTACCAGCCGGAGCTCCCTCCATGCCTGCAGGTCCCCTCTCTCTCTCTCTCTAATGGTTTCATTTTTCAAGTGTTATATTGAGTGAAATCAAAATCGTGTCTCTTTGTGTCTAATCAGTGGGTGTTTCATGTTTTTGTTGGGAGGGTTTAAGAGTTGTGTGTTTTTTATGGTGGGGTTTTATTAAATTGTTCTTTGGGTTTTGTTACTGCATTTTGATACTCTTTTGGATTTTGATAAATGGGTTTTCTTTTATTTTACAAGTTTGTTGGGTAAAGATTGCACCTTTATTTTATATTTTTATGGTAAAGATTGCACCTTTATTACTCCACAAATTCCTCTTTTGTTTAATCAATTTTAGACCAATTAACTTTTTTGGGTTGTTTCAGATTGGATTGTCTCAGGTAAAGAGTCCATCTGTGCTTATTTTTAATGATAATTTGATGTTGAGAAACAATGGAAGGCCAAGTTGGTATATTTGTTGTGTTCTTTCGAGTGGAAGTTTTGGGTTTTTTTTTTTACTCTGTTACTGCGTTTTGATACCCTTTGGATTTTGATAAATAGGTTTTATTTTGTTTTCTAAGTTTTTTTGGGTGAAGATAACGCCTTTACTGCTCCACAAATTATCATCATTATTATTTTATTTATTTTTGCAATTTGAGAACAATTAATCTTTTTGGGTTATTTCAGATTGAATAACCTCACATAGAGAGCCCTCTTCTTTTAGTTATACTTTGATGTTGACAAACAATGGAATGCATAGTTTTTGTCTTTTTGTGTTATGTAGAGTGGAAAGGTTTGATTAGTTTTGAATTTTGTTTTGCTATGAATAGGGAACTGCGGTAAGGGTGGAGTTTGGGGATGCCACAACCACGGCGGACTTTTCGGGTGCCAACATGATCAGCAGGCTGTTCCCCAGCACGTACGGGCAGCCATTGGCGCATTTCTTGAGGCCGAAAGTCGTGGTTCCCGATGCTCAGATCATAACGGAGCTTCATGCTATCAGGTACTTGCATTGTGAACTGATACATCTAGTCATTCCAACTGCAGTATGTGAAATTCTAATATAGCATATATTATACTATGTAAGTATATACTCTATTAGGGAAAATGCAAAAGGTTATGCATTCAATTTACTTGAGTATGTACTTCATTTTTTTGTGAAAATATGAACTTCATCAGACAAATATATAATTCAAAAAATTTAAAATGTGGAATGGCAAAAGTAACCGCAGAAATGACTGAATATAACTTTTTCTTATGACATAAGCCCATAAAGAAAATGTATCAAGTGTCTGAGACTATGATAGGGGAGTAGCCTGGTTTATGCATGGCTTTTGGTGTTTTCTTATTTATTGGAATGGTGAAATGCAGGGTCGGATTGGTCTTTTGTGGGAGGCAATCTCCAGGAGGACATAATGTTGTATGGGGCCTTCATGATGCTCTTAAAATGCACAACACAAGCAGTGTTTTGCTTGGGTTCATCGGTATGTATTTTATGTTCATTTGTTCTGTGCGTCTGTGGGATTTAGTTGCTTCATGTTTTTTGATTGGTATATTTGCTTCATGTTTTACTTCTTGTATAGTGTTTTTCATGTTCGTATATGACTTTGGGTAGTAACTTCTGAATCGTCCTGATGAATGTGTTATGTACGTAATGTTGCTTTTTTGCTTCATTTTGTTCACATGTTTCTCTGTGTCAAAAATTTATTCTTCCAATCACATTGTTTATGTAGTATGCATATGCGTATGAATCCAAGGATTAATTGCACTTGTTTGTGGGCTTCTGTATCTTCAGTGCATTAAAAGTCATCTGATGGATTGTGAACTATGCTCACGTCCATGAGGTATAATGTTTGAGTTGATGAGAGTGTAACTATGGGATGCTGATGGTCCAGCCTGATCATCTGTGCTTAAAATGTTGGCTTTTGACTATCTCAGTATAGATGATTTTAAGTTTTGATGTTTTTAAAGAAAACATTATATTGCATGAACTGTGTGGCATTTATTTCATGTTAGCCTCACCTCCAATTGGAGTGGGTGAGATAGAGCCATAGAGGGTATGAATATTGATGAAGGCACCTATATCTCATTGATAACTCTGAACTTGTTCCCCTTCAAATATATATTTCTATTATTGAATGTCATTAAAAGTTATAAGAATTATGTGTAAACTATATGAATGTTCATTTCTTTTGACATTTGTTTTTCATCTTGTTTTGACAACAGGTGGCACTGAAGGTTTATTTGCACAGAAAACACTAGAAATTACAGATGAGGTTCTTTCAACCTACAAGAATCAAGGTTGCTATTAGTGCTTTTATCCATGCCTCATTAGGTCTTAAAAAAATTGTAGACAATGACCACAAATCTATGCCTTTTATCTCATGCGATATGAAGGTGGCTACGATATGCTCGGTCGGACGAAAGACCAGATTAGAACAACTGAGCAAGTCAATGCAGCACTAGCCTCATGCATGGCACTGAAGTTGGATGGACTTGTCATCATTGGAGGTAATTTGAAGTATGATTTGATGCTATATTTTGTGGTATCCAGAATGACATTGCTGGTATTCTGACCTTCCCATTTTGAAGGAGTCACGTCCAACACCGATGCTGCTCAACTTGCAGAGACTTTTGCAGATGCGAAGTGTACAACAAAGGTATTTTTGTTCAATGTTTTCTTAAGCATGAGCACAAATTTCTTTCTTCGGTTGGGGTGAAGCATCTGTCTGTCTCCTACCTTTTTGATCTTGTAGGTGGTGGGAGTTCCTGTTACTTTGAACGGAGATCTGAGGAACCAATTTGTGGAGACCAGTGTTGGTTTTGATACAATCTGCAAGGTATGATCAATTTTTTCACTGCTAATACCAAGGCGAGAGTTGATTATTATATTCTTTAGAGCTGCACATTTGTAAATTTGAACAACCAAAACTCTGACTAAACTCAAATAAGCAAAACACAATGTACATCTACTTAAAAAAAACCTTGGGTAGGCCTCCAAACCACTTCCAGAAATTTTGTTTCACAGGCTCCTGTCAGTTTGTCCATGTGTCCGTTTGGGAGTGTGTGTCCGGAGACACCACATAGGGGGAAGCGAGGGTGAGTCGGAAAAACAGTGGTTTGAAACATTTGGATGCGAGAAAAAATAGGTGTTCAATGCTGTCCGGGGCCTTCAAACGTGAATGCGCATTTTCTGTTTGTTTTAGAATTGGCGTTCCACTGCATCCGCCGGCGCAAATGCTGCGACGACGGACTCCCATACGGACGCTATGTATATTTCAAGTCAGTCACTTGGCATATCTGGAAAATAAGTAAATTGTTTTGATTTATTCCTTATAATAGACCGGATGAATTTATTCACATTCTATGTTATTTCTCACAGATGATATCCTGGATGTGCCATGCCATACTGGGTTAACAACGTGTTGAATACTTTTAACCACACTGGACTGTTATTACACTTGTCCACCTCCATGTGACCGGTGGAAGATGAATTATCACTCCTGATGAATATAGTTATTTGCTACTTATAATTAATAAGTATTTGAACATTTTTTTTTTTTATAGAATGGATCTTAAGGTATATTAGAATTAGAATTTTAGGAAAATAAATAATTCGTACCCTTCTGGGTAATTGACAGTTATATTTCGCAAGGATTATACTTTGTGATTGCATTGTCTTTAACTTAAATTTTCCACTTGTTTGTTTATTATATATCCTTTTTTGTGTCTATTATAAGGTTGGTTCTGGCTTCGCATTGTTGCACTAGCCGAATAATTAATGAAATATACTTTTAAAACCTCTCCTTCAGGTGAACTCTCAGCTCATCAGCAATGTCTGCACGGATGCTCTGTCAGCTGAGAAGGTTAGTGTAAATTTCTCATTGCTTTCCAATTTCCATCCAAAAAATTCATTTTTATAACTGCTTATGAATCATTTCGGGTTAAGCCATTTAATGTTGATGCAGCTAGTTGACTGAAGAAATGTCATTTAAATATTTTGCACTTCACAATTTCAATTATATGTGAACCATGGGTGGGATGCATGTCTTGCCTCCATATAATGTCTAGTTCATTGGAAAGTGAACACATTTTATTAAATACTTGTACCAGATAAAGGATCTTGAAAGCATGGCATAAAAAGTTAGGTGTAGGGGATCATGAGGTTCAAATAAAAATTACCGAAGTATTAATATGCTTGAACTTTTTAAATTTTCATCATCTGCTAATGCATCCCATCACATTTTTGGTAAATGACTCTTTTTTTAAATATCTGTTGACATCACCTCTGATTTTTCTGCGTAGCGATCAAAGAATTGTGTATTAAGTATTAACTAATGCAATCCTTTTGTTCTCAGTACTATTATTTCATCCGACTCATGGGAAGGAAAGCCTCTCATGTCGCTTTGGAGTGCACTCTTCAGTCGCATCCAAACATGGTTTTTTTCCATCCTATCTTATTTTGTTCTGACATTATGACCTGGAATGTACATTACCTATTAAGACCAACCTTATGTTCTGTTATTTATTCTCAGGTCATTTTAGGTGAGGAGGTGGCGGCATCCAAGCTGACTCTTTTTGATATTACCAAACAGATTTGTGATGCAATTCAGGCCAGGGCAGAACAAGGTTGTTAATAATTGATTTTCTGCTTGCTTTACTAATTGTTAGTCCTTATATACTGATGTTCCATGTTTTGAACAGACAAGTTTCATGGGGTTGTCCTCCTTCCAGAGGGTCTTATTGAAAGTATTCCAGAGATTTATGCTCTCTTACAGGTGAATCTTGATTGATGAAACTACAGCTTCTTTTAAATTTTCTTTTATATGTTATTGTATAGTTTCCCTATTTTTGTTACTGATTCTGTAACAATTGATATGTCACAGGAAATTAATAGTCTGTACAAACAAGGCGTCTCTGTTGACAAAATTTCTTCTCAACTCTCACCTTGGGCATCTGCCTTATTTGAATTTCTCCCATCGTTTATCAAAAGAGAGGTTTGACTTTTTAAATTTTCCACTTATTGTCCCTCACATATGATTTCTAAAGCTCAAATATGCCATCATGTAAGAAGTTCTTTCGTGATGCAGCTTCTCCTCAATCCTGAATCAGATGATTCTGCACAATTGTCCCAGGTACGGTGATGTGAAATTCTTGTTCATTTTTCTGCATACATAAAAGGAACATCGCAGATTTTTGTGATCTTACAATGCCTATTTGCAGATTGAGACAGAAAAACTTCTGGCCCAGCTGGTGGAGACTGAAATGAATAAGCGGATGGTACGTTGAATGCATGATTTTCATATAGGGCACTTTGTTGTTTATTTTCATAAGCAAACGATTAGGAGGTTGAGGAAAAGCTATTTACTTTTCTCATATGTTGCAGTATAGATAATTCTTATTTTTACCCAATTAATTAGGCTCTCACATCATTATCTGTTCAAACACAACTCTTTGGATTTCTTAGTTTTTGGATTGTTATCCCTGACAAATAATTTGATGTCTTGCTGCCATTTTAAAATACTGAGGGATTTGGGTTCATGGAAACTTTTCAGAAAGAAGGAACATATAAAGGAAAGAAATTCAATGCTATCTGCCACTTCTTTGGATATCAAGCTCGTGGTTCTTTGCCATCAAAATTTGACTGCGACTACGCTTATGTAAGTTATTACTTGTCAGATTTTCAAACTTCATTTAAATTCATTAATCCGTGATATTTGAATAGCGTTTAAAACATATTCCTGCAGATTCTTGGGCACATTTGCTATCACATATTAGCAGCTGGATTGAATGGTTACATGGCAACCATAACAAACTTGAAGAATCCTGTGAACAAATGGCGTTGTGGTGCTGCTCCAATATCAGTAAGATCATTGTTCACTCTTGCAAGATCGGTTTACAATCACGGTTTAAACTCATTCTTTTCTCCTGTTATATCATTTCGATATTGTGATGAGAACTATTTGTGCTTGATTGCTCAGGCAATGATGACTGTAAAACGGTGGTCACGTGGTCCTGGGGCATCCTCAATTGGCAAGCCAGCCATCCATCCTTCCACAGTTGATTTGAAAGGCAAGGCTTACGAGTAAGTTACCGTGGCTTTTCTTTCGAGCATAGTCCATGAAGTCAATAATCTCTTCCCAATTATATTTTATTAGGAAAATGTCGCACTTAGTCATTCATGCTAACATGTTTAGATTTTTCTTGAAGTATTTATCTAATGAAGTACATTCACAAAATGTGAAATACATGGACGAATTGAATGCATAAATTTTTACGTTTTTGTTAATAGAATGACTGCAAGAATGTCGTGTATTAGCGCCCATTTAGAAAGTCAATGTCTTTGAATTTAATGTCTTCATTAATGGTTCTTTAAATTGAACTATGGAGCTTTGACAGTTTCAGTACTCTTGTTTGATACATGTCCTGTTATTGTAAATACATCTTAATCTAAGAGAAATCTTTTTTGCCAGGTTGCTGAGAAACAATGCCACAAAATTTTTGATGGATGATATTTATAGAAATCCCGGACCGCTGCAATTTGATGGGCCAGGCTCTGATTCAAAGACAGTGACTTTGTGCGTGGAAGATCAAGATTACATGGGTCGTATTAAGAAGCTTCAACAGTATTTGGAAGAGGTGATTGCTTTTCTATTTTTGCATGCCAACAGTATCACCCTTAAAACCTCTCATGCATGAATTAATACCATTGCTTAATTCCTCTCATAAAAAAGTTCGTTTAGCATGGATAAATTGTAATGCTTATGCCTTGATAAGTTGGAATAAACCCTCATAATTATATCTGGAAAGGATGCATATTTTATTTCTGTATATCCATTCAAAGCTATAATTATATTCTAATAATACAAACACAATAATGGAAAATTTTCTAATTGAAAAAAGGAATAATAACCAAACAAAAAATCATCTTATCCCTCTATATAACTATTTAATGTCTGGATAAGCTATCCATGATCCAAAAGGGGGTTAAAATTATCAGATTTGGATGAACGCCTTGTTAAAATATCCTAAATGATCTCTTCTTTTAATGTCATCTGCAGGTGAGGAAAATCGTAAAACCGGGATGCTCGCAGGAGGTTCTGAAAGCTGCATTAAGCGCCATGGCTTCTGTGACGGACGTCCTATCTGTGATATCTGCGCCTTCCTTTGGCGGCCACACATATTAATCCAAGACAAAAGCCACTGTCCCGGCTTTGTTTTTGGAGAATGGGCGCAACACTTCCCTCAGTTTTTCATCAACCTTTTGGTTTTGCTTTTTTGGCCAAAAAAACATTGACAATGGTATAATTTATATATACCATGAGTTGCATTAGGGATTGTCTTCTGTGTGAAATAAATAATGTATATATATGAATGTATCCAACCTTTTCTTCTACCAGAATATCTATTGATCTGGTTGTAACTACTGTGCCTTTTTTCATCTTCAGCAGTAGTGTTCGGAAATGAGTTTTAAAAGCAGCTTTTCATCTAAATCAGCTTTTAAAAATAGCTTTTTTTTTTTGTTAGGTTTCTGAAAATAATCATCTAAAACTGTTTCTTGAACTTCCAAAGTAGCCCAAATCTATTTCAAACGCAAACTATGAGTCACTAATGAATACCAATTTTCAATGTTAGTTGGGAAAATTCATGAATACCAAAGCTCATTGGTAGTTGGGAAAATCCCCATGGATCTCCAGTCAGAATTCAAACTCGAGCACATGTTCAAATCAATTGATGAAAATGTCTACGATATAACCTCTGTTAAATAAATTATAATTTCTCCTCTACAAGTCACAAGTATATCATGTATTATATAAGGCTTTTGTCTAGTTGAATTTTGTCAACAAGAGGGTGCATGTCATTCATGTCTGTGGTTCCAATAAAGCTGAAACTTATTTAAATGAGAGAATGTTATTCATTTAAGATTTAAGAATGTAATTATTCTCCATTTGTGTTTTTTTATTTTTTTTTGTTTATCTTAATGAAGAAGTCACTGATTTATTTCATTCTTTGTTTACTTCACTATCGATTAAAATAATCGACTGAATTGAATACATATATTTTTATATTTTTCATAATAGACTTATGAAGACCGGATCTAGTCAAGACTGAATTCAATCAGTTCGGTCGGTACCGAACTGAACACCCCTTTAATCGAACCGCACAACGTAACACAACCAATTGTTGGGTATATATTTCATTCTTCTATTGAATTTTGATGGTAATTATGAATGAGTGGTGATACCCAGACCCCAATTCATAGGCCCCACTCACAGGCCCCATGAGGTGTCATCACTTTATTGGTTGGCTTGTTGACTTTTGAAAATGGATAAAATGACAAAATACAGATATGCCCTTCATTAAAAATAGATCCAATTAACTCAAATCCCCCTTTTTTCTCTTATTAATATTTCACATTAATTTGAATTTGCCAATTTTAAAATTTGCCTATTTTAAAAAATATATTCCATTCTAAAATTTATCTATTTCAAAATTTGAATTTTGAAATTTTTATGAATTTTACACTAAAACTTACCTAACTTACACAAAAATTACCTAAATTATTTTTCATCAAAATTATACCAAAATTTACCTAAATTACATCAAAATTACCTAAATAACCCAAAAATACAGATTGTCATATAAAAAATGCGATTGAATGTTACATTTACGAATGTAACAGTAATATACATTTAAGAATGTAACAGAATGTAACAGTGTTGCATAAATGTAACAGTGATGCATAAATCTAACATAAATATGTAAATGTAACAGTTTATAACATTCATATTAAAAAATGTTGTAGAAACAATAAAAGAAGAGAATAAATGTAACAGACTCCCTTGCAAACCAAATAGTCATGAATAATAATATGATTAATCATTGAAATATCAATGAATCCGCATGTTAAATAACATTATGTCGTTACAAGACTGTTATATTTCAAATGTAAATACAAAAAACAACACACATTTACAAAACTGTTACATTTCAAATGTAACAAAATAACAAAAAACTATCTCATAAACTTTATAAACTAAACATAAATAATAACTACACAATAAAAATTTAACAATAACTTGTGTTACATCTATGAATGTAACAAATATAAATCAATACATGCATGCGATTGACTGTTACATTTACGAATGTAACAAAAATAACAATATCTAGTATTATATTTATAAAATTAAAATAAAACAAAATAAAAAAGTGTCATATGACGAGATAAAAAAAATGGTAGATCATACAAAACACCATTGACCCAAATCAATTCACAGTACCCTGTGATCATACAATGTATGCATCACAATTAAACAGCGTATCTTCAGTAATATCACCCATATATCAAATTCACTACATTTCTCAAATAAAATAACATTCATTTTAAAAGCTGAACATTTCATAATCCACTAAAAAAACAAAACAGTTCTAAACACCCATTAAAGACAATCGAAACGAACAAAAGAAGAGTTGCAACAAAAACCTCAATCAATCCATTCGGGTGAACAAAGCGAACGATGTCCCCTGAGGCCTTGGAGTCCTTGATCCCGTACTTCTCAAGAGATAATGCAAACTTTGATTCCCTGCGAAGAGCGTTAGAAACAACAACAAAATTAGGGTTTCGATTCTTTGAAGGAGAGAAACAGAAATCAAGGTCAAGGTGGGTGGTTTTTTTTTTTTTTTGGGGGGGGGGGGGGTTACGATCGAGTGAGAGAGGAGTTAGGGTTGGGATGGAGACCTCCAGCAATGGCAGGCCGGGCTGAAGCCCTTCGCGTCTCTCACGAGGACGATCACGTGCGATCCAACCTCCATTTTATATTGGGAGAGAGGAACAAAGTTTTCACATTTTTTCTCTGTTTACTCTTTTTTAGGGATTCTTGAATAGTTACTTAAAGAAGTATAGAGGGTATAAATGGTATTAAGCATATGCCACATCATGGGGCTTATAATGGGGCTTATAAGATGGGGCTTGGGAATCATTATTGATTATGAATTCATATTTTCTCCAATAACTAATTGGATCCAATAAGAGAGATATATACCCAACAATTGATTGTGCAGTTCGATTTATATGTTGTGCAGTTCAATTAAAGAAATGTCTAGTTCGATATTGATCGAACTAGCCGGATCCACCAGTCCCAGATTTATGCTCCATAAGCATATCAGCGGCCATCCAATAATATTGAGTGGAAATATATGTATCCATTTTATTTCACATTTTTCCTTCCTGAGAGAGGTGTTCATGTCCTGATTATGCAGTGACATGCTCTTGATGGTTTCAATCTGGACTCCACTCGTATATCTTGATTCTACTATGAAACTGGCTTGCTGCATAATCACACTTTGACATCAAGATCAGTTAATAATTGAATATACATGATTCACACATCCAAAGAACATAAGATTCCATCAAGAGATGAATTTATTATTGAGCAAGTCCAAATCAGAATGGTCTTCTTGAGCTTTAGAAAGAACTATTTTGTAATGGATGGAAAGACATCTGCTGCTATCTACAAATGACCCATCTAAATATTAAATACAGTGAGACCCAATACCAGGGAAACCACATACCAACACATGACAAGGAAAGGTTACATTTTTCCTCTTTTGTTTCTGAGAGGGAATCGCCTTTCGATCCCCAAACAGAAAAATTTTACAGTAAGTTTTAGCGACAAATCGTTGGCGCCCCTGACTCCAGTGGCATCCAACGGTGACTGTGATCATCCCCCGCTCAATCATGGAACGAGGGAAGGAGGGTTGTGTGTGTTTGTACAGACTTTTTTTTTGGAGGGGCAGACGGGGAGCAATCCACGCTCCTCGTCTGTGCTGCTGCTCCGAGCATCAGACGACTCTGACATTTGACTCTGTGGTATCTCTGGTGAACCAAGACGACGGACAACCTGCACAAATGTTGGATCACATAGTTATAAAAACCAACAATACACTTATGATGGGCTTATGTAGAAGGTTCATAGTTTATCTTAGGTTGCATCTACGAACGAGTTTAAAAACAAAACTTTTCACTTAATGAAGTTTTTGAAAATAGCTTTTCAAAATGCATACTTTTGTTAGAATTGACTAAAAAGTGTTTTTCACTTTCTTCAAAAAGTTGGAATCGTTGGGGGCGTTTGAAAATGAGTTTAGATTCAACATGATTCCTGCAAAAATGAAATCTCTAAAAGCTGTCCACCATTTTCAATCGCTGCCTTGGGCTCCATTTGGAACCAACTTTTTCATAAAAGATTCTCCCAATCAGCATATTTTATTACAAAATATGCTTTGTTGAATTTAAGATATAAACCAAAATCCCAAACCTAAAACTAGAGTGGAAAAATATGTTTGGAACTGATTATCTAAAAACTGATTTCACAGAGACTCAAAGTCTTTTTTGCTTGTGACGATTAATTCCCAAAATACATATTTTTTTCTGCTTTTTGAAAAGTTGCTTTGAAGTAACATTTATAAATAAAAGCCCAGTCAAGCTTTTCAATTATTCATTCAAGGTTGGAGGCCCTTGAAAACACGTTACTACTTTTGTCTACATGCAAAAGTAGAATCGTTGAGGCCATGTTTCCAAACACCCCCTTAGTTTAACAATTGGTTCCAAACAAAGCCTTAGTGAGCATAAAACATCATTCTAAGGAAATTAAAATGTGTTGTGCAGTCTGTGTAATATAGGAACAGGGAAAATATTGGATACATCTGAATTTTCTGGCAGGTCATTTGAAATCTAAAATCCAGATGTGGGGGATGACAAACTCACCTCTAGAATGCAAAGATGACAACTTGCAAGGCAAAAGATGCAAAGCATGCCACGCGAGTAGCAGTACTGCTGTTCTTAGTCCTGCTGCAATCTAGGGATACCTGTTTAAGGTTAACAATATCTAAGGCAATTGAATCGCCTCTGAAAAAATTATTATATAAAGAATTTCAACTGCCAACATGATACAAAAAAAAATCAACATTCAGCATACCTCAAGATGTGTCATTCATCCTTGGTATCTCTTTTAACCTGCCGTTTGTTCTGAACCGCTGCCCTGTGTGAACTGTGGTGAATGAGCAGGAACTATGAATTGTGGTTGTGCTTGAATTGGTGCCACTACACCTGTGTATCAGACATTCAGAATAAAAGAATCTGACATCAAATTCTCATGAACGTGATTTAACAGAATAAGCATAATGTGGTTTTGACTTAGTTGAGGTTTAACAAACAGCTAATAGTATATCATTGTACTAAATATGAAGTTAAAATCATACATTTACTTTAAGATTATTCATTATCCCCCCTCCGGATATAATATAGTTTTTTGATCCCGGATATAATATAGTTATAGGGGGATAGCTTATCAGGACTTTTTTTTTCTTACTTTTTTTATCTGTGTTCGCCTAAAATATATTAATAATTTGGATGGATAAACAGGAATAAACAATTCCTGCCTCTCCCAAGTATAGTTTCTAGGGTTTATTCTATCTGATATTTCTATCCATGCTAAACAAACATGTCATTTTAGGATTAAGCCTATTCTTACATTATCCACTTATTTAGAGAACAAACAGGGACTATAGATATTAACCCTATTTATCCATATAATGTAAGAAACAATAAGAACAAAAGAACCTGTCAACAGAAATTTTGCCTGTGGGAAATGGTGCTTGGATTGAAGGTACAGGTGCAGCCATCACACCGTTGACGTTTGGACTGGCAAGTTGAACAAAGTGACCAGGCATCGGATACGCCTGAACTGCGGTATAACCATGCCCGCTGGGAGGAGGCTGACCCAACTGTCCAAGTGGATAAACACCTGGGCTGACAGATCCAGGTGCACCATATACCTGGAGATATTGCTGACCCATATAAGGATTGTACACATTCTGCAAGAGTTAACATTAGTTTATACAGAGTAAGTTAAATTCAGTGAACCTAAGAGAATTCTCAAAAAAAAGACATTGATTTGAAGCTCTACCTGTGGATACGCATACTCGGGTCCATAACTCGGGTAACTGTAAAGAATCAAACAATTCATTCAGAACCTTCTAGTATTCTATAAATACTGCCACAGTTGATCAGCTTGTTATATTGAATTTGTAAAAACTTGGTTGAAAGAGTATGGACAAGAATCAGAGAAGTATTCTATTTCACAAAATAGGGTTTACATTATACAAATAATCAAACCAAAAATTGATATATGATGTGCTTCACATATTCAACAAAGTACAAATATAAACAGAAAAATATATAAGATGAAGCTACATTAACTTATGGAAAATAATAAAGGAGCATCCTATACATAAGCACATTTTGATTAATATACTCTTTAACCGTTCGGCTTCTCTTAAATTTGCCTCTCTTCTCCCTAAATGGCATATTATCCTGAAACAATTTGGCACTCACCTGTAAGGTGGATATCCAAAGCCTTGTTGATAGCCATAAGAAACTGGCTGGTGATAAGTGGGGCTTCCAATGTAGCGGGGAACCTGCACGCCTCCAAAGTATGGGTTTGCTGATCTGGGGCGACCTACGACAAGAAAAATACAATAACAAGCACCATTCATATCATATATTAATAATATGAGGATAAACATTAATCGAAAGATGGATAGTGTGTGCCATGCAACATGCAAGAAAAACAGTTTTTCTTTAGTGGAAAGAAAAAGCGGTTTTTAGAGAGAGAGAGACAGAGGGGGAGAGAGAGTCCTTCCATCCCATAAACACACACAAAAAAACAGAGCTTTCTTACTTCTATTCGTTAATTTAATTTGAAGAAAAGCTGCAACTATGATACTTCAACTATATAGCAAATTAAAATCCAAGCAGTTGGCCATAATTTAGATGGGCTACATCATCTTGGAAAGTATGAGTTGAAACATCAAATATTCATAATCCATTGAACATATATGGGATGTGCCCTACATGTGTCAAATGCGTGTTGCGCCATTCCCCGTGTCCGATAAGTATTAAACGCGGTCATCGTACTTCCTAGTGTGCAACCATAAGAAGGTTCTTCCTGTGATAGATGGTTCATTTTTCCATTGCTCAAGAAGTTTGGAATGGATTTACGTTGTTTTGGGGAAGAAGAGTGATATTTGAATGTGTGGAAGTTCTTTAATAAGTTCAACAAGGAAAATTGCAGGAGTCCTAGAGAGAAATTCAAACAGTTCATCATCCTTGACATTTAATAAAATTGTCCCGCGTTTTTTCAATAAATAAATAAACTTAAAGAAAAATAAAACTCCTGCTCTAATTCACGCACCCAAAACTCATTCCTCTTCTTGCTCCCCAACAGATTTTCTATTGTATGACTTCAAAATAAGGGACCTCAACCACGCTAATGAAACTTTATTTCCTCCCTATGTAGCACAGACTCGGACACGAGGACACGATGACACAGACACGGAGACACGATTTTTGAAAATATAGAACACGGATACGGCTAGGATACGACAATAAATAAATTAATATAACATATATATTATATTTCCACATGAAATAAAATAGAAATATTATAGCATGTGGGCATTCATTTGTCTTTTTCACGGCGGCTAGCATTGGAGTTTTGTGAGAGGAGAGGTTGTTCTGTTTTTGTTATTTATTTATTTTTATACAAAACAGGCTGAGTTATTCAGGTAAACAGGTCACAAACTGACAGACCGTGTGTTGACTGTGAAGCTGAGACCATTTCTCAGGGCATGTTTGAGGCATATCCAACACGTGTCGGGTGCGTGTTGGGCAAGTGTCATGTCCATCACGTGTCCGAAACGGGTACAGCAAGCAAAACGAAGTATCCATGCTTTAGAGTTTCCTCCTCCCACTTTATGCAATTAAAGATTATACGTCACACTGAAAAACACTTGAGTAGGCAAGAATCTTACCTCCAACTTGCCAAAGTTAATGTCATCTATTCTAACATGGACTCCCCCCGTCGCCATGTCCCACATCCAGACGTTCGTAATTTGTTCTTCTCACAAACGTGAATGGAGTTTTCATCATATTTCTACTTTATTATGTCAACACCTAAAAATATCCTTGAATCTCAACCCTGGGAGATCCTGATTCCCGGTGCCATATTAAAAAATCTAACTGGTCAATTAGATGTTTACAAGATTGGTTTTAACTATCTCTCAACTATTTTCCCTCCAAAATCAAATCTTGCCGAAGGGGTGTCAAGATTTATAGCTGATTGGGGGTGTTTTGGGGGGGGGGGGGGGGGGGGGGGCATGTCTGTACAAGGGTAATACCCCAGTGGTTTTTTGGCTGACCCCGTCTGTTTTGTTGGGTAGAATTCTCTTCTGCCCAAGGGAGCAATCCGGAGGGGTTTTCTATTGTCTTTTGCTTTCATGTTTTTTCTGGTAGGTGTTTCTGTAACCCTCCAAAGGGCTTTCTCTCTTCTATTTATACAAGGGCGAAAGCCAACCTTATCTTTCAATTAAAAACTAATTTTATTTTCAAAAAAAGGATGCATCTCAACTTGAAATGCTGGATGATTTTCAAAGTTGCTCAGAACGAACCAACATTTTCAATCATTTTCAACTAAGATACAAAATTGGGTATCTGAAACCTTTCTAATTTTGTAGTCATTTAGAATCAGTGCTTCTCTACATGGAAGCAACAAAAGTACACTCCTATCTTTCCTACCACGTGAGGATT